>CM017568.1:28735228-29430439 GCA_007844125.1 Sinonovacula constricta | reverse complement strand
CTATCAGTTTTAATGGTTCTTCATAATAGACAAGTTAGAAAACATTTTGAATTATCACTGGGGACAAAGAAACTGTAAATCTTGCAAATACATCTCATTAATGCATTCAAATTATCAAATTGTTACCATCAACACATTAAGTATTTTACAATCATATTTAATTATAATTATAATGGCCAAGCAAAAGTACAGAAGATTGTAATATACCTTTTCTTGGGTTATATTTACCTGTCTGAATAAACAATTCAGACAAAAGGATATTCTAGCGCTCTCTATTAGTTGTTGGAAGTTTTTATCTAATTAAATTAAATGTCTTGGCCCATAGGGAGGTATTAAAAGCATGACTGAAAATTAGGCTACAAACCATGTCCTTTTTGTTAAAACTAATAAAATTGATTTAAATAATGTTAATTAACAAAATGAAATATATAATGTCAATTGACAAAGAAAAAAAATATAAAAAATAGTTAATAAAGAAACCTATAAATAACACATGATCAGTCTTCTGAAAGGACATTAAATCATGATTCCTCCATCACTAGGTATAAGAACATCTTGGCAGTATCTGAAAATAATAAACATAAAATACTTACGTACACAAATTGTAAATAAAATCTGCTAAAATATAGGTACTTACTGCAATGATTAATATGACACCAACTACCAGAATGCTCTGCCTACTCTGTCACATGATCAAGCACCTAGCTGATCACATGGGTGAAACTGAGAAATTTTGAAAATAATGGGAAAAAAAAAAGCTGGTGCCCAGTGGGTCCAGGTAAAGGGCTGCTGGTCCCTTGAAGCTTTTGAATGGGCCCCTCCAGCTTTTGAACATAGCCTTTATAAATTAACTAAAAATCATTTCCAGGCACCTGAGCTTTGTGATTAGGAATAATAACCTCTCTGTTGACTGGCCTTAGGGGTTTAGTTAGCAGTAGAGAGCCGGAGTGGCCTTAATTAGTCAGCTAAATATATGACAGCTTCAGAGCCCAAGATACAGGATATCGTAAATACCTCAGATCATGAAAACAGGGGTCCAACTGTGGTTTGGCACAATAGCAAACTACACACTGAATCTAACATCTTTTTTGTCTTAAAACATATACACATATTTAAACTTTATGTTCATTGTAAATAGTCATTATAACTGGTTTCTGTTGTGCCGATTTTTCCGTTTGCCCCAAAACCTTCTTAAGACTGTCTATTTTGCCATAATCAAACCAAAAGTTGTTGTTTTTTAAATTATACAAAAGATATCAGGGCTTTTTCAGCCTGTCTCACAGGGCCGATATTCGGCCCCGTTCCCAATGCCAAATAGCGACCATTTTTCCCAATTTCAAGAAAAAAAATTCCCAATCTCATAAATTAATTCCCATTTGAACAAAAATGCCGTTGACCTTCAAAAAATAAATAACCAAGAAACCATAAAATCAAGAGACTTTTCCAATTAAGCGAATCGTTTGTTTACTTTTGATCGGTGATCTGTGAAAACTACTTTCCGTGAATTTATGTATGAATGTAACCGGTGAAAACATTGACTCTTACCCAGCCGTATACCGTAACGCAAGTTGAAGATGCATCATGGAGCCATTTCAGATAAGATTGTAATCAATATATGGTTTGAAAATTAAGAGGAATTATTTTTTATTTCATAAACAAAAGTATTTTTGCCATAACTGTTTGACTGCGTACATCGTCGGTTATCCCCCGTTACATTACTCCGCTATGCTGCGTTATGTACCCGTTGGTACATAAAGGTTAAAGAATTTTATAACCTTAACTTAAATTCCCTTTCTAATATCCTTTATAGATTTACAACACATTCAACATAATTCCAGGTTATACTTATAACTGGACAAATCACATATATGAAATGAATTTTGGTGGGGTAATATATAAGAAATAAAAGTAATAAATTTAGTCATCTGTATTCAATGAAAGTAGTTAAAATTATGAACAACAGATATTGCATATATTTGAAATCTTTTACCAATATGTATCTATAGTATAACAGTACAAAAATATGACAAGATCAGATTGTCAATAGAGATTTCGATTAAAATACTTTTTATTTAAATTGCATTGCTTAACATATATCACAGAGTAAACATAATTTAAACACATCACATTTGTTTCAGGAAAGTACAGCTACTGGATAGTGACAAAGAACGGCTACAGTCAATGAACAATACAGCACTAGGTTATCTGGCATGTAAACCATCAACAATCAACAGAGACAGATGTTGGTCCTATAGATGTTAGCTGCACCCTTGCACATCAGGTAATACTGTGTTTTATACAACATATGCAGATTAATGAAGAGTATTATCTTGTATAAGTAGTGGCATGAAACCTGTTAAAAAACAGCAACAAAACCATATTTGGTTAACACAAGGAAAAAGGTTAAGTTCCATTTTATGGTCCACTATTTTGAACTTCTTTACTCGAGATATGGCTCGTTCAACATGCACTCGATGTTTAGCAATTTTTCTTGGCAAAGATATATCAGCTGCGGGCATTTGTTCAGAACAAGACGCAAAAGGTGGGATTATTAGTTCTAGACCAAGTGCCTAATTTCAGGTTTAATTAAAAACCCTTTGTCAACCATAACACCGTCACCTTTTTCCAGATGCCCACAATCTATCAGTTCTTTCAACATATTCAGAAGTCCACACTGTTTGGTAATGTCATTATCAGAGATAGATCCAGAGTAGAGCATTGAAATAAAGGTAAATGACCCCCGTGGGTCTACTCCAACAAGCCCTTTTAATGTTGTGCAAGACTTGTAGTCACTGTACGTTTGGCTTTGTGTTCGCAAAGATGATGGTCGTTCGATCTTAATTTCGGTTCCATCCAAAATGATAAAAGTTCTTGGAAAGTCTTCCCTGAATTGCTTCGGCATCATGTCAATTATTTTTGAGCGTGCTGGCCAAATAGGCACTTCACCAAAACGATAAAACATAAAGTTAATCCACTGTCTAAAAATAGCACCTGTGTCTTGTGATGACAAACTGAATAAATTTCCAAGGTGGTGAAATTGTAAGTTCAGTCGCAGTTTTATAAGTACTAGCAAAAGCTGGTCTTCCACTTTCATCTTTGCTACACTACTTATTTTCTTTGTGATTTCAAATGGTAGTTCATTTTTATTTGGCACAAGAAATTGTAAGATGCAAAGGAACTGACTATGAACAAAACCAGTATAGTATTTGAAGTTCTTCTTGATTTTTGATTCATTTACATTTTTAACAGAAAACAGGGCTGGCTTTTGTTTTTCATCCAATTCCTTCTTTAGCAAAGCATTTTCCCTGAACAGCTCCTCATACTGAAGCACACCCTGGGCAACTTGTTTTTCAAGATTACAGACTCTCTGTTTCAGGCTTTGGTTCTCAGCAGCAAGAGCTAATAGATCCATTGCATCAACTTCTGCAAAAGAGAAAAGTTCTATATATTAAAGTGAAATAAAACAAAACGAAAAATAAATACTTGTGTTATATTTCAGCTTCCACTCCTGCATCACGTTAATGAGCCATCATCAAGAGGTTTTGCCTACTCTTCTGACTGGGTCTTCCCAGCCACACCAAATGTCAACAATCTCGACAAAGTGGACTTTACAAAACTGACAAATGTAATTGTAACACAGACCAATCACTACATGTAGAAAAAAATACAAGGAAACAGGCAGGTTGTCAACTTTGGATAGAGGAGAGAAGGAAACGAATACCTTCTTCTAACTTTGGTAGAGTTATGAAGAGGAAGGCAGAAGTAACTTCGAAATTCATGAGAACATTACAAAAGGCAGTGGCATAAAAACTACCGCTACAGATTATGGAACAACCAATGAGGCTGTTGCTGACAGGTTTTTATGTTCATGACTGTGGACTCATGATTATTCCAATATTTCCCTATATCGCAGCATCACCAGACAGAAGAGTTTGCACTCATAATGAGACCAGTATTATGGAAATAAAGTGCCCATTTTGGTGCAGGGACCTGACCATTGCCAAAGCATTAGTAAAATGCATATTAGATGAAAGAGACTTTCATCTACATGAAGAGAATGGAATGGTTTGTGTGAAAAAGGGCCACAATTATTATTAGCAAATTCAGGGGCAATTACTCGTATCGAGGCTAAATGGTGCGAGTTTGTTACATACACTCGAAAGGACCTCTGCATTATAAGAGTGTACTGTGACCAAGAAGCAATGCAAGATATTCTTGTTAAGACATTTCATGTTTATAATACCTGGATGTGAATCTGTTTGTATTCTGACATCTTGTAATGATCCAATGGAAGCCTCAGCAGTGACTGGTGGTATGTTTTCGCTACTGAAAGAATAAACATATAATAGTTTACCAGATATTTAAAAGAATTAATTGACAATTAATTCAGTTACATTTTTATCTTTACTTACAAAACCTCTTTTATGCCACCAATACAATCAATTACAAGTTACATACATGTAAGTACAATGCCAGTGCCCAAAGATTAAGGGATACATTAATAGATGATTAGATAAAATTTATTTCTGCAATGTTAATACAGCAAGAATGGATATAATCCACTATACACGATTTTCTTACATATTGTTGTAGTCTTGCATATATTTGGTTGTTTTTTACAGTCTTGTTTTATTTTAATTTATAGCTAAAGTTTTTTATATATTTTGTCCAAAATGTATGTTGACATGTTATTAAATGTAACAATAATTCTGTTTCAATATTGTTAATAGTAATAGTAATAAACAATGAAAAATGCATACATTTCTTCTAATTGTACCCGTCTTCTTTTTGTTGACCCAACTTCTGCCCGTCGCTTTGGTGGTCTCCTTAAAGGGGTCCTGGTTTGTGTTGAGGCAAATTTATCGGCTGGCAATGGATCAGGATTTTCTTCAGTTGGTTTTCCTTCAGGAAAGTGCTGAAATAAAAATAAATATTTGTTTCATATACATGTATTTGAATATAACTGAAAAATATAATATCAATTTTTTGGGACTTGTTTAAAAAAATGTGATTTAAATATAAAAAAAAAACTGAGAGGCACTATGGCTGATAAATAAATGTGTTGAATATCAGCTCTCCCTTAAGATGTCAGCCTGAGAGTCTCAGTTGGTAGAGCACCCGACTCCGGAGCAGGAGGTGGTGGGTTCAAACTAGAATCTGGTGGTTCTGGCCAGTTGATGCCTGGCTCCAAAAGGTCAAAGAGGGGGGGTGGGGAGAGGGGGGTAAATGAGCTCTACCAAGAGTCAGCCTAGGTAGCTCAGTTGGTAGAGCACCTGACTCCAGAGCAGGATGTTGTGGGTTCAAACATGTTGTGGGTTCAAACACCACGCTGGGTAAATGTTTATTGCATCTCTGTTGTCAACGGAAGTTTCATGAAAAGGATTGAAAAGAGGCTGAACAACGACTGCTTATCCATAAGTTAAGAATAATGGCATGATTTCCATAAAAAGACGTAAATATTTAAAAGTTGTGAAAAGTAACTTTCTAATTTAATTCTGGACAAAAATTATTTGGAAATAAATTCCCCAAATCGTGTCATAATGATAAAGACCATAGGGAGACCAGTGTGACGCTGCCATAGTCAAATAAGCAGATTATACTAAAAAGACTAACTAAGTATAGATATTAAAACAGTTTTAAAAAAACTAACCTTTGAACAAACGTATAAACTGTAATTCCCGTCTATCTTTTGTACGTTGAGCTGATGATGTTCGCGATTGCAAGCTCGGATCCATCATTTGCACTTTTCCAAGTTTCTTTTCGGCTTCGGGAACGGAATAAATACTATGCCACCTAATAAACGCTCAGGGTAACGACTGTCTGAGTCACAAAGACCCCAATGACACCTTTTCACCATCTTTTCTACGTCACTTCACGCAGAATTGTCTAAAACAATCCGGAAATTTTGACAAGCGTTCGCAGTTCGAATGTCCAAGGAAAATGGCGACCAAAAAACAATAGAATCACGTGACTAAATGCTGCGCTCTGTATGGCCAGAATCTGGCAGCTCCAGCTGTCAATCAAAACTTGGCGTAAGGTTAATTGGCTAAGAAAATCTCGTAGTCATGAATAATTAATGAGGCAGTTTCATTGGTGCCGTAAGGAAACCACCACGGACAACTAACCAATGAAATTACGTTTTATGACTAAGGTTCGGTTTACCGTTCAAAATGGCGACCTCCATGAGTAAACATGTGCGTTGGTTTCTATTTTTAGTAAGAAAATCCCAGTATGACGTCATTGAGATTGAAGAGTATTTTATTGTAACATGCGATTTCATTGGAAGAAGATTGGTCTCCCCTGCCTCATGCATATTCATGAAAACGAGATTTTGCTAGTCAAATTTCCCACGGTATGTATGGAGTGTAACGGAAGAAAATACTGTGGTTGCCGACGATGGACTGCGTATAAAACTGAAAGGAGTAATGAAGCAAAAACGGTACATGCAGTACCGGCTTTTATACTGACCCGCGAAATATAGTGACGAAAAAATCATACAATATTAAATACTACGCGATCTTGAATCTACCAACTTCTGTAGATGATGACCATAATACCATCCAGCACAAAAGCTGTCGAGAGAGGGTTCAGCATCTTGAACCTACTATGCCCTTCTTTGAGAAGCTCCCTTGGCCAGGAAAAACTCACCAATTTAATAAGAATCTGTATTGAATGCCTTGCAGAGCTTTCTGAACAAACTCTGAAAGAGCTCTGTAACACTTTCAGGGACACAAAAGCAAGGAAGATTAAGCTTTAATTCAGAAAAATAAATGTTGAAATTTCCCAAATGGTTTGATTTGTCGATACTTTTTCTCCCAAATTTGACTATTTACCGAGTCAAAAATTCCCAATTTGGGCTGGGGCCTTTTTCCCTAAAACCCCTGAAAAAGCCCTGGATATAAAGCTTCAATTAATACAGTGTTCCTGACGAGAACAGGAATATGATTGTGCTTAAACGACTGGTTATTATTTTTAACACAGATAGCAATTCACTTTTATGTTTAACCACAACGATGCTATACTATATATAATAAATCTTTATATAATAAATATGCTTCCCATAATTGAATTATCAATGACTGATAACCAAATCATTTGATACCGAAATGGACGTAGTGGCATTAAAGAAACAGGACAAATGTTAAGAGTTGCCATGATCGCCATTATTGTGGCTTGAAAGAGAAGTTACTCTGGACTATTTGTGTCCATATGGACGCAGGATTTATTTTTTGTGCATATAGGCTGGTAATTTATTGTATAGAATGTGGGATGTCTGGTAAATCCCTGTACCTCACATTCATCCACTAATTTTTATACTGCCAGTGTGGAGCTTAACACCTGATTTGCATTTTAAAAAAGGTTAATGTAAAGCAACCACTACAATAAAATATAATTTCAGAAAATTTATAATGGAATAAATGCTAAATATACATTGATAGTTGTGCAGAGCTGGATTTGGCAGTCAGCATTTTAGACTGTACTGCAGAACATATCATGGTTATAATATAAACACTGCTATAAAGTCTGACCTCATGTCATTTTTGGAGTTGATTAGCTTATTGCACAATGCTACCAGCTTTTTTTTTTTGTTGGAAAGTTGTTTTTGTTCTTTGTTCTTAAAAAATTATTATTTCTGCTTTCTGATCATTGTTTATAGTTACTTACTTAATTTGTTACTGGATAAAGAGTCATTTACTGCAGGCTGCTTTCCTATATTTTAATAAAAACTTGAATATCTTCCTATATATTTTATTAGTTAAAAAATGAGATTATATAGTCAATAAAATAATGCAATATGTATCGCAATACCCTCCAAACATATCACAATATATAGCAATATATAATTACTGTAGAAATCCATCCACAATAAAAAATGATGTCGTAAATGACAAACAATGTCTTTCAGTGACTTATTTCCTCGCAATTTCCTGTTAGCAGCAAGAATAGGTTTGTACATAATTTACTTCTTTAGTTCAGAGTCCTTGGACTGACAATGACATCAGGACCTCTATCCATATAATAATATGTAATAATTATTTACATTATCGTAAGTTAATAACTGACTAGAGAGCACAATGCCATGACACCATTCAAGGAAAAAGTAGGTGTGGTGCATATTAACTCAAAGTCAATACCATAATGGTAGCCACAATTTAAACTTTGTACTTGTAACAATGGCTGTTAAGCTATGAAGGTTTAAATGTAAGCTATGGAAGTGGGTACCCACCAAAATTCAATGTTTAATTTACAAATTGCAACATTGCATAAGCTTAAATTTGTTAATTACGCAAACATATTCATTTTTACATATATCTAATTTAAGGTGGTATCCGACAGTTTGCCTGTATCTAATATATTTAACAATATCTTATCTTTGATTGGGGTATTTGAACATCATTTCTGCAGAAACAAAAACATACTTTTGTCTAAGTTTTGACATATTTCAATTTTAAGGCAGTAAAACTTGTTACCAAAACTTTAATGTTCATTCTTTTCAAATCTATACCTAAGAACAATTGGGACTCCTGCTAAAAATAGACATCGATGTCACAGCAGATGACGTGGATGAGCTAAAACATAAGTGGTCATGTGGTTTTCTAAGTTTTAAAATATCTAACTGCAGCGTGGCTCATATAGGAAATCCATGTTTGAAATGACGATTGTGACGTTATGGTCCACTTGTCAGACAGGTCAGGGCATCAATAAACATTTCCCACTATCTGTTCAGGTAACATTGGTTTATTATGGTGTTCAATGAAAAAAATCTTTGGTCAAAACTGTCGGATACCACCCAGTGAATTTACCCCCGACCCAAACTTTTTTATGACCGTCCCATCTCGGTAACTGTGAATGTGTTAAAGACCGACAACACCACAAGAACATTAAAAACATGCGAAGATGCTTGTGAGTTCCAAAGCAGCGGGATGTGACACGTACGATGCCGACCCATACAACTTGATTTTTGACAGACTTTGACTTGTCATTAAAGTTACAATCAATACTAAAGGCATTGAGCCATTGACAGTACAGGGATCTTGCAGCAAGTCTGTAGAAGACGAGAATGTGTTTGAAGTTATGATGCCAGCTTCGCAGGAAAGACGGAAATCACCATAAATATCAGGAACCGCACCAAAATTTACGTCTTTAAAAAATTACTGTTTAGGGAAAAAAAAAGTCTTTTTCTCGTTACATGCCCAGAAAAATAGGGGTCGGTAGGTAGTTTTTTTTATTTTTTGTTGTTGTTTATTTAAAAAATAACACTTATAACAGCTTACATGACCAGTTAGTATGTTTCTGTACTATGCTTTAATATTTTACTATTTATTTGGTATATTTAAAGTAGTGTAACTTAAAGAACCTTTAATAAAATCACCATTCCTGAAGTTGGTATCAGAAGTGACTTTCTATTCACCAAGAAAGATGTTTGATTGAGACTGACCCGTATTTACATATAAAATACTTTGTATCGGTAAGTACACTTTTCCAATGACCTGCGACCAGACCGCCTGTCATTTTGCTACATCATGACAACGTTGTTTATATGGTACAATTCAACTCCGCACTGGGTTGCACTGATGGTCTATATCATTTAGACGTATACATCCGATTAATATGACATTGAACCAGTCGTCCAATCGATGCAGACCATTTCCTGCCACGGTGCATAAGAACTATCGCATCCTAAAATTGTCAATTTTTTTACATAAAAACTTTTGACTCGGCAGGTAAAATATACTGTCAGTCGGGTAACCGGAAGCTTACCTTTTTTAGGCCTTACACAGTTAGATTTTTTAAGGCCTTACACAGTTGTTTTTTTAAGGCCTTACACATTTTGTTTTTTTAGGCCTTACACAGGCTTTTTTTGCTTATCTTTAATATTGAAGAAAAGTGGTACTAGTAATATATAAAGCCACATATCTGTACGTGAAAGTGTTTGATCAGTGTCAGGAAAATAATTAAGTTCAAAAACTTGAAAAGATCAATTTTTAAAATACAATCTTGACTGATGGTCTGGACATCTCGTAGAAAACAAGGGCAACACAGGTATTTGACAAAAGCTTACTTTGTGTATAGCATATAAGATTAAAGACAAGGTAAAAAAAAATCTCGACAATCAATCGGATGTGATCGAAATTGCTGATCAAAATGAAACTGAAACTAGCGGAAGTAGACAATCTTTATTGTGCGAAGAATCTCGTCCTGCATCAACATGTACTTGAAGTACATTTGTCAAATTTTCTTAACAGCAACAGTTGGCTTGCAATACTGCATCAGTTGCTGACTTCCCAATGGTAATTGAAAGTTCCAAATCAAAAGAAACGAAAACAGACACTTCAATGTCATTTTAACCAACACATTTATGAATCACTGTATACTATATTATAGTTCGTCCAAAAAAAGGCTACAAGTGCAAATAGTGTAAACTGTTTGCATCAAGAAATGACATTAATGTGCCCTACGTTTCATGTGGTGCAGTGTTTAGTGTTAATCCTTCAAGGAGACTTGAAACTCACAATAACAGTGAAAGGCATAAGGCATCTGCTGAAAAAATACACCAATGTTAGGTGTCATGTCTATGTTATCCAAAGGCTGGAAACAGCCTCTTTAGGCTTACTGTAACCCTAAAAGACTTTTTAGACTTGTTAATGAAAGTTAAAGTAATATAAAGAAATATATAATACACTGAATTTTCCCCAATTTTGTATATTTCACGCGATGTTTCCCCTTTTGACCAGCGTCCAGCATCTTCCCCTGTTCCTTAAAAAAAAACCTGTATATATATATATATTTAATCATAATAATATTATATTTTAATAATTTCACATTTAATACACTTCAGGAATACGCTACTAAGCAACATTTAAACCAATACGGCGATTACAATTTCCCTAACTTTCTATATCATGTTGTGTATTTATTATATGTAAAATATATTCTCAGATCAGCAGACAGGTTTGTTTTTAATGTGCCTTATGATGAGGGTCTATACTACTTGATGTTATTACATAAAGTTTTTTTACAGATATTTTTGTTTACACAGTCGATAAAACCAAGCACAAAACAAACGGTTACTTTAGTTATTTATCCCCATCAAATGTGTCATTAAAACTAATTTGGCATCACTTCAATTACATACAATGTATTATGCTTGCATACCTTTGAACAATTCAATATGTATATTAAATACGTACTTATGTTTCGAAGTAAAGCATTAGTAATGTATTAGTTATGGGACATATATAGTGTTTACAGCTTATGTTCCATGAATGAGGTTCAAATTTGGTTATTTTGCATTTAATATGAGTCACTTATATGAGAATGGCTGCCAAGTCTTTCGCTTTTATTTCGGTGTTAATCATACAATTTGTGGAGAAAAAAAAATGCGAAGTTAAATAGATCTTCATAAGCCTTTGAAAATGTCTTCCATGGCAATGTTATGTTCGTATCGAAAATGTGTTCAACAAAAGCGTGTATAATGTATAACTGAGCAAATGTTTACGTTACTTTTTGAACAGACCATGCATTATAACGTAAGTATAACATGACGTATAAAATACTTCCCAATAAAATTACTAGTATACATCATTATTTGTACAGGCATGTAAAAATTACGATCACCGACAGACCGGCCGCATTAGCTCAGATGGTAGAGCGTCGGCTTGCGGATCGGGAGGTCGTGGGTTCGAACACCGGCCGGGTCATACCAAAGACTTTAAAGTTGGTAGTAGTGGCTTCCCTCCTAACGCTCGGGGCTACGGGGACAGCATTACGCCTGACTCGTCGGTGTCAGTATAATGGACCGGCCGGGTTCAGTCCCTGGGCACCTCATAAGTGCCCCTGTGCTGTAATGATAGAAATGTCGCTGCGCAGTATCGGCAAAAATGCCGGCTAATCCCATCCCTCAGAAAACCAGTATGATATAGACAAAGTTTGATAAATCGCAATTTTACATATTAAAAACATATTTCTAATGTTTAAAACAATTGTATATTCTATAAAAAGCTTTTTAATTATGTTTCAGTCACAACTGATTGTAGTTAAATCTACATTTGATGTATATTTGGGTGTATTTGGGTGTTTTGTTCATTAGTGTTTTGTTAATTTTTAAATTAGGAAAACCATGTGACAACTTCCTTTTGAGATTGTTGTATTGTCATCCGACTAGTCTGCTCTGACATTCAAATCTATTTTAAATGGCGATCACCATTGAGATTATTTGGAAAGAATGAACATTTATTTTTATTTTTTTGCAAGATGTATACTGTCCTACACAATAAAGGTAGTGTTTATCATTTTTATGAATGCAGAATGGCTCCATTTGCTATTTTATTAAGTATGTCACTCTAAACCATGCTCAAATTGAGCTTAACTAAGGCAATGGATGTCCTTTAGCGGCAAACTAAAAGCCGATACTTCTTCAGTATTATACCGGTACAACTGAAGTAAAAAACATAAATAACGTAACAAATGGCATGAGAAGCTGTATCTGAATGCAGTAGCATTGCTAAACCATTTTTTAAAAATAAATATTTACTTTAAAGTGTGTCTCTCTTTTGAAGATTGGTGTTTTTCAATTACAAAACAGTAAAAATGGTTGAAATAGCTTGCTCCTAGCCTAAGTTATGCTACTGTTTGTGAAACAACTATATGCGGCAACAAAAACAAAAAACAACAAGAAATAATAAAAACATGACCCAGAGAATATTAAGTGCAAAAACCATATATTTTATATATGTTTTTAACATAAGTAATTTAAATGTTCCATAATAAATAACATAGGCATTACCAAATGTACTTAAAGCATGTATTATACAGGAAAATACCTCCTGCAACTACTTGTTATTTATTGGTCATAGAACAGGACAAAAACCAGGAAATAGATAATAAATACCTACATATTTCAGTTGTCAGCTCAGGTCTTGTATATGATACAGCACAACAATACTTAAATCAGGGTTGGCAAAATGCCGGCAAATATGAGTATTTTCCATGCCGGCAGTATTTACCGGTATTTACCAGCAAATACTGGTCGATTGAATTGACCAGTCTGGAGTATATACAATATTCCCTATTATCTTCATTCATATGGATAATTTCAAGTTTACCCATCAATTGCCATTTTATTTATACTTAAGTTTTACACTTTTATCACTTTATTCATAATAAATAAATATTTAAGTACTGAAAAAAATGGTCAGTTGAATTTGCCATCCACGGAATCTAGCATAAGTCTTGTTGTCTTGGTCTACAATGGCAAAAAAGTTCCAGACTGGATCCTTTGGCTTCATAGTGAATAGTAGCTTGGTAATAGTGTGGAGTGTAGTTATAGAAATGATGATGACAAGAGAATTTCTGTCTGTTATAAATGTAACTCAAGAATGAAGCCATACAGATGACACTGTAGCTCATGTCATACCAATATACAACCTCTAGCTTGCACCTAGACAAATTGTCTAGGTAATTTATGACACTTTACTGTTGTCTTTGTTGCCCCTAGCTATTACAGCTCCATGTTTGAAACCTGTTGTTTTAATTTTCTAGACAATATGGCTTCGCTTGTTAAATCAATCGGAACTCCTCGGGTAATTCCGTCCTCGGGACTACATCCCTCGGATGTATCTGGTGCAATAATACTTAATGAAATCATGATCGTTTTGTTCGCCGGAAGTCGGAAGATAATAAAAAATATTAAAAAAAAATAATAAAAAAAAAATAAAATGTTAATATTGATTTAAGTCTTAAATCAATATTAACATTTTATTTATTTTTTTTATTATTTTAATAATTATATTAACAATTACTCACACAAGAATATTAATAACATTTTAATAAACACAATTTTTATTTAAAAGATATGCATAAAATTGAAATATTTAACTAACAAATGATCATTACTCAATGAACAACTGCTTAAAACTGCCAGTAATTCAGAAGTAGCAGTTTTTCTAGGACGGCAGGACAAGGCACGGACATTTGCCCCCCCCGGACATTTGCCCCCCGGACGTTTGCCCTCTTTTAAATGCAGGCCGGACGTTTGCCCCCCTGTCGTTTTTCAGAGCCGGACTTTTGCCCCCCTGCCGATTTTCAAAGCCGGACGTTTGCCCCCTCAACAAAACTTGAGGGCGGACTTTTGCCCCCCCCCCATAACGTAAGGGCGGACTTTCAAAAAAATCAATCTGTCAATTTCATTAATTTTACAAAGAATGTAAAAAACGGCAATTAACATCCTTGTACTTAATTATAAACAATTAGCTGTAATGCGTTCAGTTATACGCGGCGGTTTCTTTGCATTACTAATTTCACAGAGAATGCCAATTAACGGCGATTAACATGATTGTATTTAATCATAAACAATTAACTGTATTGCATTAAATTATACGCGACGGTTTCTTTGATTGGCCGAATTAAATCCAGGAGATTCAATTAAAGGAATGTCACAAATTGTGTTTATTTGTCACGTTATCACGTCTCAAAATGCAAACTGTAAGCACAGTCCTTTAAATATGATGGACTCTTGAATCATAATGTACATCTGTGCTCAATCATCATGGAGTTCATTTCTACGAAAAGAGGGGCCACAAAGCTGTGTTACGATGGTTTTGCCTACACTAAGAAGAAGTCGTCTAAGACAACCATCACTTGGGAATGTGCTCAGCGACGCAGTTTATCATGCAATGGCACAGTAAGACAATACACAGTAAGACAATATCCTAAATCTCTCACATGGAATAACAAATACAATGTAAAAACTTAAAATATGACCAACATTTTTGTTTAAATTATTTTTACCCTAAGTTGTAAGATGGAAACCTTTTTGTTGGTGGTAACAACCTTTAAATATGCAGCAAGTCAAAATTCAGTACATCGCATGTCAGTTTCTCAGCTTATAACGATAATTATTTAAAGATAAATATTAAGAAAAAAAGAATGAAAGTCATTGAAACGAGATTATTATATAAAATAATATCATTGCATGTATTTCTTTTATATGTTAAGCTTTAATTGCATAGAGTTGATAAGTGATGAATGTATGAGGCAATAAAAAAATAAAAAAAAAATTTACGGTATTTTTTTAGGCAACAGTCATTCAGTCATCAAAACCCTACAACCACGCTGACCCTTTCTTTCTAGCTGCAAAGAAAGTCCGTGAGGAAATAGATGAGAGCCTGAAGAGTAATCGTGGACAACCAAGCCAGATTATCGCCGATAAGTTGGTGCCCCTGCCAGTGGAGGTATGAATAATAATACTTGTATAATATAATAAGAACACAACAACAACAATAACAATAATAATAATAATAATAATAACAATAATAATAATATTAATAATAATAATAATAAATGATGATGATGAATGCTGATAGATGAAAAAAAGGGTGAATTATTTTTTTCAACTTTCCAGGTGCGAGTAGCTGCGGGAACGACGGAGACTATCAAGCGGGCAATTCGTCGAAAGAGAACCGAAGGAGTGCCGGGCGAATCCAGCTACAGCTGTCGACATCCCTATCCCGCTACCAGAGAGTATTCAACACGTCATCTACGACAACGAGTCGAAAACGAGTAGGGTGATCGTGTTTGGCACTGATGACACCTCTCTTCAACGTTGATGTATGGAACGTCCACGCCGCTACTATGAATAACGAGGCCCGGACAAACAACATCTGCGAGGCATGGAATAATGGCTTCAAGACACTAGTAGGACACTCCAACCCGTCACTGTGGACAGTAATCGATGCCTTCAGGAAGGATGCAGCCCTAGTGGAGGCAGAGATCTACCGTGTGTGACTAGGAGTGCCTTCCACAAGGTCGTGCAGGCAGGGAACGAAGAAGTTCCAGGAAAGACTTCGATCACTCTGTGAGAGAAGGGTGACCGGAGACATGACCATCGTAGACTTTTTGAGGGCCATTGGAGGGCATATCCGTCTCCGGTAAGGGACTTAAGTCTGGTGCCCGTTGATGAACTGTGCACATGTGCACTATCAAGTGTTCTGATACTACAATGTGCATTCGATTTTCTATTGTTCTAAATTGAGGAAATGCATATACTACCTCGTTCGCTGAAAATGTTCTAATCAAAATGTGCTTGTTGTATATTTGTTTTCATTATTTTTGTCAGTTGTACTTTCACGTGTTATATTCTTATTATTGAAACTGTTGTAATTAAGCCTGTAATAAAACTTGAATTTATTTTGTCTCGTTTTACATGTCATCCCTATGAGATATAAAAATGAGGTGCATTTTATAAAGTTACTAAAAACATAAAATATATAATACTTGACAAAACAGAAGAAAAACATTAAACGGATCTATATAGTTTTTCAGACGAAATTATGCCTACAATACGTGAATTTTGCAAACTAATTTTGATTAATCAAAGTGTTTTAAATGGGTCTAGGCCTACCAGTTGATTGACAGTTAACCTGTTTGTGACACTCTACGCATGAGTGGCAAGCGATCGCGGGAAATGTGTAGCAAACAACCTGTTAAAGCCGAAGTCTTGCGGGTTCGACGGCGAGAGTTTTAGAACGGGTAAATTGTCTCGGAACCTGATGCGATGTAAAGATATGAAGGCAAACTAGATTGTAACTTTTACTTAAATCCAGTCCTATGAAAAAAATTATAGAAAATTTTTTTACACCTAACACATTTCATGTACTGTAGCACCATGTAGTACCGTTTGTGTATGTTTCTAATATGGCGGGAAGACATTTACAGGCGGGATACAGAGTTTGAGAAGAAAGGGAGGGCAATTTCCGCCTTGACATTTTAGTAGAGGGGGCAAACGTCCGCCTTGTAATTTCAGCTGGGGGGCAAACGTCCGCCTTGTAATTTCAGCTGGGGGGCAAACGTCTGCCTTGTAATTTCAGCTGGGGGGCAAACGTCCGCCCTTCACAAATAGGGGGGCAAACGTCCGGGGGGCAAACGTCCGGGGGGCAACTGTCCTAGATTCAGAACATGCATTTAATTAAACAATTTAATATTTATCTCTGTATTCTAATGCAACAGTTCATTTAAATACTATTAGTTTGATTCAGAAATAGCTGCCGAACAAAATGACAAGGTCTATAAACAACGTAGCAAGGTTTGTTTACACTAGACAAAACGTCAAGTAATGGGGGTGGCCATTTTGAATAACTCTGTTTTCATTTGGATTATCGTTCCTGAGTTCTAAAGCTGCATAAGGTGAGGCTTAAATTAAATTTATTTTGGTCTTTTTACAATGAAATTCGATAAAAAATAGTAATTGTTATGTTATAGTTAGCATTGCACTCTCGATAACATGCGACAATACATGCGAAATCGGCCGTAATCACTGTGTTATCGAATGAGCAAAAATTCACATCTTCTTTTTTCAAGCGTAATCTTCCGAAATAAACTGAAAATTTTGGTTCCCATAAATTTATTCTATGTTCATTTCTATTGTTAACTATGATCACAAACAGTTTCTACCAAAGTTACAAAGGAGACCAAAATAAAACAGTCCTATTTCTGGGCCGTGTTTTCCGCAAATGCCATTATATTTTGGGACCGACAAGGGAAGTTACTCTTGTGGGCTTTGGCATCGCTAAATGCAGTTCAGGTCATGTATCTTTAAGAGAACACATAATTCTTCTCCAGACTTTCAAATGGTGAAATAAGTTAACAATAACAAGGAAGAATGATGTAAAAAGCACAGTTCAATTCACTCAAAATTTAGCAAAGTGGAGAACTTGTACATTCCTACCTTAAAGGTGGTATCTGACAGTTTGCCTGTGTCAAGTATCATAGTATGTGTAACACTATCTGACCTCTGTTGGGAGTATTTGTGCATAATTTCTGCAGAAATTGCAGATATGAACGTCAGATGATTATAATTAATATCTCAATTTTAGGGCAGTAAAACTCGTTAATCTGCTCTAAAAATGTTCAGAAATTTATTTCTGCTGCAAATAGACATCAACGTCAAAGAAGATGACATGGATGAGTTCGACATATGTTTGAATTTGGCTTTGCTTTTGATGACGACACCGATATTCTGAGAAAAATAACAATTTTGCTTTCTAATAATGTAAAGAAAATGATGTCCTTAACTGTCGTAGTTTTGGTTTAGCTGTAAGCCAAGATTGTATGGTTTCTTCTGGTTGTGAATTAGCTCTTACCTCCTTTCTATTGAATATGGCGCCCGATAAAAACACCCAGAATTCATCACAGTTCCGGTACCAGCATTCACTCCGAGTTTGACGCGAACTCCTCGGACAATTCCGTCCTGGAGCATTCGAATAATCTTTCAAGTGTTGATTAACGAGTTTTACTGCCCCAAAATTGAGATACTGTAGAAAATCGCCAAAGCTTATACTAAAGTATTTTTTTTTTCTGCAGAAATTATGTACAAATGCGCCAAACGGAGGACAGATATTGTTACATATATATTAGATATAGATACACTTTTCCATGTGATGTCATATGCACTGATAAGACAGTTTAAGGCAGCCATCTTCGAAGGCAGAAGCTAATGAGGCTGAAATCTAGAAATATGTGCTGTATTCAACTCACCACTTTATTTTTCAGTCTATTTAACTGAATTTTATATCAAATTTAACAGCTTTTATGAAGCATTTTAAATATCAAAACAATAGTTTGAAAGTTTAAAATGTAAAATAAGATACAACCAAAAACGTTGCACTGTTCATTTTGTTTAAGGATGAGACAATAATTTTAAATGGTGTATAGCTTTAAATTGTTGGACCACAAATGAAGAAATAAAAAGAAAAAAATAATTTATGCTTCTATACAATTCATACGAAAATCCCTTGAAGTTGCCATCAAAGATGGCTGCCAAGATATGGGATCTTCACTAATGTAAAAACTATCTATAGGCAAACTGTAGGATACCACCTTTATAAGAGTAGCTTCTAGCAGAGGCCAAACTGTTCTTTACTCTTCATTTTCAAATCAGAACTTCTTGGATAATTCCTGGAAAAAAAATCCCGAAGACGATCACACTTTGGTAATATCTGGTTGAGGAATATGTACAGAATTACAACTATTTTTTTTGTCGTTTAACACTTAGCGTTTCATGTTTCGCCAGATACACAATGGTTAGCCTACTGCATTTAAATGACAAAAAAAAAAAAACACGTATCTTTGTTGTTTGGTTGTTTCGTATTAGTCGCTACGTCATAGGCACGTACATTCGTTATGTCACGGAACAAAACCGAGTGACTATTCGTGACCAGTTATCCTTGGTTTTCCTATTGCCTTATGCCAATGTTACTTATTTGTCTAGAGCAATTACTCAAAATGGCTTAAATTCAGTATTCGTTTTCAAGAAAAAGTGACATTTTGCTTGAAGGCACGGTTATAAAAATAGGTCAGTACAAAAACGTGTTTTAACATTTAAATGCTGTAACAAAACACTTTTCTTAAAATCTATATACTGATACCTAAACATCCACGGAAGCTACCACGTACGATCGAAAATCACAAAATTTTCCGGGGGAGCATGCCCCCCCCCCCCCCCCCCCGTTCTCTATAGCGGCCATGCGTACACATCATATTATACTTAGCTACGCCCCTGCTATGTTTCACAAACAACATAATACATGGCCAGATAGCCATCTTTCTACCTCACTACACCAAACCGCTGACGAGACTTTCTAGAACCTCTCATTCTCAAGCATTCCAGCATATCCACATCCAAACCGATTACCACAAGTATTCCTTTCCCCCTGAACTATTTATACACTGGAATGCTATACCACCAGAATTGTCAACCTATCTGGTCGTCAACCAGATTGTCCATGTATCTCCCTAATCTACACCCGCACTGTTCTTAACCTATTTTAACCAACATTCCTTCACTTTTGTATACGCTCAGTCTTTTATACGCTTTTATTTCTGCTTTTACTAATTTACTACTGTCAGTTGACGCGTGCCAAGTCGCCACCAGAGATTTGACTTTACGAAAGATAGATAGATAAAGGTGGTGTCCATTTATTTGCCTCTAAATGCATGAAACAAACTTTTTTCCTCGGTTTGGGTGAATTTGGACAATATTTCTGCATAAATTCAAACTTCTGTCTAAGTAAAACCGATTTTAAACATATAATGTTAGACAGTACACAATGCGACAAAAATCACTCTAAATATTTATTATTCCCAAATCTATAAATGACAACTTAAGTGATCTCTGCTTAAAATAGAAACTTCGCGTCAGAACGAACTACCTGGATGACCATATAATGTTATGTCAAAAGTAAGTTCTCACGTGGTTTTCTTACCTTAAAAATAACTATCTCTGCAGCGTGGCTCAGATGGGAAATACCTGTTTGCAATGACGCGTGGGGAATAATGCTTCAATGTTCACATAGATGAAGTGCATGAATGAACAGTATTTTGCTGGTAACAATGAATTCATTTGTGTTTTGAGGAGAAAAAAAGGTTTGTTAAAAACTGTCGAATACCTCTTTTATTAGTTTAAACAGCCAAAAGCATGGCCACAGCAAATTTCTGGTATGACAGGGTTGATCAGTGTGTTTTCTGCGTATATGATGCAATAAATTTGTATCTGACGCAGTCAGAAGATCATATTGCGTATTTCGTGACGCAACTAAAATTGCTAAGTTATATCGGCCTTTCTTCTAATGAAATCATTAGGCCTACATCTGGACTACAAAACACAGTCTTCACAAAAGAAATTTAAAAACACTGGACCTTCAGCCCGCCGCACCGGTGAACAGTATTTTGCAGGTAACTGTGACTTATTTGGTTATCTGAGAAAAATATTTGGTCTAAACTGTCGGATAACAACTTTAAGGTAAAATATGAAAGAAGATTACGCTTATCGAGATGCATTGATTTTTTGCACAGTAATTATGTTGTTGTTTTACCTGTTTTTTACTGATCTAATGCACAAAATAGAAGTCATTTTACATTAACGGTGAAATAGTATACAGTAGTGGAGATGTACATATAGTATTGGGGATGCATGTACAGTAATGAAGATGCATACACAGTTATGGAGATGAATATACAGTAATGGAGATGCAAAAACAGTAATGGGCATGCAAAAACTGTAATGAACATGCATATAGAGTGATAGACATGCATATACAGTAATCGAGATGCATATACAGTAATGGACATAAAATACAGTAATGGAGATGCGAATATAGTAATGGAGATGCAAATACAGTAATGGACATGCATATGCAGTAATGGACATAAAATACAGTAATGGACATGCAAATATAATAATGGACATGCAAATACAGTGATGGACATGCATATACAGTAATGGACATGCATATACAGTAATGAACATGCAAATACAGTGATGGACATGCATATACAGTAATGGCGATGCATACACAGTAATGGACATGCATATATAGTAATGGACACGCATATACAGTAATGGACATGAAAATACATTAATGGACATGCATATACAGTGATGGACATGCATATACAGTGATGGACATGCATATACAGTAATGGACATGCATATACAGTGATGGACATGCATATACAGTAATGGAGATGCATATACAGTAATGGACATAAAATACAGTAATGGAGATGCAAATACATTGATTGACATGCATATGCAGTAATGGACATAAAATACAGTAATGGACATGCAAATATAGTAACAGACATGCAAATACAGTGATGGACATGCATATACAGTAATGGACATGCATATACAGTAATGGACATACATATACTGTGATGGAGATGCAAATACAGTGATGGACATGCATACACAGTAATGGGCATGGAAATATAGTGATGGACATGCAATACAGTGATGGACATATACAGTAATGGACATGCAAATATAGTAATGGAGATGCAAATATAGTGATGCGCATGCATGTAATGGACATAAAATACAGTAATGTACATGCAAGTACAGAGATGGACATGCATGTACAGTAATGGACATGCATATACAGTAATGGACATGCAAATACAGTAATGGAGATGTATATGCAGTAATGGACATGCATATACAATAATGGAGATGCATATGCAGTAATGGACAAGCATATACAGTAATGAATATACATATACAGTAATGAACATGCATATGCAGTAATGGACATGCATTTGCAGTAATTGACATAAAATACAGTAATGTACATGCAAATATAGTGATGGACATGCAAATACAGTGATGGACATGCATGTACAATGATGGACATGCATATACAGTAATGGACATAAAATACAGTAATGTACATGCAAATATAGTGATGGACATGCAAATACAGTGATGGACATGCATATGCAGTAATGGACATAAAATACAGTAATGTACATGCAAATATAGTGATGGACATGCAAAGACAGTGATGGACATGCATGTACAGTAATGGACATGCATATACAGTAATGGACATGCAAATACAGTAATGGACATGCATATACAGTAATGGATATACATATACAGTAATGGACATGCAAATACAGTAACGGACATGCATATGCAGTAATGGACAAGCATATACAGTGATGGATATACATATACAGTAATGGACATGCAAATACAGTGATGGACATGCAAATACAGTAACGGACATGCATATGCAGTAATGGACATGCATATACAGTAATGGATATACATATACAGTAATGGACATGCAAATACAGTAACGGACATGCATATGCAGTAATGGACATGCATATACAGTAATGGATATACATATACAGTAATGGGCATGCATATACAGTAATGGACATGCATATACAGTAATGGACAAGCATATACAGTAATGGGCATGCATATACAGTAATGGACATGCATTCACAGTAATGGACATGCATATACAGTAATGGATATACATATACAGTAATGGACATGCAAATACAGTGATGGACATGCAAATACAGTAACGGACATGCATATACAGTAATGGACATGCATATACAGTAATGGACATGCATTCACAGTAATGGACATGCATATACAGTAATGGATATACATATACAGTAATGGACATGCAAATATAGTGATGGACATGCAAATACAGTAACGGACATGCATATGCAGTAATGGACATAAAATACAGTAATGTACATGCAAATATAGTGATTGACATGCAAGTACAGTAATGGACATGCATGTACAGTAACGAACATAAAATACAGTTATGTACATGCAAATTGTGTGATGGACTTGCAAATTCAGTATTGGACATGCATATACTTCACTATAGGTACACCTCTATGTAGGTATGTTTTCATTATTTTCGACTAGGAATGTCGCGATTTGGAAACGAACTAGGGGCCTCAGAAACATAAAGCCGGAAAATAGTTCATCCAAAAATGGCGGAAAATTGACAAATAGACTGGGTCACAAATTGACTATTGTTGATTGTGTAAAAAACATAATACAAGAGCGACTGTTACCACGATTTTGTGTAAACATGAACGTTTTTAACAAGTCTTCTTTTACATGTGGGTCGTAATTTTACGACATGCGTTAACATGATAAAACAACAACATCAACAATAACAACAAAACATCTAAACAACAACAACAAACATCATATTGAGCGAACCAAGTAAATGTATATCTAGTGAACACTCTGATCACGAGCTGCCTGAGTATTTTAAAAGGTGTGATTGGTATATCATCAATAGCATATTCTTCCCCTTTAGTGCCGACTCGGAAAGTGTGAAAGTCAGCACAATGAAAGCTTTAATTATCACCAAGGGCCATGCAATCAAACAAAAAGACGTGTCAGTCACTCAACATAACACTCCATGCTTTGCACGTGAGGTAAGCTATCACCGCCAGCTGAATGGTTTTCATTCTCACCTGTGCGCCGTAGTTTGCCGAATGTATGTTCGTGCGTTTTCGCCATTCGGTAACAAAGTGTTCGGTCATGTTACCGAATGTCGGAAAATTACGAATATTCCTGCGCAAAATTTGAATTTTGTCATTCTCGCTCTGACTTTCGTCGGGTGCGGAGTATAAGCAGGATGGGGGAGAAGAAGGTAGCTGGTTATTGGCCGTGTAATCACCAAGGGTTACAAAAAACGGTCCTGGCAGGCAGTCTTTGTTATTCGGGTAAGTGATACATATTTACTGTGTTTTAAGGAAAATTCAGAAACTCGTTTTCTTATCTCGTAAACATTGGACAACGGAAGAAATATGTATGAGTATGAAACTGCAATCTGCATTACCTGTATAAAGTATTAAAAGGTCTAAATATTGCCGCAAAGTTTAACACGTCGATCTAAATATTGTCTTCTAATTAAATCGAGCAATCTGTTATTTTAAGGATTGAGTTGATGTAGTTGTTGTTTTAATTTGATAGAAACGGAACGAATATCTGTTCTTAAAAACCCGCCCGCAAGTAATGTTCACAATGCTTATGTATTCATTTGCCAGCTTAACATATTATATATTTGCTGATTGATTTTGGTTTTTTGTTGTGTTTTTTTGGCGCGAATTCCAACTCAGGCAACATGTTTTTTAATGTCATCATTATTTTCAGGACCGATTCTTTTTCTCGTTACAAAATTAATGCTTATATTTCATTCCTTCGAACTACAGGCACAAATCTACACTACTTAACAAATGTTGAAAAATACGATGATATATAAACCGGTCATCCTAAATTACAATAACATATAGACATAATCAGTCAACCTTTTATTGGGGACGCCTATATATGGTATGCTCACTGAAATTTGCACACGGAGAAAGACTTTTCTGCGGACTTTCACAACCCTGATAAAATACGGGTCCTAATTCAGTAAATCAGTACGCCCTTCGATGTTCGGACTGCATGTGAGATTATCTTTCAGCAACGAAACAGTCTATAGCCACAAATAGCTTTACTATGCTTGAAGTACTATTGGGAAAGAGGTTACATTTATGGAATTTGGATTGGAGGATTCAAAATTAACATCGTAAACCCGTAAAGTCTTCAAACAGATTGTATTCTATATGGATGATAATTAACAAAACGTCCAACACACGAAGAAAGCATTTATAATATGCTTAAAAGTATTCTTGGTCAAAAAGTTAGTTTCTTACCCCCTTACCCACAGCTTTACTGAATAGCAGTTCCAATCTTTGATAATATTGAAAACTTGCTTTTTATAAGTCATTTGATATTTTTAATGTTTCGGCCTATTACCATTTACTTGACAACAACTTTTGTAAAGTTTTTTTAACGTCAATTCAATGTATAGTTATTAACAATATTATTACATAATTCCGTAATAACTGAGCTGTGCAACAGCATTATTTTAATCGGGATCAGACATGTCAGGGCGTTCTGTTTATTGTTTCTCTTTCTTTTTGGCCTCAATCTGTTTCATCTTAAAATGCGTGAAGTGGCTTAATTTTAGGAAACACTGAACTTTATGTACATAACCCAGATAGAAAAATGCTTCCATGCAAAACAACGTTGATATAAGAAAATAAGATACTGAGAAAGAAAAAAACCCACACAACATACTATGTTCCTGAAAATTACTACCTGAATAGTAATGAATTGTGTAATGTTAGGCGGCTGCACACATACATTTTCTGTTTAAACATTTTATTTTTATAAATTTAACAATTTTGCAACTTTTCTTCTACATATGGAACAATCCTATTGTGTCGGGGTTTTCTGTATATTTTGCTCTTGTTTAAACCATTCCCTGAATAGTAATGAATTGTGTAATGTTAGGCGGCTGCACACATACATTTTCTGTTTAAACATTTTATTTTTATAAATTTAACAATTTTGCAACTTTTCTTCTAAATATGGAACAATCCTATTGTGTCGGGGTTTTCTGTATATTTTGCTCTTGTTTTAAACCATTCCCTGGTCTCACGATTATACATTATAAAAAACTTCTGTTTGATTGATAGCTTACTGAAAACTATTAAATAAAAAACCTTTCTTTTCGAATGTCTTCTAACTTGCTCCTATATTGCTTTAAACAGTTTATCTGTTATAGTTTTTTGCGTCGACATTGATGCTTCGCATCAACAACTTTTCATGTAACACGTGTGTAACCATAGCTGGCGAGACAAAACAGAAATCAGACAAGAAGCAGTTTAGTTCTAAGGGAAATAACTATTTTGAACTAGAATAAGAATGTTTTACTAGTAACGCCCCTTTACAAATGTGGTCACTAGAAATTTTCACAATGACAGTGAATGAGTGTATCGTCTCATACGCATTTTTGTAACATCTCTTTTTGTCCCCTATCTAATAATTTCGTTTCTTGTTTTACAGAGGCTGCCGGGTGTACTGTAAAGTACAAAATGACATCTCTTCCCGTCCTGCTGTCGATAGAAGATAAGGTTGTTCTTCGTTGACTAGATGTAGAGCCGTTCACACATTCTGAGCTGGTAAGTTAATTTAAAGTTCTTTTCTAGGATTGAAAATTCTAAAATAATTGATATCATCTGAGACGAATATTGAACAGAATTGCAATCCCGTGACGTCATTTCTCACTTTCTTTTTCTATTTCAATCAGTAGTCCATGATAATTATATTTGCCTGGAAGCTTAAGATATATAAATGCTCGTGTATAGAGATAACATAAGTTACTATATATCATATGGGATGTGGGCTGTCTGATCAGGATCTACAATATTTGTTGTCGAGTATCAATCTAAATGAATCTGGGAATCAGCTGTATGTTGGTGTAAGAAGATAACTTCAAGATACGGAGTATAGAATGGGAGCTGTCTGATCAGGATCTACACTGTAATGATTTAAGTTGCTATACAAATGTATATGGGATTGGGGAAGTCAGGATCTTGGGTATTTGCAGTGGAGTCACCAACAAAAATAAAAAAAATCTTTGCATGCTTGTGGAAGATGATTTAGAATTAGTATATGTTATGAGCAAATAAATGTAGCAATAGAAAGGTTAATACAAACGTCACATGCTAGCTCCTCAAACATATCAAGTAGTATTGATTTCTGCATGCATTCTATTTGTTACATGGATATATAAATTTACTCTTCAATTCTTAAAGCAAGACCATCAGAATTGGTCCAAACAACTTCTTCGAAAAGTTTATAAATTTTACCTTTTCAGCTTTCTATCTCACATATGCAAATATTGAATCATAAATAACAGATAATAAATATGACAAAAATGCAGGAAAGTCGAAACTCATAGAAAGGTATTTTAAGCATGTTGTTAGCAAGTTAAAAACTGTTTTGGAATTTTTACTCTAACTGTATTATGTTCCATCATGCTGTTCAATGTCAGTATCAGAATAATACTTTAATGAAAATGTTACTGTGAAATCTGATGGAGTAACTTCCACCTTCTCAGTATACATTTATGAAACTTATGCAAACTGTGTAGATGCTAATCATTCTTCTGCAAACAGCAATCTGATCAGAATCTGCACTATTTATGATCAGTCTGCAAATGAATAAATGTAATTTATGCTTGGACATTTTTGTTCAAAGACATGCCCAAGTATGGATCCACATGGGGATTTGAACCAATAACCAAATAAGTTTAGACTTATATTGGGTACTCTTCAATGGAGGGGATGTATTATATTTACACTACCACAACCAGAAGTTAGTTCCTATAAAGTTTAGACTGTTAAAATGATTTAATTACACTCCAGATATTCATTAAGTAGATATATGGCATATCTATACCATTTACAGCATGAGAAATGAAATAATGTGATTATGTACAACAACAAAAGAAACTCGCCATGCAAACAAGACTTTCTTTAAATCAAATTAAACCTTATATAGAAGGAATTGCTTACGTTTCTGTGTGGCTCTTGTAAAATTTGGGAGTAAATTGTAGTTGTGTAACTTGCTTTTTAGCACCAATAATTATATTGTTTTTCTTTCTGTTTCAGCCTGGAATGTGTAAGGAGCAAGAAACTTCTGGATCCTGACCTACTGGAGGGGCTTAAATTCTGATCTGGCATCTTCCTGTATATTTAGAGGATCTCTTGGTTAGCAGCTTTAAGGGTTTCATCAAGCCTCAGATTTAGGAAGGTTACAGTTTTCATGTTCTGTTAACTGAAGCCACTTCTCATTAATGTTTTCTTCATTTTTACTTTCCATTTGCATCAAGTTCATTTAGTCCGTTCCATCTTCTGCCAACACATGTTTTGTATCTTTCCAATGTCTGCATTTGGGTGTTGCACCCCATTTAATTTGCATTCACACACATTCACAATTTGATTTTAAGTGCTGGTATCATCATCATTTTTTTGCACGTGATACTCACTTGTGGGTCTGCGGGGGCTGCAAGGCTGTGTGGCAGATTCATTTAGGCAGATCTGAGGCTTTTGCATTGTCCGTGTGTCAAGTTAGGTTAAGGGTGCTGTTGACTTTGAGTGAATCTGGCCTTTGAAGGAAGACTGTCTAGTGAAGGTGTCACAAAGGAAAGTCAGGGGAAGGTTGCGGATTGCTTATCAACGATGACCAGATGAGGACCCTAGATGGCACAGTCCAAGATGTTGACCATGGATAGTGCAAAGTTGTATTTTTTTCATATCAACCTCAGTCTCGAGCTTTACATGTGTTCTTATAACTTAGTCGCCCTGTATTTAATTCTCACTAATGTTTGGCTAAGTACTTTGAGTCATTTAGTTTTCTGTCCAAAAGCTACAATCTGAACTTTTTTCTGACTTTTTCTGCAACAAATATGTCTTTTGTTGCCTTCTCATTTCATTATTTCATCTTTTCAATGTTTGATTTCTCCAATTAATTCAGATTCATCAGTGGCTCTTACGCATTTACTGCCATTCCAATGGCTTTTTGTATCGCCTCTGCCTCTAAGCTAGCAAATATGTCACTAATGTGCAATTACCTTGGGTATATGGTTGCTTGCATCATTTAGGGGTTTCCCTGCTCAAGCATGAAATTTCTTGTTTATAACCATGTCACAGGACTGAAGCCTCGCATTTGAATTTTCAGAATTACATCTTGCCATCCCTTTCATCATCTTAGGACCCAAGCATGCGTTCATTTAGGGTTAAGTAATGTTGCCTTTGCGACCGACCGAGTAAGTAAAAAGACTGTGCGCACAGCATTCATTTGTGAGGCTGATATGCCTGTTGACATGGTGAATTAGATGCAGGTTATTTTATTAGGATATAGGCTTAGGGCTTTGCTTGAGTGGTTTCCTACTTCATGGGGTACATTCTTTAGGTTAGGGATATTTAGCAAAGAGGGAAACATTTAGGATATTTTGGACTTCAATTTAGGTTTTGTTAAGTCTTTAAGATTTTATTCGCTCTATTTATTAAAAGGGTTTTAAGTTTCATAATGCAAGCAATCATAGACTAAAAGTAATAAATCATAAGTGCCAACTTAATTTGTTAGTAAGGAGAATGGGGAGTTATGAAATGTAGTGTGTGAGAGATTCTCTGAAGGGTATGAATTAGTTGGAGACGTGAAGCATGAAAATTATCCATTGGGTAAATCACTTGAAGCAGATGTTATCAAGTGAGGGTGAAGTATTGAAATGTGGAGGCAACAAATGGCATGTGAGGAGTAGGTGGGGGATGTAAAGATGTTGAGATTGTTGATTTTGGACAGGAATCTAAATGACAAGAAGTATAAGGTTATTTTGCAGTGAATGTCGTAGAAGGGGGACTAGTGTGAAGGGGCTATTGTAGTAAAGGATTTAGTTTGAGTGAAAAAGGTTAGACCTAGCTATAGCTATCCACAATATCTTTGTACAAAGAACCACA
Source organism: Sinonovacula constricta (assembly GCA_007844125.1). Classification (NCBI taxonomy): domain Eukaryota; kingdom Metazoa; phylum Mollusca; class Bivalvia; order Cardiida; family Solecurtidae; genus Sinonovacula; species Sinonovacula constricta. The sequence goes on along the minus strand of CM017568.1, from coordinate 29,400,748 downwards.
AACGCCCGCTGGCCTATTTCATGTAGGTGGCTGTGTTGCACTGTAGATTTGCCATAAATCTTTCTATGCAGAACCACCGAGTTTCATTGGCCAACATAAAGAAACTCTGTCATTCCACTGGCCTATTTCATGTAGGTGGCTGAGTTGTACTGTGTAGAAGATTAACAATAAATTTTTCTATGCAGAAGACTGTCTAGTGAAGGTGTCACAAAGAGAAGTCGGGGGAAGGTTACGGATTGCTTATCAACGATGACCGGATGAGGACCCTAGATGGCACAGTCCAAGATGTTGACCATGGATAGTGCAAAGTTGTATTTTTTTCATATCAACCTCAGTCTCGAGCTTTACATGTGTTCTTATAACTTAGTCGCCCTGTATTTAATTCTCACTAATGTATGGCTAAGTACTTTGAGTCATTTAGTTTTCTGTCCAAAAGCTACAATCTGAACTTTTTTCTGACTTTTTCTGCAACAAATATGTCTTTTGTTGCCTTCTCATTTCATTATTTCATCTTTTCAATGTTTGATTTCTCCAATTAATTCAGATTCATCAGTGGCTCTTATGCATTTACTGCCATTCCAATGGCTTTTTGTATCGCCTCTGCCTCTAAGCTAGCAAATATGTCACTAATGTGCAATTACCTTGGGTATATGGTTGCTTGCATCATTTAAGGGTTTCCCTGCTCAAGCATGAAATTTCTTGTTTATAACCGTGTCACAGGACTGAAGCCTCGCATTTGAATTTTCAGAATTACATCTTGCCATCCCTTTCATCATCTTAGGACCCAAGCATGCGTTCATTTAGGGTTAAGTAATGTTGCCTTTGCGACCGACCGAGTAAGTAAAAAGACTGTGCGCACAGCATTCATTTGTGAGGCTGATATGCCTGTTGACATGGTGAATTAGATGCAGGTTATTTTATTAGGATATAGGCTTAGGGCTTTGCTTGAGTGGTTTCCTACTTCATGGGGTACATTCTTTAGGTTAGGGATATTTAGCAAAGAGGGAAACATTAAGGATATTTTGGACTTCAATTTAGGTTTTGTTGAGTCTTTAAGATTTTATTCCCTCTATTTATTTAAAGGGTTTTAAGTTTCATAATGCAAGCAATCATAGACTAAAAGTAATAAATCATAAGTGCCAACTTAATTTGTTAGTAAGGAGAAAGGGGAGTTATGAAATGTAGTGTGTGAGAGATTCTCTGAAGGGTATGAATTAGTTGGAGACGTGAAGCATGAAAATTATCCATTGGGTAAATCACTTGAAGCAGATGTTATCAAGTGAGGGTGAAGTATTGAAATGTGGAGGCAACAAATGGCATGTGAGGAGTAGGTGGGGGATGTAAAGATGTTGAGATTGTTGATTTTGGACAGGAATCTAAATGACAAGAAGTATAAGGTTATTTTGCAGTGAATGTCGTAGAAGGGGGACTAGTGTGAAGGGGCTATTGTAGTAAAGGATTTAGTTTGAGTGAAAAAGGTTAGACCTAGCTATAGCTATCCACAATATCTTTGTACAAAGAACCACAAACGCCCGCTGGCCTATTTCATGTAGGTGGCTGTGTTGCACTGTAGATTTGCCATAAATCTTTCTATGCAGAACCACCGAGTTTCATTGGCCAACATAAAGAAACTCTGTCATTCCACTGGCCTATTTCATGTAGGTGGCTGAGTTGCACTGTGTAGAAGATTAACAATAAATCTTTCTATGCAGAACCACCAAGTTTCACTGGCCAAGTTATACATAAGAACCACTAGCATTTCGCAGTCCAGTTATACTTAAGTAGTTAATGACATAACATGTATATTTATAATGTCCAGCTCTAAGGTGTTTCTGTAGATTTACAATACATGTTATATTAGCAATAAGAACCTGCTAGTGACTCTGCTTAATGACATTACCTGTATATTAGCAAGGCTTGCATTATATTTTCCCTAGATTTAACTTACAGGTAATATTTGCAAATAGAACCATTGGCGCTCTGCACATTATTAACCATGTTTATATATTCTGTAGAAGATTTACAAAGAAATCTTTCTACTTGTTCATAGAACCATCTGGGTCGAAAGGCCTAGAAACACATGAAAGGGATTGCTTCTCCTAGGGACTTGAGCCACAGATTCCGTATGTTTTGATTTATGTGCTTGCTCATAATAATGACATACATTGCAGTGTCCATCACCAGTGGATGTTGCATCCTCCGTCAGTACACATGGGTATGAAGCTCCGCCTTCTGCAGATGCTTTGGTGTTAGCAGGTGCTCTAGTTCATCTAGCACAGTATGCCTAGAGTTTGGAGAACGGCCACCGGTCCATTTTTAGCTAGAGTCTCCGGGGTAGGAGGGTTGCAGAACCGGCAATGCACCCTCAAGGGTCCTACCATTTGTGTACTGATAAGTCAAAATAATGTCACTTCCTTATTGTGCTTTGGTTAGTGTCTATTTTTGATCATTTTTGGGGTGTAAAGGGATCTCTGTATTGGGAAAATGGATTTGTTGTCTATTTGCTGCAATCTCTTATGGGAATAGGTAGGCAATAATGATTCTCATTCAGGTTTCCTAAATCTCTCACATGTGGCTCCTCGTGCCACACCCTGGGTAACTGCTGTACAGCCAGCAGGCTAAACATGTGAGGGGAAGTTGAGGTAAAGTATTGAAGGCTAGGTATTGTAAATCAGAAGGGTATAAAGTCGTGTGAGGTGAACTGAATCATACAGTATCTGTTAATCAGAAGGGTGTAGTGGTTATATTAAATGTAGCATGTTAAGAATTAAATATTGAATTCTATATATTTAATAAGAAAAGGCCTATATCATGGAATGATTTGGTCTCTTTGATTTTGAGGTTATGGATATAGGTGCTATTTACTTTAGATCACAGAAAAGAAATTATGTAATGGTGTTTTAACAAAACATTCAAATATTTGCAGTCTTAATCTTATAAATTGGATATGATCTTAAAGGGAATTTTCTATATAATTAGTAACTAATAGCCCGTTTCACTAATAAACATGTTTACCATTTCTCAAAAGATTAGACTACAGTCTTATATTGGTCAAGTGTGAAAATGAATGTTAAGAAAAGATGACTACATTAATGATTTTTTGAAAAAAATTATAAATGGTTATTAAAAAATGTCATTAACTCTTAGCCTGCTCAATATAAATTGATCAGGCTTAGGCAAAAAGTGTAGATCAAGATAAGCCGGATCCCAATGGAAGCTGTCTGATCAGGATATGCACTTTTTGCTACAGTCTAATAATGTCTAGGCACCTGTGCATGTAACTTACATGAGTGTTTCATTAACACAATGATAAGGGTTGTGCTTTAAAAACAAAAAAGAATAGTGTTTTTTCTTGGAGTGATCAGATCCCTTTAGACTATTATGTTTAGGAAATAGGTGAAGGTTAAATAATGAGATCAGAGTCAGCATTATTTGATACAGTTTCTAGTAATATGTAAATGTATGAAGTTAACTTGAAATAATTATGGGTAATTAAAAGTTCTTATCCTTTTAATTACATTTGTGTTAAGGTTTGAGCAAATAGTGTTGGCAGCTTTATGATCAGTACCTTCACAATTTGCTTCTTTTTCTTAATATTTATATATAAGCACAAGAAACTAAGAATTCAGCATGAATGTGAACACAATAAGAGTTAGTATCGGTTTATTTTGTGTAGGATTGAAATCTCAGATTAAACATGGTTTTCTCACACTATGAGGGGACATCAGGTCAGGTGGTTTAACACAATAAATAATAGGTAAGGATGTTTTCAATAGATTACCTTTACCATTTGTAAGATAATGTATATGTATATTTCCAAGTTAAAACCTCGTAAGATGCCTTTTACAAATATTATTTAGGTAATAATTCTCAACCTGCTGATTACACATTTTGATCAGGATTAGGTAAATAATGTGGATCCAGATCAGTGGGCTCCTGCTGAGAACTGTCTGATCAGGATCTACACTTTTTGCTGCTGAGTTTATAGCAATATGGCTATTTAAATGTTTCCATGTAGTTTTAAGCCCCGAACATATTACGAATGTAGCATAAGAGGTTAACTTAGTATGGTGTGAAGTATTTTATCTGTAGTAGAAACCAATAATTTCCTAGTCTGCATCTACTCTAGTTTTCAAAAAAGCTTTAACACAAAGCAAATGTAATCGTGTAACTAGTTTTTATTATATTTGGAAGTAGCATCCAGATATATCTAGGTAGAGCTGTCATGATCAGCTGAAAGACCTCATATTTAAGTTTTTGGCCTGACCGGGGTTTGAACCCAGGCTGAGGAGTATTAAAGGACTTCAACCTTTTAGGGACATACATAAGCATTACAATGTGATGGGATTAATAGATATATGTGTAATCTGTGCACTTAATTATACAGACAACCCCTTGTATGTAGTATGTTGTTCATCTGTGATGTGGTTCTACATGGAATGGTACACTGATGTCTGTCTCCACTGTGAGGATGCTGCCCAATATTTGGACAAATGGTACATTGATTCATTGAGCTATTATTAAACTGTCTTGTTAACATTCATTGTAATTTGTAAATAGGATATTTAACAGTTTGATGCTAAAAAGTAGCTTTCAAAAAAAAAAAACAAGAAAAATTATGGTTACGTTAAACATGTTTCATTAATACTTATGGTCTAGACTTGTTACTGTGTGGCACAAAACACATGTTTTTCATTTAGGGAACCCTTATGTATACACATCATAGTAAGCTTGATTTATAATTAAAAAAATTCACATGCTTTCCACCACATGATCATCAAGGAATGGATAAAGCAATCTTTTGGCCATATAATTTGTTCAATAATAACAATGACCCAGTAATGCCTCAGTTGTAATATTAATGTAAAATTGATAAAATACAGCTTGCATGTCATATTCGATACCTGCTCTGTGCCTTCACTACAAAGGATCAAATACTGGTCGTAGCGAGCACTTCCAGTATACCATATCAAAATATCAATCATGAGATTCTTTATTGCATGTAAGATAACTTTTCAGACTGGGTGCATGGGTTTGAGTCCAGATTGGGGTGAGAACTTTAATGAGAGGAGATTTCCAGCTAACCTGTGGTCTTCTTCCACCAATAATTAGCTAGACATTGCTAGTATGGTATAATTGTGTCGGTGCGATGTAACAAAAAACAAATCGATGCCAAATAAACAAGCTAAAGATATTTGTCCAAGGGAGTTCTGTAATGTTTTAGCAATTTGTTCATTGAACAATGTGGATCAAATTTATTTTTACATAGCACCAACACAATGCAATATTGAACCAAGTATACTTTAAGGACTATTAATTATTGTTTCCAGGGAAATAACTGTCTGCCATTTAGAAAATAGTGATAGAAATTCATGTTGCTTTTTCCTGTTTTAGAAGCTGTGCCTGGATGCAGAAAGCAGTTATTAAGACAGTGTTATGTTGCTTGACCTGAAGATGGTGGAACTATTGAACTTTTCGTATTATCCATTGTCATAGACTGATGTGTTTCGAAGTAGGAAAACATGGTTTAAGGAGCCAAAAGTTATTAAGTTTGAAATTAAGCCAGCTGTCAAATATTGTTTACTGATTATAGGATGACTGTATATATTTTGTAGATAAGGTCTTTGATTTTTGATAATAACTAATTTTTATATTTACACTTTTGGGATGTTTGGATCTTTCATGTAGTTTTTTTATTACCTTGAACTTTTTTGTGACATTTAAATTTTTGCCTTCCATTGTACTTTTAAATCTGTAATCATGTGTATAATAAGCACAAAATTTTAATAATACTTTTATTGTTTCTACATATATTGCTCTTAAATCTTCAATAAGTAATTTTTTTCTAGTTTTTTAAGTTTCTAGAACTTTCTTTTTTTTTTTTTTTTGTAGAGGATCAGACTGCAGAATGATATGTGTGTTTTTTTATAAAATAGAATAGTAATAATGCATTTTTGGTTTTTGTTTGCTCTTTTGAAACTTGAAAGGATAAACTTGTACACATTCTAAAATATAAGGCTTATTTTCAAATATTGTATCACGTTAAGCAAGTAATGAATACATGTAAGAATAGGAGTTTGTTATAGATGTATAAAATGGATTGATCGAGATAGTGATATTTTTCAATAAATCAGTTGGTGTTATTTAAGTTGCCTTTTTAAAATCTATATGCCCCTTAAAAGTTTCAAAGTATAGTCAAATTAGAAAAGCAACTAAAAAAATCATGCAATCATCTTGGTTGAAAAAAAAAACATTTAGAAAGGTTTGATTTAACAGAAATAATCCAAAATAAAATTAAAGTCCTAAATAAAATTGAAAAATCAAATTCAAGCTGCGACGAGGAATTTTAGTCCTTAGCAATAAAATACATTGCATAAATTGAAACTTTCCACTTTTTGTTGCGTATAGATAGTCAAAATGTTAACTTAGGGTGCACACTCAATAAGATAGTGGACCCTAAATTGCATAATCACAATTTTGGAATTTCTATTTTGGACTTTATATGGGAATATACACTTTATTTAAAAGGGAAGTAATCTAACAAAACACAAATCTTAGGCATCAGAAGGAAAATGTCATGAACAAGATATTTTAAATTAGATTTTTTTTTTAAATCTACAAGTTTCACTGTCTTATATACAGGAATATGAACTGATTCTGCACATGTTGAGTAGGCATATAATGTGGAGCCAGATCAGCCAATTGTTGTTGGGGGGCTGTCTTATCAGGATCTGTACTTTTGCTACAAGGTCTTGTGCTATATAGGTACAGGCACGTTTGCATTAAGACATATGCATGACTGAGAATAATAAGTATGGGTTGTTAAAAATGAAGTTGGCATTTAGTTACAGGTGTGTACACTTGAAAAATTCACTTGCATCTTGTTAGTAATGCAGAGATCATGTCAAATATTCTAGTCTTAAGGCAGTAGAAATCATATTTGATTTATTATTACTTTTAGATATTCATTTTAAAATTAAAATATTTTCAATTTATGGTCCTGTTCTACAGATTGTCTCATTGCACCGACACAAAACTTATATATAATATATGAAATAGCAATAAAAGGGGTTTTTAACATATGACCTCAGATATGGGTGTAATCACCCTTATCATTTTCCCAGTGGGGCAGATGTGTAATTTCTGCTGTTAGAAATAAACTTCATTTATCTTTATCCAACCAGAAAGTTTTTATTAAAAAGAAAGTTATGTTTATTCTTCTAAGTTACATTACTAATATAGTAGGTTTCAAAAGCAACCTTATTTACATGTGAAGTAAAAAACCTTATTGTTTTTTATACTTTGCACCGATACAATTATGGTCCAGTTAACTATTAGTGAAGGAAAGCCCCAGATTTACTCCTGGATAGAACCACCATAGCACCCCAGGTTAGCTGGAAACCCTTACTACATGGAAAAGTCTCCTTCAAAATGAGTGAAGATAAATTAAATGAATTAAAAGTTTAAATTTACGAAGCCATATCAAAATGGATGCTAAGAGGAAACCCTGTGAATGTATATATTATATATTTCTTCATATTTTTTTCATTAACGTCTTGTTAAGTTATTCAGGGTCAGAATTTTGTAAACAAATTAAAACTGGTATTAAATGTATTATGACTTCAGAAATTAACTGAAAAAATTAAATGAATAAAAAAGGCTGAAAACTATGAAAACAATAAACAAGGTTTTAGAGTTGAGCACCCTTACCATTGCCAGTTTATTTTAAGTCAGTGAAAATTTGTTTATTGGGTTATCGTCCCACCAACAGTATTTCAGTTATCTGGAGACGGTGTCCACTTGAAGCAGTTATAGTGCTGCCTTCACTGCGTATAGCATGCCGTGAACACCTGGCATGATACCACACCCAGTCGCATTATCCTGACACCGGGCCAACCAGTCGTGGAACTACAACAAAGTCTTTATTTAATATATAGTTAATTTATACTGTGCTTGTATTTTGCATTTGGTCTCAACTCTTTACATGAAAAGATGTTGTTTTTATATATGTTTACAGTAATCAATGTTCAGTTTTATATTAAAGTAAGATCCAAAACAACAGCAAGAATCTAAAAAACAAGTTATTTATCTCCGAGCCAGCTGAGATTAGGTTATGGCATAGTTCCTGTAGATGGAGCCTTGACTGATCAGGATTTGTACTATTTGCTTGTGACCGTATTGTGTTGCTGTTCAATAATGCACTGAGATTTTGTAGTGCTTATTAATAATTGTAAAAGTAATTAAGATGATTAAAGTTTAACCTTTTACCTTTAAACTTTGGTTGCGTTACCTAAGGTGGACACAAAGGTCAATCCTACAATTTAGTAAAATTGCTAACGAAAATAAAATAATAAGTCTTCATAGATATGTGAAGGCAAACATATTCACATGTTATATAAACTTAGAACTGCAGAATAAATAAAGTTGAGTTAAATGAAATAATAGTAACTGAAATATATAGACATTTTATCTGCATACCACAGTGCTGTGTGGTATTAAAATGAATGCCTTATCCAAAATAGTGAATAAACCAAACCACATGATTGTATTTTTATATATGATTAGTTCATTTAACATAAATATAAGAAAATACACAAGAAATTCACAATGATTTATGTTACAATAGACTGCACTGTTATGAAGAAATAATTTTTAAGAAAAATTTAAGTGAATATGGAGTTATAATAACTTCAATGCGGCACAGATTCTAAAATAGTAATTAAATGTAGGGGAAATAACTGATTACTAGACGACTCACCGCCCTTACCAACTCACCGCCCTTCACGGTTGGTCGACTCATCGCCTATTTTTTTAACTCACCGCCAACGGGTGCTGGTTAAAACGGCCTCATGTCAAAACGGCCTCATTTTATTCATAAACACTTTTAATGTCTGTAATATTTTGCCACTGCTTTTTATATGCTTAAATGTAAACGCATGTTTTTGTGTTTTCATCCATATGTTTTATCTTATGTCGCATTGTCAAGTCATATGTATGCATCTGAATCTGAATAAAGGTACGTCGATAGAAACCACTACTGATATGAAAATAAAGCTTTCTTATCTTATCTGATCTTATCCCTTTTCCAATACTTAAATCGAAATATAGTCATGAAACAATGTTGAATACCTTTAATTGGACCTTTGCACACTTTACCTGCGTAAGCGTTTTAGACCCATCCAATAAGTGCTACGTATTAGCTACCTCTTGTACCGTCCCATGATACATGAGTTATAATTTTTAAATCGGAAAAAAAAAATAATGATAAAATCTACAGATAGTTCAAAATTATCAATTCATCACAGTAAAAGTATACAGGCGATGAGTCGACCAGCGGTTTTTTTAAAATCGGCGGTGAGTCGACCAACCTTGAATGGCGGTGAGTTGGTAAGGGCGGTGAGTCGTCCTGTTACCAAATAACTTTATAAACCAGACCATATTTGAATGTACGAGTTACTCCCCTTTCCACGTTCATAAAGTATGAATATTATTATGAATGTTTTTTTCGCCTACTGAGCTGGAATGGACCAGACTACACAGTAAATGGCTTGGTATCTTCCTCCCATGTAATAACTAGACATTGTCAATAGGTCCATAAGTGTGTCAAGTGCGAACTCTTGAAAAATTAAGCCAAACCAATTAACAAACATCTTTCATTAAAACGAGTGTCTATATTAAACATCTATTTTCCATAATGTAAATTGTTGTGTCAAGTTATTTTTGCTAAAATGCAGTCTTACTCTTACAGGTCTCACAGTGTGTTATGTCGTGCTATTAATACAGCTGTTAACTAAATAACTGAAATAATGTCGGTAGGACGATAAACCCAAACAAACTAACACATTTTATATATTTAGAGACCGTGTCCACTTGAAGCAGATATAGTGCCGCCTTCACTGTGTATAGCATGAAGTGAACACCTGGCATGAAACCACAGCCAGTCACATTATCCACACACCGGGTCAACCAGTCGTGGAACTACCCATATTTGCTTTGACAATGCTAGCAAGGACGCTATACCATTGCCATTTTTTAAAACGGTAAATTTGCAAACATATAATAGAGTTAAATGCATATTTGATCATACTCAAACAATATTTAATTTCTGTATACATACTTTGTTTTTAGCAACTAGGGAAAAAACGAAAATACAACAATATACATATATCTATATATCAATATACAAATTGACATTTTAAAGGTCCATTTAAAAATGAAAAATCATTTATAACGCCAAGTAAGCAACTTGTGGTTGATTACAATAACATTTATAATCAATATTTATAAATTGTATTTATTGTAAAATGTTTTAAAGTGCCTAATAATAACTCATATCCTGCAAATCTTTTGCAAAATGACTCGATCTAGAATAGCCACTTTCGGCTTGGGGTAATGACTTACATTCCGCCAGACAAAAAATGCATCTTGAGGTACCTAAACAAATAATCTGATCGGAATCAATTTGGTACACCATTTGGTTTCAAGTCTGCATCAATAAATCTCGGTACGCTAGTACAATGCTCGTATCAAATAAATAAGAATTGAATAAGGGTTATGTTTGTGATGCGATGCATGCATGTATAATAATTAATGAAAAAACAGAAAAAAAAGCTCTTTCGGACCATGAATGAATATGTAAAAGGAGATTGGATCAATGCAAAACGTATTTACACAACCATCACCTCGGAAAAAAGTCTGGCGTGATTAAATTTGCTTTATCAAACACCAGTGTGATAAACATGTCAGGCACAGCCTGACTGAGTACCATTTAACTGAGTATAAATGAAGTTCATGCCACAAGTCAACCAAAAATGTCTTCGAATCATACACAATTTTGAGTATAAGGGTTACGTAGACAGGATACATCACGTGACGTTTATACCATTCTTCTCATCAGGGGTCACATGCTTTTCAAATCAGTTACCTCTGCCATCAAACAAGAATCGTCGCCGAACGAGATTTGAACTGAGATTTTAAAGTATGGAAGGGGATAGTAGGTAGTCGGATCATTTCGTCCATTTCCCTAAATGGACTACTTTTGTGACAGTCAAAACAAAGATGGCAGCCTCGGATGACAGGTCACTGCAGGAGATAAACATTGTTTTTCTACCTAATGCAATAATAATACAGTGATACATTGAGCTACAGAAACGCACACATACAGCCAACATATAGGGTAGTATCTGATATATCAAAAATTTTCCAAAGCTTGTTTGCAACACACCAGAGTATCTCTCCCCACAAACTTTGCATTTAAAACTTAAATTCATTGCGGCTTCAATTTTAAATCATCCAATTTAATTTACCCAGCGCAGAAGACAAACTGCTGTCAGACGATGCCATTGTTTATAGTTTTGTGCGCACTACATTTAAGGCATAAGAAAAGACCTATACACATGGTGTAGGTCTTTGGTGGTACATAGTTCTAGACATAAAAAGAGGTTTAGATGTGGAAGTTGCTAATAACATAAACTTGGATTGTTTTAATATATATATAATGACTCCTTTGGTCGAAGATATCTCAACGCGCCAATGTCTTCATTTTCTATGAATTGAACTTGAATTTTGTGTATGATTTGTATAATCAAAATCATGTCAGTGTGAATGTGGAAGAACGTTTCCATATAAGTGGGGCCTACGTCTTTTTTGTCTTCTCGCGTATTGCTGCCACTGTGTCTTTACCTCGAATGAGGTCAGCGGCCTTTTCAGCTATCATGATACACAGAGCATTCGTATTTCTAGACACCATGTTCGGCATAATGGACGCATCCGCCACCCGGAGACCTTGGATCCCTTTCACACGCAGAGCTGGATCCACAACAGTTTTTGAATCTCCCTCTGGACCCATCTTGCACGTTGATGTAGGGTGGTACACCGTCTGAGCCAAGTGACGGACAAACTGCTCCCAGTACTCATCCGAGCCATCTTGAAGTCCTTTACAGATGTCGAGATCCAGCAGGCCTTGCATACTTGTGGCGATTTTCTTAAATGCGCTTGTCTCAAACAGCTTCTCAACGTAATGCATTGCTTTGATGAAGACCTTGACGTCTTCGTCATTGTCTAGGTAATTCGGGTCAATGGCAGGATAATCAAATGGATTGCTACTCCTGAGCCGAATGGTTCCATGACTTTTGGGGTGAAGCAAAATAGGAATCATTGTTATGCCGTCCTGGCTTTCTTCTGGAAATATGTCGTGTATTTTTTTCTGGTCCATTTTGACATCGTTACACGTAGCTTGCAACCCAAACATGTGAATCTGAATGTCAGGATATTTTGACGTACACAGACGTGATTTGACAAAAGCCGTGCAAGATAATCCAGGTGATGCAAGAAACCCTGACTTCAATAATACGTATTTTGCCAATGTTGCAAGTGACGACAGAACAATCTCTTTTCTTGCCCGCACCGTTCTCAACTTTCCATCTTTAATGAAAGTTATTTCGGTGGCTACAGAGTCATTGTTATTTCAACCTTAATTACGTGTGAATTGACTGCAACAAGTAGGTTGCTTCTATTCATGGCTGGCCGCAAGAACTCTCGAAGCAGTGCTCCCTCTTTCACCCCCACGTACCGTTAGTTGACTGGCATTAAATCTAATTTGTTCTTCTCCATTTTAATCAACTTCCTTAAATCCAATCTCTTTCCCAGCTGCAACAAACCGTTTATTCACTTCACTTAGTGCCGATTCTTTCAACACTCCTAGTGGTCCACCTGTGTTATGATACGGGCTTGCTTTCAGTTCATCGATGAGACAGTCTTCTGACTTCAGGAAATACGGCAAGACATCATTGTAACTCCACCCATCACAACCGTTTTCGGCTCATTCATCATAGTCATATCAACTTCCTCTGATGTATTGCATGTAGTTATACTGACTGAAGCCCCCAAGCACCTAACCTCTTGGCCAGTAGTGATGATTTCCTCCCACCATACTTGCTAGAGTTGACTTGCTCTGCGGCTTGGTAAAATATTTCCAGTCAGTGTCGGATACCTGAAGCTTGCAAGATGCCACTGGAATTTTAAACAAAGGGTCCGACGTCTCTTCACCACCAGCCTCCCGCAGCAGCACAGTTTTGTCGGCATCTTCCGAGAGTCTAGCTGCCAGAACCTACCCCGAAGAGCCCGCTCCGACGACAATGTAATCATACTCTTCGAGAATCTTCTCCAGTGGTTTTACTGTTGAATTGCGTTTCTTAAACAGTTTGTACAACAGAAAAACTGCGGAATTAGTCGCAACAACTGCTATAACGGATGTTTTTCTTACTAGAAAAGCAAAAATGAAAAATGAAAAGACGGTATATACACGGACCCCCTCTTCATCATGTTAACATGCCAAACTGTGGCAATTTAAACCAAGGTAACATTCAAATCCATTTTGAGAAGGACAAACAATAATGAGAAAGACATTAACATTTTTGTATATTTATTCTTATATTTGTACATAACAATCTTTCAAAGTGAGGAAAAAATGGTTATAATTTTGTTAAACACACAACTGATGGGAGTATAATGATCCAGCTTTCTGACAGTTTCAGACTACTATAATAAAAAACACTACATCAATCATTTGAAACTGATTTTGCCAGGTAAAATCCTGTACAAGATAATTTATTTTGTAAAAACAAAATAAATTATGTTCTGCTGTTTAAGGATATAAATTATAATCCAAAAACAACAGATCAACCTACATTGTTAATATTGTGTAAAACATGAACAAAAAATTTAGTTACATGAAAACATCTGTGCAAGCTAAACTATACTGAAAAGTAGAACAGATAAGGGACTGAATGATATAAAATAATTAGCAAGATTTTCTTAGATTTCAAGTAATATCAATCAACACAATCCTTAGCAACATAACTATCATCACCATTACCATCAGCAACATAACCATCTTCACCATTACCTTCAGCAACATAATCATCATCTCCATTATCATCAGCAACATAATCATCATCTACATTATCATCAGCAACATAATCATCATCTACATTATCATCAGCAATATAATCATCATCTCAAGTAACATCAGCAATATTATTATTATCTCATTAGCTCCAACGTTTGTTGATTGTAAACTTTTGCAAGATACTTTTTGAAAGTCAAAAATTAGGCAAACAATGCTCAGACACAAATTACATGTATGAAAAGTCTATCAATAAGATCTATAATAAATTGCACATATTTAGTGTAATGTCGAATGTAATGTTAAAAAACCCTACATATTTGAAGTGCACATGCTTAAATATATGATTTGCTATGTTAAAAGTGAAATAAAATGTTCAAAACTCAAAAGTATTATTTCATTTTTTTACAATGATTTTTATTTCTGAAGGTAAGAAGGAAGTTTACACTCGTAAAAATACACAACTATGAATAAATATTAGCATTTAAAAAATAAACTATTGTTTTTATTAGTTAATGGGAAAAGGAGTGATGTATAAAAATTAACTTTGATAATAAACATTGTTAGTATGTGTGCTTTTATGCATATTGTAGTTAAACCTTTGGATGTATAAAGGACAAAATACACATCTTGACACAGGTAACATGTATACCAAACATTAAGTTATAAAAAAGTATAAACAAACAAAATATAACAAAAATTTTATGTAAAAATATGACATAAGTTTTTAAAAGGACATTCACTGTTTTGTAAATATAACAAAAAACTCTTCTGCAGTAAATTGTCTGATAAATAAGTCAAGTGTACATTTATAATGTGGAATGGTGGGTATCAATCTTGTATATGGAACATAATAAATTTTTAGCAAGCAAAACAAAGTTATTAGTTTACAATTCAAAAGTAAGTTGTCATATGGTTTTTCTTAGTTTAAAAATAGCAATATCTGCAGAGTGGCTCAGATAGGAAATACCTGTTTGCAATATGAGAAATGGGGATTTATGTTTTACTGTTCGCATTGATCTAGAGCATCAATGAGCAGCATTTTGCAGGATCTTTCAGGGTAACAATGATTTTTTTGGCTGAGAAAAAATATTTTGGTCCAAACTGTTAGATACCACCTTTAATATTAAAGAGGATCTCAATAACACAGTGACAGTCTTCATAAAAGAAATTTAAAAACAATGGACCAAGCTGGCAATATCTTACGGACTTTGCCAAATTTGACTGGACCAGTAAGATTTTGGCGCTTTGATAAGCTACCTGAGGTGTTACGAGTGGTTGCATTTAGTAAAAGGCTGTAAAATGTTACATTTAGTTCAGTAAATATGTTTTCATAGTAATTCAGAATGTTAAAAATGATGAGGCTGAAAATTCTGGTCAACCGACGATCCATTTAACTTATAAAATTTAATGGACCGACATATTTTGGTGGACTCGGTCCAAGGTCCACTGGATTTTGTCGAAGACTGTAATTATGTTTTCAAAATACATGTGTTTTGGAAATAAAGTCAATATCCACAAGGATCTCAGAGAAAAAAGTTAACACATTGTTGGACCCACGGTATAAAGCCTAAAAAGAACAATAGACCAAGCATGTATTTATTTAAAGGAAAACAACATGTATGTGCTGCAATCACAGTGGTATTCACTGCTACACATCATGACATACTGACAACCGGTGGAGATTATCTGTCATACAATCTTGATAGGTCAGGTAAACCAACCCTTCTTTAAATGTACAACTCATCTTTCAATGTATATGGCATAAGCAGAATACTTTCGGGTCAATAACCAAGACCTATGACCCCCTTGTATAGAGACAGTGTAGGTTATTTTGGCCATATGTTTCATCATATGTACCACGTTACCAACTGTGAGGGTCTGTTTTCTTAAGTGCTCTCAAAAGTGGCTCATCCAAAAGGTCAGTATTAATTTAGTTCTACGATTCACACTTACATTTATGTATAGTTTAGACAGGCTAAACCTATTTATGTAAATATATGTTTTCTTGATGTTCTAATGCAGGATTTTAATCTTGTGAATCTGCCTAGCAACTCACAACAAATAATAGAAAAATACATAAGACTACCATTATCTTTTGTCGCAACAGAGACAGGAATTGAAACAAAGCGTTACTGGGGCAGCCTTCATATATCAAGCAGTGAATACAACTATGTTGCCATTCTGAATTAATGTTTGATGCTAATGTTCTTCAATGAAGGTGGATGTTAATAAATAAAAATAGGAAGTTCTGTTAAGAGGTAATGCTGCTAAATGTACAATTTGATGACTTGTTTTGGTCCCTTTGCACCCTTACAGATTTAAATTAACCCTTAAGCTCATGCATACACCTTTTTATAACCTTTGTAGAGCATTCACAATTATTACTTTTATCTTCAGCTGCATCAATGCAACTAAGGGTTTATTTGTATAACTAGTTTAATCTAGGTTATATAATTATATGCCAAAAATGCATGCTGTTTAAAAATATTTTAAAACTGCTTCAAAGAAAATCAACAAAATCAAGTGAATTTTTAAAACCCTATACCTACACGAATGAACAGGTTAAATGAGGCAATAATGAAAAAGAGCAGCTTAGAATGGAACTAAAAATAGTGTCAGTTTTATTTCATGCAAAGCACAAACATAAAACAATGGTATTAGACATTTCCCTCATCAATTTTGTCCTCAGCCAATGCATAAAGCTCCTCGTAGCTTTCTGCACGTGAGTGTCCATGGTTGTTTGATAACCATAACAATAAATGCAACTCTTATTATTCAAAATAAAAGCTGTTGATGTCAGTATACTATGGACAAGCATATACATTGGTTAGCAGAAAAAAGACAACAACAGAAAACAACATTGGCTTGCAAATAGAAACAATTAGACCATTGTTTACATTTTATTTTGTAACATAGCAAGAAATACACATGTAAAGGTGTAACCTGAAATAAAAACTATATGCCAAATGTACTTCATGATAAAAATGCTATTGCGATAACTGTGAAACATAAAAACACACTAAATGATATACACATAGATGTAAAAAACTATTACAAGACAAATGCTGCTTGATATTTTACATCAGAGACACATGTACTTTGAATGTGGAGAATAAACTCAAAATAATGGCGTAGACAATAAAAACTCTAGAATAGTCTACACAGATTACCAGTGAAAATAAGGTAATGCTTCAACACTGGCTTTGCTGGTATGAGGTTAAACAACAAAAAAAATACAAAATGCTAAAAAATGGGAGGGGAAAGCATGCCATTTTATAGAATCATGGCAGGAAAAACCTTTCAGAGTAGATAGTTTCCATGTGATGTCA
The DNA here is from genome assembly GCA_007844125.1 of Sinonovacula constricta. Lineage (NCBI taxonomy): Eukaryota > Metazoa > Mollusca > Bivalvia > Cardiida > Solecurtidae > Sinonovacula > Sinonovacula constricta. The sequence goes on along the minus strand of CM017568.1, from coordinate 29,383,510 downwards.
TCGACTCTGATAAGACAGTTTAAGGCAGCCATCTTTGTGGGCAGAAGCTAATGCAGGCCGAAATCGGGAAATATGTGCTGTATTAAACTCGCCAGTGTTTTTATTTTTCAGTCAATTTTATTGAATTTTATATCAAATTTAACAGTTTTGATGAGGTATTTTAAATATCAAAAGTATATTTTGATAGTTTAAAAGGTTAAAGAAATACAACTGAAAATGATGCACTGTTCATTTTGTTTTAAGTATTAGCCATTAGTTTTACTTATTTCTGTGTATTAATTCTGTGTGCATTTATCAGTTGTTAAAATATTATCTTCTAAAAATATGAATTTCAAGAGAATTCCAATGGTGTATAGCTTTTAGTTTTCAAACCACAAATGAAGAAATTACAAGAAAATAAAATTTACCCTCTTATACAATTCATACCAAAATCCCTTGAAGTTACCATCAATGATGGCTGCTAAGATAAGGGATTTTCACTGATGTGGAAACTATCCATACATTCTACACTCTTAGCCAACTAAGTACAATTTAAGAGGTTAGGCGAATACAACATGTCCACTCTCCCACTTTTGGAGGGAGACTCCCACTTTTAAGATTCAAAACTATTTGAAAATAAGGACTGTTTTACCCATTTTCAAAAGTCTCTCTTCTTGGAAACATATAATTTCCTTCTTTGTTTATATGCAAATAACAAATCTTCCAATTTGCAAGTGAAAGTCTCCCACTTTGACCTCAGAAGTTCACATGTATGTAAATAGTGCAGATTAAAAAATCAGACAGTTCCTACTTAGAATCTAGACTATTTCCTACATGATCTCTTACAATACCTCTACCTCTTATCATCTATGCATGAAGTTGCGAAAAAAAGTTGCAAAGAAATCATGACTTGGTACCTTTTATTGATAAACAGTAAGAGGTAATTATCAATTCAATTAGATGAACCTGTTTTCTGAATGCTTTGTTATTGCACACCTGAGTTACCCATTTCATAACCAATGAATATCTAACAAAACAAGAAATGTTTCTTTGTCGAAATGAAAGCAATAGTCATTTTAAGCATACATGTATAAATTTTAATTTGACTTTATTATAACATTTTTTTTAAAGTATTAAATTTACATTTTACAATACACAATGTTCGTATATGTAGGTGTGTGTTGAACAAATTATTAAGTACGGTCAAACCTGTATTAAAAGACCATCCACAGGACAGAACTAAAATGGTCTCTTACGACAGGTTGTCTCTTTATGCAACATGTTTTGTTTTTTTGAGAGAACCACAACTAAAATTAGCAAATTGTCTTTGTAATTACATTTACTTATATTTTCATAACGCAAAGAAGATGATGATAATGATGATGGTGGTGATAATGACAGAAAGTCATTTTAACGGACATGCATTCAATTCTCATCATTGAAAAGAACTTATGTTTTAAAATTTAACTATATCCAGTCTATGTTTTTATTAATAAAGAGAAGATGATATAAATTAAATAACATTAACACAATCACAGAATCAGTTACTTAAACATTATTCCAAACTTAGGAATCCATGGCCAGTAGTTTAAAAACAGTTAGGCCTAGCTGACTTTGTACCAAACATCAGGTTACCTTATTCACACAATGCGGCCTGAGACTCAATTAAGTGCAACCTGCTATTGGCAAACATTGATATCATTTTTGATTGCATGAATCAAGTGCATTTGAGTTTATTTCGATGTCAATTAAAAACACAAATATAGGCATGATTCTATTTTGCAATGCACTTCCTGTCTGCTATTTTAGAATTCATTAAAATAATTTAGCCATAACCTTTATCTTTTCAGCATGGCATAGTTTACACATTGTGTTTGTTTCTGGGTTTTTTTCTTATTTGAATTCATTCAATTAAATTTCTCCGTTAAATGTTTACACCATGCCTCATTGCAGAGACTGGCATGCTTTGTTCTTTGACAAAGGGTTAATCAATTAATTCTTATTATAAGTAGCTCTGTATAACAATTATTTCCACTTCTAGTTAACACATTAACATTTAAAGTATGCTTATCACAGATGGCACTACAAGTCTGTAATGAAAGCCGTATTTTCATTTTTATGTCAGTACTACTAATCATACAAAACACCATGAATAGTTCACCATGAATAGTTACTCTATGTGCCTCTGATTTTCTGCTTTCATTAACACCATAAATACCCCTAAACTGTTGTGCATTTAAATGAGACAAAACCTAATGTTTACAATAAATTTCATGTTTTATAAAGTATAAAAAGTCTGGTATCTTCAAAATCTGTCACTAATAGTGGTATATAAACCCACTACCTTGGTATTTTCACAGAAATTTGTCACATTTTGGTACCGACTGCCTCCTATTTAACTCCCCCACTACAAGTAGTTGATAAATCCAAAAATAATATATACCCTGTAATCGTCACAAAAACAGCTACAGGAAAGAAAACACCATTGTTTATAAATTTTGCATACCTTTACAACAATAAAAAAAGGTTTGCCTTAAACAAATCTAAAGAGCAAAAACCAGCAGCAAAGTAGATCAATACAGCTTCCATTCAGTACAGAAAAAACAAAGCCTACTATTCTTTCCAACACGATAACTGTGTGCAAACAATTACAAACATACAAATGTTCAAAAAGTACACATGGAAAAATCAATTTTACCTAAGTTTTAGCTCCTTTTTCTGTGTATTTTAGATGTGAATTAGTTAAAATGCTATATATTTAATAGTAAAAAAATTAAACTGTGACTTATGAAAAAACAATGTGTTCATTAAAAGCATTGATTGCACAGTGCAATTTCAAATACATTAGGAGCTTTTGATACATGAGATATTTGTCAATACTGACATCAAACATCCATCAAGTTATAAAAACAGATATAACTGTACCACCAAATATATTATAAATTAGTAACATCTTCATTTCTTTCAACAAATAAATAAGCATTATGGTATGTAATGTAGTTATATTCTCTACCACCAAGGTTGAAAAAGTTTAAGATTTGAGTACATATTTTACAAGTAAAGTTTTTTTTTACAAGTTAGGCTTGCTTTACAATCCCATTCCCCATTTAGCCTTTATGCTTAATCCAGTTTCATTTTATACAAGCAAGTCTACAGACTAACATGATTACATCTCAGATCTCTACATCATAAAAATGTTGGTAGGTTTAACCTACTAATGATGCATCACACTTATAATAAGATGAAATTCTCCTGCTTGTTGTTGTCAGTTTGGGTGCACAAGAAACTTACATACACTGAATCTTTTCAGAAATCTCATGCTCAAAATGACTGGGACCTCCTGCAATGTCATAACAGTATAAACATCCTCATTATTAAGAATGGTCCCCCGATTGCTGAACTGGTAACAATTTAAAAACCTGACTTCATGTCTTTTATTTAGAAAAAAAAAATTGAGAATCAGCTGAGTATTAAGAAAGACAGCCAATCAATTTGTTCCATTAAAAAAAATTGAGCAAGGGCCTGCAAATCGATAGAACATTGAACCTAGTACAGCAATCATTCTCTGACATCAGACTAGTCTTATTTAAACAGTTTTTTTCTGACCAATCAGATATGTCTTAATATTCTATGACTTGGTTTCAAAGTATTATAACCTCAGGCCCTAGAATTACGATGTAGGGAAGTCTGAATCTCTGACATGGGGCTTATCTATGTTGTATCATTAGCTTAAGTTTGGTTCTCCATTGACAGGTTTTTGTGTGACGTCTTGGTCTCTGCCATACAATGGTTTGTTATCACTGGCGAGGGGTGCACTCTCTGATGGTCCCGGGGGCGGTGGCATGGCAAACACGGTTTTAGCCCCATCCTGTGGAGGCTGACCTGGCTGACTGGTTATAGGACCTCCGTCCTCCTCCTCCGGTGAGCTGCTGTTCTCATCCTGAAATAAGGAGTGTGAAACATATACTGGTTTGAAATGTGCAATAGCCTGAATGCCAATGGAATTACCATATTTTCTCACTTATAAGACGATGATTTTTCCTTTAAATTTCATGTTCAAAGTGTGGGGTTCGTCTTATAGGCAGGGTCTAGCGACCTGGCAAAAAGTTTTCACGTTGTTTTAGGGCAAAACCTTACCATATACTTGTTAGCAGTTATGCAATGACCCTATGTGCCGTCATTATCGACCGCCGATAACTTATCTTTATTGAACTTTTAATTCTGTCAGTCAATGATTTACTGTCTCACATACATTTTAAGGTTGAACTAGTTCAGTAATAGGTAAAACATTGAAATTAGATAAGACAAAATAAAGTCATTATAGCATTCAAATGTTCAGATTGCTTCAGTTCCAAATGTTTAAAACTATATCACATAAATCATATTGTAATTTATTGTTTGATGTAGAAATTTTAAAGAATATAATAAAAGCGCTGCAAGCACTGTTGTAGTCACTGCTGGAAAAGAGAGCGCGGATACAATGCAGCACAAAATTGTTGTGTTTGAAAAACCTTCCATCCTCAAACTATAATACTGCACTTTTATGTTAGTGGACGTAAACCGAAGGTTACGGACGAGAAACAAGACCAAATGATCCCCATTACCACAATAGGTCACTATCGCCCCATGCTGGTTATATCGTACAAGAATCTGAAACTGTATTCTTCCAGGCTCTGGAGGGGCTATAATTATATATTTGTATTCCACTAGGTTATAAATAATGCTCAAATCTAAATCTAGTTTAAAAAGTCTGGGTATCTTAATGTAAACATTTGATAACTTTGTTTTTATACAGAGTTTTTAACTGGGATTCACCTTTTTATTTCACATCACTCCAGGGAAATGTTTGTTTATTGGGCTTATCATCCCACCAACAGTATTTTAGTGGGAAATGTTTGTTTATTGGGCTTATCATCCCACCAACAGTATTTTAGTAACCTGGGGACGGTGTCCACTTGAAAACTAAAAATGGTTTTAGCAATATCATTCTACATCACAGACACATTATTTTTCTATACGTGGTATCTTGTAACTTTTTTAATTTACTTTAGAATTTTTAAAACTCATCGATATAATGTGTTAAGTGTGTTTTGGCCGTTAACATGTACACTTTGTGTATATGGTGTCATCCAGTGACACATGGATTACGTATAAAATAAAAGCTACTAGAGAGGGTCTTATCATGGAGACATTTGCCTATTAGAGAGGGTCTTATCATGGAGACTATTGCCTATTAGAGAGGGTCTTATCATGGAGACTATTGCCTATAAGAGAGGGTCTTATGGAGACTATTGCCTATAAGAGAGGGTCTTATCATGGAGACTACTGCCTATTAGAGAGGGTCTTATCATGGAGACTATTGCCTATTAGAGAGGGTCTTATCATGTTTCAATGACAGTGACATCCTCTCTCACTTGTAGTCCCCCATCCTTTAATGACACTTGCCTATCGGTAATTAACAACCCATCAGGTAAGAATTCTCTCTTGTCACTGATAACAATCTACTAGCCAAACATATAAAAAGATAATCGCTTCTAGAGTTAACAGCTCTTACCTCTACTAGATACAGACCACCACACAAAAATGACCTCAAATATGCCTGCTGAAACCATACTCAAATAGGCTTGATAAAGTGATTTGCTGATGACCAATGATCTACTCTTATTGAACGTTAACATATTGCTTGAATTAATTATAACTTCATAGAATCTCATTATGACAATACTGGTTCCCTGATACTGCTCTAAAACTGTGTTGTAAAGTTTGCAAGATGGTTACCAGTTGCTAACAGGCGCATATCTGCCATTGCTCACATTACGCACATTAGTAACCACCGTTCGAAATCTCAAAAATCAAAAAGTACCAAAAACACTAAGAAAGTCGATGCCGGTCCCAAGTTAAGCATGATGTATTTAATTTCCGTAGTAACTGCATTTGATGTTACATTGTGTCTGAAAGTTGTATTTCCAGTAAATACTAAGCAAAGCAATGTATGTTTTTTTCTTTTTTCTTTTTTATCTTTTTAGGCAAAAAAGGTGAAAATGCACCTGAGCCAATATAGCTGAAAATAAATTTCTGCAGTGGACCTTGCTAGTAATAGTGTGTAACTTCAAAAACGGCCTAGATACGCGCCGGGCTAACATGTAATATGGGTAGCCTTGATTAGCTTGGAGTTATTTCCCAGTTAGGGAACTAGCCAAATACAGAAAGTTTACAGATTTATAAGTCACAGAATTGATAGAAAAGAAGAAAAAGGCGAGGCACCAGTGTGTTAGGGCAAGGTGGTAATAATTCTTCCTAAAGAGACACTGGTTATTACAAAACCACCAGCATCAGATATGCTGATAACTTGTAACAGATGCAAACATTGTTAAGGTATGAAAATAATAAGTTAGCAACAAACACAGAAATAGTATCAACTTAACTGTATTTATAATTGTATTATTAAGTTTAGATAAGCTGAATTTGTGGGATTTTTTTAGAAAAATAAGTTAAAAATTTCTTTTTTATCAAATCGTTGAATGCAAACGGTGCATTTAACATATGACCTATACCTAAACTTTCAAACCTTCTTACATCTTTTATTAAAAATAATGTGCAAGCAAATTAAAATTAGGTTATAATATAACAGAAATAATTTATTAAAGTGTGTAATTATACAAAATTTATAGCTATATTCAATGGCAAAAAAAATGGATGACACTTAAAACGAAAATATGTGAAGGATGTAGGTAAAATACACACAAATTACATTTGCTGGAATAAATATGGTAAGGGTAGTTAAATACATAGTAAATACAAGCAATCAACCATATGGACCGAAAAACACTAGTAATTCTGGTTAAAATGTATAAAGCATTTACGGGTAAATGTTTGTATAAAAATATATTCATGAATAAAGAGTGACTTAATGTTTGTTCTCTGGGTGGGCTGTTCTCCACATCCTAGAATAAATAAAGGATAATTATGGGTTTCTCGTGTAAGGTCAATTGTCATTTTATCAAAGGAAATTCTTGTTGAAATTTTAGTTGAAATAAAAATTGATCTTGCACTGAAAATATTAATTCTAAAAATTCTCTGTCTCAAACTTAATATTCAGCCTAAAATTTGCTATACTGGTACAAAGATTTTCCCTATTTTAAAATCCCCTATTGGTACTTATTTTTCCTTAAGTTACCCTTAGAGGTCAAAAAAAAACTTTTCCTTATTAAAAAGTAGTTTCACAACCAAATATAACTCTTTAACTTCTATTCAAATAAAATACACAACACCATTTTTATGCTATGTAATATTTAAAGTTTGGAAATGTGGAGGTAATAGGTTACTGACAGATATACCAATTACTTTGGCATATATTAATTATTAAAAGATCAAATATTGTGTTGTTAAAAGAAAAAAAGGTCATTCGATTTAAAGGATTGGATTGGATTTGCCGGCATTTTTGCCGATACTGTGCTGTGACATTTCTATCATTATAGCACAGGGGCACTTTTGAGGTGCCCAGGGACTGAACCCGGCCAGTCCATTATACTGACACCGACAAGTCAGGCGTAATGCTGTCCCCTTAGCCCCGAGCGTTAGGAGGGAAGCCACTACTACCAACTTTAAAGTCTTTGGTTTGACCAGGCCGGGGTTTGAACCCGCGACCTCCCAATCCACAAGCCGATGCTCTACCACTTGAGCTATTGCGGCCGGTCCTGCTTGTTTAAGAATCGAAACTTTAGTCTTAACTGTTGTATACCACCTTTAATATAGTAACTTTAGTCTTAACTGTTGTATACCACCTTTAATATAGTAACTTTAGTCTTAACTGTTGTATACCACCTTTAATATAGTAACTTTAGTCTTAACTGTTGTATACCACCTTTAATATAGTAACTTTAGTCTTAACTGTTGTATACTACCTTTAATATAGTAACTTTAGTCTTAACTGTTGTATACCACCTTTAATATAGTAACTTTAGTCTTAACTGTTGTATAACACCTTTAATATAGTGTACAATGTACCGTTCTGTGATTTGTACCCAACTCCTCCCTCTATTGTTATTTTGACAGTTTTAGATCACGCCTACCTTAAATGCTCACAAACAGTATCACAAACAAAACACACGTTCTATTGTATTAAGAAGGCCATCCATTCACTATGTGGTTCACACTTGTCACCGATTGGATATGCCGGTAAACAGCCTTCACCGACACTTTTGGAACGGTTCATTACACATCGATACCAATCAATCATCCATGCTAATATGAAGAAATTCAGACAAGATGAGATAACTTTACAAGAAACTACTAACATACAGACGGATGAAAGGACAATGCGTGCCATTCCATAGTACAACCTTTTTGGTATAACAATAAAATTAAGACACCAGGACATGTCTTACATGTAGGTTGGCGTAGTCCCCATCTTCTTCATCCATCTTTGGAGCAAACTTGCCGCAGCAGAAGTTGAAACAGCAGCAGAAACAACAGCAGCAGCAGTAACATCCTGTGATTACTCCACAGAAAACAAACAGACCCTGGAAATGTAAAAAAAACAACAACCCTGATTAATATCAATAGTGACTGGGTATGTAGATGTTTGTATGTGCATGTGTGTGTTCTTGTTAGAGTAACTGCAAGTTTACAGTCATATGTATATGTGGACATATATGTGGTGCACCACAGGAAAAGTTGTCTTAAGGTTAACATTTTTTTATTGCATTTTCTTACATTGTTCTAACATTGTTTTAAATTCAAGACAATGTTACTATTGTAGCAAACTATGTCCTAAAATAACAAAATCAACAATTCCATAGCTGTACTGTCATGTATGTGTTATGCCTGGGTAAAACCACTAGTGAACAGCAGGTTAGCTGGAATACCTCCCCACATGCAAGTTCTCGACACGACCGGAGCACCGACGCACATGGTGAGGGGCTGAGGAGTTACAAATCAGCGGCTCTACCCACTTGGCCACAGGCATCTTCCCCAGTCATGGAACTACCCTCTTAAAGTGAGTGTATCCAATTGAGCTATATCACTTCCTTTTCATGATCTGTATGTGGCCAGCTAAGACTGAATTCTAGATATTGTTACTGAGGCTTACACACTAATTATTGTCCTTCAAGGGTCAGTAAAAAGTTTACTAAAATATCAAACAGGTGTAACTTTCAAAGCATACCAAACTTCTAAAAAAGTTCTTGAGTTTGCAGTTACAAAGCAGGAATGATGGGTCCAAAATATCTGTGTAAGCGTACCTTGCACCAACCACTGGTGAGGACCAGGTAAGTGTTGACATTTTCCTCGCCGAATGTGTCCGCCGCATACAGACCAATAGAACCATACTGGTCGTAGATCATCCGCTTTGTGTTGTCGGATAATACTTTGTGAGCATGATTGATCTGTTTAAACTGAACAAAAGAAGAAAAATACATTTAAAATAATTAGCAATTCACAAGTAGAGTTTATTGATTATATTCTTATTATATGTAGTTAAAATCAGACTGTCACCTTGTTTGCTCTGGCAACAGTTCTGTTGAGAACTGTTGATCTTCTTTAACAAAAAACTAGGGGTGTAATGATACGCTACTCTCACGATACGATACGTATCATGTTATACATCACATGATATGATAAAAATAGCGATACATCATATTGTGGTATAGAGTATACTTTTTTCGTATCATTTAGGTACACTATTACACTGTGACTTATGTTTAACAATAACTTAGCATAGCTATTAACTGAAACACTAACAACTAAAAATGGAAAATTCAACTTGGAACATTGTACCGGGTCCCAGTAAAGCTTACATGAGTTGAAAACCAGAATTTTTACAACACTGAATGACCTCATGTTTATAGAAACTAACTTTCCAACTGATCTAGTAACAACTTGCGAGTGAGGTGAACTTAATGGAACAGTTGTTAATTGTAAAGACATCCAATATTGTTGTCTGACATTTTGCAACTTGCTCTGCCCCTGTATTTTGTTCTTAAGAAATGACAGTCTCATCTATATTGTAAGCATGATGCTTATTCATGTGGGCGGCCATATTGCTTGTGTATGCCTGCTTTGTATGAAATGTCTGAGGAACAATGGCGGAAAGTTGTTACTTATGGAATGTAAGATGTATTTCGTTTTGAACCAAAATGTGTCCAAATCTTCAAGGTTAAATTGTAGGAGGAGATCTTAATTTAATAATGGATGACACACGTCGGTGCAGTAGTATATGATTAGCACACCCAGCGAATTTAAGTAATGTAGGATCTTTACCTAACTGTTTCGCATGGTTCGTACCATGATTCTTGAGAAGTGAACAGTGACGTGAATCTAAAACCATTGTATACGGTCAAACGGTATATTGTTTCTCCCCTACAAAAAACTTAACTTTTTTTATCTGTACAAGTATATATAGTGCCTTTAAGGTGTTTTAAAAGTGAAATTTTATAAATCTCACATTATATATATATGTTTATAAATACCACTAACAGATGCTTCTTTAGGTGGGTAAATGGTTTAAAAAATAACCAGCACACCTCGTAATTGTTTCAGTTATTGACTTTCACTAGATAATATGGGACACAAGGGTGCCTGGGAGACTCTGTCAGCACAGCTCACAATTCCCTCAGGCAAGTTTATTGACTACTATAACTGTACTAGGCCATCACTGCTAGAACTAAATTAGGTTTATTCTACAATCCAGAAGATCTTGCATATAATGTTCCTACCGCACTGTAGAGAATCCTGGATTTCCATTTGCAACTAACAGAGGCAAAAGTCAAGTGGTAACACTGAAAACTGTGACAAATATTTTAATATAGAATTGTTTTTATATAAAAATATTTTTTACATGGACTTTTGAAACAAGGTAGGTTGCTAAAAGGTCTGAAAAGTTATTAGAGTCCGCTATTTGCCTGGGTAGAACCACCAATACACAACAGCAGCATCAAGACTCAAGGTCAACAGTTCCAAGAAGAAACCTTTAAAAAAATTGTAAGCAAAGTAAACAAATCTCTGCCAGTTTATAGACTTAGGTCATTGATTACAACAAGTGACCATCTACTTGAAGAATAAGTCTAAAAAAATCATACATGTAAGTAGTCAAAATACATAATAAAATTTGTATGTTATTATCATGATGGCATACAACAGCACAGCTATAATTGATAATATAACAAGACCATATTTCTATAAAGCAAGTGGTTTAGAGTGCTAGACTAAGTCTTAATTAGCTATTACTCTTAATTGTGTTTTTTTTGCTGGACAATCTGTCTTCCTAAGGTGAGCCAAGATTGACCAAAAAGGGTCAAAGGTTATACAAGAGGACCTTGATAGCAATGAATCGCTCACCTGTGGACTCTGCCCTTCAGGATGCCTATAAAATCTAATCATAGAGCTAAATGTACACAACCGTGCTTTTGGCATCTATTGATCACAAGTTATTTTTTAGCACATCTTTTCACATGATTATCCATCAGGTTTTCCATGCAGACATAGACTCTGATAAAGTTCTGTAAAAAAATAAGTCCAAAAACTCTTAAGGTGATCAAAGGGTTTTTCAATTACTTGGCCTAACAACATTCATTTTTCAGTTAATAACTCATCCAAGATTTCATTTAGACAAACAATCTGCCTAAGTTTGGGTGATCAAAAGGTTTTTCTAGGACTTGACCTAGTGACCTACTTTTAACCCCACCCATTGATCCAGTAATATACCTATCCAAGATTTCATGCAGACAAACATTCTGACCACGGTTGACAAAGATTGGGACATTTATGTGAAATGGTGAGTTGATAAGTTTTATTTCAGGATTTGACCAAGAGACCAACCTTATTTAGCAAACATGACGAACACATCATGATTTCATGTAAACATTCTGACAAAGTTTGGTGAAGATTTGGCCAAAAATGGTCCAAATAAAAAAAATATTGGGCTCTACTCTAGTGTATTCACAAGAAATTTGATAAAGCACAACAGGCCAAGCTCAACGGATGAAGGAGTATTACAAAGGCTCACCTTAAGCAAATTGTGCTCAGGTTTGCTAAAAGCTATGAGATTGAGTCCATGACCATTCCCAAGCACCTGTTTGGTTAGATTTGCATTTTATTCAAATCTAAGCTAACAGGAACCATGAGAATGGCTCTGACTGGGCTCAAAGTTTTATAACCTCAGATCAATTGCCAATATCACAAGACTGGCTGAAGTATAACTGTTTTGTTACTGCATATTTTTTTATTTGAATCCAGTACCACATATATTTATTTAACTCTTCCTTGTATGCCCAAAACATTAGAAGCTCAGTAATACAGGTAGATTCAAATATCCTCTTTACCATGTTCATTCTTTTTTACATTGCAATGTCCACACTTATGATAGCGACGACATCTTGCTATGTTTTGATGGAGATACATCCTAGATATATGTCTGGGTTAAACCACCAGCACAATACAGGTCAGCTGGAATAGCAACAACATCTTGCTATGTTTTGATGGAGATACATCCTAGATATATGTCTGGGTTAAACCACAGGCACAATACAGGTCAGCTGGAATAGCGACAACATCTTGCTACGTTTTGATGGAGATAAATCCTAGATATATGTCTGGGTTAAACCACAGGCACAATACAGGTCAGCTGGAATAGCGATGACATCTTGCTATGTTTTGATGGAGATACATTCTAGATATATGTCTGGGTTGAACCACAGACACAATACAGGTCAGCTGGAATAGCGACAACATCTTGCTATGTTTTGATGGAGATACATTCTAGATATATGTCTGGGTTGAACCACAGACACAATACAGGTCAGCTGGAATAGCGATGACATCTTGCTATGTTTTGATGGAGATACATCCTAGATATATGTCTGGGTTGAACCACCAGCACCAGCACAATACAAGTCAGCTGGAATAACGACAACATCTTGCTATGTTTTGATGGAGATACATCCTAGATATATGTCTGGGTTGAACCACAGGCACAATACAGGTCAGCTGCACGACCTCCCTACATGAAATTTTGCACGCAGACCCGACTGGAACTCAAACCTATGCAGTAAGGGAATGAATTACAGGTTGGTGTTTCAAACTGCTCGGCCAGGCCCCCACACATTAACATTATATTTGCGCACTCACACACACGTGCGCATGCACACACACATACACACACACACAGAGATTGATATATATATAAATGTATATATATATATTGAATTTTTACAGTAATGGAACCATAAAACAATATCATTGAAAATGTATAACAAAATCATTTTAAAGTGTTAACAATAAAAAATTTAGATGAAGGACAATCAGAACTTGACACAGGTTTATTGACTACTGGTTACACTAACACTACACATAATGTACTAATGATTGTAGATTGAGGTAGGAGCAGAATGTACTGGTGGGAATTACCTAATTAAATGGAAATATGAGACTGGTCCTAAGCAGACATACAGTTACACATTAGACTGGTACAATATATAGACCCATTCACACAATATTATCAGCCAAGCCACTGAATGCCTTTAGTATAAACATTACCCCACTTACAGTCACACATAATGCAAAGTTGGTATCATTTATTGCATGTCTGATTCATATCATATGATACACAAGAACCATGTTCTTTGACCCAGAGACAACTTCATAGCAAACTGTTACAGAATTGTTGTAATTAATCTTTGCTCACAAAAAGCATTCCTACTCAACTGAGTTATGTTTGTTGTTGTTTTTTTTGTTACATCACACCGGCACAATTATGGTCATACTGGCAATTTCCATCTAATTATTGGAGGAGTAAGACCCCAGACCTATGTCTAGGTAGAACCACCGGCGCACCACAGGTTAGCTGGAAATACCGCCACACATGACAGTTCTCGCCCAGACCGGGACTCAAAACCATGGGGTGAGGGGCTGATTCCAGCTGCTCGGCCACGGGCGCCCCCCCCCCCCCCACTCACACACCAACTGAGTTCTATGCCAGTTCAAGGTGTTTTTTAACAATAGGTCTGACAATTATTCTATAAAACCAAATAAGACACTTGTTGCAATGATATATTAATCATCATTTGGACCTTGGATACGAGAAACTAAAAAAGGCAATACAGAACAAGATAGGAAAGTAAATAATATTTAAGTTTTACATTTAAATTCATCAGTCAGTATAATATCCAGAGCAGCTATATATCCCATACTTCTTCACTAAGGCCTATAATTTTAGTAGGTGTTTTTGTGTGTGGGGGGGGGGGAGGGGGGTTGTTGCAGGCATGAAAAAGTTATGAGAAAGCTGAATTTCAGAAGGGCGAAGGATTGACCCTACATGACCTCGATTACTGGCAGTCAGTTGTCATACCTTCAAAGAAGTAGTGCATGTAATTAGTGTAAACAAATGTGTATGGTGAAGAAAGCTAGACTTGTCAATTTTGTCCAGGCAAGATTCAAATGTAAACTTAAATATTGTAATCTGTTTATTAGAGAGATGCTCACGTGATTATATTGTGTAATGCAAATATACATGAAATGCCCATTTATGAATAAACAATGCCACTCAGGAAAACCACTCAGTGACTAGAGGAAAGGTTCGAAACAGAGGGTGAAATGTTATTAGAACAAGTGTTCCAATGACTAAGCATTATCTACTAGGAGGTATTATGTGATATCCTTTGAGTGGCCTCACTGATTTCTGCCAGGTTTTGTAAGACAGAGGTCACTTGTATCATATCAGCATCTCAGTGCAAAGTTACTGAGGTAAGTAAAGTTCACCACAGGGCATTGAAAATCATGTTTTATGGCTCCCACTCGGTGCAACGTATAACAGATGCGAAATATGATTCAGTTTAATATTTATATATTTTTTAATTTGGATGCAAAATTGAATATTGTAAAAGATGTCATAATTTGTTTTGCAACTTACATTCTGTCAAAACATACAAGGAATTCTCTTTGTTATAGACATACCCAATTTCACTTAAGACAAGGTTAAAGAAGTAAATGAACTAGCCTTCTATACCTAAGGAAAGTGGTAGACCAATGCTGATAACATTCAGGAAGATTATATTAGTGTGGTTTCTTGTAAACCATAAAGTTCTTTGTCTTTCTTTACATAGTAAAAGCAGCCCTGTGTTTTATTTAAGATCAGTTGGGGTTTCTTTGCCTAAAATTTTAGCTGAATATCAGCATTTTCCCCATGAGAAATGGATGATGTTTTGCCCGAAACAAATATATCAACCCCCAAGTATTTCAATATCATATGCATATAACATTTTTATTGTGAAAAGAAAACACCACAAGACAAATTAAATACCCTCCTCAACGGCATTTTCTTTCATTCCAATGAACGCTTATGTTGATACTGGGATTTAGTAAAGCAATCAGTGTAATCAGAAAGCTTGTCTTCTGCAAGCCTTTTGTAATGAAAAAAAATGTTGCATACTACGTGAAAAAAATGCGTAAAAAAGATGCTTATTCTGTTAAGGAGAGATTATTTTTGTTAGCTAATCTCATTGTTTATGACAGGAATGTTGCTATGCTGTGTAAAACTAGTCAAATTGTTTGTATTTTCATAATAAAGGTGTTTTGACACTTTCCCCAATTTTGACACTTTAAGCGCATTCCCCCCCACCCCCCACCCTCCAATTTTAAAGCCACATGACATTTTTAAAAAAGCGAAAACAAATCTCTGAAGACACACAATGTTCTCTACTTGACTGCAAGGTAGTGGCAGTTTTAAACTGAATCAATAAACACATTTTTGTTTATATCTAACAGTGTGACTAAAATATGTAAAGGTCAGAAAGACAAAAGGTTCAGGATCAATGGCTGAAAACACTTTGCTGCATGGGTTGACAGAGAAGCTGAATGGAAGAGCAATATCTGTACAAACTTATGTCAATACCAGCTGTGTACAGACACAGCAAGTATATCATGAAACATCACTTACAGTATCAGGGCTTTTTTTCCTTCTTTAGAAGGAGCCGTTAACAGGCGCCTAACCCTTGGAAATTTTTTTAAAATCATGCAGTTTTCTCCAAAAAGTATATTTACATCAGATTTTTTCATTCCTCTTTAAGGAAGAAATCTCGCTATTTTCCTCCAAATTATAGGGCAGGGGACCCTTCTCCTGGCAGTGAAAAAAAGCCTTGATTAGGATCACTCCTCATGCTTCAGTATCTTCTACAGTGGATTTTTTGCTTATGTATGCATTAAAATACAAAGTCACTCAAGCTTAAGACGCGGCATTGTAAGTGACATGTGTTTTAATGGTGTTTCTAAAAAACGCAACAAAACAAATGTTTCATGAAAGAAAAGCAAAACAGGAAATGATATTTAAAAATAAAGATAAAAAATATGACAATCTTCTTAAAATAAAAGAAAAAATACATTATGACATAAAGCATAAAAAATTTAATTCTTTGATGGAGCCAATAAGACAGAAAAAGATGTGAAAAAGGACCGATACAATAAAATACTTACATAGCTTGATGTCACCTGCATGACCATCATTAGGTCTATACAATGTATCTTAACACCAAACATGTCATGCGAGTCCCAGTCCGAGTGAAAAATTTCATGTGGTGAGGTCCAGCTAACATGCGGTGTATCAGTGGTTCTACCCTGACTAAAGTCTTGGGTCTTCCTCGACCAATATTGAGCTGGATGTTGACAATATGACCATAATTAAACAAAAAACAAACAAACAGACAAACTAATCATGTCCTAATAATAATCAGTAATTCTACTCTTTACTTACCCTCTCAGTTGCCTCTGCATCTCCTTGGTTCTTATCAGGATGACATTTTAATGCTAACTGAAAAACAAAAACAAAGACAAGCTTAAAAAATTAAAAAAAAAATGTTAATTTTACACTTAAAGGAAGGAATTTTCAAGCACAAATTAAGACAGACTGTAACTTATTTGTGGGAATTACCCAAGTAACCTCGCAGGTGTTTGTCTTCACTGGATGCTGTATAGCTACGACCAATCGGGATATTATCACTAGAGGTGTTATAAAAACACGCTTATGGCAATTTACAAAGCATATGGGCCAGAATTGAAATACACAGTATGTCAAGTGCACTGTAGCCAAGCATAAAGCCATATAAACTGGACGTCCTGAAAGACTTCCTGACGTTAACACCTCAGTGCATGCTGATAATTATTGGACTTAATTATGCCCTGGATGCCCGTTAACAGAAGCGCTGTTACTGGGGTGACCAGCGTTTCCAGCAAGTAAAGGTTTTTTTGGGGTTTTTACGGCACACCAACACTTTATATAGGTCATACGATGCCGAATACAGTTAAGTTTAACGTGAACTGAATATAATCAGGTTAAAATCTACATATGTAAGTAGAAATATAAAAATCTATTAGGTTACAAAAATAAGAAATATAATAGTAAACAGGTTGCAAGTAAAAGGTTAGAGGTGATATTTGACAATTCCCCTATTCCAAACCCATATAACATTAGGTACCATTTTCTGCAGATATTTAGGAAATAATTAAAAGCCACTGCTGTTGTGTTTGGTAAATGTTTTTCAAAAATTTGTCCCAGTTATCTACTTTTTGAAACCATGTGACCATGTTACAAATGCATCAAAGATTTCATGCAGCCAAAGATTCTAAGCAAATTTGGTAAATACTGTATTGTTGAGTATGTTTACAAGCAAACTAATGATGCTGAATGCTGCACCACTGTCGACAGACTAAGGGGTATCGGAAATGCTCATCTTGGCTTGTTGTGCTCAGGTGATCTAAAAATGGCATGCTACTGCCATAAAATGCTTAGTGATATTGATGTTAATAACATGTATGAATTAATTTGGTTAATAAATGTACAATTCATTTATCTCATGTTACATATATATTTTAGGCAAATAGTTCATTTTTATGTTTTTTATTCATATGCATAAGACTTATTAGTTAGTGAGTGAATCAGTTTTTTTTGCAGTTATAAGTACTTTCACAGGACAGGATCTCATAAAATTTTAGCACAAATTGATTTGCAGTTCACCAACTAAACGGGGAAAGCCTGAAGTTGAAGCTGAAACTGGAATCCCTAAGTCTCAGGTGAAGAAAAAGTAAAGTCACAACAGTTGCTTTTTTTAAACAAAATATTGATTAATGTCTTGAAATTTTGGGGCACAGACTACAGTTTGACTCAGTACATCATGTGTCCAAGTTTGAAAACCAGATTCTTTTTGTTGTCTTGTATTGTCTGATGGTGCCTTCAGATATATTTACAGTTGAACTTTGTTATCTCAAAGTCGCTGAGACCTGGCAAAATACTTTGACTTAAAAGAACTTTGAGATATCAGATTTTATGTTAGAATGTAGTCGCTGGGACTTGGCAAAATACTTTGACTTAAAAGAACTTTGAGATATCAGATTTCATGTAAGTATGTGTATGATAAGTGACTTTTAAGTTTTCTTTGGGATTGGGATTGGGATTAGCCGGCATTTTTTGCCGATACTGCGCAGCGACATTTCTATCATTATAGCACAGGGGCACTTATGAGGTGCCCAGGGACTGAACCCGGCCGGTCCATTATACTGACACCGACGAGTCAGGCGTAATGTTGTCCCCTTAGCCCCGAGCGTTAGGAGGGAAGCCACTACTACCAACTTTAAAGTCTTTGGTATGACCCGGCCGGGGTTCGAACCCACGACCTCCCGATCCGCAAGCCGACGCTCTACCATCTGAGCTATTGCGGCCGGTCTTAAGATTTCTTTACTACATGTTTTTAGAATATTCCTTATATGTTGAATTGTATGCATTTCCTATGTGTTTAATTGTATGTATTTTAGCTAATTATTTATATTCAAATGAAAAGAAAAACTTTTTTTAATTTTATCTCCTTATTACACAAAACAGCTATCTACTTTTAATTTTAAATGAAATACATTTATATGAATGAAATACATGTACAATATTGTCAAAAAAAATGATAAATAATGATAACAGCACAATGAAAAGATAAAATGTAGCACATGTAATGGATATATAAACAATGGACAGCACAGAAGGTCTATCTCTAGATTGCTCAGCTAGAGTATCGGGAGCTTTGTGAGACATCATTTTGACAATGATGCTATGGTATTTCGTGTTTAATATATAAACCGTACAACCAACATTATTCACACAATCACGCTACCCTAAAACAATATGGTGGCATCTTTAATTGCCCTTACCCAAGCTTAAGACTAATAACTGATCAAATTCAATTCAGCAAACTGCCTTACAAGGTACCAATCCAAATCATATCATAGTTAACCCCCTCATGGGCTTGTGCATGTGGGAAGCCAATGCTAATTGATTTATGACGTCATGTTTACAATTTGTCAAGCTGTTGCGTGACAAGAGTTGGCGGCGGCCTTTGATCTTCAAGTCAATCGAGTCAGATAAGTAAAGAAAGCATGATCAGGGGCCCAGCAATCACTTTGAGTTAAAGGAGAATGCAGCTCAAGTGAATTTGTCTTATGCGTTTTTTTTATATGAAACAAAATGGGACTTGGAAAATAATTTGAGTCAAGTGGAATTTTATCTCAAGCGAGCTTGTCATAATGAAGTTCAACTATAATTAGAAAATGTGCTTTGTATATGTGTTATTATTTATGTTTCGAGTTTTTTACAGGCAAGATTCTGCATGATGAGTATTATAAAAAGGCTAACTTCCATGTGTTATATATATTATGTATTATTATTGCATGTGTTTTCAAATGTTTTCAGTTTCTTATTTGCTTTACTATTTATCTCAATGTTGTTGTCTTAAGCAGGTATGCTTATTTAAAAACAGGAAAATGGGTTGCAGGTGAAAGAAATTCATTGTAGCTAAGCACTTTTTAAGAGGATTATATTTAAATTCAAAAGAAAAGATGTCTGGGGAAGTATGTAATAATGTTAAATGTTATGTTGTATATTTTTCATTTGATTGTTATAACTGAAATTCAGAAAAATTTATAAACTATTCAGCAGTATTCTGTTTATTTACTTGTCCCAAATAAACTAACAAACTATTAACAGTATCAACAATGCCCATCAAGGCTCATCTCTTTCAAAATGTAGTCATCAATGACAAAAAAATATAGAACAAAAAAGATTAATGAAATGTTTTAAAGAGTAAAAGAAAAAGACATGACGAAAAAGTTTCTTAAATAAAACTCAGAATACTAAATAAATTACGGAATGATTAACTGTAAATAATAAAACACAAGCAATATGTTGCTATGATACACGTATATGCGCTTTATGATGTGATGCACAACCCACAAAATTGACTCTCAGATATTTGAATTTAACACTTAAACATTTTGACTGAGGGGTCAATGACCCTTCAAGTTCAGAGTCTACCGAACAACAGGATAATGGTAAGTAATAAGTACATCAACTTACTTTTCTGTAAGCTTTTTTAATGTCATCAGCTGTCGCACCTTTTTGAAGGCCTAACAAAGTGTACAAAGATTCCCCGGAACTCCTGAAATACAACATAAGAAAGTAAAGTCAAAGTTTTTAACTATGTTACATTCAAACTTGGAGAGGTAATCTGTCATGTGCGCCCAATTAAGTTGACTAATCAATAAAGCCAATTAAACCACGACCCAAACAGGT
Organism: Sinonovacula constricta; assembly: GCA_007844125.1. Classification (NCBI taxonomy): domain Eukaryota; kingdom Metazoa; phylum Mollusca; class Bivalvia; order Cardiida; family Solecurtidae; genus Sinonovacula; species Sinonovacula constricta. The sequence continues at coordinate 29,362,935 of CM017568.1, read as the reverse complement.
CATGGGTCATTATTGCCAAACGCTGAACTGTCAAAGGCATAAAGATTGAGTATAAACACAATTTAAAGCAGTTTTGTTGAAGCATTGTACTGTTAGCTTAGGAGTCTAAAGCAAAAGAAAAGTAACCTATAATATGTTTAGATAAGTGTCCTTAAATATGCTTAGATATCATAAAACACAATACAATATGGTCCTTATTTGACGATGATGGATTGTTTATTGAATCAATGTTCTAATCTAATGAACACCCAAAGTCAGTAACTACACACTGTGCTATTCTCCAAAGAAGTCATAAGCTAACATAAATACAATTCCAAGGCGTAACTAGCTTCAAATCTTGAGAAATGACTTCATAAACAAGAGGGCCCTTAATCACTTACCTTAGGACAAAGGTTTTTATCTGGCATGAAGTAATTAAGAGTTATTTACTTTAGAAATCTTTGGTGAAGATTGGGCCATTAGTATGGCCACTGGGCTGATAACATTTTCCAGAATTTTACATTGTGACCTACTGAATCCACGTGACCTACTTCAAAACCATATTATATAAGATTTCATACTGGCCAACATTCTGGCAAAGTTTGGTAAAGATTGGGCCATCAATGTGGCCTCTAAGCGTTTTCACAAGGTTTTTCTAAAATTGGACCTAGTGACCTAGTTTTTTGACCCCATGTGACCATGTTACAAACTCACCCAAGACTTCTTGCAGGCAAACATTCTGGCCATGTTTAGTGAAGAGTGGGCCATTATGGCAGTCTCTAGTGTATTCACAAGGTTTTTCTAAGATTTGTCCTAGTGACCTACTTTCTGACTCCACGTGACCCAATAATGAAAACACCCAAGATTTCATGCAAACAATCATTGTGACCAAAATTGGTGAAGATTGGACCATAAAATTCGCTTCGAGGGTATTCACAAGGTTTTTCTTAGATTTGACCTAGTGACCTACTTTTTGACCACACGGAATCAAATAACAATCTCATCCAAGATTTCATGCAGGCAAACTTTCTGACCCAGTTTGATAATAATTGGGCAATAAATGTGGCCTCTAGTGTGCTCACAAGCTTTTTTGCCCACTTTAAATAATATATTTGGAATATAACATTTAAGCCATGCATGGGCACCAGGGCGGGGTCATGAAAAGACCTTAACAGGGTGCGTAGACTAAATACCTTTTTTTCACCCCATGTGACCCAGTTATGAAGTCATTCAAGACTTCATGCAGACAAACATTCTGACTAAGTTTATTTGAAGATTGGGCTATAAATGCGGTCTTTTAGTGTGTTCACAAGTTCTTCCTAAAATTTAGCCATTTGACCTAGTTTTTGACCCCAAATGACCCAATAATGAACACAACCAAAATTTCATGCAAACGGTCTGACTACCGTAGGTTTGACAAAGATTGGATAAAATCTGTAGCCTCTAGCATGTTCACAAGCTAAATTGTTGACACCAGACGCTGGATGAGGGACAACAGACAAAGGAGTATCAGAAAAGCTCAACTTGAGCACAACGTGCTTAGGTGAGCTAAAAATGTGGAATTACAATGTTTCCATTTGTTAGAGTTGTCAAATACAAAACAAGTGACCATGTGCCAATGAATAAAACCCCCTGATTGATTGGGTCACAAAGTGTATTAAAATGGCTTTTCAAATTGGGATATATAACACCCATCACGGTCACACCAGTTCCATCAGGTATGTTATGCAAAAGTAACCACCCCATTATTAAAAACACACTGGATGTACCATGTACTATGGTACTCTCAAAATAGAAAAACAACAATACAGTATAAATAAGTACACAAATGTTGAAGTACTAATGATAATTAATATGTACTAACTGATAATTAATATAAATGTAACATTACATTTTGAGGAAATAATTATTCTGTATACAAAAGTTCTATGAGAATGCATGAAGTTTATGGACTATGTTTAAACATAGTAAAATCTAAAGGTTAATTACCATATAACTTATGATAAAGTGTCAATCCTTAGCAAAAGACGTACAAGCACAACCAAGAAAGAAAAAATGTCATCATCTCAGTTCTTGAATGTATGCTTGTAGCATAAAACAATACCTGGAATCAGCCTACAAGGTCAGCTTTAGAGGATTCCCTGCTCATTTATTGTGGTGAATATTAATGGTGCTGCGAGTAACTGGACAGCTATGACGATGGGCTATCCAAAGAATGGACCAATTAATATAGAGCACCTCCTGCTGGTTGTGACTGAAGAGAAACAGCAGTAGCTTCAAGTCCAGGAATCATGAATGATACATAGTAAACCAGTAGACCACACAAACTGAGTGTTCCAAAGTAGGGGTCAAAAAACTTGTTAGTGGGTGGCCATGGCTGATCTGGCATAATACAGCTTTTACTGGCTGTATACAAAAAAACAATTCTGGAAATATGTTGTTACATTTCTGCTGTATATATTCTGATGTATCTTTTAGTGTATCTGGGTATATTTGATAAATACTAAGGCCCTAACGTTCTGCTTTAAGAAAGATGGACATGTCACCCACCTTAGAAGAGAGGCAAATGACTGTGTGCAGTATATAGCTGGAACATAGTTGTGAACTTTATGCACAAAAAGTGGTTTCTGGAAACAGCACAGGTGGAGCAGGTTGTGACACCACATCACTTCAATTTTTTTTGTATGCATGATGAGACTCCCCTTATTGGTATGACATAAAGGACTCAACGGAGGCATTGTCGTCTTACATAAGACAAAGTTGGACTGGCTTCCATGTCTGAGAATAGCCACATTTTTTTTTATCATAAAATACTACAATTAAAATCCTGGGTATCCCACTGATATATGATGTCCTGAGCAAAACCAGCATCGATGGTTAAGGCAACTGAAGTGAATGTCCATAGGCGATTGGCCCAACGAGGTCAGGGCATTGGCGGTGCAATGCATCCATTGACTGAGGAGGCCAAGGAAGTGTGGGATTCTACATCATCTCAGAAAACATGACAGTAGTCGCCTGACAAAACAAGATACAAAGAACCCCATGATGGACCACCAACCTTTATCTGTAGTGATGATGATGTTCTGGGTGTACATGGATGTATTTTGATCTTTCTTTCCACCAGCTCTTCGAAACCAAAGTGCTAACTTATTTCACTCATTCTTTTCACTTGCTAAAAGGATATTATATCAGGGCTTTTAACAAGAACTTAAATATTCCTCTACCACTTACATGCTACATGACAATTAATTCTAATGATACTAGTCAAGAGAAGGGTGGTCTGTCGTCATGTTCTATAGAGAAATTTATTTACCAACAAGTGAATGCACCCGTTTCGGTTTAAATCGAAACAACAAAAATATTACGTGCATTCGATGACAGTTTTATTTTACCAATAATACTTACGATAATGCTCTGGGTCGACTCATTTTTTTATGAAAATATGTGAAGATTTGTCGAATTTGGAGGCGTGTTTAACAAAAATCAATATTTCTCATCTTCGATGCTGGCTCAGTTGAAGTCTGAAACCGGATGTGCAAGCGGGATAACTCTAGCTTTACGGTTCCAGTCTATCAGGTTCGGTTCCCGGTAAATAAATGCGCACAAAATCCCACAAGGGGCGTAGATATATTTTCTTTGTAATTGTGTATGCGCGGGTCTTTTTAAAACAAAAACTATTTGTTATGCTTAAAGTTTTTGTCCGTTTTAAATAAAAGGCCGAGAATTCCTTCTATGGCAATAGAAAGAAAGCACGAATTGTTCAATAGCTAAGGGAGATATATCAATTTGCATAATATTCAGTATTGCACACTGACGGGCGTAATGACATGCAGACATGGTAAAAACCACTGTATTAAGCTTCTTAGGCTCCCGAAATTTTTTGTAATGCAATACTTATGTAGTAAATGAAGTTTTTTAAATGAATTCCCCTTCCGCATAAATAACATTTGAAAAATAAAATCCCGGCTTTTCCACGGTAAAATCCTACATCAAAATGGATTAATGGACACCAAAACATTGTTACACATTGTCAACACGTATTTTCAATTTTATATGTACGCATATATATGTATATGTATGTATACAGCTTTAGTGACTCTTATTTATACACCATGGACGAGATGCATACGGGTCTTGCATGCTATCTGGTCAGTGAAGCTAGATGCAAACAAGCCAATGTGTTTTACAATATCTCATCCCGGGCTCACCCAATGATAGTTAAAAACAAGTATCAGTGGCGATTTCAGAAAAGTTTGGTGAGGATCCAGAAAATTTTGGTGCGGGGTATGAATCAAGATCCATTCATCGTTATCGCAGTACATACTAAATATATATACACAGTAAGAGACCCTAACTTCGACCTAAGCATTCAACAGACAATATTTACTTTAAAATGCTAGTATTTTTATGCTTACATGTATGTGTTTTCACAAGTCTACTTTTTGACCTGGTTGGTGCGGGTGGGGTTGGGGGTGGGGGTGGGGGGGGGTGGGGGGGGGGGGGGGGGGGAGAGAGAGAGCATTACCTTTCAAACGCTTACCATTCAAACGGAACACATAGTTACACACGTCAGTGTTTATGACCATGTAAAAACTGTCGTTACAAAACTCCAAAATCTTTTGAATATCTCTATTTTTTTCAATTTTGGTCCTGAAAACAGGCAAAACATATTCATCACACCGGTTACATTTAGTTTCGCTTTGCTAATGTAACCACTGCCTTTTTGGAAAACAGGTGACCATAGTGGTGATTTGCATGTCAAAGTAAAAGTTCTGTTATTTACGAAATATTATCAAAACGATCTGTGTGTTTTCTAATGTAAATATTCTTTAGATTTATATCGTTAAAACTATAATAGATTGGTATGCTGTATTTTTAAAAAGAACTATATCAAAAAATTACAATATCGTTGTTCGTCAAGCCAATAGACTATTTTCCTTTTTGGTGGCAGAGGTCACTGTGTTCAGAAATGCACGTGACGTGAGAGTGCGTATTATTTAAAAAACAGACAAAAACGCTCCTAAAATAAAGGGAGAGAACCATCATCTGACATAGTCAATATAATGTAAGTTTTCCCCCTTCACATATTGTTTTGTTTTTGAAATATATAAGAGCGACTAATTATGATCATTATAGCGACGTCCAGCTATTTTGTTTGAGGAAGACCCCAGACACTTGTCTGGGTAGAACCACCGGCGCACCGCAGGTCAGCTAGAAGACCTTCCCACATTAAGTCCTTCTCCTCCAACGGGACTCGAACCCACGCCGTGAGAGGCTAAGCGGTAAGAGGAGTTACAAGTCGCAGACTCTATCACTGCGCCACGGGCACCCCCTTTTCATATTGTCTACTGCGATCCTTTCATACAATTCATCTTCTCTGGTAGATCCATATATCAACAGAAGTCTTCATTAGATTCGAGCTTAATAAAAAAAGGATAAAATCTTATTAAGATATATTTCATTTGCCCTCGATATTTATTATATTAAACGTGTGAAGCGGTCGTAAAAAAATCTCTCCGTCAATGCAATCTACCGTCATTTAATTCATCCTAGCAGGACTATTACGTGTATTTTTCTCTGACGTACATTAATTTGACTTTGATGCTTCAATACCATCTTACCGGATCTGGTAGCGCAATCAGTAGAGCGTCGGCTCCAGGTACGGGAGGCCCCGGGTTCGATCCCGGGCCACGACATACCAAAGTCGTTAAAAATGGTAGTGGTATAGCTCCCTTGCTAACGCTCCAGCAAATATAAGGGTAGTTCCACGACTGGTTGGCTCGGTGTCAGAATAATGTGACTGGGTGTGGTATCATGCCAGGAGTTCACGGCATGCTATACACAGTGAAGGCAGCACTATATCTGCTTCAAGTGGACACCGTCTCCAGATAACTGAAATACGGTTGGTGGGACGATAAACCCAATAAACAATAAACGATCAATTCCATCTTCACATGAAGAGGATGCTACAATCACTTAACTTCTCTGATCAATGTTTCCTTGATTAAAACATTTTTTTTTCTTTTACAATAAAGAATGTTTTGTATTTCTAATAAAATTATTACTTCTTCCCACATCCAAATACAATGTGGACATTATTTTTTATTGTGTCCCTATTTTATTTTTAATGACGTCATACCGTAACCATAATAATACGCCAGGTTTTGTCTCAGATAGATCAGATTCTTTTCGCTGCTTGCATTTTAGAAGCCCATCGGGAAGTGCGAGATTTGAGCTCTGTAAAAATCGGTTTAAGCACATATGACCGTCCTTTTGCCAACGGACCGTTCCAAGGCGATGACTGCTGGGGAGAACAACGTTTTATAAATTATGGCACGGGTGGTTTAGAACGGTCACAGATTAGAGAACAACGTTTTATAACCTATGGTCCAGATGGTTTAGAGGGGTCACAGATTCGAGTACAACGTTTTATAAACTATAACCCAGGTGGTTTAGATGGGTCACAGATTCGAGTACAACGTTTTATAAACTATTGCCCAGATGGTTTAGAGGGATCACAGATTAGAAAACAATGTTTTATAAACTATTGCCCAGATGGTTTAGAGCGGTCACAGATTCGAGTACAACGTTTTATAAACTGTTGCCCAGATGGTTTAGATGGGTCACAGATTCGAGAACAACGTTTTATAAACTATTGCCCAGATGGTTTAGGGGGTCACAGATTCGAGTACAACGTTATATAAACTATAGTCTAGATGGTTTAGATGGGTCACAGATTCGAATACAATGTTTTATAAACTATTGCCCAGATGGTTTAGAGGGGTCACAGATTCGAGAAAAACGTTTTATAACCTATGGTCCAGGTGGTTAAGAGGGGTCACAGATTCGAGAACAACGTTTTATAAACTATTGCCCAGATGGTTTAGAGGGGTCACAGATTCGAGTACAATGTTTTATAAACTATGGTCCAGATGGTTTAGAGGGATCACAGATTAGAAAACAACGTTTTATAAACTAGTGCCCAGATGGTTTAGAGGGGTCACAGATTCGAGAACAACGTTTTATAAACTGTTGCCCAGATGGTTTAGATGGGTCACAGATTCGAGAACAACGTTTTATAAACTATTGCCCAGATGGTTTAGAGGGGTCACAGATTCGAGAACAAAGTTTTATAAACTATGGTCCAGATGGTTTAGAGGGGTCACAGATTCGAGTACAATGTTTTATAAACTATTGCCCAGATGGTTTAGAGGGGTCACAGATTCGAGTACAACGTTTTATAAACTATTGCCCAGATGGTTTAGGGGGTCACAGATTCGAGTACAACGTTATATAAATTATAGTCTAGATGGTTTAGATGGGTCACAGATTCGAGTACAACGTTTCATAAACTATTGCCCAGATGGTTTAGAGGGGTCACAGGTTCGAGTACAATGTTTTATAAACTATGGTCCAGATGGTTTAGAGGGATCACAGATTAGAAAACAACGTTTTATAAACTAGTGCCCAGATGGTTTAGAGGGGTCACAGATTCGAGAACAACGTTTTATAAACTGTTGCCCAGATGGTTTAGAGGGGTCACAGATTCGAGTACAATGTTTTATAAACTATTGCCCAGATGGTTTAGAGGGGTCACAGATTCGAGTACAATGTTTTATAAACTATGGTCCAGATGGTTTAGAGGGATCACAGATTAGAAAACAACGTTTTATAAACTAGTGCCCAGATGGTTTAGAGGGGTCACAGATTCGAGAACAACGTTTTATAAACTGTTGCCCAGATGGTTTAGATGGGTCACAGATTCGAGAAGAACGTTTTATAAACTATTGCCCAGATGGTTTAGAGGGGTCACAGATTCGAGAACAAAGTTTTATAAACTATGGTCCAGATGGTTTAGAGGGGTCACAGATTCGAGTACAATGTTTTATAAACTATTGCCCAGATGGTTTAGAGGGGTCACAGATTCGAGTACAACGTTTTATAACCTATGGTCCAGGTGGTTAAGAGGGGTCACAGATTCGAGTACAACGTTTTATAAACTATGGTCCAGATGGTTTAGAGGGGTCACAGATTCGAGTACAACGTTTTATAAACTATTGCCCAGATGGTTTAGAGGGGTCACAGATTCGAGTACAATGTTTTATAAACTATTGCCCAGGTGGTTTAGAGGGGTCACAGATTCGAGTACAATGTTTTATAAACTATTGCCCAGATGGTTTAGAGGGGTCACAGATTCGAGAACAACGTTTTATAAACTATTGCCCAGATGGTTTAGAGGGGTCACAGATTCGAGTACAACGTTTTATAAACTATTGCCCAGATGTTTAGATAGGTCACAGATTCGAGTACAATGTTTTATAAACTAGTGCCCAGATGGTTTAGATGGGTCACAGATTCGAGAACAACGTTTTATAAACTATTGCCCAGATGGTTTAGAGGGGTCACAGATTCGAGTACAACGTTTTGTAAACTATATTCTAGATGGTTTAGAGGGATCACAGATTAGAAACAACGTTTTATAAACTATTGCCAAAATGGTTTAGAGGGGTCACATATTCGAGTACAACGTTTTATAAACTATGGTCTAGATGGTTTAGAGGCATCACAAATTAGAAACAACGTTTTATAAACTATTGCCAAGATGTTTAGATGGGTCACATATTCAAGAACAACGTTTTATAAACTATGGCCTAGATGGTTTAGAGGGATCACAATTCGAGTACAACGTTTTATAAACTATTGCCAAGATGGTTTAGATGGGTCACAGATTCGAATACAACGCTTTATAAACTGTGGTCCTGATAATTCAGAGGGGTCACATATTTGAGTACACTATTTTATAAACAATGGCCCAGATGATATATAATTGTTACTGTGAGTTACATATACAAGTACAGCATTTCAACAGCTATGGTTCAAATGTAATAAAATGGTAACATATATTCAGGTACAAAGTTTGATCAGCTATGACCTAACTGTAAAAGAATGGTTACATATTCATGTACGTTTTATAAACTATGGCCCAAATGTAATAAGAATGTTGACAGACCTTTGATCCAGACGTTTAAAAATGAGTATCAGATTCGAGGAAAAAGAATTTAGCTTTATTACCTATGGTCAACAGGGTTTAGAATAGTCACAGAATCAATCTAAACTTTGAATCAACTAGGACCGGATGCTTATTAAAACGATTTGGTTACAGTAGGTCACTTCGAATTTGGCAAATTATTGCTGACCAATCTTGAACCTTAATGAATAACAATGTCAACTATTATCGCAACCCATTTGAATTTCCTATGTACATAATTATGAAGTCCTTATAAGTATTAGTTGTCTTAAAGGTGGTATCCGACACTTTGCCAATATCTAATACATGTAATACCATAGTACTACCCATGTTCTGTAGAATTAGTCCACAATAACTGCATAATCTTATATTTTAGTTTAAGTAATGGTTGTTATAACATTACCCCCACTTGTTATAGACTGTACACATCGTAAAAATATCGCGCTACATGTCCATTATTTCCAAATCTATAATTTATTACCATGATAGGGATTTCAGCTAAAATAGACATCGACGTCAGAGCTGATTATCCTGATAGTCATGTAACGTGATATCATAAGTAAACAGTCACGTGGTTTTCTTAGTTTAAAAATTGCTAACTGTGCAGCGTGGCTCGGATAGGAAATACCTATTTGCTAATGGGTGTTATGCTTTACTTTTCAAATGGATGTTGGACGCCAAAAACAGCATTCCACGGGATCCTTCCAGGTAACAATAATTTATCTGGTTGCATGAACGAAAACAATGGTTCAAATTTAAGTCTGGCTGAATCAAAGCGTCGACATAAATTTCAACTATATATATTATAACTATATATATTATAACTATATATATTATAACTATATAGTCCTTTGAAACTCAGAAACATAGCAAGCCACCAAACTACGACCTGTTTCTGGTTAACATGGACTTGCTTACATTGCAGATAGATGTGTACACACGTATTAAGTGTTATCATTTTAAAACAGCCATGATTTTTTTATCCGTATCACTACCGTGATATTGACACCCAATACCATGCACGAATCGCACCAACAACGAGTAATGTACGATAATAACATGAACAAATCTCAAACCGGATAAAAAAAGTACGCAACATTTATTTCCATATACACATTAAAATAGGTTGAAAACCATGTAACATTGTTATCATTTATATTGTATATATTGCGCAAATGAAATCAGCAACATTTAGAGCAGCAAGCCAAAGTCTAGTTCTACTGATTTTATTTAATTTTCAATAACTTATTAACTGCTTAAACATTTTAAGCTGCTGAACTGCACCTTCACGAAGATTGCGACATCGTGTTAATTTATCAATTCCCCATAATCTATCATTAGCGTGTATATTTCCACGATTACGAAGTTCACTGCTCCATATGTAACTCTGGCTGCAGCTGTCACTCAGCGAGAGCACGAGGAGTCACGTGGCGTGACGTCAGATCCGGTAGAAGTTCATACCTGGGTGCCTTTACGACACAACACTTTATTTTATCTTACTGTTATAAAGAAGCTGGTTGTGCGCACGACAAATTTGGATGTTTTACTTCAGTGAACACGGAGTACACGATAAAATGGATTGATACGGAGATTAAAACTGTTTTGTTGTGATATTTGCTTCTGTTTTTAAATTTCTGATGGATGTACTAGCAGAAAACCCAGCCTTATTTCAAGACATTGGTAAATTTCTACTTAAACGTATTTGCTTATTCACTGTTCCACAACATGTTGAAATGTATACCACATTTCCTTTTTATGTTATAAATATAAATCCTAGTTTACGTTACCAGTGTGGTACAAAACACATCTATGCCGTTATATACGTATATTCGTTAGCCGTTGCATTGTTAAAGATCTCGCATTACGGTCATATACAACCGGAGTCTTGTTTCTGTACTTGTTTGCCGATGCACGGCCCTAGTTTTGATAAGAACACTTACTTAATATGCTTAACTAATTGGGCCTAATTGGTTGACTGTCCGATAGCGTGTTTCCTTTCTAACACAGAGAAACATTTACCAAATAAAAGGCTTGGTCTTAGATGTATGGGTGACTGTTCAAAGTAGCTCATTGATTCTTCAATTTAGTATTCATTTACTTGTAATATAAAGCATTTCTTTGTCAATTTCTTAGTTTGAATAAAAATATTTCATAATATGAAAAACATGAAGTGATGTTACTCACTACCAAGATGTTTTACCCATTTTTTTCACATTAAGCACAAATTGCATTTAGTTTAATGTTTGATGTAAGCAGGTGACATTCTAGATGAAGACTACATTTTTATAAATGTAAATGTTTGACAAATTCTACCCATCATTCATAACATTTTAATTACCATCCTTTCATTCATAATTAAGTATTATTAAGATGTAATACATCTACACAAATACCCCTTCATGCTGTTTTCATCAACACCTCATTATTCTCATAGAAATTTTATTGCATATGTTAGAGAGAAATCTTTAGAACAGAGATCTTTGTTCATGTTCATAACTACTGGTGTAAGAAATATAGATCTCAATTCTTTTTCAGGATAACATATGTTAGAAAGATGGATCTTTGTTCAAGTTCATAGTTAGATGTTAGAAAGATCTTTATTCTAGTTCAGGATTATAGATGTTAGATAGATACCAATGTAAGAATAAGAGATCTTTATAATTACTGTTTTATGTTTGAATGAGAGAGCTCTGAGTTCAATCTCAGAGATCTCTGAGTTAAGGATTACAGATTTTAGAGAGATACAAATGTAAGAATAAGAGATTTTCATAATAACTGTTCAATGTTAGAATGAGAAATCTCTGAGTTCAGTCTTCATAATTACTGTTGTATGTTAAAATGAGAGATAGATCTCTTAGATCTAGATTACAGATTTTAGATAGAAACAAATGTAAGAATAAGAGATTTTCATAATTAATGTTCAATGTTAGAGTGAGAGATCTTATACCAGCTCAGGATTACAGATGTTAGTTAGATACCAATGTAAGAAAGAGAGATCTTCATAATTAATGTTCACTGTTAGAATGAGAGATCTTTGAGTTCAGGATAAGAGATGTTAGCAAGATCTTTGTTTTAGTTCATGGTCACTGATGTAAGATATATCGTAAAGATGTTTATTCTATTTCATAATTATAGATGTTGGAGAGATCTTTATGCCATGTCAGGATTACAGATGCTAGGTCTTTGTTCAAGTGCATAATTACTAATGTTGGATAGAGAGATCCTTATGGTATGTCAGGATTACAGATGTTAGATCTTTGTTTGGGCATAATTACAGATGTTGGTGTCAGAGATCTGTATGGAATGTCAGGATTACTGATGTAGGATAGAGAGATCTTTGTTCAATTTCAGGCTTTAGACCCATGCATTAACATGTGTATGAACAATTTTATGGTAGTTAATAATATGGTGTTTAAATAATACATCACTTTAAACTTCAAACATAAATGTAATTACAAACAACATTGTCCTCTACTCTGTACATGATCAGGCCACAATACTAGTACTGTCCATGTAAAGAGAGTTTAGTAAAAAAAAAAAAATTGCCAAAAGTTTTATTGAAGTATTGGATACATAATTTTATTATCCTGAAAGATAACTTACATTACTTAATCATACAGACTGAAATCCTATGTATGTACATGTATGACAAACATGGGGTTCAAAGGGTACATTGATATTTGATAAGGGACCGTATCATTGATAATAAATCATCATAAACAATGGCCGTAAACTCGCAAGAAACACAGTTACCAGTCTGTATCAACATCTGCACATAGTAAAATTGGGGCTTATAAAATATTGTATTTAGTGTTTAGTTCAAATATAGATAGGAGGAACCATCGTGATTATCTGCTGATATATAATCTATATCGGTAGCAGAGTATCCTTGTGGTAGACTTGAAATAAAAATGCGAGAAGAATAAATTATATAGAATTGAAGCTAATGAAAGATCATAGTTGGACATTTTTCAATTTTTTTTTATATATTAAATACCTGCATGACATTAAGATAAAATAAAGATTAAGGTAACATGACTATCAATTTTAAATGAGTATATTATATACGTGTTTGAAATGAGAAATCCAGCAGTTTACCTGAAACATATACATGTAAATGTTTGCTTGTAGAATGATTTCTGGCCTTGTGCATATTCTTGTTGACAACCAAGAAGATTTTTTCCTTTACATCAATTGTTAGACAAAATTTAAACATGAAATGTCTAGTCTTAAACACGTTTAACAGACCATGCAGTTTTCCGCTATTAATGGATTGAATCAAGCATCTAGCCTTTTGTTTTACCTTTGAACAATTTTATTTAGCGTTAATTCTACAGAACTTGAGGTTTTAATGATGGACATGCTTGAAAACAATGAGATTTTTTTTATAAATCAATGAGTGAAAATCAATAATACCAGTACTTGTTTGGAGTCAACTTTGAATCATATAAAATGAAGCACATTAATTAATCTATAGAGAATTGACTTTTCAATTGTGTTTTTTATTAATAAAAAAAAGAAGAGAAAAATGTGTCAGAGATGACAATGTATTACAGTTTTTTTTTTATTTCTTGTGAGGTCGGTAGAGAGCCATGTTTAGCATTTGAATTTATCTCAAGACAATACATCTTGATTCACTTGGGTTTTTACACAATTATGAGTCAAATATTCAAGAAGGGCATGAAAAATTAATGCTGCTATTCATTGTGATGTATAATTTTGTTTGTATAAACTTGCATAAAATAAAATGGTCAACTTTTATTATCCCTTCACATCTATCACATGTTGGTTGATTCTAAAAATAGCTAACTATGATGTGTATAGACAGTTAGGGATCCCCCGAGAGAAAATAATGTTTTTGGTGTTAAATGATACAAAAAACTTGGACAAACAACAAGCAATGTTCAGAAGGCCTTTAACCTAAATCATATCTTGTTTTTAATATTTTCATTTTTTGTAGACATTTTTGTTTAAAGAAGTTTCTTTTCTTGTGTATTACTGGTAGGTCTTGTAGGCATCAGTTATGTTATTGTTCTAGTCTAGAATAAAAGAACTATATCAGTTCCTCATCACATATAACTGCCAGAGAATAATATATAATAGTCTCACTGATGCTTGCATACATTTATTATTTTGTAAATACATGTCTTAAGCATTAAAGTAGGTTTGCATTGTTTTGTTATAATCTAAATATGATTTTGTTGTCAGAAAATCAATTATATATGTAAGTGATTTTTGTAATATGTTTTTTTCTCAAATAGCTAAAATGGAAAACACAAAACAAAGCCATTTGTTTAGTTTGTTAGAAGTCTGATATACCAAGAAAATTTAATTTTAAAGCAATTTTAAAAGAACACATAAACACTTTACAATAAATGACAGTGGTAGATTTAGATGAGATTGACCAGGTTCACACCTTTCCACCCCTCATTTTCCAGATATATAAAATATATAGTATCCATCAATTCACTTTGATAACCTGGTAAAATAATATCACTTTTGGTCCAAATTTATGCTAGAATGCATCTTCGATGCTCCAGAATTCAAAAGTGATGTCCATTTCAAACTCATTCTAGGTAAATAACATTTAAAAAAAGAAGAAGGCCCCTGTTTGGTAAAATCCCAGATCTGGTCCTAAATGTACCTGCCTTAGATTCAGTTCTGGATGTAAGATCCCCTGAATAATAAATTGAATGTTTTTGCATGCTTTTAAGTTTAAAATGATCAAAAAACATGTTGCATATAAATTTATAGTAAATCATCAAATGTGTATCAACTTGCATACTTTTTATAAGGAATGTTATCTATAATGAATCACCTCGTCAGTGACACGTACATTCAAAATGAATGCTTACTTACACCTCAATATATGCATTACCTCACATTTTCATTCTTTTCAAGCTTCATTTTGTTAACCCTTAGTTTGCTAAGCACCTATTTTTAAGGCTAAGGCAAAAAGTTTAGATCCAAATCAGCCAGTTTTTTGCTGGCAGCTCTTGAGCAGGATCTGCACTTCTACATTATTTTCTGCTGAGTCTCTAGCAATAAGTCTTTTGATCTGGTCATGAAGTTTTTGTTTGTTGGCTTTATCAGCCTGCCAGTATTATTCCAGTTATTTTCAGACAGTGTCTCCTTGAGGTAGATATTGTACTGCCTTCACTGCTTGTAGCCTTAGCAAGGGAACTATGCTACTATTATTTCTAATGACTTTGGTATGTTGCGGCCTGGGATCAAACCCTGGACCTCCCTTAAATTGAAGCATCGCTCTACCAATTGTGCTACCAGGTCAGGTTATGAAGTTTTTTTACCAATGACTAAGAATTCAATATAGGTTATTAAAAATATGGCAGGCAAAGGCCCAATTCACCAACCATTCTTGAGCCTAAGTCATGACTTAAGCCCAAGTCACAATTTTCATACCAATAAAAATATGCTTATTTATGAAGTTTCATTGTGATTTTAAGCTCAAAGTAGCAAGGTTAAAGTATCATGCAAAACATGTAGTTAAATAGATAACAAAGATATTTTTTATTGAAATTCATGACTTGAGGAATTCTTACTTAAGAATGGTTGGTGAAGACTAGCCTTGGAAATGTTATCAATTACTGAAAATAGTTCTTAGTTCTACTTTTACATCAACACATAAGGGTGCAAGAATATTTTTTTAGAGACTCAACAGCAAACAATGCATATCTTTATCAGACAATTGCCAATAGGCTGGACTGGATTAAAACTAGTTGGTTATGCCTAACACTTTATGCTTAGTCAGTTAAAGTTAAAACTATAGTTTTCTTACTTTTTAACACTTAAAGGCGACAACAAGCCTACAAAAAAAACACTAAAGCACCTCTTAATAAAGAACTGATAGGTGTGGATTTGTAAACAGCCACAAAGCCAAAGATTCAATAATGACCAGCCGTAGAATGTTTTGAGGGCACAGATCAGAACAAAAGCATGATCCATAGGCATGGTGGCCTTAGCCATGTCAAGTCATCATTAACAAATAGACTGGTCCTTGGGATGTTTGCCTTGGTGATTAAACCTGTTTGTTTTAAAACGTTTGTACACAGACTGTGGTTCTAATGTCTCCTGAAGACAAAAATAAGATTAACCGACATTATTGAATTGATTCAATTATATTTCCATTAATTATTGACTATAAATTTTGTATATTTTTGTATTGTCATAATTATTATTATGAAACTCAACATTTTAAAGGTATACTGTATTATTTTGTTTTTGTTTAAGAATTGCTTTAGAATGAAACAGGAAGAAATAACCAATTGTTTGAATATCATCTTAACCCTTTCACTCCTACATATGCCATTTTATGGCTTTGCAAAGCATAAACAATATATCACTTATCTACACAACTTAGGGTTACTTCAAAGCTTAGTTAAACATAGGATCTGTTACTAAATGTTGAACACATTTGCTTTAAATAATACTTAAAACAGTTAATTCAAAGAAAAAATCAACAAAATTAGGGGAAATTTCAAAATCATATACTTTGCTATGAATGGAAGGGTTAAAAGAATATTCTGGTACTTTGGTGTGGGCTTTTATAGCGACATCGACTTATTTTGGTGGCAGAACACACAGACACAGGTGTGGGTAGAACCACTGGCAGTCTGCAGGTCAGCTGGAACTGTGAGAGAGTCTTGGTCATCAACAAATAAGTGGACACACAGTGATAAGATCTATACAACGGGGTATACTAAAAAGTAAAATATTTCAAAGATGGAAAATGAAAACTCAAAAGAAATGTTATATTGTACAATGTGTTTCTTAAAGGCAGTATCGGTCAGTTTGCCTACATTTTATATATGTAACAATATCAGTAAATAAGAACAATCGGAATTTCTGCTAAAAATAGACATCAACATCACAGTGGATGATGTTGATAAACTTAAACAGTGGTCACATGGTTTTCTTGGTTTAAAAATTGCTAACTGTGCAGCGTGGCTCAGATAGGAAATACATGTTTGTAATGACATTGTGGCCTTATGGTTCATTTTTCCGACAGGTGTAGGACATCAATAAACAACATTTTATGAGATCTGTTCATATAACAGTGGTTTACTAAGATGTATAATGAAAATATTTTTGGTCCAACATGTCCTATACCATCTTTTAAGATGAGATTGTTATAAAAAGTGATTAAAATTGCCATTGCATATATTTTATAGTATTATAACAGTGTTTACACTGATAATAAAAACATTAAAATGAAGTTATTTAAATTACCTGCTAATAAACACCATTTATTTCACTGTCAGTCACTTGCACCATATTTGTGTCAAAAATGTTGTGTTAGGTTACTGTCATATATGTGCACAATGTGCATTAAAAGGAAATTATAATACTTAAGAAATATGAGTATAAAACAAAACCAACAATCATCACATCTATTTGTCAATGCATTTCTGGATTTTTTCCATCAGGTATTTTCTTGTAAATGTCCTTACTCTTATATCAGGACACTTTTAGCGAACTCTTTTTGTCCTGTCTAAAACACACACTATGTTTGTTTTATGAAACCGTAATGCACGGTGCTATCCACAAAACCTGTGTTTAACTTGTCATAGTTTCCGGGCCCAAGTCAATACATTGATTAATTTTCAACGTAAAATCATCCACTTTAGTTTGTTATTGATGCTTTTTAGCAAACACTCAATGACCATGTCATAACAATTATTATGTTGTTCTGGGATGGATTTGCAAGGAATGATGGATACTGAAGACTGGCCATAATTTATAGTAGAAGTTTATCAGAATTTACATGAGAAGAAAGAAAAAGTCTATAGTTTTGAAAAGGAAAATCTTATATAAGTATATATAGTTGCCTTATTACCACCTCAGTATATTTGACAACTGCATTCAGAAACCATCACTTATGGCAAACAATTTGTCAAAATACTTTTACATGTTTTTTGAAATAGTGTTATTTTCTATTATTTTCCCAATATTTTATTATTTGCTTACACATCTTGAAGTCCTAAGATTTTATCAATTTTGTCATGCTACACATGTACCTTAATTTTACTACCGGTATTTCACTAACACATTTTTATGGAATTAATTTACCCAGAATTAGAGCAAAGCAGTATAGCTCATTCATAAAATGCAAATATGCAGAATGGCCTAGAATAGAAATATTTAATTATAAGTTTCACACCAGAGTTACACAAACAAGCTCATTTAAATATTTGATTATACCTTGTCATTTGTTCATTTATGCTTACAAAGCGATTTGTTTTGACTATAATATGTCATCTTGATTCATGCGTTTCCGATACTTTGTTTAAATTTTTCTTCATGTAGTTCCTATGGAAGTTAAAAGAATAAATATGAAAGATTGAATAGTTACATATATTGTTTTATATCACATCATCTCCTACAACGAAGTTGTACATTATTTTCAAGCAATTCTTAAATACACTCAAATATCAATAGAAACTGAAAGGATGAAATATCATCAATTTTTAATATACATGTTTTTTACAGACATGTGAACTTTTTCTGAGGCCAAAGTGGAAGATTTGTTATTTCCATATAAGCAAAGAAGAAAGATATCTCTTTCCATGTAAAGAGAGTTTCTGAAAATGTGTCAAACACCCCATATTTTCAAATAATTTTTAACCTTGAAATTCACCTGTATGTATTTATACCTGGGTCATTACTGGTTTTTAGTGTTACCTACTGTTTTAGGTCCAAAATACATGATAAATGAATACATTTTTATTTAATTTTTTTAATTTTATTAATTAATAATTTATTTGGCCAATAAGTAAAACTATGTTGTGTTTTCTTTGACAGATACTGACCTTGGATTAGATTCAGATGCCTTGACATTTGAAAACTTTGATCTGGAAAAATACATCACAGATGATGTGTAAGTATATCCTTTTGTTTTGTTTGTTTGTTATTTAAGAAAAAGCCACTAGCAGCAGCAGCAACAACAGCAGCAGCAATTAAACCTGCAGCTTCCATGATTTTGGGAGGGTTGCGTTACTATGAATTATTACATGAACTATAAATAGATGCAACATGATTGGTCCCCCCCACAAAGCTTTTGCTGATATTAACCGGTCTATTAATAGAATGTGAAATTTCCATCAATATTATGCGCACGCATCTACAAAACTTCCTTAGAATTGTACCATTGTGGGATACTTGTCCCAGACAAACAATATTCACGAAGTAAACAATGTAAACTATTTTCTTGCATTTAAGTTTAGATAATAATTAAAGAAATAAAAAACTATTTATTATTGACTATTAATAGTTCATGTAATAAAACAGTTATTTACTTATTAGCTGGGAATAATGCTGTTGATATTGACCACAAAAATCGTTATTGACCTCAGTATTGCCTCGGTCAATTACGATTTTTTGGTCAATATCACAGCATATTTCCCAGCTTATAGATCTAAGTTAATAATTGTATATTACTGCAGACCTCAACCTTTCTCTTTTGAGAGCTAGAGGTGAACTAATTAGACAGAAAATAAAAATGTTTTACTTTGTATGCATCTACAACAAACTAAATGGAATAGCAATGTCAGTAAATAAAGTTTTGTTTATTGTGTATTAAGAACAGTTTTGAATTTTAACAGGGTAAGCTAATAAAAAGTCTGTATAAGAGTGCCTGACCAACCTTGAATTGGTCTTTGCAAGCGACTTAAAAAGCTCAGTACAGTATAAGCTTGCATTAATATAATTGGTTGAGAACTTACAGGTTCAGTACTTTTTAACCACTGTGCCTGTAAGGATTCAACTGAGACTTGTGTTTCTTTTTGTTTATCTTTTGCCACATATTTATAGACAGCCATGTGCATCACTGTATTCCCTTGTTGGAATCTATTACCGTAATACACTGATTCTTATACAACTGATTTTTCAGTCAAAGAGTATAAGTACTTGTCTACTAACCCGAAGGTCACAGGTTTGAATCTGACTAAGGGATACATGTACATTTTTTTCTTCAAATCAATAGACCAAAGTGAGAATATCATAGTAGTAAGCATGATTTTCAGCATTTTCTGTATTAAAAAAACCAGTGAGTTGAAAAGAAATAAAAAAAAGGAAAGAAAAATATAAAATAATTAAACAAAATATATCAAATATAAACAAAATCAGTTGGTATTCTCTAGCAAAAACTAGTGTTTAGACATTTTTTTGTATAGATTCATAAAAATAAAAATGAACAATGCCTCAACTTACTTAAAATCAATGTTAAATGAGAACATTGGTCGGGCCACAAGTTTATGACATTTTAAAGTTCCTGCTCTCTTACAGGAACAATAAAAAACACACAGAATTACATGACAGATGATTTAAAGTTGTAGGCAATAAAATGATAGTTATTAATGTTTACTTTTTAGGTTAAGAAATATTGATATGAAGGTTATAGTCTTATAAAAATTAAAGAAAAACAAAACACTTTTGTACATGGTATGTACCTGGAACTATTGTATTGGAAAAATATAGGATGTTTTAATTATTTGTCAAGTTTCAATTAATCAATTTAAAATCACAACATGTCAGATGGGACATTTATTGGTTTTTGCTATAAGATACTCTCACCCCAACCCCACCCCTACCAAAAAAAAAACACCTTGGAAAAACAACAACAAAAAACTGTGAATTAATTAACAAGAATGAAGATAGAGTGAGCTAGTGCTCCTGGTAATATTTGTCACAATTTTGTGACAATAACTTGCACAAGATCTACACAACTCAGTCGGCTCAGTCACACTGTGAGTGTGCTCACAGAAGGCAGTAAAGATCATTTTAGAAGATACATCCACAACATTTTGCAGTCGCATGCGATTAAAACATCTGCAGCAGCTATTACATTTGAAAATTACCTTGACTAAACTTTGTTAATTGGCAGCTGCTTAAAATCATTATGTGGCAGCTCAATGCCAAGTGTTAGTGCACAGACATCTTTGGTTGGTGTGCTAGCAGTAGGTATATAAATTCAAATTACTAAACAAAGCATGGACATCATCAGGCCTTTTTAAGAGTGGCATAATCAACCACCTTGAGTTTTCATTTTTGCTTATCCGTTGATGACCATAATATTCCAGCAGTGCTTATATGTCAAAATTATACGGACGAGTTAAGTTTGTGTATGGACGAGCAGAATTTTAGGTTCCATAGTCTGTCGGCAAGTAAGATTTTTTCTCATATTTCACCATCCCTGTTTTTCTACTAATACATCAATATCCACTATTGGTCACAGATTATGGAAGTAATTGGGGCCAAATCTTTCATTTGTAGCTAAAAATGTTAAAAATTATGATAATTTTCAGTAACTTGTTCACCTAATTAAGTGTACAAAACAAATAATGGTAAACTTGTTATTGCATTTATCGTTTTGTTAGAAGGTCTTAAATGAGGCAAAGCTTTCTGAATAGGAAGTTTCCACAGAGAGTCACCGACTTGTATTACTTCAGAGTACTCTGCCCCTCACAGTGTGGGTCCGAGCTGATCTTAGTGAACACTTTTAATGTGGGGAGGTTTTCTTGTAGCATTGTGGTTCTACCTAGATGATTGTCTTTCTCTGCCAATAATAGCTAGACATCCCTATATTGACCCTTATTGTGTCACTGTATTATAATTGAAAAAGAATACAAAATCATTAATTTAAATTATACGATCAATATTCAGTCATAATTATCAAGTGATAGAAAATGTCAATGTATGCTATTAAAATATCAATAAGTATTAACTTCATAAAATTATTCATAGGTTTATATGACAGACAGCCTCTGTATAAAACTTAACAAATTCATTTACATGTACACATTTTACACATTCTGCCTTCATTAGCATGCATCATTATTTATTCAACTCCTTCCTACTTTTGTCATTTAAGTTTATTTGGCCAACGCATTATATTAGGAAAACCAGCAGTTGTATATATAGGAAGTTACCTGTCTTAGCCCTTTATTGTCTTCATTTATTTACAATCAATTAAAGTGTTATTTTCTTACAACTACATGCAAAGGTATCAAGATACACTGCTAGAGACTGGCAGCAATTAGTTCCGATCAATGTCAGACAGCTTCCCGCTGGAGCTGGCTAATCTGGATCTTTACTGTTGGTCGTAGCATTGAGAAAGTGTTCTGTGCAGACTAAGAGTCAACCAACCAACAACACTGCTGACAGGCAAACTAGAGTAGCGAATGACATATGACATTTAGACGGAAATTGTACAATGTTGTATTTCTAGGAAAAAGACCATGTACACTGTATATGTTTATGTTTTAGCTCATCATTTACAAGGTGCAGGATATGTTTGTTTGTTTTGTTTTTTTGTTACATGCACTGACACATTTATGGTCATATTGGCGATATCCAGCTAATTATTGGTGGAGAAAGACCCCATGAAAATAAACATGAGCTCTTGACATACCTTGACATGCACAGTTACTGTCAAACCATTTTTATTTCCGTGTACTCTGGCTTACAGCGGTAGCAGTGTCCATCAATGTGTCAACATTTATACAGACACTCACTTGAAGGTGTTTTATTTTGTTTTTTAATTAAAATCGTTGCAACCAATTATGATCATTATAGCGACATCCAGCTGTGTGGTGGAGGAAAACCCCAGACAAATGTCTGGGTAGAACCACTGGTGAACCGCAAGTCAACTGAAAGACCTTCCCACATTAAAGGTGGTTTTCTGAAAGTGTGCCTATATCTAATATATCTAACAATATCTGACCTCTGTTTGGGGTATTTGTACATAACTTCTGAAAAACATCATACTTTAGTCTAAGCTTTGATGATTTTGAACAGTATCTCAGTTTTGGGGCAGTAAAACTTGTCAATAAACACTTAAAATGTTCATTCTTTTCAAATCTATAAACAAGAATGATTGGGATTTCTGCTAAAAAAAAAAATCGATGTCACAGCAGATGACGTGGATGTGCTAAAACATAAGCGGGCACATGGTTTTCTTAGTTTAAAAATAGCTAACTGTGCAACATGGCTCAGATAGGAAATAAATGTTTGTAATGATGATTGTGGCATTATGGTTCACTTATCTGACAGGTGTAGGACATTAGTATACAACATTTTGTATATGCATACATCAGGTTACAATAGTTTCTTAAGATCTTTTAAATGAAAATACTTTTGGTCCAAACCGTTGGATACCAGCTTGAAGTCCTTTACCTTGAGCAGGACTCGAACCCACACTGTGAAAGGCTAAACAGTCAGAGGAGTTACAAATCGGTGACTCTGCCAGAATACCATGAGAGCGCCCACTTAAA
The DNA here is from genome assembly GCA_007844125.1 of Sinonovacula constricta. Taxonomy (NCBI): domain Eukaryota; kingdom Metazoa; phylum Mollusca; class Bivalvia; order Cardiida; family Solecurtidae; genus Sinonovacula; species Sinonovacula constricta. Next base: position 29,339,640 of record CM017568.1, on the reverse strand, counting down.
GATGTGTTGCACCTTCTTTTGCAGCTGCAACCATTAAGGTCAAATTAAAGATGAAAATTTAACATCATTCCATGCAAGTTGCTACTTAAATTATTATTATGGCCCTTACTTGGCTATTTTGTTGTTATTTTTAATAAAGATATATATTTTGATATTTTTGTTATTGATAAGATATATTTGAGAGTTACAAATTGAGAGTTTTTTTAATTTCATTTCATTATTTTAGATGTACAGATATAATTACAATGATAAAGGATATTGGTATGGGAGAAAGACCTTATTTTGCTTACTGTTTTAAATAATTCAGCTAATATAACTTTTTATGAGAAATGTACCCAGTTAAAGGTCTAAAATAAACTTCAGCATTAATTAACAAACGTGTTCTTCAAAACAACCATCCCACAAAAATGCTTTAAACTAAACTTATGTGGAAGTAAAAAAAAAAAAGACAAAAAAAGACAAAAAGGACAACAGAATATACTGAAAAAAGATTTCACTTGATTTAACTTTTAATACTATTTTTAATTGCAGTACAATTGGTAGATATACTATCCAAAATTTATTACATAAAAAGTTATAAACTTTGCAAATTATTTTATTTATAGGAATAACATAAGCAGAATTTATTTTTTTTTGCAAACTTTTAGTATTTAACAAAATGTCAAAACATACTTTTAGTAGTTAAAAGGTCCATATTAAGTTTTCACAAGACCTGAATGAACCTCGTAAACGTTGTTGTTAACTTAAGTTATAATATAAAATATTGTTAATTTTACCATTTTTCATACCTGTAGAAATAACCAGTAATGTTAACTGAAATTACCACAGTCAGGGAAAAACTGAACATCACAAGTGGGATGATTTTAGAAAACCATCTTTGACAAAAAAGGGATGGAATGGGATTGGGATTTGCCGGCATATTTGCCGATACAGTACAGCAACATTTCTATCGTTATAGCACAGGGGCACTAATGAGGTGCCCAGGGACTGAACCTGGCCGATCCATTATACTGACACCGATAAGTCAGGCGTAATGCTGTCCCCTTAGCCCCGAGCGTAAGAAGGAAAGCCACTACTACCAACTTTAAAGTCTTTGGTTTGACCCGGCCAGGGTTTGACCCGACTGGGGTTTGAACCTGCGACCTTCCGATCCGCAAGCCGATGCTCTACCAGTTGAGCTATTGCCACAAGAAAGGATTATTAGAAATGTTATGAAGATAATTTAACCAACTAACTATAATTGTTTACAGCAAACAATAGTAAAATTAAGTAATATATTATTCATATAAATGATGAAGATTGAATGTAAATATTGTACATATGTATAAACTTATTTAAGTGTCCTAACAATGACCTCAAAACAGCTGTTTGACAGAAAATGCTTGACCTTTGTCAACCTTCCTGTTTCATACAATGTTGTAAAGCAACTAGTTAAAAAATCAAAATTAACACAAAAAGTTGATGGGACAGATCATATATACTTTTCTGTTATTTAAATTGCCCTCATTTAACTTCACAGAACAAATATTATACTGTCTAATATTGAGACCCTTGAAATGTAAGTAGCATGAAAAAAGTGAATAAAAGTGGCGGGGGTGGGTGGGTTTTTTGGTGGTTACAGATGAAATGAATCATATCAACATGTTAAAAAGTAGGCTTGTGTTTGCTTTATTTTAGATTTTGTTGTGGTTGTATCATTTCATTCATTCACACTGTACTTCCATGACCTGACTCATTTCTGTGACCTGTTTACACCTGAGTTTTTTAAGTGAGAGCCGGGGAACAGGTCTTGCTTGCATGACTGACCATCCTGACCACAAAAATGTTCCTTTACTCTCAGTCAAGAGAATTGTCAATTAATCAGGCTTATGTCAATAGTGTAGATCCAGATCAACCAGGTGGGAGCAATCTGATCATGATCTGCCCTATTTACTGCTAATACATCTTGTTGTGTTTGTATAATGCTGCAAGAGATAAGACTTTAATATTGCCCATCAACAAATGTATCATAGCAAGGTAAAAACAGCTCAACCATGGCTGAAACCTCTGTTAATGGAGTTTTTTTACAATAAACAACACATGTAATCAAGGCCGTTATGTGTTTTATGATGATACACTCTTGGCATTATTTATCATGTTACAGCCTATTACAAGCTGATGAAGACTAATGAAGACTGTGTGAAACAGTTGAAATATGTTAATTAAGAAAATAGGTTCTGTGTTAAAGGATACTATTAAACATAATGTAACAAACTGTCTATTCAGATCCAACTTTACAAAAAAAATCTGAACATGTTGAAATGTTGCTATGGTACATATTGTTAATAATCCATAAAGATTCTTTGTCCCTTTCTTACATATGTGAGGGGCTATCCAAATATACCTGGAATTTCTTCACAACCTCATTTGTTTTAAGAATATGAGCCTGCATTTGAGATATAACTTTCTCTGATATGGTCTTATACAGCACAGACAATGTGGTTGACATATTTTTATAGTTTTAGCAAAAACAGGGTTTCGCATAAACATATCAAAGCAAATTCATAGCGGCTGTCTTTATGACATTCACTCCATGGCAGAAAAGGGTTAAAGGTAGGGTTGATAATATTTACCAGTGGTTTTCATGTTGGTTGATGCTTTAGAAAGCACATGCTGGCACAAGGCCTTGTGGTAATGAACCTAACACTTGTCGACAAATTAGATATGATGTTTTTAATTGAAAGAATATGACTTTTTTTACAGATTTGCAGGTGGGGTTGGGTGGGTGGTGTGTTTTTTAAATCCCTCAAATTGCATTGGTATTTCAGTGGTTATTTGTTAACCATTTCTTATACAAGTCTTTGGTTCCTGTTCTTTATAGGCATATTGTTTGTTAATAGATTGCCTCGTGTTTGGACCAATTTTGTCCTCACCAAGAGTGGTTATGACTATTAAGACAGTAGACAAATGCTGAAAACTGCCTTTGAGGCATATCTGTTCTTATATTTTAAAAAATAATTCTATATTTAGAGTAAATTTGTTGCCAATAAATGAAGAGAGTAAATATTGCTTTGTTACTGCTTTGGGCGTCTTTTTTACAGGTAAGAGAATTTCTGTGCCTGCAACAGCATCACAATCCTTCAGACAATGCTGCTGTTCTCCTCTTCGTCATTTGTATGGTCAACTTGCAAGGCAGTGCAATAGGACGCAGGTCTTTTAGGTGACCATTCAGATGATGGTGATGTGCTTTGCACCAGCCTTCTGCCTGGATTGTGATGCCGTTGTTCAAAATCAATGGTTTCCTTCATTTTTACGGTACACATTCTGGACATTCATAATTGTAGAAACAATAAGTGTACAGGTAAGAATTATTAGTATAAGTGCCAGTAAATGAAACTATTTTAAGTTGGAAACTCCCACATTTTGCCTCAAAACTATCCAAAAACTCCTGTATTTGTTGTGAATATATTCCTATATTCCTCCTGTATTTTGGAGAAGACCTGGTTGACAGCCTGTAAGGATATAAGACCAGTAGAACTTTGTTGCAGATTCAAATCTGTCTTTGAAGCTTGAGCCATAATACAAAGATAATTTTAAATTAATTGTTTAATCAAATTAACATCATTTGTTTGGCATTTAAATACTTAATTAAGATAGCACAGTTTGGACAGTGCGACAATGAAAGAATCCTTAACACCACATCAATGGCTGAATATCTAGTTAAAGACACTTATTATTTGTGTCATGTAAGTACTGATTTTACAATTTCTATGACTTAAGGAAAGATTTGGTCAGTCGGACGGAAATTCATGGTAGCATAATTGAACTGTAATATCAAGAGATTGAAATAAATGACTCATTTTACAAACTTTACATTCACTTCCTGAGTGTTTTGATGATGATATTTCTATTTTGTAAAAAAAGGAATGACAATATTTGTTTTTTCACAAAGATTTATTGTTTTACAACTGGGCTGATGATATTACCAGTATGAAGGATTGACTGTTTTCTTAGATCTGTTTGAGTCAACTTTAATCACAAATCACAGATCCCAGTCGCCATCTGATAAAGATGTTGCATATTTCCTCCTTTGAAGCTGAGATACTCAATTCTTTTTGGACAGTTAATTAAAAGAAACAGTATGTATTAAAATCTACACAAATCTTGGGTCGGCTAAGATAATGACATGCATGAACATACCTGTATTTGTATACCTGTAATTGGGATTGCCAAGTCTATTTGTCAGGGGTGGTAATCATCCATTCCATCTTTAGTGTGGATGTGGTTCTACCCACAAATTTGTCAGAGGTCTCCAACCACTTAAAGTAATAAGCTGGAAATAGCATATATATCATAATTTCATGAGTGCAAATTCTGCATAATAAATGTTAAAAATACATTGCCATGGAGGTGATCTTGTTCAAGTTTTCTTAAAAATGATACTTTTCAGTTACAAATGTTTTAGGCAAGCTTTTTTATTACAAACCATGATTATATGTCAATATTGAATACACTCATCTTTCAGTATAGATACACCTACTCAGTGTAGATGTCCTATGTGTTTGGACCTGATTATTTAAATTGTTGTCTGTCATCATGATTATCACATAGTGGTGTTTTTCAACAATAAAGGTTGTGGAGAAGTAGAGGGAGATATTAAATACCAACATTGTACTTTTTGTATAAATGTTTGTAGATTTCATAAACAAGACGTTTCCCTTATACACACATGTTTCCAGGTCAATCTTTGCTATGACCTCTTAAGAGTAGAAAACACTTGCATTGAATTAAGAAACTTTAAAGATGCTGAGTGTAATGAATTAAGAAACTTTAAAGATGTTTAGTGCTTTGTTTTAGAGAAAAGTCTAATTCTCACATGTTTTATTAAGTTAATATCCTTGTGTTTGTTCTTGAGTACCTATCCTTAACAGTTGAATATCTGTTAGTCATAAATCATGATGAAGTTTAAAGAGCTGTAGGGAACAAAATATAATCGTGAAGAAAATATAAGGTTTAGGGGTCTATATTCATTCATTTTCATTAAGTAATATATCTATTTTATTTTATTGACAATAATTTCACCAGAAAAAGCACAGAAGTTGCTGGAAACGATGATGGAAATTGCTAATGCCCTATTTGAAAAAAACATAAATCATAAATATACCATGAAATCCACAAAAATGTTGACGCTTCAAATGTGTTCTAATATATAAAACAATCTTTGATAGCTTCTTTATAGTGATATCATACTGGCCATTTGATAGAAATTGTCAGACCTTTTCAAGCACAAAGCAACAGGGTAATATGTAAAAACACAAAAAGCAGTATAAATATCAAAAATATATTTCTATTGTTCATGGTAAACTCATAAGACTTTACAGTGAAAATATTTTACAACCAATTCTTAGATGCTTAACGACATTCACTGCACCAAAATAAAATGATACAAAGAATGGCAAAGTATCACAGTTACTTGGAGTAACATTTAGTCATGGTGTAGTAACTTATGTGACATCCTATTTTTGCCATTTCTTTGGGACAAAGCCTCACATGATCTAATTAGTAAGTGCCAGTTCCCCTAATTAGTCGAGCCCACTTCCATGCTATAAATAGAGCCATCCATCATAACGTTACATCTTTTGGATAACTTGTACTATTGTTCTGGCTTCATAAACCGGATATTTGGTTGTGGTTATTTATGTAAGGTCAATCATGTCAGAGTTGTAACCCATAACTTGCTAACTTTCTAACCGAATTTTTGTATTCACTGAAATAAATACAGAGTGAATGCAGAGTTAATTACACAGGAAACTACTGACCTAATTAATTTTTGCAATTTCTGCTTCCAGCTTGACAAAAAGTAGTTCTATTTATTTTCATTATGTAAAACAAAATGCAGAGTCACAGTTTAAATACAAAAAAAATATTCAAATGTTTATATTAATAACTAAATGAGATGTAAATGTGATTATAAACTGTATAAAATTGATTCTTTGAAGGAAATTTGGTTCTGTTTATAAAATAACTGTTAATTTTTACAAACAAATTGAGGTCTGATAATAATTATACCTATCTACTACAATATTTTTTTTTTCTGTTTTTTTGTGTGTAAAAACCATATATATACCATACATATACATGGTAGAATTAAAAAATGACCAGGTTAATACTTTTAGTACACAAGGATGGGCTAAGAGCAATATTGACTCATGGCATAGGGTTTTCAAAACATTTGTGAAGGGCAAACAAAACTTGGGCAGTCTCTTCAATCTTCAAAATTTTTTTGAAAGACAATGATCTTTAAATAACAGTTAACCTGCTTAGCTCACATTGATCAGCCAAGGTGAACGGTGTAGCTCTGATCAACGAGATCCTCCTGGGGCCTACATTCAGATCATCATTTGCACTTTTTGCTGTCTCTAGTAATAAAATGCTTGTTTTGTTTTTTGTTACATTACACCAACAGAGTTATGGTCATATTGGCAACAGCCAGCTAACTATTGATGGAGGAAGACCCCAGGCTTATGTCTGGGTAGAACCACTGGTGCAATGCAGATTAGCTGGAATACCTTCCCACATGAAAGTTCTCGCCCTGACCGGGACTCAAACACACACGGTGAGGGGCAAAGGAGTTACAAGTCAGCAACTCTAACCACTCGGTCACAGGAGCCCTGAGTAATAAATTATAAATTGTCTAGTTACTTAAGATTCGCATGTATGTGTAGATGCAAGCATGCATATAAACTATTGATGAGAAATATATAGGATGAAGGAATCTGCTAACACAAACAAAAAACAACAACATACATTATCAATAGAAAATTGAGTTTTTTTTTTAAAGTTTACAGTATAAATGCTTTGAAAGGTATAAACATCAGTAATAAGACCACATTATTGTATTATAAACAAACACATTTTACAATGCTTTATTCCAGAATTTCATGCATTACATGTAGATGCAAATTATCTTATCAAACTTCGGAAGATTGGACCTTACTTAGACTAAGTGCGAGTTTATGCAGAAATAATGCCGAAATTCCTTCAGAAGAGGGGCAAGATTTAAATGTTTAAGATATAAGCAAACTGTCAATTGCCACCTTTAAAAACAACAATAATACATTTATACTCCAGTTGCTAGGTCTTTAGTTGATATGGACTTATTCAATTTGAGCTCCTCTGGGTGTCAGATATTTTCCTGCAAGTATATTCAAAAAAGTCGAAAAGGATAGTTACATAAAACAATAACAAAACACCACCTCGGTTACACCACTTTAAGTGCTGAGCTGCATGAAGCAATTATATTAAAATGAAATGTAACACTATCATTAAATATTACAACTTTGAATGAAGATATCTAACATTACATGTCTTGATTTTATCTTTACCATTTTGCCCCAAGTTGGGTGACCTTGTTCATAAAGTGAATAACAACTTATGAAGTAACAAACATTCCATTCTAAGATAAGTTTTGGATCTTGGTTATTACTATGACCGTCCTGCCTACACTTGAAAATTATCATCACAGATTGTGGTCAGACCTGCCATGACAAGAATAACTGACTGATCTTTTCCACAACTCCATCATTTACAAAAAATGGTATCATTTCAGGGACATTACATAATAAACCTTGGGTTTCCATGGCCACATTGTTTAAACCTGTTTATTTATATTCGATTGGAAACCAAGTTATTACAACTCTAATTCTAATTTCAACTTTAATCCTTCTTGACTGCCCATTTCCGGAGTAGAACCAGTACTCAGGTACTAAATACCTGGAACAATGTGCAATAAACAGTTCCATCGAGGACCAACATCTCATGGTTGGTTTTGGGGTTCAAACTTGGGATCGTCTGATAAGAAGTCCAACATCTAAATCACTAGACCATGAATGCCCAGCCACATTGGTAAAGATAAGCTAAAAACAATGCAGGTGGAGAGGCTTTCCAGCTAACTTGTGGAGAGTCATTGGTTTAATCCAAAGTACTTGTAGCACTGAGGTTTTCACTTCTTTTAACCCTTTCACTCATGCATTGGCCAGTTTAGCCTTTGTGAAGCAATCACAATTATCAGTCTTATCTTTAGTAGAATCTGCACTACTTAGGGTTTATTTGTTGACTTTTTTGACCACGGATTTACTATTAAATGATGAAACATACATGTGTTAAAACACTTTGAACTGTTTTTAAAAATTGGGTTAAAATTCAAAATCATATACATGTACTATGAATGAAAGGGTTAAAAAGAAGTCACATTTTCTGACAACGAAAACAATTGTAGATAAACTGTCATTTATAGTGTTGGATAAACTGCTCCTTTTTAAAAACCCACCCTGCTTTTAATGTAGTGAACATATGTTTGTTTTTATTTGTTTTATTGGGTTTATCATCCCACCAACAGTAGTTCAGTTATCTGGAGACGGTAGTGAACATATGATAAATACTATTGTGAATATTTGATGCTGGAAAATCAGACATGATGACATATCCAGTTACATTGTCCTGACACGAAGCCGGCCAGTTATGGAACTACCCTTATCATTTTTCTTGAGCATTCGCTAAAGGAGGTGTGAAGCTATACCTGTACTATTGTGGAGCTATGCCACTACTATTGTGGTGCTATACCACTACTATTGTGGAGCTATACCACTACTATTGTGGAGCTATACCACTACTATTATTAAATGTGGTATCCAACAGGTTGGACCAGATTTTTTTTTCACTCAAAGAACCAAATAAATTATTGTTGTCTGAAAAGATCACACAAAATGCAGATTATTGATACCCTACATCTTTTTAGAAAGTGAAACATAACACATCACTCATTACAAATAGGTATTTCCTATCTAAGCCATGCTGCACAGTTACCTATCTTTAAACTAAGAAAACCACATGACCCATACATTAATATAATCATTCGGGTTATCCGCACGGACGTCAATGTCTTTTTTTAACAGAAATCACGCTCACGCTTATTTATAGTTTTAGAAAGAATGGGCGTGTAGAGTGATTTAGTTCACTATTTCTACTTTCTTACAATATAGACAACGTTCAAAATCATCGTTTGTTAAACTTACTTTTGATTTTTTTGCAGAAATTATGCACCAATCCCCCAATCCAGATTTACGCATATTTGATGAAGACAAACTGTTGGATACCATCTTAAATGACTTATCTTAGTATTTAACCTTTAACCTTCAGTTTCACTTCCAGTCAGCCCATTGAAGCTGTTTTATATACAAGAAATACCAAAGTCTTTGAAACCCAAAATAGTATACAGCTACCCAAAAAGCTGGATATATCTCTAATGATCATAAATATATCACTGAAATATGGGGGGGGGTGGTGGTAAAATTACAACCACCTACTGTTACTCATGCAGAAATTAACTCCAAGTTATTGGAGTTGTTACCGGGTTGGCTGACCATGCCTGGACAACGTATTGTATTTACCACATGTTCATGACATGCTGTCATAATAAAACCCATTAAATATCAAGAAAAGGACCTGATAGTGCAATCGGCAGAGCATTGACTGTAAGTAAAGGGAGGGTTTCAATCCCAGGCCATGACATACCAAAATTGTAAAAAATGGCAGCGGTATAGCTCCCTTGCTATGAAGTAAATATTAGGGCAGTTGCACAACGTGTTCACGGCATGCTATACACAGTGAAGGCAGCACTATATCTGTTTCAAGTGGAGACCTTCAGTAAAAAATCTCCAAATAACTGAAACGCTGTTGATGGGATAATTAACCCAACAAATAATAAATATGTATGCACATAGACCGGGATTTACCCACACATTCAACTTTGCACTCATATAATTACTATCTCATGGAGTGGTTTTGTTGCTAATGTTGTTAATAAAGGCTTATGCTAATATATGTTATAAAAAACCTCTTAATTCTCAGTTTATTTGCTAACATATAACATACATATTTCATGTAAAGGTAAATATATACTGATTAAAAGAGATTAAACAGCAAAAAGTGTAGATTCTGATCAGACAGCTTATAACTATATGAAAAACAGTTTAAACCTTTTTGCTGTAAACAACTTTAATGTATTTTTTAAGAAGTATAAAATGGGGTCTATGAATCAATATTTTGAAAGGTAATTATGCTGTACACTGTCACATTTTAATCAACAACCTAAATTGTGAAAATTAATTGCGTGCCCTTTCGTATTTTCTTGTCTATATGTAGTTCGGTGAAGCACAAGTTGTAACTATGTGCATAACAACATATGGGGCTTTGAAGGTATTAACCCATGCCGGAAGCACCATTAACACCATTAACATAAAACATAATCATCCTAATGGTGTTTTCAGAAAGGAAAAGTTAAACCTAAGTCAAAACCAAAAAAGTACATTTTCTTTAAATCACTGATTAGAAGCATTACATTTCATGCTGTTTAAGCAATTTTCAGAAATGTGGAAATTGTGTTCTCAATAACTCTGAGTCACAGTCAAACTTAGTATTACCCACTCAATCCTCTTTTGATATAAAGGTGGCTCCTTCAAGGCATTTGTTGAAGGGGATTGTCGCAGGGCCCTTAACTCAGCAAAGGATTGTTGTTGTCTGTTTGATAACAGTTTTGCAACTCTGATATCTTTGACACAGAAACTTGTTCACATGAAGCTATTTGAGAGATAATTCAATTACTCACTGTACTTGAGATAGGTCCATCTGTGTCAGATACAGTGGAAGATGGGTGTTAGTCAAGGTGCAATGATACCTCCTGCATTGTTATCTCTTCAATGGATTGATAGGAATGGTACATGTACATTTATACTGAACCTAGGTTGGCCAATAATATGTTACTATTTTTGTTGTTGTTTTTCAGTTGTGTTTATCTATGTTTAGGACAAACCGCTCCCCCTATTTTTCCACATTACATGTAACTAATGATAAATATTAAGTTATAAATAAAGCTTAGTTTAGCAAAAGTCTATCAGACAACATCCAACCACTTCTATGTGAAAATGGTCGTTTTAAGTTTAGGACATTTTATACAACATAGTTATTGGTATAGTGAATACAGGCTGTTGTATTCGGTTTGTATCAATTTTGACAGAATTCAGTCTCAAGATGCAACTCCTGAAGATAATGTTTATACATTTTACATTTGAGTGATAAGCAAATGAATGTATTTTCTTAATTAGAGTATTTTCTTTGTGAAAGGTTGTATCCAAAAATTTGCCTAAATCATATTCATGTAACAATACTTTACCACTGCTTCAAGGGCTTAGTGCATAATTTCTGTATAAACTCATACTTTAGTACAGGTAAAGATGGTTTTGAACACTGCCTACATTGTTAGACAGTACAAATCATGATAAAAACACTCTGAAAGTCAGTCATTCCAAATCTGTAAATAAGCATAATAGTGATCTCTGCTAAAAATAGATACCAACATCAAAAAGGATTACCCAGATGATGATATAATGTAATCTGGAAAGGGAGTTGTCACATGGTTTTTCTAGTTAAAAATAGCTATCTCTGCAGTGTGGCTCAGATAGGAAATACCTGTTTGCTATGAGGAATGGGGATTAAAGTTTTACTGTTAACACTGATATAGGGCATCAATGAGCAGCAATTTTTAAAGATCTTTTCAAGTGACAGTGACTTGTTTGGTTATTTGAGAAAAAATATTTTGGTCAAAACTGTTGGATAGCACCTTTAAGGATATTTCTCAACAAAATGCACAAACCACAAACCTACATTGTTGTCATAATGGTTGTATCCTCATGCCCCACTCTTATTATTTGACAACAAAAAGCTCTCAATAAGTAGCTGGTAAAGTCCTTGAACTCTCTACCATTAAATGTTTTGTTTGTTTATATTGGGTTAATATTTCTAATTTCTATTTTCTTTTTATTAAATTGCGGGTTTGAATATGTTATTTTTTACTCAATACTTTCCATATTCCTAATGAAATCATGCTGTTCATTTTTTTTACTGTTGCTTTGTGTGTTTAACAATTTTGAGTGTATCTAGAATCTTTCAGAGAAAAAAAGTGAATCAAATATTTGTTAATTTTTATTAAAGGGTTTATTTAATTAAGTTGATTATAAAGGTGGAGAAACTAAGAAAACTAACAGAATTCATTTAATTAAAAAAATAACCTAAATTTTAATCATATTTTGAAGAAGTCACATGATAGATTTGAGCCAGCAATTTTCTGAAAATCTTACACCAAATTTTACACCAGTATCATAGCTGTGAAAAGTGCTTTCTGATAGATTCATTTATCTTGTTTAAAAACAAATTATGTTTACATTCAGTCTGTCAGATCGTTAAACCTTTACAAAAACTATTGAAGTGCCATTTCAGTGCTTGTCACAGAATAATAGCAAAATTGATGTGGTTTATTTAGAAATTATTTGTTTAATTAATGAATGGAAAATATTAAGAATGTTATATAATCAAATCAAATACACTGTCATTCAAAGTGCAGCTATACAACTTTAAGTATGATCTGTTTTGAAGTCAGACTGCATTAATTGTTTTTCATTCCACATTAGATATGGATTACATCGTAAGTAATTTAATTTTTTTTTAGAGATAATGTATGTAGATTTAGTTACATAGTTTTGAAGAACCAAGAAAAATTTCTTATCACTGTATCAGTTTTATTGAAGGATGTTGTCCGAAAGATGTTTTTAGGTTAACAAATGAAGTCACAGTTTACTCCCTGTAACAAGGCTGCATTACAAGTCATTATGAATACCATTTATAATCTCTCTATCTCTCCCTGTTGAACCAAGTTACAACCATCAGTGTCAGAGGGGGTCTGCATAGAACGAGATAAATATCCCGTCCAATTAACAGACAATGTTTAATTAAGAATGCAATTTAGTTTCTCGTTAATGTGAGTGACCTATATTGTTTGAACCTTAGGTAACACTGTGTTAATATGTATTGTCACAACAAAAAATAAAAAAATAAAAAAATATGCATACCGGTACTATTAAGATCTTTCCCTTCATTCATTTTTTGTGCAGTTCCTTTCTTGATTTAAGAAAGTAGATGTAGTTACTTTCTATTGGATTTAGTGAAAGGTGTCGTTCATTGCCTCTTATTGGTGCAATAATGGGCAAAAAATTGACACTACCATGCCCTTTTTTGTGCGTCCATCGTGCTTATGTATGAGCTACATCTCAGCAACTGTTGGTTGAATTCAAGTGAACTTTATGGGAAGCTTCACCAAAAAAAAAATGAAATGCTCATTGTAAACACACAGTGTTTTGATGATTTTTCTAGAGTTATTGCCCTTTTTTAAATCTCTTTATAATGTGATATAGAACCATTTGTGTATGGGGCTGTTTCTTAGCAAATGTGACTTGGAATTGGCCCAATTTCAACTAAACTTCATCAGGATCTTCAGTACACAAGGGGAACAAAAATCTGTTCTTATTTTGCTGTTTTGGAGAAAAAAAGTACATCTAAAAAGTTGATACATGTATTTTTGATAGGTCAAAATAATTTTGACCTGTTGAAAAATATGGCCGCCAGGAGGCTGGCCATTTTCCTATATGATTATCTGAGCCATTAACTACAAGAGCTAGAGCTTTGAAGAAATTTCATTCATCAGAAAACATGGCCACCAGGGGCGTAGCCATTTTCCATAAAGAGCAATTTAGTGAAACGTTGAAAATCTTCTTGTCAGAAATTACATTTGATTGGTCAAAAAATGAGGCCATGAGGAGCGTGGTCACTTTCCATATATGACTTTATAGTAAAACTTTGAAATCTTTTTGCCTGAAACTATCTTGTAGCAACCATTTGCTACATTTAACAAAACTATTTGTATATAGCATAACTTGTTTGTGGATTTTCATATAATATAAGCAATGCCACAAGTGACAGTTTGTATTTACTGAGTTATATCCCTTTTTTTTAGTGACTTACTGATGTGGTATACTTTCCTGTGGCCCGGTAATACTCCAGGGAGCAATTCTATCAGTTTCACCGATATTTTGTTAAAACTAAGAAAACCACATGACACCTTACTTTTGAAATCATGTCACATTGTTCAGGTCATCCGCTCTTACATCGATATCTGTTTTTAGCAGAAGGTCTATAACATTGCTTTATTTGTTCATTTGGAAAGAATTACCATAACGATCATCTTTTTTTTTATGATTTGTTCAAGCTACTATAACATTTGAGGTAGTGTTTGAAATTGTATACACTTCAACTAAAGTGTGTTTAAAACCTAAAATAACGCCCAAAATTCCCCAAAACATTGGGCTAGTGCTTTTCTGGTATTTAATTTAGGCAAACTGTGGATACACCTTTAAGAATATCATGTTGCATGAACAAAGTTTTTGAACTTGTGCTAATTGTAAGTAAATTGATTTGACAATTGTTAGTGTCAAATAATGCATGGTATTGTTTATAACAAAAGATGGATGCCCTTTATGCTTTGCATCGATGCTTTTTGGGGGGTTTATTTTCAGTGAGTCCATTTTTGGGTAGGTCATGGGGCTGCCAGTGGAACACAGCAAAACTTGTATAAATATATATATATATGTATATACATGTATCAATTGTTTAGAAGTACTTTTTTTTTCCCAAAACAGCTGAATATAAAATAAATTCATTAAATAACATTGCCTAATATTCATGCATGTTTTGTGTTTGGTTTTAACAAAGATATTTTCAGTTTACTTATTATATCTGGACCAGGACACTAAGACTTTAATTGTGTTAGTGCAATATTATAAAAATAATCATTTTTTTAAGTTTAAACTCACATATTACATGAATTGGTGATAATGTTTTTATAGTAAAAGAAATTAGATCCACAATTTTAAAATAGCACCCGTGTAGGCGGAGAACAAAGTGCTTTACAGTCCATCATAAATCATTAATTCTCTGAGTAAGCTGATGACAGTAAACATAAATCTTGCTATTCTTGTCGTGTGTTCAAGGTTTATGAATCAAGAGCTGTTTTAGTTGTAATTTAACTTTCTTCATCTACAAAAATGGCATATATCAAATTTGTTCAGCATGGTTCATATTCAACTGTTCATTGCTTACAGTGATTTGTGTTGTTCTATTTTTATGAAACAACAATGTGGCATGATCAATCATCTTGCTGAGATGATATGAACGTAATCTTAGATTGTAAATACTAATGGCAAAGCCTAACTTTTATATCCATTTATCAATGTTAGCTCCTGCACAAATGGCTCTAGGGCCTAAAATAACACTTAAGACCTATAACCAGATATAATATAAATGTATGAATAGTTCTGGAATAAAACAGATCAGTGAAATTTGTTGTTTGAGTAAGAAATTAGAATAAGCAACTATTCATATTACTGGTAGTTGGAAAATAACTCTGCACCTTTTTATTTGAATATATATCTCTTTTGTGACAGCATAGATTAGAAGGTAGCATATGCTTGTAGCATAGTGTTTTAGTTAGTGATTTCTCCACTAGACTCCATTGACCCTGATTGCTGTCAGTTTGAGGCCCACATTGGCCAGGCCAAGAACTTTGTAAATGATAAGTTTCAGTTAAGTTATTTAGCTTGTCACATTGCTTGTTGTTTGTCTGTGGTTCTATCTGAACAAGTGCTTGCTGAGGTCTTCCTCAGCCAAATATTACTAGAACCAGTATGCAGCTTCCCAAGTGTAACCTCTTTAGTGTGGAAGGTTAGTTAAGTCCTATCAAACATTCAGTAGGAACTCATTTTGTCATTTTGACATCAGCAAAATCAACAAATCCTGGGTTTGGGCATTTCTGTGGCCAAGATGTGTTGGTGTTTTAGTGACTATCAAGTAGAATGAATATCAATGGTGATTAATTAATTTGTTTTTGTGTTGTTTTTTTACAATGCACTGACACAATTATGGTCATATTAACGACATCCAGCTAATTGTTTGTGGAGGAAGACCCCAGTCATGTCTGAGTAGAACCACCAGTGCACAGCAGGTCAGCTGACTACCTCCCCATATTAAAGTTCTCACAAGGTCAGGGGATTCAAAACCACGCATGAAAGGGCTTAGGAGTTAAAAGTTGGGGATTCTAACTGCTTGGTCATGGGCCCCCCTAGATTAATTTAACATATCAATGTATTTAATGGTGTAGTCTGGTTCCCAGCTTCTATTGTAAACATTATAGAAGTCTGGCCTTGACGAAACAATGGCCAACGCGATGATAGCTGTAAGTTAACCAAATATTTTCAAAAAGTGGTTCATCGGGATATTGTTCAATTTTCAATCGATATGTATAAATAAAATTCTTAAAGATAAGGTTTCTTTTCGTGGAGCATTTCTGTATGTTATTTTTTTTTTAATTTCAATAAGTACTTTCCGGACAAATACGAAGATTGTGATATTACGGATATGTGATCATAAGTTCTCTTGTAAAATGATTTTGTTTTGCATTGTGATCAATACGAATGTGTTTTAGTTATGTTTATTGAGAAAGTATTACATTGCCATGCAGACACTACATATATTATCTTAAATGTAAATGTTACGATATAATCAAAGATATTGTGCTTATACAGTTATTGTGGGATGCTTGTTATGTCATTTTATTAACTTACTTGAATATTTCATCATTGACCATGTGTATGAAAGAGCACTATTTCAAAATTAGGGCATTCTAAGAATTGCACAATATGTACTGTTACTCTTACTGTTTGATCCACCTAGACACATGCTCCTCCTTTTTGTGTTGATAGAAAATTTTAATAGAATCTTAACAATGCCAAAATGCAAACACTTAAGAGTAGAACATACAAACTAACAAATAAGTGAACATAAAAAAAAGGAGTCTTAAATGTTGTAGAAACTTCAGATTTGATGTCTTAAATCAATGCAAACTTTAAAAAAGTAGTTTTCCTAAAGTACTAAAGATAAAATTGTGTGTTTTAATGTTGTTAATTTATATTAAAGAAAACACTTAAAAATTGATAGCAAATAATAACAATAAATATGCAAATGCTAAGTCAAATTAAGTAAGTGTTTTGCACTCATTTGTTTGGACTTCATGCTTCCTGACATTAAAAGAATTTTCCTGTGAGTTGAGTATACACGCACACAGTAATATTTTAAAACATTTCAAATGACATTGCTGGTGATGGCAAGGGATGGCAGTTAACTTGCTTATGTTTTAGATAATCATATACTGTAGTTTGATTTAGAATTATCATGCATAAATGTTTGCTTCAGTTCCCAGTCCATAGAAGAACTAACTCACTGTACATAAATAATAATTCTACTGATCAGACTTCGTGTTAATATAAGTTGCCATATTAGTATTATGTTACACATTAACTGAAATTTGGGCTTAATTTTAACTTCTTATTTTTCATTAGATAAGCAATATCATTATATGCATGTTTCATGTAAATAGTCTATCGATTTATTAATTTGCATATCTAAATAGTTCATTTGTCTGGCAAAAACAAAAGAGAAATCAACATACTTATTCTTACAACAGTACTCCCTTTGAATGACCAACTTATATTGATGTGATTAAGATGATAAATGCAAAAAATGGTGTTTGATCCTGACTGCAATTGGTATCAATTAAGCTTCTTGAGATGAAGCTTTTTAAAATGGAAGTATTATTTCATCAGTTCTTCAACAGTTAGACCTATTATTGGTACATGAAGGATGAAAGACATCTTGTAGTGTCCGCAACACATAATTAAAAAAATTAAATGTGTAAACCCTTTTTCTGGTCTCAGATAAGTCACATCTTTTTTATTTCTTCTAAGTTACCTGGACTGTCTTTCATCATTCAATTGGTATATACATTATATATGTTAAAATACATTGAATATCCTGATTGGCCCATGTTAGAAGTACATTTATTTCACTGTTATGTCCTGTTTGGCAGAAAATCAGAAGAGACAATAATATTTATTTCACTTTTTTATATAACTGCCATCAAACCAAACATTTATTACCAAAAACAACTTTGAGAATATGAAAAATGCCTTATTTAGAAGCATATTAATATTTGTGTTGCGGACACTACACCGTTGCAGACAAAGCTTTTCTTTAAATGCGAAAAAACCTTAAGGCATTTGGTGAAAGCGCTTGGATTGTAGAAACATGTGCCCAAGGCAATTTATATAACAGCAAAGTAAACTTTGTATCTCCTGTTTTTGTAATGCGTGAAGCTCTGTTGCGGACACTACAAAATATTACCCTTTGCAGGTGTGCAGGAATGACATAATTAAAAACATTGCACACAAAAGCTAGTTCAAAGTTAGGTATGTTTTTGTGTTAAATACATATAAATCTTGAAAAATAAAGTGCAAATCATTTTAATATTAATTTCTTTTTCAATTCATTGGCTTCTTAATTTCAGTTTGAAAGAAATTGTCTCTCTACTTCTATACAAACCCCTGTCATTTTTTTATTTTTTCTTAAAAATTGATGAAACAAGAAGCTTATAAAACTAGAAAGAAATGTTTATAGTGAAATATAACCAATGAGTATAAATTGTTCATGCAAAATATAATATTTTGCTATGCAAAATTAGTAATTTTTAAATGATACAACATAATTCTGAAAAACCATCATTTTTAGCTCTTCAAATTAATACTATACACCACACAGTGCATATTGTCATGTTGCATACCATTTTTTAGCTAAAACAACATCCTAGCTGCATAAAAAAATATTTTTTGCTGCAAACCTATTACTAATAACTTCTATAGGACTGTATAACATGATCAAGTTTAAAAATGGACAAATATAGTGAAAATGGCGATAATAAACTAATAATAAGGTCTCCTTACCAAAATTAACATGCCACTCCTAGGGCCGTATTCACAAAGCATCTTAAGTCAAAACTTAAAGTTATTAAAATTTTCTTAACGCCATTACATTTATACTTTTTTTTTAAAATGACTTATTTTTGCATAAAAGAAATGTTTAATGAATGCATTTCACACAGATGTAATGATTTTCAATATAAATTACCTAATGAAGGAAATATGGGGAACTGAAATTTTCACTTAAGTTATTTTTTAACTTAATATTTATCAATTTAATAAATATTGTCCGAAATTACACTATGTGTAAATTTGTCCGAAAAATATTCAACTTGTCAGGAATGTAAAATCTCATCATAAGTAATAGCTTCTTAAAAACGCTTTACACGAATGAAAACTACAACATTGATATTGACCAGAAAATCAATACTATCACAATGAACCACCTTTTGCTATTAGCTCGTAAACTTACCGTTTCCATCGCCGCCGCCATTATTTTGTTTGTGCCTGACCCTTTGTTTAGACAAAGGGCAGGTAATCCAGACTATTAATGGTGCCTCAATCTTCATACCTCCAAAGCAAAAGACATCAGTATGGGCATGTAACTCTTATGGATCTCAAAAGTTATATTTTTTCACTTGATCATGGTAGTTATTGTTATAACTTAAAATAATACAATATCTCATAATAATAATAATAACAAAAACACCCCCACCACAATTTATGTGTGTGTTAAATTAATAAATAAAAATGAAATAATATCTGAATGAAAAAGACAAAAATGTCACTACAGTTGTGTTTATCTGCTGCTACCATTTAGAGGACACATACAGGACATCCCATAAGCAGTAAACACAGCTGTTTTGTAGAGGTTTTTGCTGTTCAGGCCCTCTGTTTCAGTATTTATGGCCCTTGAGCTCTATCCTGGCTGTAAATTTCCACTTTTCTGCACTCCATCATTTCTCCAGTGTCTGCCTTTCCTTCTTGTAGGTGGTCATAAATCATCGCCATCTCAAACTAGTGCAGGGAACCATGATATAAAAGGCTAGTCTACTACAATGGGTTAATATGGGAACCAGCAAAACATGTTCACCTGCTTTACTTTCTTTTCTCATTTTGATAAAAATACAGAATCTGAATGAACTAATCATGCTACTATATACATGTATGTAATACTGTAAAAAAATGACTAAATTTCTGTCAACCAGCTAACTATTTTTGATATAAGATTGCTTTAAATTAATGGGCAATACCATAATTTTTTCTCATTAAAGAGCATACACACACTTGCCAAATGTTATACTTTCGGCATGTTACACAGTCTTTTAACTTAAAATCTCACACATGTTTAGATAATTCTCATTTACCTAAATAAAGTTCTCTGTTACATGCATTTTAATCGTTTAACCATTTTCAAGTAAATTCCTTTATATATACATGATATATATTGAAAGTATTTTCTTGTGTAACTAAAAGGATAAAGACTATCAAACTGATTTTGTATATATCTGTATTTATGTGTGTTTTTTTATACCTACCAATTTATTTCATAACAAATGCTTCTTCATCAGATATATCTGGCACATAATGAAAACATGGATACATGTGAACTCTCCTGCTTTGGAGGGAGACTCCCGCTTTCAAGATTCAAAATTATTTGAAAAATGAGGTTTCACACATATTCAAAAATCTCTCTGCTTGGGAACTTTTTTTTTGTTTATATGAAAATAACAAATCTCCCACCTGCAGATGAAAATCCACTTTGCATGTAAAAATCCCCCACTTTGGTCTCAGAAAAAGTTCACATGTCTGTACTTGAATGCTTCTCATCACCCATTTGCTCAAGCTCACTTAAATCTAGATCTTGACAGCATGCATTGTTCATATGTCTTCTTTGAAATTATGAATGTGTAGTCTTATTTCTTTGTCATAGTAAGTATCATGGGCAGATCAGGAGTGGGGGGTCGGGGTATAGGGAGGGTCCGGAACCCCACCCACTGAAATTATTAAAAAATACCTTCCAGTCAGGGTGTGTTGTATTTTTATGGCACTACTAGTATTATTTTTGCACATATGTGTCCTTTGCTGCAGATAAAGCAAGTAAGCACATATTTATGCCTAAAATATCTTTTAAAAACCTAATGCATAGAAATTAAATTATTTGTGTTACTGTTATAACATACTTTCTATAAAGCCTGTCAAATATCTGAAATGCAGAAAACTCTATTTGGCTTCTAGATGTCAGAATTCTTTATGTGAGAGCATGCCTCCAGACCCCATAACACTACTCTTGCATATGGTTCATCCCATCTAATGTAGGAAATGGCTCTATTTGGCTGCTCTATTTCAAAGTTTTCTGGGAAGCATGCCCCAAGACCCGCAAGCATTACGGGGCATCATGGCATGAATAGAATTATTGTCTCTGCTGCTAGCTCAGTTAGGACCCCTCTTGAGAATTATTTCATTTTCCATAGTATCTTTTATCATGTTTAGTTTAAGAACTTAGGAAAGAATAAATGTTTTACAAATGGCTTTTTTTATTTTTCAACAGAAACTGTATATGGATGTCTATTGGATTGAAATGGCGGAGTGAAGGAACCATTTGCATATTTTTTGTATTTAAGATTACAATTCTTTTCATTTTTTTATTTAAAATAATCCCATTTGTTATTAAAAATATGGCTCTTTCTTGAACAAGCTAAATTACTGCAAAACAAAAGTTGTATAATGACTCCGAATGTTGAACAAGTCTGAACGTTTTCTGGACGAATACTCATCACATCATCTAGCATCTTTTCTTAGTTATAGTGAAGACAAAAAAAATTAATATCATCATTGAAAAAGTAAGTGATGATCATATTTGTTTCTACTGATATCTTTTACCATGCTAAGATGAAGAAATCTTGAACTTGCTGAGAGTTTTTGGGACATTTAAGGAATAGGTCGTCAGTTTGGAGTCTTGTATGATATAGTTTTTATCCAAGGTTGAAAAGGTGAGAGGTAAAAAAACATTTGTTTGACTTGGAGGGAGGTTAAAACATGTCATTCTTTTACAAACTCTATCGCTTGTCATGAACATTACATACAATTTTAAGTTAAATATCCAAAACAATTCAGATACTAGGGTGTTAACTATCCAAGGGAGGTAGGTTCATACTGATAGATTGAAAAAATACCATAGTTACCTCCCTTGCTTTTTGCCCCATTCTTGTTTTGTACATTGTATAAATGTATTGTTTGATATAATGCATAATTTGTCAAATATAGGAAAAAAACAACACAACACTGACATTGACTTTTCATGCAACCCCTTTGTCATCCAAATTTCTCTTTGAGCTTAAGGCTAGATTTAATTTTAATTGTTTATTTAATCAAGCTGTGATCAGTCAATTTCAGAAGTTTTATTTACATTGGAAACATACAGGAGATAAGTTGTTTGTATACATTTATACCTATTGCTATCATAAATTTGTTGTATGTTTCTTGTCTTTTTTGGTATTTATATTAAAGTTGTTTTTCTGCTTATCAAATGGATCTTAGCAGATCATGTTTACTATGTGAAAGAGGTATAACTATGTGTACAAGGGGCATAACTTACTAAATAAATGAAGGATTCAATCAGGATTGTTTCCCTTACTATGCTCTTATATGTTATAAAAGTGATATGTTATATTGTATTCAGTATTTCCAGAAATATTATCACAACTGCATTTCTTTTTGATCTTCAAAAATGTACAATATTGTGTCAATAACAAATAAAAGTTTGCTTTTAGTACAATTACTATTTATGAAACAAATACCAGTAATAATTAATAATAATAGTATAATTCTGATGTAGAAAGTTAAGATAAATAATCCCAGTCAGATCCAGCTATATCTATTTATTAATATCTCCAATAAGAATATATGACAAAGTCCTATGAGCATTGCAACATATACCAAACTCCGAAAAGGCACAGAACTAAGGTATTTCGCATGCAAGCCAAGCGAAAAGTAAGAACAAATCTGTGTTGAGTCATTGAACGAAAATAGCAAACCCGACAGTTACCATCTTGGAATGGTCAGTCGGCAATATGGACCGACTGGGGTGCTTAAACCGGTTTTACAGAGCTCTTACCTCGCACTTCCTGATGAGTTTCTCATATGCAAGCAATGAAAAGAAAAATGATCTATTGATCTATTTGAATAAAAAATGTCCATGCGCTGATATTTTCTATAAGTTATGACGAAAGTAGTGACGTCATTGAAAAATAATGTCCATATAGTGTTTAGAAAAGAATATGGTATTATTTCGATTTGAAAAAATTACACAAAAATGGTCGACTATAAATAAATTTAACTTTCTGAATCATGAACAAACATGACCCTTTCTAAATGCAGCTTGTTACCTGTGCATTAAAGCTAGTATCCGACAGTTTGCCTATATCTAATATATGTAACAATATCTGACCTCTGTTTCTACAGTTTGCCTATATCTAGTATATGTAACAATATCTGACCTCTGTTTCTACAGTTTGCCTATATTTTATATATGTAACAATATCTGACCTCTGTTTCTACAGTTTGCCTATATCTAATATATGTAACAATATCTGACCTCTGTTTCTACAGTTTGCCTATATCTAATATATGTAACAATATCTGACCTCTGTTTCTACAGTTTGCCTATATCTAATATATGTAACAATATCTGACCTCTGTTTCTACAGTTTGCCTATATCTAATATATGTAACAATATCTGACCTCTGTTTCTACAGTTTGCCTATATCTTATATATGTAACAATATCTGACCTCTGTTTCTACAGTTTGCCTATATCTAATATATGTAACAATATCTGACCTCTGTTTTGGATATTTGTGCATACCTTAATTTCTGCAGAAAAATCATACTTTAGTCTAAACTTTGAAGATTTTCAACAGAATCTCAATGTAAGGTCAGTAAAACTCTTTAATCAACACTAAATGTCTGGCCCTTCAAAAGTGTTGTTTTTCAGTTGGGATATAAAAAATGTTTATAAAGTTTTCAACTACTTTTAGCCTTTTGATGTTCATCAACTTAGTAGTGCTTCAAAAAATGCATACTGGAAATTTTTTAATGCTTTTATATATCAGCCTCTAGAAATATACTCATTGACTGATTGCCTTCTTTTGATGCAAAACTTAAATATAAAGAGCTGCTTCTTTGATTTTATGCATTTTGTTTATACTTGTGACCAAGTTATTTTAAAATTTCAACAGCTCTGACTCAAGAGCAGACAAGGGGAGACTACTGCGATAATGTTTGATTAAAACTTCATTAAACTGGTTAGGGGCACCCAATGTTTGGTATATTGCATGCCCCATTTTAGTAGAGCACCCGATAATGTGACTCAGAGCACTGTGAGTAGGCATTGTGGTTTGTATGATTATCTATTGCAAGGACACTATTGTCTGCAGAGAATAAACCAAGCTAGCAAAACACCCTTCCTGTATTGGAGACAGGGGTACCAGGGGATAATTGGCCTTCTTTGTGTCCTAGCACGTAGCCTGCTACATTTCTTACAATAACCCTTACAAATTGTTACTTATTTCTGAAAACTTCATTCAGTATCTGTATAAAGAGCCATATGTACCGATGTGCCAGAAGAAGGTGAAGATCATATGGCTGCCAGCAGGGGGGTGGTTCATCTAGAACTGCACTATTTTTGTAATCCTGATCAATTCAGTGTTATCAGGATGAGAGCTAGTATACCCATACCTCTCTAACCATTGTAATAAAAGTGAGAACACAATGAGACAAAACTATAGAAGACCTTGTCCAGAAGGCGGGAAGTACTTATTCACTAGTTTTAAACAAGGTTGAATAATATTGAAGTGGTGGAAAAATGAGTTAAAATATTGGTTAGAGTTTTGGATTTGAAAATAAAATTGATTGTGACAGAAGCAGATTTGACACTTTTTTTAAAAAGATTCTTTTGCCCTATGAGAAAGACTTGTTCAATTTTAAATGTATAGCTTAATTATTAAACTGAAAATCTAGTTTTATTTTTCATACAACAATGAGGAAAACAATAAAAAGGTGACATAGCCAAGCATTTGGGTCATTGACTTTAGTTCTTAAGGTCTATGGCCCTGTTTTATGGAGTCTTTTTTTTATCTTAAGTCGACCAAAGTTAAGACTGACTGTTATATGAAAGAAGTTGCAGCTGAAAGGTTTTTACCATTACTTTAAGACTACCCAATAACGTCATAAAGGTGATATCCAATAGTTTGGACCAAAAGTATTTTCATTAAACTTCATAATAAACCATTGTTACCTGAACAGATCTCACAAAATGTTGTTTATTGATGTGAAAAGTGAACAATAATGTCACAATCATTATTACAAACATGTATTTCCTATCTGAGCCACGCTGCTTAGTTAGCTATTTTTATACTAAGGAAACCATGTGACCACTAATGTTTAGCTTATCCATGTCATTCACTATGACGTCGGTGACTTTTCATAGCAGGAATCGTAATCGCTCTTATTTATAGATTTGTAAAGAATGAGCATTTTAAGTGTTGATTAATGAGTTTTACTGCCCTATAATTGAGATACTGTTGAAAATCCTCAAAGCTTAGACTCGAGTATGATTTTTTTCTTCTGAAGAAATTATGTGCAAATACCCAGACAGAGGTCAGATAATGTTATATCTATAAGACATTGGCAAACTGTCGGATACCACCCTTAAGTCCAAAGTGTTGTTTTGCTGGGACTTTACAAAAAAAAAAATTAGGTGGAACAATAGACAAAAAATGTTTTGATTGGATTTTTTCTAATATAATTATGATTTCAAGCATCTAAAAATATTGGTTCATAAAAATTTTCTGTTGTTTCTCACATTGGCACTTTTCAATATCAGTTACACATGTTTTAGATCTAGATCTACCTTCTCTTTGGCATTATGGTTATTGCTTCAGGCTTTAGTTACTATTGCTAGTGTTTCACAAAAAACATTTCTAAATAAATTGTTTTTCTAAAATTTGTCAATAGTTTTATGGAAATTGCTTGCTTACTTACATAAAAATGGACATTTTTTTTTTAATTTTTTTTTTTTTTTTAAAAACATGGCAGTGAACAATTACCCATGCTTTAAGAGGTAAGCTTTCAGAAGAGGACAACTTTGAAAATTGTTGTGAAGCAAAAAAAATATTTATTTTTTTATTTTCCCACAGTGTCACAAAAACACAAACCAAAAACTAATCACATTGAATTTATTTTACTTTTTGAAACATTTATTAGGCATGAATAGTCTTTGTTAGTGGGGCAAGAAAAATGGACGGGAGTAAGATGTGTAAAATGCCTTGCTGCAACATTGGTTTAGATTTACATACCATTTATAAGGAAATATGAATAATCTCTAAACTTCTTAACCCATTGCTTCTGACAATAAATAAGAATGTATGACAAAGTCCTATGATCATTGTAACATATATCAAACTTTGAAAAGGCACAGGACAAAAGTATTTCACGTGCAAGCCAAGTGAAAAGTAAGGAGAAATTTGTGATGAGTCCTTTAACTAAAAGAGCAAACCCGACAGTTACTGCCTTAGAACGGTCAGTCGGCAATATTGGCCCACTGGGGTGCTTGAACCAGCTTTACACAGCTCTAACCTTGCACTTCCTGATGGGTTTCTCAAATGCAAGCAATGATAAGAAATTTGATCTTTTTGAATACAAAAATGTCCAAGCAATGATGTTTTCTTTAATAAGTTATGACGAAAGTAGTGAAGTCATTGAAAAATAATATTCAGTGTTTTGAGAAGAAAGGGACATTATCTCTATTAGAAAAACTAAACAAAAATGGTTGATTATAAGTGAAATTAACTTTTTGAATCAAGAGAAAACATGAACAGAGAAGAATAAATGGTTGTAGCATCCTGTGCATCTGAAGATGGAATTCAGGAACCAAAGTCCAATGTCCATCAAAGGAAATACACGTAACAATCCTTATAGAATGAATTAAATGACAACATAGATAACATGCATGGGGAGATTGTTTACGACCCAAAATTATGTATGTCATAATATTGGTTTTACGTATTTAAAGTTTAGGATTGTATGTGTTATATATTTTAAGTTTATTCCAGGAAATATGCATTGCAAACACAGTGGCATCACCATGTATATATAGATTAAGAGGTTTCATTTGTTTCCCATTCAAAACTTATTAGATGAAAAATTGTGATTGTGTGTATTTCAAATAAATAGACTATGACACTGATTTCATGTCATAAGATTGGAAAGTAAGACCAGTAATTTAAACCTGGATTGATAAAACTTGTTTAAGTTTAGTGCAGTGAAGGGTGTCTTTTTTTTGTCATAAGACCAGGCATATTGTCCTTTGTAAGGGCAAACATTTTATAAGATCAGGCATATTGATAGAATGGGACCAATAGGACCAAGTCCTTGCCAGGACAAACATTTTATAAGACCAGGCATATTGATAGAATGGCACCAATAGGACCAAGTCCTTGCCAGGGCAAACATCTTATAAGATCAGGCATATTGATAGAGTAGGACCAAGTCCTTGCCAGGGCAAACATTTTATAAGACCAGGCATATTGATAGAGTAGGACCAAGTCCTTGCCAGGGCAAACATTTTATAAGACCAGGCATATTGATAGAATAGGACCAAGTCCTTGCCAGGGCAAACATCTTATAAGACCAGGCATATTGATAGAATGGCACCAATAGGACCAAGTCCTTGCCAGGACAACCATTTTATAAGACCAGGCATGTTGATAGAATGGCACCAATAGGACCAAGTCCTTGCCAGGGCAAACATTTTATAAGATCAGGCATATTGTTAGAATGGCACCAATAGGACCAAGTCCTTGCCAAGGCAAACATCTTATAAGACCTGGCATATTGATAGAATGTCACCAATAGGACCAAGTCCTTGCCAGGGCAAACATTTTATAAGATCAGGCATATTGTTAGAATGGCACCAATAGGACCAAGTCCTTGCCAAGGCAAACATCTTATAAGACCAAGCATGTTGATAGAATGGGACCAATAGGACCAAGTCCTTGCCAGGGCAAACATTTTATAAGACCAGGCATATTGATAGAATAGGACCAAGTCCTTGCCAGGGCAAACATCTTATAAGACCAGGCATATTGATAGAATGGCACCAATAGGACCAAGTCCTTGCCAGGACAAACATTTTATAAGATCAGGCATATTGATAGAATGGGAGCAGTAGGACCAAGTCCTTGCCAGGGTAAACATTTTATAAGACCAGGCATGTTGATAGAATGGCACCAATAGGACCAAGTCCTTGCCAGGGCAAACATTTTATAAGATCAGGCATATTGTTAGAATGGCACCAATAGGACCAAGTCCTTGCCAGGGCAAACATTTTATAAGACCAGGCATATTGATAGAATGGGGCAAATAGGACCAAGTCCTTTCCAGGGCAAACATTTTATAAGATCAGGCATATTGATAGAACAGGGCAATGGGACCAAGTCCTTGCCAGGGCAATCATTCTATAAGACCAGGCATGTTGATAGAATGGCACCAATAGGACCAAGTCCTTGCCAGGACAAACATTTTATAAGACCAGGCATATTGATAGAATGGGACCAATAGGACCAAGTCCTTGCCAGGGCAAACATTTTATAAGACCAGGCATGTTAATAGAATGGCACCAATAGGACCAAGTCCTTGCCAGGGCAAACATTTTATAAGATCAGGCATATTGTTAGAATGGCACCAATAGGACCAAGTCCTTGCCAAGGCAAACATCTTATAAGACCAGGCATATTGATAGAATGTCACCAATAGGACCAAGTCCTTGCCATGGCATAAATTTTATAAGACCAGGCATATTGATAGAATAGGACCAAGTCCTTGCCAGGGTAAACATTTTATAAGACCAGGCATATTGATAGAATGGGACCAATAGGACCAAGTCCGTGCCAGGACAAACATTTTATAAGACCAGGCATATTGATAGAATGACACCAAAAGGACCAAGTCCTTGCCAGGACAAACATTTTATAAGACCAGGCATATTGATAGAATGGCACCAATAGGACCAAGTCCTTGCCAGGGCAAACATCTTATAAGACCAGGCATATTGATAGAATGGGAGCAGTAGGACCAAGTCCTTGCCAAAGTAAACATTTTATAAGACCAGGCATATTGATAGAATAGGACCAAGTCCTTGCCAGGGTAAACATTTTATAAGACCAGGCATATTGATAGAATGGGACCAATAGGACCAAGTCCTTGCCAGGACAAACATTTTATAAGACCAGGCATATTGATAGAATGGGAGCAGTAGGACCAAGTCCTTGCCAGGGTAAACATTTTATAAGACCAGGCATATTGATAGAATGACACCAATAGGACCAAGTCCTTGCCAGGACAAACATCTTATAAGACCAGGCATATTGATAGAATGGGAGCAGTAGGACCAAGTCCTTGCCAGGACAAACATTTTGTAAGACCAGGCATATTGATAGAATGGGAGCAGTAGGACCAAGTCCTTGGCAGGACAAACATTTTGTAAGACCAGGCATATTGATAGAATGGGAGCAGTAGGACCAAGTCCTTGCCAGGGCAAACATTTTATAAGACCAGGCACATTGATAGAATGACACCAATAGGACCAAGTCCTTGCCAGGGTAAACATTTTATAAGACCAGGCATATTGTTAGAATGGCACCAATAGGACCAAGTCCTTGCCAGGGCAAACATCTTAGGTATAAGACCAGGTTATCCAGTTGACATGCTGTGCAGCAGGGGTTCTTATGGTTCCACATGTTTATGTTTACCCTTATTTTTGTAGCTGTTATAATCATAACAAGCAAGTAAGAAGTTTTTCTATGATTATAAAATGTTCCAATTCAAGGTACAGGAGGCCCTCAGTTCTAATTCATCCCATAAACTGTCAAAGTCATTAAAAAGGGCAGTGGTATAATGCCCTTGCTACTGCTTAGGTAAATATAAAGATAGCTCCATGTCTGGTCAGTATATTGTCAGGATAATGAGACAGGGAAACAAACAAAATAACAAACATAACACTTAAGAATTGTATCTGTTGTCTAAATGTATTGACTTATTTTTCTTAGTTCAAAATATTTTCTTTAATATTTTCTAAGTTAAACACTAACACCAAGATCACTGGCACCTCCACCATTACATTGTTTCTTTCCAAATTTCTTGATTATAAGAATTTTATTATTATTATTATTGTTATTATTATTATTATTATTATTATTATTATTATTATTATTATTATTATTATTATTATATTCTACTTAAAGCAAGTTTTAAATTAATTGTACATATGATATCAAGGACATTGCATTATCCACTCAACTCAACAGGAAAGTATGTATAGCTTTAGTTCAGGTCCACCTTGCTCTCTCCATCTTATGGTTAATTAGCTTTCAAACTCTCATTGTTTTAAACCTAACCTTTTAAACAAACCTTATCTGTATACCACTGTAGTTAGCATGTTTCTTCTTGGTGACATGTTCTCTATACATGTAATCTTCTAAAAATAACAAACACATATATTTTCAGCAAACCAGCTTGCAGGTAGATTTTTATTTCAGTGTTACTTAAATTATAAAGAGAAGGAAATATTTGGGCCGTATAAATTTGGGACTGGAATTGTAAGCACCACCTATTTAGCCCAATTTACCCTAAATATTGAGAAGTGTGTCAGGACTATCAACCAATGAAAAGTTGTGTTTTTTGTAAAATTAAGCATATTAAGTGAATTTTGATTGGCTAAAATGATGTTCACTGAATGCTCTAACTGTAACACAGACTTGCATGTAGGTTTTCTTTGAATATGGGTATTCTTTGTTGAAATAAATGACACTGCCACCTTAATTAAGCTTGAAGCATGAATGAAATCTTTCCTAAAAAGTTGTTATCATTACATAAGTCCAGCTGTTGTTGTGTTTCAATTATCATTATTTTCCTTTAAAAAAAATGTTCTTGTTATAATTACATTTTTGTAAAAAAAAGTCCACATTTTTTAATTATTTAATTGTTGTAATGGATATTTTTCTTTAATGAGCCATTCTGACTAGAAAAACAACTGTGTGCATCAGATTTTCTAGTTTGAACAAGTTCCTGGAATTTTACTTTCAGAAAATGGAAAATAACTCTTCTTAATACTTTTTTTTATTATTTGTAGAATAAAATATATTGTGAAAAAATTAACAAAGCAATATGTTAATGAGTAAAAAGGTATTTAAAAAAAAAAAATTGGCATAAAACCCGGCATAGATTTTTTTTTTCACCTGTGGTGTTTTACTGCTCACACATCAAACAATTTAAGTAATTCAAGGCTTCTGATTTACAAGTCCTATTAGAAACTGCAAAAAATATTGGGGAAACACTTAATATGTTTTTTTCTCTATACTATACTTAAGAGGGATCTTTTCAAAGGGTACCTTTGCCCCCTTCCAATTATATCTCTCCAACTTTATTATATCTCCCCAGCTATGAATGGTAGATGATTCGACACAGAAATAGTCCAGGTAGTGTGATTTGTACCCCATAACAGTCGGAGGTTGTTACAGCCCTGTACCAATTTTGACAAATCTGCCTGAGGCGATTCTAATCCTTGGTTTTACGAACGTTTCTGTCAACTATCTGCCGCTAGTTTACAATACCTATACACCCGAGCCAAATGGGGTATGTAGGATCTCAGTGCCCTGTGAAGAGATGTAAACTTAACACCCCCATCAGGGCAACTGAACCGTAGCAAGGGAGAGGGAGGTGGGGTCCTAGATTCACAGTGTTTGTGCTATCTATCTACCAACACATGAGGCCATCTATAGCTTTTTAACGAGATGTATTTTTTTCTTTCTGGTTGTAATTACAACACATTTATACATAAATTTGTTGGCCACTTCGGGGCATGATACAATTCTTCCATGAATGATCGGTTGTGATTTTAGTGAAAAAATAAGAATATTTCTAAAGAGTTGGAAGTACCGCTCATACCTTCAGAGTTGATTTCATTTGGTATTTAAAGGTTTTACTTTGGATATTTTCTTTCACAGATGTACATTTAGTGTTTCTTGTAATTCTTTTTGTAATAAATGTTACAAAACAGAGATGAGAGAAAATGTGATGAAATTCTTTCACTGTGAACTTGTATACTGGTAACATTGGTACAGTTTTTACTTGTCAGTGACTATTTGACATGTAGTTGGTACTAAGTTTCATTTGGACCAAACTATATGCTCCGAATTAATGACTGTCTTGTATTTGGTTTGACATTCCCTTTTGAAGTGTGTGACACATGAAGCTAATACTATTGTTCTTCCCTAGGTTAATGTGAGCACAGGAATAGCTTTTGATTCTTTGGCTTCAATAGTGAAAAAACTTCTGGACACAGTTTCAGATATTGGGATAATTGGGCTGTGTATTGATTAGTGCTGTAGGTGAAAGAGTTCTGGAGGTTGATAGAACAATAATGCTAAGGTAAGTCTTATTGAATATTGTATTTTGTGTAATTACTGCATCTGAGGTATCCTTTTTTCATAATTAGGGTATGACTATTGCTGTTTTAATAGTTTCGATTAAAGGTCTTCATAATCAGTGGTCATTTTTTTAGTAAGATCAGCTACTACTACTACTACTACTACAACTACTACTACTACTACAACAACTACTTCTACTACTACTATTACTACTACATAATTCCACTACTACTTCATTATTCTACTACTACTACTACTAGATTATTCTACTACTACTACTACTACTACTACATAATTCCACTACTACTTCATAATTCTACTACTACTACTATTATTGCAACTACAATAACTACTACTACTACTACTTCTACTACTGCAACTACTACTAGAACTACTATTGCTACTACTATTACTACTACTACTAAACAACTACACAATTCTACTACTACTAATACTACTAGTTCTACTATTACTACTACGACTTCAACATCTACTTATACTACTACCACTACAAATAGAATTAAAAGTACCACCTAACTACTACTACTACTATTATTGCTACTACAGTTACTACTATTACTACTAATACTACTAGTTCTACTACTACTACTTCGACTTTAACATCTATTTATACTACAACCACTACAAATAGAATTAAAACTACCACCTAACTACAACTACTACTACTACTACTACTACTACTACTACTACTACTACTACTACTACTACTACTACTACTATTATTGCTACTACAGTTACTACTATTACTACTACTACTATAACTACTACTACTACAACTACTACTACTGCTACTACTACTGCTACAACTACTACTACTACTACTACTTCTACTACTACTACTGCTACTACTGATACTAATGCTGCTATTGTAACTGCTGCTATTATCTAGTTCAGCAATGAGCTGATTTGTTTTAAGTTATTGAAAAAAAAAAATTACTTATTTCCATTACTCTGCCAAATGGTCTTTCCAATTATGGTAAAATTTATTTAAATTTTTTTTTTGTACAAGTGCTTCATAACCATTAAAATGTTGATTGTTGTTGTTAAGATTATGAATATATTATGAATAAATTACTGTAACAAGAAACTTATATTAAATTTTGTTATTTTTGTCATCAAGTCTGTAGAGTTTAACTTTGATTTATCAGATAATTGACTAAGTCAGACAGAAAAAATATGGTTTTGACAAACAGGCAGGAGTAAGTAAGCTTCAAATGCTATT
Organism: Sinonovacula constricta; assembly: GCA_007844125.1. NCBI lineage: Eukaryota > Metazoa > Mollusca > Bivalvia > Cardiida > Solecurtidae > Sinonovacula > Sinonovacula constricta. Next base: position 29,306,179 of record CM017568.1, on the reverse strand, counting down.
AGGTCTGCATGTTTGTGATGTATTAAATATCGCTTAGCATACTTGCCGGTGACCACAGTTTGTTAGATCTTGCACTTTGAAAATATTCAATATGAGCCCAAGAAACAAAATTAATACAATGGATGTGTGCTGCAATAATTTCTTCATAAGTAATATTTTAAGCAAAATATAAAAATAATGACACTTAAACTTTCACCAAAGTTGATAAATTACCCCACTATCTGCCATTTTGCAGTGATAAATCACATGTGGAAAGACATATGAATGCTCATTTATAATTAAACTGAAAAAGAATTTTGTTTATTTTTCATAATGTGCTGTGGATTCGAAAATGTATGCCACACAGCGTTTTCCAATTATCTGTTGTGGCAGGTGTTTACTTTTCTAATTAGATGCAGTTGAAACTTAAGAGCCCATGTCATATGACTTCAGCTTCAATATGTGCCAGTTATTCTAGGTCCATTCACAGGTATGCTAATTAGAAAATTGTATCATCTGACGTCCAGCGGTGTTCCTTTGTGATGTAAGATGAAATTTATTTGTTCAGTGTCTGGTACTTGTGATATACCAGCATGGCACAGGATCTTGGTCATCTGTTAGATGTCTGTTATAATCTCTATGATATTCTGCCATAAAATCTCGTCAAGAAATGTAGGAATATTTAGTCGCACTGCACCAACAAACCTTTTTTTATTAATATTTTTAAAAGCTGATTTTCATTGCACTTCTCATTTAAGTCATTTATTTATTTATTTTCTATGATATTATTAGTTGGAAGTTCCTTTAACACATTTTGTTAAAATCCATGCTGAATTCCTTGGTTTTTTGCTTTAATATGATATATGTCAGGGTTGATTTACTTATAATAATATATGACAAAGTCCTATGAGCATTGCAACATTGCAACATATACCAAACTCCGAAAAGGCACAGAACAAAGGTTTTTCAAATGCAAGCCAAGCGAAAAGTAAGAACAAATTTGTGATGAGTCATTTAACAAAAAGAGCAAACCCGACAGTTACCGCCTTGGAATGGTCAGTCACAGAGACTGAGCAGCAAATTGTGTAGATCCTGATCAGACAGCTCCCTCAGCAGGAATGTATATATATATATATATATATATATATATGATACATGTCAGGGTTGATTTACTTATGAACAGAGTCTGAGCAGTAAATAGTGTATATCCTGATCAGACAACTTCTTCAGCAGGGACCTGGCTGATCTGGAGCTACACTATTTGCATAAGCCTTATAAATATGCCAATAGCAGAGATTATTGACAAAATTACATTTTTATTAAGGCATTGACATTTTATTTTACTTATTGTTGCATCCCCAGGTAATTTATTTAACAGTTCTTTCATATGCTTATGTACAAACCATTTGTACGAACCTATTGACATCTCAAAACAATTTGATTTTTGAAAATATCTCGACTACACCAAAAGTGACCAATGTTGCCAAACTGAAAATCCTCTGATTTGGTATAAAGTTTGATTTTATTTACTGAAAATTACTTAGAAATAACAACAATGAAAATGATGTTGTATTTAAAAATAAAAATCACTTTAATGAAGCAAATATGGTATGTTGTATTGAGGGGGATCTATGTTTTCAGAAAGAAAAAAAAAAGAACTGTTCTTTTTTCATGTTGCATACATCATTTCTAGAGAGGGTAACATATACTTCCATATACTGTAAGAATAATTTAATGTTTAACTGATTAGTTTGTTACGCAAACAAATGTGTTTAAATTTAATGCCATTTCACATTTTAAATTTTCGATCAATTATTTTCACCCACCATTCAAGAGACTGGAAAAAATATATGTCAAGTTATGTAAGACATTAACAATAATAGATTATAAATGTAAAAGTAAATTACTGTGAGCAATAAATATTTCAAGGATGCAAGAAGTAGTTATCATTCAGTGATTTCTATTGTTTCAAGCAATATCATCTTCTTTATTGTCTGAAATGAATTTTCATTTTTATCCACTGCCTTTTGTTAATATATATTTTTTCTAAGCCAATTCACCATTTTTTATCTTTTTGAATTTCGACAAAGGTTATTTAGAAAATGTTTCTTTTACAATATTTGCCCAAATGCCTTGATGTGTTTTCTTTAAAACTTTTTATTTTGCTTATAATGTTTTCTCATTTGCTACTAAATCTTTGACTTCACTGCAGTTGTCCATCTTTTGCTGATATCACAATGGCTGTCCTTGGAGATGTACACTCACTTGATGAATTAATTACAAAGATGACTAGGGAGTATTCATTTCATACAGAAATCTAAACAAACACACTAGTACCATATAAGGGATCAATCAGTCGCCAGCCTTTGTAGTACACCACTCATAGTTAAGGAGACACTTGTCCATCTAATTGATCGGGCTCTACTCATAGTTGCTAACTCCACTTCATTCGTCCATTTTCAACATACATACTTACCCCTGGAACAGGCTACACAAAATCTTAGTTCTTTGTGAACAAACAAAATGGAGAGGTTACAAAACATGGCCAGCGTATCTGATCAGATCTGGTTCTACACTATTTGTCTGAATGTTATCATTATATACGTTATTGTATAACAAAGACTGCTATTTTAATTTTCTATGATTAAGTTCCCTAGAAGGGCCTGTTTCAATTGTTACTGGACCATTAAAAATGTTGGGCATACGTGGCCGAGTGGTTAGTGTCACAGACTTGTTATTACTCAGCCTCTTATTTTGTGGGTTCAAGTCCTGGTTTAGGCAAGAATTTTCATGTGGCGAGGTCTTTAGCAGACTTGCAGTATGCAAGTGGTTCTATTTAGACACATACCTGGAGTGTTCCTCCACCAATAATTAGCTGGATGTTGCCAATATGACCATAACTCCGTTGGTGTGACGTAACAACAACCACAAAACAACAACATCAAGCCTTTGTTGATGTTCACCAACCTAATGGCAAGGTCTGCACTGTTTTGGGAGTTGTTTGTTATTGTTTGTGTTGTTGTTTGGTAAATAAAATTGTGGCAATAAATAAAACATGATTGAAACTAAAGCTTCTGGTGTGGTACCATATGTGCAGTTTAGAACCTGATTTACAGAAAATACAAAATAGTTTAGACGCAGAATAATTTTTACAATTTTTGGACATGTCTAAATAGATTCTACAACAAGCACAAAACTGAAAGAAAACAAATATGTCTAATGTTTATGTTGTTTTACAAAGAGATTAGAAAATTATGAAATTAAAATCAAAGTGTTGTTGTAACATAACTGAACAAAACCAAAAAAAAAAAAAATAATTTGCCATCATTATCAAAAATCACAGTTTGGTTGATCACTTAATACTACCTATCTAAAATAAAATCTTGTGCAATGTAAGATTTATTTTTCTTCAGTTTTTTGACAATTTCAAGCTTGAATTATCATTTTAGTCCATGATGTATCCGTATGATTAATTTAATATCATCCTCAGGATATTCAAACAACTTTAATTTTATACAAATTCATTTTAAAATCTAAACCACCAGTAAGAACTATCTACCACATAAATCTTTTTCAATGTGAATACAAGCCTAAAGTCAATTAGCAAGGCTTTTAATTGCAATTGATAATGATTGAACATTTCAATTTAAACCAAGCTTAAGTGATAGAGTATGGTCTAATCATAGCAAAATAACCTGACAAACAAAAACCATAAAAAAATCTCAATCATAATGCTTCAATTCATTGAACAGTACATGCAGCCTCTTACTATTGATAACTTCAGGAGTTTTTCTTGGAAATATTCACTGTAAACATGAGTACATGTGCAGTGTAAAACAACCTTAACTCTACCTGCACCAGTTTAACGAAATTTTGTCTGTCCGTCAGACTTTCTTGGCAGGACATTAACATTGTTTGTGCAGTGTACAACAACCATAGCTCTACCTGCACCATTCCATCTCCCTTCTGTCTGTCTGTCAGACTTTCTTGGCAGGACATTAACATGATTTGTACAGTGTACAACAATCTTAACTTTACCTGCATCATTTTATCTCCCTTCTGTCTGTCTGTCAGACTTTCTTGACTGGACATTAACATAGTTTGTGCAGTGTACAACAATCTTAACTTTATCTGCACCATTTCATCTCCCTTCTGTCTGTCCCTCAGACTTTCTTGGCAGGACATTAACTTAGTTTGTGCAGTGTACAACAATCTTAACTTTATCTGCACCATTTCATCTCCCTTCTGTCTGTCCCTCAGACTTTCTTGGCAGGACATTAACATAGTTTGTGCAGTGTACAACAATCTTAACTTTATCTGCACCATTTCATCTCCCTTCTGTCTGTCCCTCAGACTTTCTTGGCAGGACATTAACTTAGTTTGTGCAGTGTACAACAATCTTAACTTTATCTGCACCATTTTATCTCCCTTCTGTCTGTCTGTCAGACTTTCTTGGCAGGACATTAACTTAGTTTGTGCAGTGTACAACAATCTTAACTTTATCTGCACCATTTTATCTCCCTTCTGTCTGTCCCTCAGACTTTCTTGGCAGGACATTAACTTAGTTTGTGCAGTGTACAACAATCTTAACTTTATCTGCACCATTTCATCTCCCTTCTGTCTGTCCCTCAGACTTTCTTGGCAGGACATTAACATAGTTTGTGCAGTGTACAACAATCTTAACTTTATCTGCACCATTTCATCTCCCTTCTGTCTGTCCCTCAGACTTTCTTGGCAGGACATTAACTTAGTTTGTGCAGTGTACAACAATCTTAACTTTATCTGCACCATTTTATCTCCCTTCTGTCTGTCTGTCAGACTTTCTTGGCAGGACATTAACTTAGTTTGTGCAGTGTACAACAATCTTAACTTTATCTGCACCATTTTATCTCCCTTCTGTCTGTCCCTCAGACTTTCTTGGCAGGACATTAACTTAGTTTGTGCAGTGTACAACAATCTACAACACTCTACCTGCTCTCATTTAGTATTTATATCCATTAGTAAAAAAACTTGAAAAATTGAGTATCTAAATTAGACCATTAATAATTATTCAATTTATTTTTTATGTTTTCATCCTTAGACATATTACTATGTTGTAATGTTTTGCTTTATGGAACATCAGCAGGTTCTACAAGTTCCTTGTTCCATAAATATTTGCTTATAAGTTTTTATGCCTATAATTGTAGGTGTATGCCAGAGGAGGCTATATCAGCCATAGCCTATAACCATCCAAACCCCAATGGCTCCAACGGGTTTCGGATAAACAATATCCACCTGCGGGGCCTACAGACACCGGTACAGCAACAGCAGACGGCACTTTCCCAAGGTCAAGGTCACCATGTGCAGCAGCAACACAACAATGGTATCTATTGTGGGCAGCAGCAGCAACAACTCCAGCAGCAACAGCAGCCAAGAAACAACATGGCCTTCATGGATAATCACCATATGTTACACACGTAAGCACTTGAGCAACTATTGGCTCATGTTACATTCTTTAATTGGGTTTTCTCATGTTACTAAAATTTATACAGATGGCAGATAATATCAGTTATATTTTACCAATAGAATTTGGGTCTCACCAACAGATCCTTTGTGTTATAAAGACCACCCATTCTACATGTATAATGTATAAAGACGAAAAAAACGTAATTTAAAGTCATGAATCTGGGCTTGTTGTTAAAACTTGGTTAGGATTATGGACATTTTTTATAGGAGGTATTGGTGGTCTGTTCAGGGAATTTGACAATTCAAAGCAATGCTCTACTTAACAAGAACATACCTAGCATAGGCTTCTATTAAAAATATTACAATTGTATTTTTATATTAATCCAATTGAAGTATGTAAATAGAAACACTGTTAAATGCCTCAAATGACAAAATTTTCTTAGATGAACCTATACTTCAGTTTTAAGAAAAATAATTTATATTTATCTTGTTATATGTACTAAAATATGTGAATTTTAAATTTGTACATGTTTTTGTATTATATTTTTCGGCTCACCAAAACTTGATAGGTCATACAGTGCCAAATAAATTAAGGTTTGATATATATAATGTATAATTAGGTAAAAAATGAAATATGTGAGTAGAAAATATAAAAATTGAAAAGATCAAAATAATGTGAAGTATAATTGAAAATAGGTTTTGAGTTTTTTAATTCTCCCAGCAAAAAACGCCTTAAGCAAACCCCAAACATAAGATCGGGTAGAAACAAGGGCTCTCACTCCAGCTGGATTTGACAGTTTTTACTTTCAATAAAAAAGTAAGGGATTATATAAGATAGTGACACAAACTAGTAAGTCACACTTACTCCAGATAGCTAGAGACAAAGATTATGATAATAAATACTGGTATCTTACACCATCAATCAACTTGACATTTCTTTCTGGTGTAATATATGCTCCATTATACTGATTTATTTGCCTAAGTGATTAACAAGATTAACAAAATGAACCATCTCGTCATCTTGAAATTTCAGATTAACAGCTGAAAGTCACTTAAAAGCTTTCAGTTTTACCGTCATAACATAACATTTAGTAGAATAGAGACAGAATTTAATATCAGATTTTTTGTGCCGAAATTATCCACATAACCCATCTTTTAATAACCCCTGGTAGGCAATGCCTGGGCGAGTATGATTAATTATGAGACGCCGATCTGATTATCCTGGCGATGTCACTGGACGGTGGTACCTGGCCATAGGAAAATGTCTTGAACAATGATCAAATAACATTTTTACCTGGCTGTTTTGCAAAACTATGTATTGTAAGTACCTAGGAACTATCCTTAGTGATAGACCAGTCTTGCTTCATCTCAACTTCTCTTTGATTTGTGGACATTTCACATGTTGAACTAAAGTGAATTAAATGGATATGGGTTTTTAACACAAGATAGGTGGTTTTGGGTGTTGCTGCTCCTGAAAATGTGAATGGTCAGAAGAAGAATAATAAAGAGTTTGATATCCTGCAATCTCTGTCATCATGAAGCTTTTTTTATGTTCAAGTAATAGTACTAATCTTCATTTATGCTCTTTGTTGAAATATATTACTCTAGCTCCTGCTTTTTTATCTTTAATTAGGCCATCAGACTCGAGCCATCTTGGATTTTTCTTTGATAATGATTTTTTTTTTTTGCTGGATAAATTGAAATGTCAGAAAAAGGAATTTCATGGTCATTTTATTGTTAACAACTGATGGTTTAAATAGTGTCGGTGTTGGGATTTGTTGAGGTTTATGTTTTTAAACATCCCAATGGATTTGGTTTATTATAAGAGGAATTTTCACAGAATAGTGTAAGTATGAGTAGTTTAAATTTAATTTTTATTTTATATAACCACAAATAAAAGAAAGAGGTAATCAGTTATTACAACTTGTTGAAAGTAATTTTATCAGAGTTTGTCTGATGTAGAAATAAATGCCAAATAGAGGATATTTATGATAAGAAGAATTTAATATTTACTCATTCATAATAGTAATACAACCATAATATAATAAATAATATAAAATACTCTATAATGTTATCTCATTTAACCCTAGTTGTAGATTTTATTTCTTGAAAAGTTATTCCATTAATTATTCAAGACTTTTAAGGAGTGATGTTTTGGTTTAGATTGCTTTATGACTTAATTACAAATACCAGGTATTATTTATTGATTTATCTTTAATTTTTTAAACTTTTCATGTTTGAGATAAAATGGATGAGCATTTGACTTATTCTAGGAATAGTGAACCGTATACATTAACTTTATTGTTAATTATACTTTAACAGCATTTTATTCTTGCTTTTTGATAGTCCTCAGCTTTTAACCATAGTTTATTTTGTTTCCTATAAAACAAATAAGAATACTTCAGAAGGAAAAAGTAACATCTTATCAGAATTTACATCAAAAACATTGGCATGGTGCAGTTGTGACTGCAGTTACATAATAGAGTTACTTGATAACAACTGGTCAAATTATCATTTTTATACCACCAAAGAATTATATTACCTATCTGTCTGTCAGCCATTTCTTGTGCAGATAAATACTCTTTTAATATTGAAATTTCTTCATATTTGCATGGATGGTTGATATTGATGTGCAGTTATGCATGAAAGTGAGATAACTGAAATTGCATTGTTCATTTCAGAGTTATGGCCCGTTGTTATTTTTCTCTGTATCTCTTACCTTTGCTAAACTGCTACAAAGTCATTTTAAATACAATTTTAAATGATGCTGTTTTTTTATAGTTTTATATCGTTGTCAAAGGTGTCACTAAGGTGCATAGCAAAGCTGAAATTTAAAAAAAAGACAAACATCAAACAAACAACATTTGTTAGTTATAGTTGTATATAGATGTGTTTTTATTTGTTGTTAATGTGTTAAATACCCTATGAACACACTGACCTCACAGGCAAGTGTAATAAAATTCTAATTTGTTTTAAAAAGTTGTATTATTCATATCACTTGTCATCATTATGGCTTAGAAGATGACAAAAAGACAAAATGATAAAAATAATGTTAGAAATACAGTTTATAATAGCAAAATACAATGGAGTGGTCTAATATTTTTAAAGGATATTCCTGCTTAGCGGCTATTGTATTTATGTCAGTATTGTCACTCACACTGATATTTTTTCCCACAAAACACAAATTGATCACACAATGGCAAATTAACTACAAATTAGCTGGCACTGGATGGATCTTGTCCAATCAGGATCTTCACATTTGTCAAGTTGTCAAGTTGCACCTGTAAAGCTGTTAACTTATTATAGTTAATCAAAGGGTCTATATATTGGCGATAACCTTTTCACTATGCAGTCTAATAAGTTTAGTATGATTAACAATAATGATCTTTTATTGTTATTTTTAGTGTTAATTTTGAGTGCTAACCTTGCCTCTTTGCAATGTTCCAAAGATCCTGATTGTGTGACATCCAGGGTGCCACAGAGAGCATGTGGTTAATGCAAGAAGATAAAAACGTTGGGAATTAGATAATTTTAAACTTTGCTTTCTTTATTATTGCTTGTTACATCAGTTGTTTTTCTTTAAATTTTAAGCTGCCCTCTTTAAAAAAAATACAATCTCAAAAACACTGCAAATTCCTGTTATTGTCTACTTCATTATTAGCATCTTTTTATAATTGTAAGTTTTATACTGTCAACCACGGCAAATTCAGTCCTTTTCTTGGAAAAAAGATCTTGCCAGACAGCTTGGAATTCCTGTTGTTGTCTGCTGCATGTTTGTCCCCATTCACAGAACTATTCCATAAGTGAATGAACTCTGAGATGTAGCCAAGTTTTATTTTGTTTTAGGACCCTACCTGATAGCCCTCCTGACTCGGAACCCTACTCCCCACCAGATGGTCATCCTAGCAACGGACACAGCAATGGTCAGCACCAGAATGGTGGTCACATGACCAACAATCACCCTAGTAACAGTCTCCCTAGCAACCCTGGATTGTCCAGCAGCATGCACCCAAACACTCATCAAGGTAAGGGGATAGTAATAATGTTGTTGATGATACTAACTACTACTACTACTACTGCTACAACCATTACTACTGCTACTACTACTACTACCATAACTACTTCTACTGCTACTACTACTACTACTGCTAATACTTCTAATGCTACTTTCATTACTACTACTATGACTACTACTATTACTATTACTGCAACTATTACTACTACTACTACACTACTACTACTACTACTGCTACTACTACTACTTCTACTACTACCATTACTATAACTATTATTACTACTACTGCTACTACTACTACTTCTACTACTACTACTATTACTACTACTACTACTACTACTACTACTACTACTACTTCTACTTCAACTACTACTACTATAACTATTAAATATAATCTTTAATCTTTCACAATTATTATACAAGTATATTAAAAAAAATATTTGTAGGGTTACACATTTGGCAAAATCCAAAATTCATTGTGGGCCTCAAGTAATTGTAATAATGTTTATTGCTAACCTTTCTATAATCAGTGCATTCTCCTAGAAAACACTGATCAGGGCTTGTTTTTTTTAAGGGTGATGCCTATCTCAGGTAGATGAATGGTCAGGTAGACATGTGTCCCGGAAGTCATTATAAATAGACTTCTCCAGCACACAGTTCAAAAAAGCACACACACAAAAAAAACATGTACCCACTTGAACATTCTTTGTAAATGATTAGTTTGATTAATTGATGTTTAATGTTATGCTGAGGGTTATCTTTTTTAGTAAAATGACATTTACTCTTTAGCTGTTGTACACATGTACCTTGTTAATTCTTGTTAAGTCATTGTGGGTGGTTAGTCATCCTATGAAATCAAACATTCCCACTCTTCCCATGTTGTCTTACATTAACCCCAGTTATGCTTCATTTGTGAAGAACTGTTTGAAAATCTTAGTTATTTGTTTAGATTTTATGTAAATGAAACAGAATCTACTGCTATGAACTTATGAGCAGATAGTGTAAATCCAGATCAGACTGATCTCACTGAGATCTGGCTGTCTACACTATTCACAGGTAGTTGTAACAGAGAAATTTTGAGTTTTCAACTTCTTATAGTCACCTCATTTGGGAAGGTTTCATTTCATTTTAAATGTAAAAAATTAAAAATACAATAATAATGAAGTCTGCGAAATAATTCACTGAAAAAGTATGTTTTTATATATTTAAAAACAAAAGTTTTTTTTTTCATTTTTTATCAATAGTTTAGAGTTTTAAGCAATTATGGTCTGCGAGTTCTTTTTATAAACAAATTACAATTTTAAAGTATTGTAAATAATTGTGTAACACTATGTATAAAACTGTTTATATATTTTCTCAGAAAATACCCACTAACCACAAAAAATATACACACTCATTAAAATAAAATGTAATAAACATAGCAACTTGTTTTTAAAAATCAGAATCTGAAATCAACACACATTTAGTTCCTTGTTGTAATTTAGTGGCAACATTTTATTTATTTCTCTTAACTGTGTGCGCATTCAACATTTGGCCTATTTGGCTTTAATTTCAACAATGTCATTTTGATGTTGTCTTTCAAAAATGGGCAGATAAATTAGGGATGATCCTGGTTATCTTGTTATCCTCTTCCCCTGTAGGTCCACTGGTAAGAAAATTCTGGGAATCTCATCTTAGCCATTTGATGTTTTCTATATTTCGGCTGATAGCGAGAAAATAGTGATACAAAGTGATTGACATATAGTAATGATTGTACAATAACCCTCTGCTAGAATGTGGACTAAGATTTATGATATTATATTTTATTATATAGGTAAAATCTACTAACATTTTTTAGAACAGTTTATATTGTCAAATAAATAAGATTAATATCGACTACCATCATATTACTGCTTATGTTTAAATATTGCACTAAGCATTATAACAATAGTTTCTGAAGATTGTAAAAATTTATTGTAAATGCAAAATAATGACTGCAAGTTAAAGATGAACATATATTTAGGCACCATTATACACTGGTGGTATTGTTTCCAGTGAATGGGTTTACCTGTTAATTGTTTAAAAAAGGTTTGTAAGTAACTGATTTGAAATCATTGCTATCCCTTTCTGAAATTAAATTGTTAGAATTTGGACCAGATAAAGTAGACTGAGTTACAAGTTTTGTTTAAGGGAGACAACTGAGTGTATAACACAAAATGTGTGGGTTGTTTCCTCTTGTGATGTACACCTTGGGTAGTTATAGTATGGTTTAAATTTCTGCAGGGAGTTCTTATATACACATAGCATATCATCTTACAATGTACAGAATACTTGGCACATTTACTACCTTTTTGGTTTTATCCAACCTTTACTGTATAAAACTTCATTTATTTAGTCATTTTTTAAATGTAGATGACTACTAAAAATGTGGATAGAAAAAAGTAGACAAAAAATTAACTAAGATATAATAAAATAATAACATAGTGCTTTTTGTATTTTTGTGACTAAAACAAAATGAAAACAAAAGAATTAAACATGTTTAATTAATGAGATTAATTACAAAAGTCATAATACCAATGCACAATTCTTACAGCATTAAATTTATGTGAAGTTTGCCTTGAGCAATCTATTAATTTGATTTGATTTCAATGAAAAACATGTAATTATAAGCAAAAAACCAAAATATAGAAAAAGAAAAGAAATAACTTAAGAAGCAAGACATACCTTGTTTCTTACAGTGAATGTTGATTGAAAAGTAAACTTTGCCATTAATCTTAAAAACAACTCATTAGTAGGCTCATGCAAATAACAAAATACATTAATAACATAACACATAAAAACTTGAGTAATTTAACGATAAAATAAACAACAGGCCAGCTTATGAAACAAGAATTGGGATGGTAAAGATTACATATAGATGGAGAGAAATAAAACAAATTAATGAACAGAACTAAAAACAACTTTGATTTTATATTGCTACTTTTGATTTAAATAGAAAAGAATCATTTTATTTTAGTAGGATAAAGTGCAAATAATAAAAAAAATTATGAGAGGAAAAAAAACAACAACAACAGAATAACAACACTGCTAATGTCTTAAGAAGGTAACTTTTTTATTTACTTACATGAATGATGATCCAGATTACAAGGTAGATTGAATACTTACTTATTTGGACTTATTTACCCTCACTATTAATTATAAATTATTTGGCGAGCATTAGTTGCAAGTTGATTAAAAATTCAATATCCCAGAGGTTTACTAATGGCGCGAGGATTGCTCTTAGCTATGGTGATTAAAATTGTAAATAGACTTAAAAATTCATGATGTTATTTTTTAAAATGATGTTTAGCTTCGAGCAAATTAAGTTTGAGTCTGAGGTTTGGTGATGATCTGTTTAATGATAGTGTGCATGAGGTATGATATTGTAATTCTTTTAAAAAACTTTCATGGATACTTTAATTATAAGTTTATAATATGTAAATATATTCATCACATTATGTATCGTCAATATTTGACGTATTTGTGGGGTGCACAGTTACAAATTCAATATTTTTTCCTACCATACCACCGGTTCCTTAACAATAAATAATACATAGTATCGCCTGTTGATAAGTTTTAATTAAAAATGATATATTATCATGCACCTCATTGGGAAGGTTAAACAAAATTGTTAAAATAATAAAACAAAACTATTCCTATTCTAGATTGAATATGCATACATATGCAAATAAGAAGGAAAAAACAATAGCAAGACAAAACAACAACAATACAAAACAACAAGCAAAAGTAAATGTTTCAAAAACACCTCTAATTAAATTATTTCCATGGATGATTGGACAAGAAGTCAGCCATTTTTTGTAACTGAGATGCTGTGCAATGATATACAATTGAGGGATAGAAATATGTGAAAGCCAGTGCATAGTTGTGTACCAGCCTTTGACCATCACGCAGGCCCAATATCAGATGTTGGTGACACGCCGTATTGTGGACATACAATCAGTCCCCTACCACCCCCTGACACCAGACCCCATATACACACACAATTATTTTGGAAATTAAAACCCATTGAAGACACATTTATAGTGACAAATTGAAAGTCCAGGATCCCAACCTTTTAAAGTGACAAATGGTGTTAAAATTGGTAGAGGGTACTAACTCAGATCTTGATGTTTGTTACCGGGGTGGATGATCTAATTGCTAGGAACTTTAATTGAAGAGAAATCAATTAAAACTTACGAAAATTGGGGTTTTTGTGGGGGTTTTTATGTCTAATAATTGTGTTTTTATGAGTAATCAGCAGAAAAAATTACAAAATTTTTGAAATTTATTATTTTTTGTTTTTAGATTCTTGCTTCACTCAGTGTAAAGAATACTATGAATGTTTCTATGTTTTTTCTTTTTCTCTTTCTTCATCCATTCTTCTTTTCTTCTTGTTCTTCTTTTCATTCTACTTCTTCCTTCATCCACTCCATCCTCCTATTCCTCCTTCTTCTTCAGTTTTATGTTAAACATTTCTACAATACAAATGCTTAGCATTTCTTTATCTTTACTGTAGTTAAAGTCTAAATATGTGTGTTATTATTCTACCTATTTATCCTGTATTTGTGCATAATATCAATGCATATTTTTGCTAAATATTTATGCTAATTGAATTGAAATTGTATTCTATGTTCAGCATACCATTAGAAATTTATGTATGCTATTACAATGTTTAAGTTAACATATTTCAATTTAAAGCAAATGCTTAATACTCAATCAGCAACAATCAGCCAATTTAGTTCATTTGTGATGTTACAGTTAATGTTCAACCAATAAATACATAAAATTCTTAGATCAGTGGAGATGTTTATTTCCATCTTACTAATACATGTTGCTATGAGGTGGAAGCAAGAGACAACTGTATATATTACTATATTCTTTATACATACAAAAGTAAAGTTGCCTTGCAGTGATCTGTAAAAAATAATTCTATGTTCTATAAAAAGGTCCATACCTATCAGCAAGTGTTTTATTTAAACTAGCTTCTGTTTCCTTGGAAATGAAAACCCTAAATGTTTAAAAAAAAAAAATAAAATAAATATCATGTGGATAGAAAAATAAATTCAAGAAAAGTTGTTTTGATTGTGCTACCTTTGTAGAAATAAAGTAATTCTATTTATTTTCTATACACTAAGATAACCTTTTTACTCCCTTAATTACTCAGTTTAGATCCAAAATCAAATACTCACTAATCTTTCAGCATGTTTGTCCCTGTCATAGTTGTCAGACACAGAGTGATCTAGTGTAATAACAAATAATACGTAATAATTTTTGAGTCAATTAGAATTACTATAACGAAACAAAGCATTTAAATGTTGAGATAAAAATTAATGAGGAAAAAAATGGAATATGTTTTAATAACACAAGTAGGTCATATACACAATTCTTATTTGAGTCAATAATTTCAATTTCTTTCAGTGCTCAAGTAATAAATCTTTTACAGGATATCTTTTTAAACATCTGTCAGTCATATTTAATTGAGCGGAATTTATATTGATTCTTATTGCATGTTTTTTCGTATGCTCTTTTAACGTTTTTTTCCTCTTAGCCTAACGAACTGTAGATTTATGACCTGTTAGGTCAGTTAGGCATTATTTATTGTCAATGCACCATACGTTTGGGTAGTTTAACACAATGATGTCTGTCTTACATTTCAACTGTTATTCACCTAATGCAACAAAGCGTAAAATTCTGGCAGATAATATTTCAGATGTGTGTGAACTATCGCCTGCCACATCAAATCTTCCTATTTGGTCCCACCCTCTTCCAGCCTTTAAACAAGGCTGCCTCCGACCTGACGCTTT
Source organism: Sinonovacula constricta (assembly GCA_007844125.1). Lineage (NCBI taxonomy): Eukaryota > Metazoa > Mollusca > Bivalvia > Cardiida > Solecurtidae > Sinonovacula > Sinonovacula constricta. Next base: position 29,290,918 of record CM017568.1, on the reverse strand, counting down.
TTGTTTCTTGATGTCTATTTTTCACATCTTATTCCCATTTCCAATGTTAAATCTTTCATATCTTAATTCTTGAGAAATTATTCATCAATGCATCCACCCCTGGAAGTGATAAATGGACAAGCTTTAGTGCTATATTTGGAACATTCCATTTTCCGTATATAGGGTGATATGGGTAGGCAGCCTAATGACCAACCTTGTCAAAATGCAATCTTTTGTCAGATAAAATATCAGTTACAGATAATTAGCATTTAATCTCCTGCAGTCTACAAGCTTCTGCCCTGCTTGTCTGTGGCTGTAATGCAAAAAAACATGGCTGCTTTTAAGAGTGTGACAAATTTGTAAAAAGATTTTCTGTCTGAAAGTTGGATAAGTGAAATAGGTAAACTATGGCTGAAGGGGGCCCATCATTCATGTTGGGTTCTAGTTTGGACGACTGGGATTACGGTTTGGATATTTCGACTCAAGGTGAGATATTTACCTGCGTTTATCGTTGTTAATACTCCCAGAGTGACACAGTTTTCTGTACCGAGTTACCGCCATTACGACATATGCCAAACGCATGTAGATCAATATTGACGAAGACTTTACGTTTTGCAATGTATAATTTGCGCTGTTTTAATATAAATAACAAAGCACGTTTTTTAAGGGCTTATGTCAGCTTGATATATAATTTTATTGTTATTTTATCAGAGGAATTTCGCATTTCATTCATTTAGAAAAGTTAAAACGAAAAATCATTTTAGAAAACTAGCTTCGTAAGGTAATGTCTCTGATTTTTGTTTGACAATTTTCAAGTTTGAAAAAGAATGATTAGCCCTTAAGTACTTGCATCTATTTACATAAAGATGAGAAAAATTTATGCAACTACAATTAAAGAAGTTTAACACCATTAAAGCAAACAGACATTGACAGAGTATTTCTTCAGCTAAAATTAATGAAAATCAAATGAGGGGCAGCCTCGATGGAGATTTATCTGTCGGATAGGTGGCAGGATAATTGTTCGAGGGCAGCCGGAGAGTTTGTCTACAACAATCTCCTCCCTCACAAGCTGGTACCAACTCTTTCTACACCCGCTGGATGCCCAACAAGGGTCAATTAAGGCTGTCCCCCCAGTTAACTATCATTAACTATACTCACTTTAATCACACAGTAATTATCTCAGGAAGAGAGCTAAAATAAAACCCATAATTCAACAGGTGATTTGGTTTAGATTTTCCACCTAATCCGACAAAATAATGATTTGTCCATATTTTACAAGTGGTTTATGATTAAGACTTACGACAGGCTAAGGTTATATTTCAGTATTCTTATTTTTACAGTTGGTAGTTATGTTATTAGCCACACGCCAAACATAGTCGGATTTGTGGCTTGCTTTTAGCTCAGTTAGGATCCTGAAATTAAATTAGTTACCTGATGAGAGGATGTGGATACAATTTCAGGGAATTTAATTATGTTTGTGAATAAGGATTTGGATATAATATCTAGTAACATCCTGGCATCCATAATGTGTGTTCAGATGGGTATTAAATGAAGGGACAGTTTTATCATCCAACAAGGACATGTAAGTTGGGTGCATCTTTTCACATCTGATTTAATATATTCAATATTATGAAAATATTTTCTATACTTTTGTAACAAACTCATAAATCAAAATTCAGTTTGCTGTATATACATGTAGCTTACATGTTGGAAGGTTATTTTATATGTTTATATTATGCATATTTTATTTTTGAAATTTGTGTTCTAAGCATTTGCATGTATCCTCCAACTGAATTTTCTAACTCTGATATTGTAGTCTTTAAAAAAAGATCTGCACAAAATAATCCAGAAACAGTTTTATTTTATATTTACTGGAAACATGTTTTTTTTTTTTATAAAATTGATATTAAATTCACAACAAATAGCTATTAAAAATAATGTAAATTAATTGTATGAATTTGTGTAAGAAAATGTAAAATGTTTACAATTAATAGTTCTGTTTCTACATTTGACGGCATATTTATTTTTGTTTTTATTTAGGATTTACATATATTGTAAGGAAATCTTATCAAAAATGGTAAATTTATTAACATAGTTTTACCTCTAACCCATAATGGAAGTTAATTATAAGTCCAATTAATGTGCTAAAATGTATTAAGTCTAACATTATGTTAAATATTTTTTTGTTTTACTAACCTGTCTGTCTAACTAAGTATACATAAAAAAGGAAAGTACACATTACAGTTTTTAAGTCAAAATTAATAAGAAATGTAATGAAAAAAGAAATACTAGTTGTTTTGACTGTATATTAAACATTATCAATAACAACAATTTTAAAATAATGATAATAATAATAATAATAATGATAATAATAATAATAATAATTATTATTATTAAAATTATAATAATAACATTATTATCATAAATTAATAATAATACTTATAATAATTATTAATATTATTATCTTTGAAGAGTTACTTAATTGATTAAAAACACAACAGCGTACATCTCAATAAACCACGTTAGGGACAAAGGAATATTTAAAAGTAAATGTTTTATTTAGAAATATTTTCATTTAAAGTTGACATGTTTGAGAACACTATTTAAAGTGTTGAGACAAAATGTATTTCTTTTCATTTGGTTTCTCATCGTTTCTTAACATTGTGTCCTTTTATTTTTTAGAAGGAGTAGAGATAGAGTTCTATGCGGTTAATATAACAATTCAGCATATTTAGCTTAAATTTATTAATATTGGTTAATTTTTAAGTATAACTTATGTTTGTTCAACAGAATAATATAATTCTTTTAAATGACTTGTATTTGTGTGAAATTTTAAAATGTATTGCTGAAATGAATAGATTAATGTGTAATTTACTAATGACAAAACATATTTTCATTAATATTTTTAATGAAGATAAACTTCTATTCATTAACATATACATATAAATATCTTGATATATAGGTAATAAATTATCATGTTTTAAAACATAACTAAAAAAAAATTTTAATAATTAAATACAACTTTTCAGAGCATTAAAAATTGTAGTACCGTTAAATTAAAAAAATATTGTGTACCAATGATTTTTCAGACCAGATTTACGTTTTGTAACATTCTTAGTTATTGATACAAACATTATATGTTTTTAAAAATATGTGTTCTTTTTACAACATGTATGCAACTAATTTGTAGATTTTTGATGGGCCCTTCACGACTAAAAATGTATTGCTTTATAAAATTCTGCCCTTGTACATTGAAATAAAAACAACAGTTCAGACATCTGACCTTCAAACTGATTTACAAATACAGCCTGTATAATATGTGTACTAGTACCTAATTGGTAATTGCAAGGAAAACAGATGTTTTATTATTTTTTTAAATTTTATAATTAGTTTATCATTTTCTCAAAAACAAATCAATTAAACTGCAAAGGTGTAAATATTTCTATTGTATGAAAAATTTTTTTTTATATATTTTTTATATTTGTAAAATGTAATTATAAAGAGGTAATGTAATTAATATTTTTGTGAATTAAATTAATGACAAATTTTGTGTCTAATGTGAATTATTACAAAAATGTCCATTCAAATAATACTGAATTAAAAGTAAAATAATATTTTTTTTATCTTGTTTATAGATTAGCTCTAGCATTATTCTGATTTTCCTGCTAATACATTTTTTGTGGCAATTCTCAAACATTGCCACATTTTGTGAATCTTAAAGTCTATTTCTTTAACCAAAGTGCAGTAAATATTAGTTTAGTATGTTTAACATACAAACTAGCTGAATCTGAAATATTACCTATACGGCTTAATGAAATTTTTATTTATTTCATATAATTTACTTCATTAAATTTTTAAATCACATCCTAAATTTGCAGCATATATAGTTTTAGCCTAATTACTTATCACTAGTGTTACACATTCTACAGATGAATATGGAGGATAAAAAGATAGATAAACTATGAGAAATGCACATATTCTTTTAAAACTAAGATCTGAATGTGATAGATGTATAGAAAAAAGCAATCAGCCTATTAATAGTATCTGTTTTTACATGTAGAATTGTAAAAGATTAATATATATATATATATATATATATATATATATATATATATATATATATATATATATATATATATATATATATATACTTTTATAATATATGCACTCTGCTAAAGTTGTGTTTGCTGTTCCATGTACAAGAATGTTTACAACAATTTGTGCCCCCAGTTTGGTGTTTCCTGTACAAGAATGTATTATACAACAATTTGTGCTCTCAGTTTGGTGTTTCCAGTACAAGAATGTTTACAACAATTTGTGCTCCCAGTTTGGTGTTTCCTGTACAAGAATGTTTACAACAATTTGTGCCCCCAGTTTGGTGTTTCCTGTACAAGAATGTATTATACAACAATTTGTGCTCTCAGTTTGGTGTTCCTTGTACAAGAATGTTTACAACAATTTGTGCTCCCAGTTTGGTGTTTCCTGTACAAGAATGTATTATACAACAATTTGTGCTCTCAGTTTGGTGTTTCCAGTACAAGAATGTTTATAACAATTTGTGCTCCCAGTTTGGTGTTTCCTGTACAAGAATGTTTACAACAATTTGTGCTCTCAGTTTGGTGTTTCCAGTACAAGAATGTTTACAACAATTTTTGCTCCCAGTTTGATGTTCCTTGTACAAGAATGTTTACAACAATTTATGCTCCCAGTTTGATGTTGCCTGTACAAGAATGTTTACAACAATTTATTCTCTCAGTTTGGTGTTCCCTGTACAAGAATGTTTACAACAATTTATTCTCTCAGTTTGGTGTTCCCTGTACAAGAATGTTTACAACAATTTGTGCTCTCAGTTTGGTGTTCCCTGTACAAGAATGTTTACAACAATTTGTGCCCTCAGTTTGATGTTCCCTGTACAAGAATGTTTACAACAATTTTTGCTCCCAGTTTGATGTTCCCTGTACAAGAATGTTTACAACAATTTGTGCTCCCAGTTTGGTGTTCCCTGTACAAGAATGTTTACAACAATTTGTGCTCTCAGTTTGGTGTTCCCTGTACAAGAATGTTTACAACAATTTGTGCCCTCAGTTTGATGTTCCCTGTACAAGAATGTTTACAACAATTTTTGCTCCCAGTTTGATGTTCCCTGTACAAGAATGTTTATAACAATTTGTGCTCTCAGTTTGGTGTTTCCAGTACAAGAATGTTTACAACAATTTTTGCTCCCAGTTTGATGTTCCTTGTACAAGAATGTTTACAACAATTTATGCTCCCAGTTTGATGTTGCCTGTACAAGAATGTTTACAACAATTTATTCTCTCAGTTTGGTGTTCCCTGTACAAGAATGTTTACAACAATTTATTCTCTCAGTTTGGTGTTCCCTGTACAAGAATGTTTACAACAATTTGTGCTCTCAGTTTGGTGTTCCCTGTACAAGAATGTTTACAACAATTTGTGCCCTCAGTTTGATGTTCCCTGTACAAGAATGTTTACAACAATTTTTGCTCCCAGTTTGATGTTCCCTGTACAAGAATGTTTACAACAATTTGTGCTCCCAGTTTGGTGTTCCCTGTACAAGAATGTTTACAACAATTTGTGCTCTCAGTTTGGTGTTCCCTGTACAAGAATGTTTACAACAATTTGTGCCCTCAGTTTGATGTTCCCTGTACAAGAATGTTTACAACAATTTTTGCTCCCAGTTTGATGTTCCCTGTACAAGAATGTTTGCAACAATTTGTGCTCCCAGTTTGGTGTTCCCTGTACAAGAATGTTTACAACAATTTATGCTCCCAGTTTGGTGTTCCCTGTACAAGAATGTGTACAACAATTTGTGCCCCCAGTTTGGTGTTCCTTGAACAAGAATGTTTACAACAAATTGTGCTCTCAGTTTGGTGTTCCCTGTACAAGAGTGTTTACAACACTTTGTGTTCTCAGTTTGGTGTTCCATGTGCAAGAATGTTTACAACAAATTGTGCTCTCAGTTTGGTGTTCCCTGTACAAGAATGTTTACTACAATTTGTGCTCCCAGTTTGGTGTTCCATGTGCAAGAATGTTTACAACAATTTGTGCTCTCAGTTTGGTGTTCCATATACAAGAATGTTTACAACACTTTGTGTTGGCAGTTTAGGTTTTTGTGTGCAAGAATGGTTACAGAAATTTGTGCTCCCAATTTGGATTGTTTCAAAAATCAACACAGCACAAAGTTTTTGTTTAAACATTATTTTTCATTTATAAAACTAAAAAGTTTGGTGTGAAAAAACAAGTGTATGGGCAGTTGTAATATTAATATCATGTTACATTATTCTTTGAAATTTCAGTAGTAATAATGCAGATAAAAGCTGTCCTTTTTGCCTAAAACATAAGATCCTTCACAGTGCAAATACAACTAAGAATTAGTTAAACTTTCTAACTTAAAAGTACAAGAACAGTTGACTAAATCAAGTACAATGTACAAACTACAAGTAAAAATATTTTGTATAAAATTTGATTCTAATTAAGTGTATCATTATAATTAAAATGAAAATTAAAATAACTGATTGGCAATGTCTACATGCAGCTAAGAAGTAATATTGTTTTTAATGTATGCAGCTTTTACACCTAACGACATTTGTCAATGTAATCTTTACCGTAAACAATATCAAAACAAACTAGATAATGGTACCTCAAACATGATCATATTAAGTATGGTAAGTGCTATTTGCTGTTTAGTACAGAAACGGGAGTAGCGGTAGTAGTAGTAGCACAGTAGCAACAATAGCAGCAGCAGTAGTAGTAGTTGTAGTAGCAGTAGTAGTAATAATAATAAAATGTAATAATAATACTAGTAATAATAATACATGTTATAATTATATTTTTTTTATTTCATCATCATAATCTTTATACAATGTACTAATTAAAATTGAAATGATTTTTAGCAATCCCAGCATGTGTTATCCCATTTATTAATGAGAACATGTTTTGGTGTTTTATATAAAACAAATCTGTTTTGACTGAATACCAATTATGTATGACATCCTAGAATTATTTGTAATTTCACTTTGGGGCCTTGTTTGCATTCTTCTATTGTTAATTTCAGTCTTTCATGAAACATAATAAGTGAAAGACTTGTGTGACTTAGCCTCAGTTTTTCAATTTTTGACCAGAACATTTGTACTGTATGACGCCTTTTGTACCTTAAACATCAGCTGAGCTGTCATTGGATACAATTTTATATTCCATGCCTTCAAATATTTGCAGAAAGCCAGCCCCAAGAAAAACTGTGTTCAAATATTGACTTTAGGACACTATAAACATATTGTGACAGGCAACGAACTAACTCCTTTTGACGGCCATTTTTATTTAAGTTCTAATTTTTTGTCATTGGACACTTGCATATTCATATTAATTATGGTGATTTATATACATGTGCTAAATATAAACTTAACAGCTCTTGGTAATTTGAATAGGTTAATCGGATAAGCAGTTGGGTGAAAAAAGCAAATGGTGATTTATTCACGAGATATTGTTGTACTATGCTGAAACTTGTTAATGTCAGAAGGAGTTGTGACAGAGGAGTTGATATATTTTAAGGTTAATGTGTAAACTTTTCTCATTCAGTTTGAACGATTTATAGCGACTTTTGTTAAAGTGTGACTTTTTTGTGTTTAGTTCATTAAAGCTATCAAAGAAATGCTATGAAGTGATTTGAAAGTGTGGTGTTTCTTTGTGAGAAAAAGGATTTGATTGGCTGATAGATCTACAATTGTATGGCGAACACTTCACTAATATGGCTGACGGTCCTTTCCACACTAATTGGTCCATATCCCATGGTTATCATTCAGGTTGGTTTTATGGTTACTTTTTCAGGATTGTTAACTCTTGGCTGCTATGGGTAAATGTTTCTGATAAGACAAACAGTGTAGACTCAGGTGAGGCAGCTCAGTGCAGCATTTGCATTGTAAGCCGGGAGTCTTAATCTACTAATATTACACTTTTGTTGGAAAAAATTCATTTACTCTGAACATTGACTTGAGTTATCTTTTTTGTTGAATTTCCGGTTCAAGGCATCTGATGTTCCCCCAATGTAATTATATCTGCATTTAGCATCTTTCTATTGTTTTATACAGTGTTTTTTGCTTCCTTTTTATGCTTTTTAGGTACTGATAAACATCTGTTTGATCTAAAGACCATTTTGACATGTTCAATTGCTGTTTTTTTATGTTAAAAGTATGCACTGACTTAATATATTTCTCAACAGAATTGAGAATAAGATTTCATTGAACAACTGTTATATGTATTGCTCTGTTTGCAAGTATTTCTTAACAATAAAATAACTGTTTATCTGAAATATGAAAGAACTCACTGTGTTAATTAAGTGTTAATTAAGTTTTGTGATTGACACTTATCATGAAAATATTGTTTTTAATTATATTTTAGGCAGAAATAGCTTCTAAGTAAAAAATATATTCTTTTAAATATTTTTGTTTAATTTTTTTTCTACTAAAAATTAACAATCTGTTTACATTTGAAAATATGTCTTCATTTTATTATTATTTTTGAGGTTATTTTATTCACATTTATATTAAATATTTTTTAAATTAATTCTCAAAACATGTAAAAGCTTAGAAATATTATTTTATTATTTTATGCCCTTTCATTAACCTTCTTCAGTCTTTAACTGCTTTAAATTTATTTTTTGTTCAATGCTTACATCTTTATCAATACTTACTAAGTTACTTTTTGATTGAACAAATTTTATTACAATGTTATAAAATAAACCAAAAAGCTAAGCATATACATGGAAGGACATCTCCATGTAGACCTAACCTTTAATATTAGAAATGCTGGACAATTACTTTTTAGGAAAGTTTATTTACAAATACATGAAACTATGTACTAGGAATTTATTTCTGTTCTATAAAAGTATTTGAATTCATTTTATTTTAACATTTCTTAACCCTTTCCTGCCTGTATACGCCAATTAACACCTTTACAAACCATTCACAATCATTAGCAGAATCTGCATGACTTATGGTTTATGTGTAGACTGGTTCAGCTTTAAATCTATTATTACAATTTGAACATATATTTAATTAAATCCTTTTATCTCTTTTAAGGATAAAAAACAAAGTCAGGTGAAATTTTCAAAATTACAGTTGAACTATGAATGAAAGGGTTTAAGTATGTCATTGCCAGTAGAAGAACCTGCTCCAAATATTTTGCCAGACCCAAAAATCCAAATTTACCTTATATAATTTCAATTTTAGACACCTTTATTATTTAAAAAAATAAAGAAAAACTGTGTGGCTTTCTGAAAAAATAAGATTGCCTTTTGGTTAGATGCATTTAGTCATGCATACTTAAATCATGTGTTGAAATTAATTTTAATAATTATAAAAAAAGGAATGTTTTGTAAACAGCCCCCAAAACTTCCAACAACATTGCTCGACATTACATGCTTATTTAATCTACACCCTTAAAGCAGAAATGTTATCAATTAATAATTTAATTAATATTATAATTTTTTTGTTTAAAGTACAATCATTTCATGTTATCTAAGCATAATATAAATACAGTTTTGGTAATATATAATTACATGAGAAAACATTTTGATTTAATAAAAATTACAATAAAGCTTAACACTTAAAATATATAACAACAAAAAGATTATAATGAAGATGATAATACTAATAATTATTAAAGGAATAATTATAAATAATAATAATTATAATAAACCATATTTACATCATAAAACAACAACAACAACAACAATAATAATAATAATATTTATAATGATGATAATGGCTATGATGCAAATAGTAATTATAGTAGTAATTATGAATAATAGTAGTAATAAAAGTAGACAATAGATATTAAAAAAAACCTACATCTTCAGCTTACAATAAACACAATATATAACGTATCAATAATTTAAGCTATGAATTACATTCTAAATACCTAATTAACATATACACATATTTAAAATTAGAAATTTTTTAAATGTATACATTTCAAATTACAGAAATAAAGAACTATTTCAATGGATACCCAGCATTTAAAAGTTTGGTCTACTTGTAGTCAATTAAAATTACCAAAATTCACCAATTATATTCAAATTATCATCTGCGGAAGGGGTTCACAGGAGGGTTGTGACTACAACAGTTGGCATGAAACCAAACTGTCAGAGCTTTTGTGTTATATTTTGTGTCCAGAAGCTTTATCTGTATCATTACGTAGACTGGTATTTCCCTCATGTGGTGTACTGGTTTGTTTACTTTGTTATTAATCTCAAGTCTCAGACTTAAGTGTATGCGTAGGGAGAAGAACTTAACTTTAAAGTAACCAATTGAAAGTTAATCATATAAACATGGGTTGATAAGTTTATTTTACATTCCATTTTTTGACATTGCCATGCATGTGAATTCTCCCACATTTGGAGAGAGACTCCCTCTTTTAAGGTTCATTTTTTTTTTAAAATGAGCGGTGTTTTACACATTTTCAGAAATCTCCCTACTTGGAAACAGATAACTTCCTTCTTTGTTTATATGAAAATAACAAATCTCCCACTTTGCAAGTGAAAATCTCCCACTTTGGCCTCAGAAAAAGTTCACATGTATGCATTGCTAGAGAATACAATTATTTTTGATATCTTTGACTGAATTTCAGGTTTGGATTTTGGTTGAATATTTCTTATGCTATATTTTCATTCCACCTCAGCACCTTTTCAATATTATCATGTATTGCTACCTTATATGAACTTTTAAATCTTTGTGTAATGGTCCACTGGAGAATCCATACTTTACTGTGACGATTGTGAAGATATTTATTATGTTAATGGTGATCACTGTGATTAAAAATGATATTAATATAATGATTTAAGAGATGTAACTCCAATTTAAATGGTTATTTTTTTTCTACTTGCAGATGCCAAGTACACTCTGTCGTCAACGCCAACAACGATGCATTCTCATATGTACCCGCCACACCACCGGCCCACTGGGATGGTTCCCAGTCAGCCCAAGACGATCATCACAATGCCTGGGTACCACGAGAATCCCCTCCTGAACTCCCTTCCCCCAGTTTCTCTCCAACAGACTGCACCCCTTCCCTCTGTCACCATGGCAATCAACCTTCCCCCACACCAAGGCATGAACTCACAGATGCTAAATGCAGGAAATCTCAGGTCTGGGCATAGAATTATATATTGTTGTTAGATGGTTTGGGTGTTTATCAAGGATAAAGCAATTTTGCAAATAATTATCCTACCCTATCCCACTACAGTATAAAGAATACAACACATCATTTATTTGTCACAGATATTTTTAACACTGGAGATACATATACAATCTCCACTTCTGAGGTCATATGCCTTACAGATCACAGTAACCTCTGCCACTTAGAAGGCAAAAGAACATAGGGCTTGTTGGACTTGATTTGAGCAATATTTTAATATTTTTACATATTTTCTTTATTTTTATCCCATTTGAGTTTTATCTTTACGATTAATTTGGAGAAATATTTACATTTAAAAAAATATTTGTAGGCAGGGAAATTTTTATATAACATGATATTGCTAATTTGGTAATACTTGGTAATACCAGTAAGAAAAAGAAAATAATATAGTGCCCTGTAACAGAAAGGTGAAAGACTGCAACTGTGATGCATTATAAATGCATTTGGATCTGAAATGTATAGATTATAAACTTCATCTAGAGAAGACAAAGGCAGTAGTATGCAATCATCATTTACTGTTTATGGTGTGAGACATTGTTCCTTGGTAACATCACAGTAATGTTGCTGATTTGTGAGTGGAGTGAATGATGGATGGTCCTACTGCAAGTTTACTTCTGTTTTTATTTCATCAATTATCAGTGAATCCAAGCAAATCCTACTTATGCTTAATTGATTTGAAAAATCATCAATTATCTTCAAATCAAACCCACTTGATTTAAATAAAACAAAGGCCTCATTGATTTGCCTACATTAGAAAAGAGGGTGTTGGTTGAGGAAAACATTGTTCATGAAGTTAGACACCAGGTTCAATACAGTGTTGGATATTTTATCAAAAGCTCCAGCTCCTGATACAAAAGCTTTATTGATGATTCTTCAAGCTTTCAAATCAGGTTTATGTTTATTTAGTTTCAAAGTGAAAACCTTTAACCAGCTAAGTTCAGATTTATTAGGTGCAAAGTGTAGACTTTGATTAGTCAGCAGACACATGGAAGTTTTCTCTTTTGTGCAAAACTTCAATTTTCAGCACATCTGATATTTAAAAAAGTTTGGTGTAAAAAAATACACAAACTTATCCATCCTGCCATATTGTGAACCTTCTGATTGGCAGAGTTAGAAGTCATTGTTATGCTTACTTCACTATAGATAGAGGATGTGACATGAGTTGTCTTTTAATACAAACATTTATTATATACCGATGAATGTTTATCTTTAAAATTAGTTTGTATTTTCCTGTTGAATACATACAGTTGTATTCCACTCTCCGTATTTGATAAAACCCCTTGTATTTTACTTGTAAGTTGCTTGTGTAAACTGAAAGGGCATAATATGATGGACTACTTTTCTATAAATAGAATAGATTGGTAGTTTCCAGTTATTTCCAGTTGTTTTCCTGTTAAAAACTTGTTGTTACCTTTAAATATGATCAATAATTGTAATTGTCTGTTGGTGGTATTATTCTTCAAACTTACGAAACAAAGTGTGTAAATAGATTTAACGCAATATATGCCAGATTTCTGTGAGATGTGTAATGGAAATTTACCTCGCCCTCGGCGAAAATTAGAAGTCATAGTTATACTTACTTCACTATATATAGAGAGGATCTGACATGAGTTGTCTTTAAATGCAAACATTTTTTTTAAAGAGATTAGGAAAAGTTTTAGTTAGCAAGCCTAAGGTGAGCTTACTATCATTTTTTCCTGGACTAGTTTTATAAATGTTCATATTAAAAGACAAGTGTCAAGACTCTTTTTATCACAGGATTTTAATTGATTTTACAAAATTTTACAACAAAACCTTTTGAAATAGTGGAATGAGATGATCTGCAAGATGATGACATTGATGACATTGTCAAACAGAAAGCTGTATTACACTAGTGTAATACAAAAAAAATGTAATGGGTGTATTGAATTGGGAATCATGTGATTAAAGTGTTTCTCCTTTTCTCTTCATAATTTATATGAATTATTGGATGGAAAAGCATTATCAATACTCCATGTGTATGACAGTGTCCTTATCCTAGATATGCTGTCATTTACTCTTTAACGAACAGCATTTGTGAATAACTAATGCTGATTGTTCATTATTTGCTTACATTTCATTCAAAGACAATAAGATGTATTTGTGGAGACTGAATAATAAAAAGGGACAATCTTGATCAAACAACACTAAGGTTGCAGGAACTGGCAGATCACCATCTACACATTTGCAGAGGTGTTATTAATACATGCTTAGCAGGCTTACCTTGTTTATACAGATGCACACAGAAATTTTATTTTATATTATTTCATAAAGTGTGTTTTTGTAACAAGTTAAATCTTCTTTTGGACATGAATACATTCGCATGTTTCATTTTTTGTGACACATTTTTCAGTGCATCTTGCGCATAGCTCTTTGCATAGCTTATTTATTTCATGTTGTCCGTTTTGGTTACTAGTTGACTGTTTAGGTAGACACGCAGTCATTTAGCGTTGGTTTTATTTTATGTGAAATATAATTCCATTCATCTTTATGCACTTGTTGTCTTTAGGCCTTTACAATGTTAATGTTAATAGCAATGAGGGGAAATACAAATGTTGTAACTACTGAATTACAGACAAAAAAATCTTTTAGAAACTAATGTACAAATAGATGGTAATCTCAGGTTATTTTCTGTGTCCCAGACAGTTTTGTCTGATGGATTTGTACCTGGTACACCCTGGCTAATGTTTCAAACAACACATTTCTATTATGAGGTGTGCTGTGTATTAATTTTCAAAAGCGTTTTTTTTTTTTTTTCATTTGTAGTTTTGTCACAATGCAGCATATTTGATTTTAAATGGACATACATTTAGAAGCGACTTGTTCTAAAAGTTGCCATCAAATGCCTCGTTAAAAATCCTCAGACAAGATTAAGTAGTCAAATGTATGTAACCATAGTAATGCAGATGGGTTAATGACTGTCTGCTGGTCCTTGCATTTTGTTCTGCTTCCATTTATTCTGTTTATTTTTCTTTTAATTTTTTGCATGTCTATGTATTCTGCTTGTATGTCCTCACATGGTTGTATGTCCGTAAATTCTGGTTGAATGTCCATGTATTCTGTAGGTTCATCCTTGCATTAGGGTTGTATGTTATGTTTTCTGAATGTGTACGTCCTTTTATTCTGATTATGATGTACCATATTTAAAATTTTCTTAGGATTTTATATACTGGTAACATTTGTAATGTTTTTCATAAGGTGAATGGAAAGTATCAAGGACTTTTTAAAAGCCTTTAGCACATATTATTCCCCATTTTTGAAATGAAATAAATATTTTTTAAATCTCCCTTGTAGGAAGGTATTTTCATATAATTTATACAAGAAATATAAGATTTTTTTTTTTAATGTGCTGATTTTTTATAAAAGCACTCAGGCTTTGTCATTTATTCATATCTCAATCAATAATATTACCTTTCATGTGCATGTTTCAGTCTTAAGTGTTTTTCAAAAGTTTATAAACCTTGGAAAAATCTTAAGTTTTCAATAGTAACTAATTACAATATATGAAATACCTACCTGCAAGGCAGGTAAAAATGTAGTTTTTTAAATAGAGTAAGGTCCCTTTACATATGAAAAGAAGGAATAACTGGAAGACTTTCTATTTTTATAATGTCATTTCATATCCCTGGAAAGTCATCTAGATTGTTCAGGTTTTACTTTCATTTTGATTATAACCACTGAGTATTCAACTAACATGTAATCATTCCAGGATTAATTTAATGTTAGACAAAATAATCATTGCACCTTTTCTTTGTTAATAATATTAGTGAATTTACCTTAAAGGTGGTATCTGACAGTTTGCCTGTATTTAATACACGTGCCAATATCTAACCACTGCCTTGGGGAATTTAGTCATACTTTTGGCATAAACCCATACTTTAGTCGTTATAAAGATGATTTTGAACACTAACTTTATTGTTAGACTCTATGAATTGTGAAAACAATCTCTAAATGTTCAGTCTTTCCAACACTATAAAAATTGCTATAGTGGTCTCTGCGGATTAAACGGATGACTATACAAAAGTAAGTAGTCACATGGTTTTTGTAAGTTTAAAAATAGCTATCTCTGCAGCATGGCTTGGATAGGAAACACCTGTTTGCAATGACAAGTGTGGATTTATCCTTGACTGTTCAAACAGATCTTTGGCATAAATGAACAGAATTTTGCAAGACCCTTTCAGGTACCAATGACTTATTTGGTTATTTGAGAACAAATATTTGGACCAAACTGTCGGATACCACCTTTAAGATTCTATGGTATTGACCTCTCAGCACTGTTAGGTGAATAAATCTGTTATTGGAAAATATTTTTGATCAAGGTTAACTAGCTCCTATTGAAATCTTTTTGGTTCAGTGCCTGTAGCATTTGCTGCTACATGTCATACACAAATTCTGAGAAATTAAAATTACAAAGGATATTACAACTTTAAAAACTAATGTCTGATAAAGATGTGCCCTCTCGGGCATTGATCATTGATCTTCTGTAAAACTAAGGATGAAATTTGCTAGCCAAGCAGTAGTGTAAATCTATCCTTTTTAGAAAATTTCTGCTCAGCAAAAGAGGCAAAATATATGCATATTTTAATATATTAATTGATGGAGCAAATTAGTCAACTACTGTTTTTGTTTAAAAATTTTTTTTTTTTAAAATTATTCAAAGCTGTTGCTAACAAACCCTTAGTGCTCCAATTATAAATTTGGTTGTACAAACCACAAACAAGTATATCCAACCTTCCTACCCTAGGAGTATGATAATCCCTTAACCTATATACTGTAATTATTAATTACTATACCCATACCTAATTATCAGCTAACACCTGCCAGGAAAGGTAACTACACCTATTGTAGAGACTCTGCAGCATATGATGCAGATACCAATCAAAACAACTCCTAACAGGAGCATACATGTGAACCTTTTCTGAAGGCAAAGTGAGAGATTTTCACTTGCAAAGTGAGAGATTTGTTATTTTAATAAACAAAGAAGGAAGTGTAAAACACCCCTCAATTTTATATAATTTTGAATCTTAAAAGTGGGAGTCTCCCTCCAAAAGTGGGAAAGTACACATGTATGCAGGAGCTAGCTTTTTTGTGTTTGCACTGTTTGTTTTTGACTGATCAGTCAGTGCTAGGCAGCCAAAGTTTGATGAATTTGTCGTGATAAGGTATGCACATAAAACACGTTCAACCCTTCTGTACAAATTAATATCAAGGGTACAGCTTATGTTGTGTGCTTATTTTAAATTGTTAGGTAAAGCTCAATATAATTTTTTAAGAAGCCTATGAAATACTAATTGAAACATTAATTGTAGTCAGCAAAAAATATATCAGCACAGAAATATTAATAATCTAATGATCTCAATTAGTAAAATTATACTTTAATTATTTGTTTTATTATGTCATATAAGCAAGCAGTTATTAATAAAACATGCTATGTGGGTTGTTGTTTTTTTAAATGTGTTTGCCATAGATTTATCATATGCCATTAATTTAAATAAGTTTTATTGTTGTTGTTTTTTTCCAGTAAAAGTCTATGGTTTAAAACTGGGACAGTAATAGACAAAAAGAAGAGGTTGCGTCCTAAATTAGAGAATATAAATAATTTGCTATCAAACATATATATGACTCTCTTTATCCTCTCAACATTATGATCTCAAGTTTCCTTTTAATCTTTTAATTATTTCCACAATCTAATTGATCAACAGTTTGCCAATAAAGTTGTTACCCTAAATAGCCACCATAATACATTTTGGTTGTTGGTAACACAAATTTAAATTACCTGATACAGTCTAGCACGAACATTTATTTTAATGATTTAATTGCATCTGTACCCCCATTATTGAGGGAAAACAGAGTCGACATTGTTCTATAAATATCAAGACTAACTCTAATCCTGTTTACCATGAATTGATCAGGCTTATGTAAATAGTATAGATCTAGATCAGACATCTGTCTGACCAGGATCTGCTCTATGTATTGCAGAGTCTCAGGCAATACCTGTACCTCAAAGCAACTTTGCATTAAAATGTAAGAAGACAGCTGGAAAAAAAGGTTTCTTTGCTAACCAAGCTGACTGGCTCTTTTGTAACCATGCCGAATGGTTTGTGCTTCTTGGCCAAGTCGTTGTCCAAATTTTACTGTCATGTTAAATATTATGCATAAACGTTTCTGTCCAAAAATAATTCATACATGTGAACTTTTTCTGAGGCCAAAGTGGGAGATTTTTGTTTTCATATTTAGAGAGTTTTGTTATTTTTCTAATAAACAGAGAAGAAAGTTATTTGTTTCCTAGTAGGGAGATTTCTGAAAATGTATAAAACACCCTCATTTTCAAATAATTTTGAACCTTAAAAGTGGGAGTCTCCCTCCAAAAGCAGGAGAGTTCATAATTATGTATGCAAGTTAACAACTGATCAGTTGTAGCCCTGTTTATTAACTGGATAGCATCTTTTAATGTTTAAATCGTTAGTGACAACTGCTTTGAACTCATGTACCATTTTATTCCTGTATTTTTAGGGAAAACCTGCAATTTATGTTACATTAACTTAAAATCTTATTCACATATCATAGATGACATATTATAAATAATTTTCTTTATATATATTTTTTTTTTTAAACACAACAACAACAACACAGCTACAGTTATTTAAAATTAATACACATTTCATTGATGTCCTGTTATAGTTCATTTTAATAATGTGTTGTTGTTTTTTTTGCAGTCCCCAAAACAAAAAGCGTAAGCAAATGGAGTCCCCCAACAGTAGTGGTATGTTTGTTCCCCGAAATGGACTGGTACCCCACATCAAACAGGAACCATCAGGTAGGTAGCCTGAAAGTATACTTAAAGATAGAAATAGTTGGAGAAACATGCAAGGTCTTCACAATTCTTTCTTAGGTAAAAGATTTCTTAAGCAAAGCATATCTAGAAAATATTCTTGGCAACTAGTGATAAGGGAAGCTATACCAGAATCAGTTTATTTTTTGGTAATTTAAGAAATGTTTCAGTTATCTCCCTTGTAGCTAAGTATTTTCATATACTTTATAAAAGAAATATAATAAACTTTATTTTTAATTTGCTTTTTTAAAGAAAAAATGCTCTCATGCTTTTTATTTAATTCTTTTCTCTATCAATAAGATTACATTTTATGTGCATGCTTCTGTTTTAAGTGATTTTCAAAAGTTTGAAAAATGAAAAAAAATCTTGAGTTTTCTGAAGTAACTATATATACCAAATACCTACCCAAAAGAAATGTAAGAAAATAGTTTTTTGATAGAGTGAAGCCCATTTACATACGAAAAGAGGAAATAATGTTACAAACAGAATTGTGGCCAAGCAGTTAAAGACACAATACTTGTTAATCCTCAGCCTCTCGCTGGTTCAATTTCATGATGGGGCAAAAACATGGTGGGGATTTCTCTCAGCCTATGAGGTGACAGTTGTTCTACCCTGACATCTGTCTGGGGGCTTCCACAACCAATATTAGCTTGATTATTTGTTGATATATTAAAGCTCAACTTTTGCATTTATTTTTTAAAGCATTATTTTTTTTATATATATTTCCCAGCATTCATAATGTATGAAAATCTATTTAGAAGACTCTTCAGTAATGTTAATATATTTCTGCATTTGTAACAACTTTCCAGCAGAGCTTATTTTGTTGTATTTTCAAGTGTTCACAAACCACAAGAAATATTTGTTTATATTTTCGAGAGTTAATTAACCAAATTTCCAGTATTTGCTAATTGTATGATTTATTTGTTGATGCATTCCAGCATTTACTAACCAGAGTTACCTGCCAGACTGTGAGGATGACTACAGTGACTATAATACAGACTCCAATAACGGGTTTGATAATGGAGTCTACCAGGTGATCAAGTGGCAACCATTCCAGATGAACAAATGGGCCACGCTCACAGACTCCAACCTTAAAGATCTGTGAGTAATGCGAACAAAACATTACAGCACCATATTTTGAATATTATTAAATTCAGTTTATAAATCTGTCATTTAGATTTATGTACACTAGAAAAAAAAAAGAAATGAAGAATTAATTTTACCACATGAACAAAATGGCTATACTTACAGATTTCAATTTAAAGGTTTAATTTAAACCTCATTTTGTAATTGTTACATATAGACTGGTATCCACCTAACATTATAAATTTCTTTTTTTCTATCTCAAACAACTAAATAAATTATTATTACCTGAAACTATTATTTGAAATGATGCTTATTAAAGTTAAACATCTATGTAAAAGTGAAGCACAACAAACCCTTGTCGTTACAAATACGGTATGTATGTCCTATTGTAGCCACACAAAAAACATGTGCACTTTTACTTTTAAAAATTATTTTAAGCTGACATCTACTTCATGTCTGAATATTTATTTGGAAAGATTGAACAATTGGAGTTTTTTGTGGGTTTTACTGTCTAACAGTAGAGATAGTGTTCAAAATCACCTTTACTCTGACTAAACTAAGGGTTTGTACATCACTTACACCATAATTCCCCCAAAACAGGCTCCAGATATTATTACATTTATTTAAATTAGGCAAATTGCCAGACACAACCATTTCATTTCATTAAAACAAAGTCTTTCATTCTTACAAAAGCACAGTTCTGTGCATATTTTTAAACATGTTTCTTAAAATACCTTAATGAAAATATGTCCTGAAATTCATGATTTGAGCATTTCTTTATAAATCTCTTGGCTGGGAGCTGTCTGATCAGGGTAACAACTATATGCTGCAGTCTTTATTAATGTCTGATGCATGAATTTGAGGGCAGGTAATTGATAATTTAGGTTATAAACATGTCTTCTGACATCGGAGTAACATTTCTAATACCTGATCTACCCACACAGCCCGGCTCCTCAGTATCGTGTTGACGCAGACAAAGGCTTCAACTTCTCTGTGTCTGATGATGCCTTTGTGTGTCAGAAGAAGAACCATTTCCAGATCACATGTCACATTGGTATCACGGGAGACCCCAAATATGTTCGCACATCCGAGGGGGTGAAGAAAATAGACCACTATTGTCTGCACTTTCATGGAGTTAAGGTACAGTAGAGTCACCGTAATCCTGTATCATTGGAAGATGGATTTGTTAATGATTTTCATCAAACATCACATTTACCATTCTGCATACCTAGTTGTGTCAAGAAAACCCTATGTTTATTAAAGATAAAAAATACATTGAGGATTTGCAATTCAAATAAGTGTGTAAATCTTAAAATGGAACAAAACATTTAATGCAAATATATCACCAACTTTCCCATTTGGAAAGAAAAAAAAAATTGACTTAAACTAACACAATAAACAGGATTATTTGACAATTTTTGCTATTGATAATCTCTTCGTCATATTTATCCATCACAAGTGTATTGTCTGCTATTAATAAAAACAAATACACTTTGTTTTTGTGACTTTGACACTGTGTTGATATTTTCAGATGGAGTCCCAGAACCAGATGATCAAGATTGAACAATCCCAGTCAGACCGCAGCAAGAAGCCCTTCAAACCTGTCAGGTACTTGTACATGTAAGCCTAACTGGGGTTGTCTTTCTTTATGTTAGCCTTTTCACTACCAAGATTGATGTATACATCCAAGATATAATAACCATGTTACATACAGATATTGGTGTCTTTTTTCACCATTACTGCTATTGCATGTATTTAGAGGATTTGTTGATTGCACATCTGTATTATTGGCGAATGCACTGGCATGAACAAATTATACTCCTTCCTCAGATTTGGCCATTGACTAGCACTGGGATTGTGTACAATTTGTAATAGAGGTTTTCAAAAGGATCAAACAATCTGGTTATTAGATGGCAAATGTCTGCAGATGCATACATGTGAACTTTTTCTGAGGCCAAAGTGGGAGATTTTCACTTGCAAAGTGGGAGATTTGTTATTTTCATATAAACAAAGAAGAAATTTATCTTTTTCTATATAGGGAGATTTCTGAAAATGTATAAAACACCCCTCATTTTCAAGTAATTTTGAAAATGTGGGAGAGTTCATGTGTATGCAGATGGGCATCAAACATTATATTCCAAGCATCCAACTCAATGAATGACGAATTCAAGATAACTTTCACAGGATAATTGTCATCCGTTGCCCCATGCACATGTTGTTGAAGTATTATGTGATAGGGTCAAGCTAGGCCACTGTAACTAAAGTTAGATATTTCATTTCTGTCAAATAACTTAATTTCAGATTGGTGAATCATTGTCAGATTTAGTAGGTAAATACTTTATGGGAAATCAAAGATTTGAGTTGACTATATTTAGGTAAATAGAATCAGGGTCGCTCGTTCCAAAAAGCATTTTTGCACAATTTCTTCCAAGCCCAACTCATACATTTCTGCCTGCTGACCAAAAATTCTCAGGACTAGTTCAGTGTTTTTATTGGTAGTTTGTTCATAGAGTCTTTATTAAACAGTTGGAAGAGAGATCTGCCTGTACTGGGGTGGTCTGTGATTCAAATGCCTCAATTTTTAGACTCTGTAACATTTAAACCTCTGATCAACCTGCCAAAGCATGTTTGAACTGTGCCATGAATCAGTACTGAAGGGTAGAACCAGGGATAAGATATAGGGTGAATCTCATTGTTAAAGGAATGATTAGTGTAGCAGTTGTACCAGTAGTTAGTTCCCTGAGCCCCTATTGCTCCGTTGATAAAGCAACCTGCTCATATTGCAGAGGTCTGTGGTTTGAAACCAAGTGGAGGCTCATTTTTTTCTGCTTCTGTTTACAATATTGTCAGTTCGTGCCCCAGTGCATACTGTCAGAATTTTGTGAGAGGGTACATATAGGTCATGGTCATTGTTACTTAAAATAGATTGTTTCCATCAGCTTACTTGTTATGCCCCAAGACACAAAGTTTATTGGGACTAAATTGGAATAATTTTAAGATAAAGGTATGATAAATAGATTTAGTAGGTATATAACCTATAGAAAGGTGATATTGGAATTTCTGTTTAGGTCACTAGGTACAAGTTTAAGACGGCTAGCTGTTACTGAAAAATGTTTGAATAATTGGGATCAGAAAGTGACCTGGTTTCCCTTTTTCCTTGGAATATACATGTTTCTGCAGAATCTCTGGTAGTCAAAAGGTTAACTATCATGTCTATAAAATTACATAAAGTTGTTTTAAAAATTAAATTGAAAGTAATATTATACTAAACTGTAACATTACTATACTTTTTTGTTAAATAAGTATGACTAACACATTTCTAAATTCCAGCAATTATCATACTTAAAACTCATTAAATGGTTGCAATGGTTTTATATTAGTATTGGTCTATTTAAACATACTTCCATGTCAAATTTCTAGACACTCTGCACAATTCTCTTCTCCTCTCCAGGGTTGACCTCCTGCCAGACCAGCAGTCCAAGATGACAGTAGGCAGGCTGCACTTCAGTGAGACGACTTCCAACAACATGCGAAAGAAAGGTCGACCAAACCCTGATCAGCGATACTTCATGTTGGTGGTGGCACTGCACGCTCACTCAGGTGACAACAGCTACATGATTGCTGCAAGCTCCTCTGAAAGGCTGATCGTGAGGGTATGTGGACCTAGGGTTGGTTTGAACTACTCCTACCTTTGCATATTCTTTTTATCTTTCAACTATTTTATATAGCCCTGAGCATCTTGGTAAAATACATATAGTCCCTGGGTAAGTGGTGTAAATGTCATGAGCTTTCTGAATAGGGTCTGTACATTATGCTGCATAGTCCTTGGTCATATTACACACTTAAATAGCTCATAAATGACAATTTGGGTCTTAATACAGTCAGTATGATACTCATGATAACATATCATAATTAGGGATAATAAAACAGTTATTACTCTAAAATCTACAGGATAATTTATCAGTTAATGTAAATAAATACATCATTAGTTGATATTGTAATTAAGTTCTTAGTTAAATAGTATTTAATTAAATATTTTTAGATAAATAAGTGTTACTTTTGTTTATAAGGCTTACGAAAATTTCATTTAAAATTGTTGTATTTATTTTATAACTACTATATATAAGTAGTTCCTTTGGCAGAATGTCTTTTCAGTTATTGTTCCTGACACATCTTTTTCCTTTTATTCTGTAAGCAATATGTTAACAGTTATAATGGCATCACTACAAATTCCAACCTGTATGACTGGTTTCAATTATGTCAGGCATCCAATCCGGGTCAGTTTGACAGTGACATAGATGTCCAGCACTGGCAGAAAGGCCAATCCCAGGACTCTGTGTACCACATCGGGCGCGTTGGCATCAACACAGACCACCCTGACGAGGCCCTGACTGTCCATGGTAACGTGAAACTCTCCGGGCAGATCCTTCACACCTCAGATGTTAGGGCTAAACAGGATCTCAAAGAGGTACATACGCAACAGTCAGTAGGGGTGGTTTTATATGATGGGGTAATGCTACTTGCAGATCCTTCTGTTCTCCTTTGCATATTAAAATTGATTGTTAAGGCATATTTAAAAAAAACATAAATATAATTCACTTCAATCTTTAATTACTTGTTAACTATCAGAAGGTGTATTTGGAGGGGCATGTAACCCCTGAATTAATTTTAGCAGAGTTATGCCTCCGTTTAAGCTAAGAATTTTCATTATACTATCCAGCATTGAGAAAAGTAGAACAAGCTGTCTAAATCGACTAAATTTATATTAAAAAAAATCATTTCAGGAAATTGGTCCATAGCATAAGTTGGTCTCAATTTGTACAATTATTAGTGATGGCTAATAGAATATAATTATATAATAATAGTAGAAATTCTACTGTTTAAGATCACATACTGGCTGTGGGGTAAATACAGTATCAAAATACCAGTGCCAAAATATTACTTTTTGTTTGGTTATTAATGGTCATAATTATAATCATGGGGTATTTTTTCCTAGTAGTTTTCATACACACCCTGTAACTATAATCAACTCAAGAGAGTTGACTGAAATGTTTGTCTATAGCTTTACTGTTGTATTTTATGTTTTACAAACATTGAAGAATTTTTTTTTTAGATTTCAATTGTATATACAGCTCTTACATTGATCATTTAACTTTAAAGAGTGTTTAATTAACAAATGTATCTAATTGCTGCCTTTTCCCCCATTACTAGATGACCACTAAGAAAATGTGTTATCCAGTTGTAACAATCTAACCTCTGTAATCTATGTGGGCAGGTGGACTCCAAGGAGCAGTTAAAGAAGGTTGCGGGGCTGAAGATCTATGACTACAAGTACACGGAAGACTACGCAGACCACGTTGGTCTACCTGAGGACCGCCGGAAGGACACAGGGGTCATAGCCCAAGAGATTCGAGAACTGTTGCCTGATGCCGTTCTGGAGACAGGGGACGTACACTTTCAAAATGGCAGAGAGATCAAAAATCTTCTGGTCGTCAATAAGGTAGGCTGGCTACCATGGTGACACCTTGTTACCATGGTGATGGAGCAGTTTTACATGAAACTAGTCTATTTTCATTGTAAAATCATATTTTTGCACAAAATGTGCATGTTATATGTAACTTCTCAATTATGAGCTCTATTGCATCAAAGGTTATTTAAGTAAACCCTATACATCATCTGATGGGTACAAATTTGGTTGCTCAGCATTGTGTAATCCAATAAAAGCAACAATGGACATCAGCAAGAAAAAAAGTTACAAGTTCCAACAATAGTGTAAACAAATTATAGTGTAGAGAAGAAGTCTAAGAAGATAATTTTAACTGTTTTAAGCTCATCTAAAATTAAATTTATAAAAAATTCAATCAATTATGGCTCAAAAATGCCAATTTAAATCCAAATACACTATTGATTTTTTTTATATTTTATGGGATTCTTCAACAAATTCCTACCAGTCACTAAAAAATTTAAAACCCCCCAAATGATTCAGAATAATTATTTCTCAACTACAATTATCCTCATGTTACTCTACCTCAGCTGTCATTCTCACTTGAAACGGGCATTGAATCCATGCAGTAGAGGAGTTACAATTTGGCAACCTTTTCAGCTTGGACACAGTTGCCCTTCTGAAACTGCATTTCTGATATTGGTTTGTTTCAGGACCGCATTTTCATGGAGAATGTTGGTGCGGTGAAGGAGTTATGTAAACTGACAGACAATCTGGAGGTGAGAATAGATGAACTGGAGAAGATGAACAGCAAGCTCGCCAAACTGAAGAGATTCGACAGCTTTAAGTCAACTGTCAGCTCAAAGTCCAGCTGCAGTAACAGCACTGTTAACAGGTTAGCACTGGTGGGGTAGCATTGTAAAAGGATACAGTACTTTCATGCCTTTTGGAGTACCTGTCAGAACTGTTGCTCCTAGGTGGAGGGAAGACTTTTCAACTGTTGCCTGAGGGACAACTGCTTTTTGTTCTACAAATAGACATAAAATGTATATTATAATCTGTCATAACATTTTCTTACTTTATTCTAAATAATTACCAATCACAATTTTACTATTTATTGTTTGTATTTTGGGAAGTATTTTGTAGCCTGATTTATCTTTGTAAACTGCTCACATCTGGATAAAACCAGTTCTCAAGTAGAATATACTTGTGGGGAGCAATACCAGTCCAGGTTCTTAATGACTGGAACAGAGAAGCTTGATCATAATATAAGAATTAATTAGTATTGATGCATATGAAATACAATTTAGTGATCGCAAATAGTAACCATAATTACAAGATGTTAACATAAAATTGGCTTCAGTTTGTATTTAATCATAATTATGAATGGTTTTTGACCAGCATAAAACTCAATATGTGAATATGTTAGGACAATAGTGTTTTTTAGCTTTTCTTTGAACCGTTGATAGTGAGTGATATGATTCAAATAGCTTAACTTGTCTAAACCTGTTTACCTCCCCTATTCCAGTGCTCCACCCAGGAAGTCCCACCGCCCTCATCCCCACAAGAGTAGCAGTGCTCCACCCCCACCTCCTCCCTCAAACCAAGGCTGGTGCAGCAACAGGTTCATCCAGATTACCATCATCATTCTCATCTGCATCATGGCATTCTGGTACGCGCATTAGCATTTAACTTTAAATTAACTAATTAACTAAATGTTTAAACCAGCCATTTTCTGCACTCTTCATAAAAGCATTTCTTATATAAGCTCAGAATATGTTATGCTGTTTTGCTGTTATTATCATTGTCGGAACCCACATTCACCCATACCACTTTATTCGATGGTGGCCATGAGATATTAGGCAGGTTAAAGTTCATTTTCATGAATATTCATAGCCACCAGTGGTCCATTGAAAATGCATGTTACATCAACTCTACTTTTCAAGCGAACTTAAAAAAACAAACTATTTGTCAATTTCAAGCTGGCCACACTATTCTGCGATGCCTGTTTTTTACAAATTGTAATAATTTCATTAGCTGAATTTTCATGCCGTATTGGACAAGGAGCCAATCAAATGCTTCATGAATATATATTCATGAGAACAAAGTTTTTTAAGCTAAGTAACCCACAGTATATGTACATAGTGAAAACAGAATATTTACCCAGGGTTCCGACAATGTATGATTATTTGACTTGGGTCTTCTTGTTTACATCAATTCTAAGTTAACATTCAACACAACCATTGTGCAATTTTCTTATTTGCCTTTTTGTGTATTGGGCGTTAAGTTTTTAAAACTTGTTCTTCTGTTGTATTTTCTGTAATATATAGTTAGTGTTTTTTTTATTCTTTTTATGATTTTGTATAGTGCATATATCAAGGGTCTTAATTCTAATTCTATCAATGACATTAATGAAGTTATTGCTTTAAATGTTTATTTCTTATGACTGTTTTTTTGATATTGTCAAGAACATGTGACATAATTAGTGATACATGAGTGGCAGAATTAATTCACTGCTACACTCCCATTCCAGTCTCATTGCCATTACCACCCTGTACATCCTGGAGAGAGTCAACAACAAGTTTGGGGACACTGGTGCCACTGACAGCCTAGGGTATGAACATGCTTCTTACAATGTACTTAGCCACTGAAATACACTTAAATAACCCATGCTATGTATCTAAATTGTAGTCATCTTTTTAACTCTTTAGCCTGCTATTTGAGTATTTATAAGGCTTTAGCAAAGAGTGTAGCTCCAGATCAGCCAGGTCCCTGCTGAGGTAGCTGTCTGATCAGGATCTACACTATTTGCTGCCCAATCTCTGTTTATAAGTATAACAGCCCTGACATGAAACATATATAATATATAAGCAAAAAAAACCCAGAAAATTTAGCATGTTTTTTTAACAAAATGCAGCAAGTGAAGGGTTAACATCAGCTAAAAAAGCCTTCACATAATTATTGCGACTTAGAAGAAACTAGTGTACCTTCCAGTGGAGAACTGGCTGGTCTGGATCTACTCATTTTGCCTAAGTTTGATCAGTTTGTGCTTAGCAAGCTAAGTGTTCAAGGGAACAGTTCCATGTTTGCAGACATCAAAGTGTTTTATTTATTTATTATAGGCTGTGGTATAAAATGAAAATTAGTGGCTCTAATGGAAGCATATCCCATATTGGGAAGCAGGCATCGTAGCTTGCAATTAACATCTTTTTGTCAAGTAATTATTGTAGCTAGTTTCTAACATTTATTTATTGTTGGCTTTTTTATATAACAGTAACAGTGGACCCAATGGGAGTACGTCACAATCAGGAAAGCAGACACCAGACCCTGGGAAGAAGACAACGCCTCCTAGTATTGTAACCAACCACCCCCCACCCACAATCATAATACCTGATACATCACCCACTGGATCTAGTAAGGACACAGTCTATCTAAATTGTATTAATCGGGGCCGCAGATAATTTCTTTAATGCTTATTTTTGTTAGTTTCTATTATAATTGTCTGATATGTGTCACTATCAAGTATGCACAATATAAGGCTTGGTTGAGTTCAAAGGTCTTCATGAAATACTTTTGACAGCCCAAAGTGGCTCATCGACTATTTTAGTGCCGCAGTAAGATTTATTTCATATAAAAAATTTAGAAGTTATGCTTATGATATGAAAATAACCTTTTGCCATACATCTTATAGTGACAATCATTACAGTCATTGGCATTGAGTTGTAGGAGTGGTTTTGAGATTAAAATCAAAGCACTTATAGCACTGAATGGGCAGTCTGTTTTGAAATTGGATATAATAACTTTCATGATGAAAATATTTTACTCAAAATTGAGTTAAAATGAAGACATA
Source organism: Sinonovacula constricta (assembly GCA_007844125.1). Classification (NCBI taxonomy): domain Eukaryota; kingdom Metazoa; phylum Mollusca; class Bivalvia; order Cardiida; family Solecurtidae; genus Sinonovacula; species Sinonovacula constricta. The sequence goes on along the minus strand of CM017568.1, from coordinate 29,262,502 downwards.
GTACTTGAAAACAGCTGGAATTCTCATTAATATTACTGATTTCAAATTATGCGCATTATCACCTGGGCCCAGTCACTCACCTGTATGTTACCTTTACAGGTGGAATTCCCCCCACAGTGCCTCCAAAGTGTGCTCCATCAGACTGCCAGGAACTGTGTTGTGGACCAGCATCTGACCAGGGTGATTATGATCCTACAGGATACAAAGATTTTCTACATGACATTATAATGTCCAAGAAAACCACTCCACCACCCTACAATATACACAACAAGGTAGGTCTTCTCGATTGGTTTCTCCAAACTGCAAACAGATGTCATAATTGTTACCATGTGAAGGGAAAACAATTGTGGAACAATCAATGTGTACACTAAAATTGTATGTTATATGAATTACCTGAATTAGCATCCCATGCACAACATTGAAGAAGCAGTGTATCAATGATAGAACACACCTGTATATGTAGTGCTTTAGAAGAGTGATAGCTCTTGGTAAAGGAGGCTGGGGTTCAAACCCAGACCGGGACATAAAGTCATAAAAATAGTAGTAGATATAAATTATACATGGTTGGTGCCAAGAATGAGAAAGTTTATCTGGTGAGCGAGAAGCAAATATCTTGGCGAGCTTTAGCGAGCCAAGATACACTTCAAATTCAATTTTTGCTTAGCTTTACACTTCATTTTACCCTGCTTTTTATCTTTTATATGAAAAAAATATCAAAATAGGAAATCGGTCAGCCGCTTTACTCCTTTTTCATTCAGACATAAACCTCTGTTTTATATCGGCAAAAAAGCATTAATTACACGTTTCATTAAGAACATAACTAATGTAAACAGTGTATTCATACACGTGGTTTGGTCACGTGACCTATTGACAGGATATCACTAAGTTTATCCAGCAAGGCTTTATTCTGCACATTTACGCATGAAAGCAGTATAAAATAGTGGTATAGGGATTCAGACTCCTTCTACCTTGGCAATGCTTTGTACCTCATTTGTGCTCATTTCCTGCAGCCCAGCACCCCAAGAATCCAGGTAATCATCAACTCTAATGGTCCTTACACGGACAACGAGTCCTACAAACCGCTAGTTCCCTACATGACCTACACAGAGAGCCAGTACAAACGGCGCAAGAGGAGTGGTAAGTAACGTATTTCATGTAAAGGTCAATCTGATAAAAATCATATCCTGAAAACCGCTCCGCTATCAGGATCTGATGACGAGTCAATAAAACCTTCCAAGCCAATCAGAATGTCGCCTACAAAATCGCACCTGAAGGCAGGTGCGTTGTATGCGGTACCCCATTTGTTTCAACATTAGTAACATCTACAGGTCTAACATTAACTAACAAATAGTTTCAGAACAACTTAAACTAAGTGACAAAATCTACTGAGTCATCGATAGCGGTCATTTTGCAACTCTTACCGAAAGCATTAGGCATAATGCTCTCTGATTGGCAGATATAAGAATATTAATCTGGGAAAACCATTCTTGTTTATAGACGGTATTTGCTGGCCGTCATCGGATCTTACATTTTGTAAGATCTAACTTTAGTGAGATTGTGTAAAGGTCTACATTTGATAAAAATACCAGTACAGTTTGGAGGACATACAAGATGCGATTTTAAGAACTTTAGTAAACTGTGCATATGCTAATTAAAACATTAATTTCTTACTAGTTAATATAAGTTAAAAATAGTTTATATTGGCATCATATACATTTTCACTTGTAGTGAGACTGATAAAAAAAAAATTTATAAAGTTTTTTTATCAAAGATGCTTTGCTATAACTCACATAATTCAATAATGTTTTTTCCAGTGTCCTTGATAGCGGAATTCCCAGCAGAGATCACCATAAAGGAGGTGAATTTTACTCTCAACGAGCAGTTCTTTAAGATTGGAGGTAGTCACAACAACAATCTTACGTATGAACTGCCCTTCAGCAAGTTTTTCGACTATGGAAATTACACACTACGATTTAAGTGAGTATTTTTTGCAGCTTTATACTGGCATTGACTAAACTTGGTGTGTCTTCACTCACATTTGAGATAGAAGCTGTGAAACCCATTCAATGTAAAGAAATTAAAATTATTGGAATATATTAGAAGGCCCGTTTTATTTTGTATTGATTGACAATAAATTAATTAAGTCAAAGGTCGATAAACCGATATGATTTTATAAAGGGAATACTTCCATCTAATGAACTCTCCTGCTTTTGGAGGAAGACTCCCTATTTTAAGGTTCAATATTATTTGAAAATGAGGGGTGTTTTACACATTTTTAAAAAAAGTCTCCCTACTTGGAAACAGGTAACTTCCTTCTTTGTTTATATAAAAATAACAAATCTTCCACTTTGCAAGTGAAATCTTCTACTTTGGCCTCAAAAAAGGTTCACATGTATGAAAAAAGGTTCACATGTATGTACTTACATGAATTGTAATTTTAAGTTACATTTAGCTTCAAAGGCTGTGAATTATAAAAATAAATGTTTGGTAAGAAATGAAGACTAAATGTTGCCAACTAAAGAATAAAATCATGATATTTAGGTGTGATTTCCAGGACAATTGGAAGATAAGTGATGTTGCAGAATTGGTCCTTAGAGAAGATTTATTAGTACAATTATTTACATATAAGATTGTGTTTTAAAAAAGAAAGTTGATTTTGAGTAGGTATACATATTTTTAATAAGATTTAAAACAAAAAACTGCATCTTTGTGACTATTATACTGTTGTTCTATATAACCATGACTGTGTGTATTCCAGTGTATCCCAGGACCACGTTGTCCACATGTGTCATCACGGAATGTCCCAGTTCTGCGATGAATCCACCACTGACGACGATTGGCCTGCAATAACAGCAAATAGTGAGGTAGGGTCATACACTGGTTATAACTTAATTTATTACCCAATTTCTTATATATAAACATCATTGTTGTATTTTTAATGCAAAACTAAACTCTATAATAAATATAACTTAAGTCTGTGATTATGCAAGTGTTCTGATAATAGCAAACTCGCTAAATGAAGACATTTTTCTGATGTGTTATTTCATGCCTTTTTTAGTACAACAGCAAAAAACGTTGCCCCTAGGGTATTGGGGCTGACATTTTGAACACTTGCCCTTGACCTTCTGCCTCCTTCAGCAGGTCACAAGTCATTCTTTTAACCATGGGGCAACCATTTTTGATTGTTTTGCACAGAGGCCTGAAGTTAAGTTCTGTTAAATAGAACAAGAGTTTTCCTGTTTGCTTAATAAGTTGTTTGAGAAATATCATTTAAACCACCCAGTCCAGTTCTATCAAATGACCTTAGCTGACATGTACAAGGTCAGTTAAGGAATTCTGCTATATATATAAGAAGTAGAGTGAGTGTATATAAGTTTAGGTACATAATTGTTCAGCTGTTGCATGCATTTAGTAAGGCTAAGAAATCTATGCAATAGAACATAAAAGTTGTTAAACAATTTAAATCTATTATGGAAGATTTAAGTTAAAATCAAGAATAACAAACTTCTTATCAATATGCTAACAACAATACTTTGCACTCATTCATGTCCAATACATTTGATATTGTTTCATTTAGAATGCTTGCCAAACCCAATCTTTAAAACTTGTCTTTAACACTGAGATGATGACTTGTTATTTATTTTTATTTATCTGTTATTTATTTTTATTTATCTTTTAAATATATACACGATATATGAACCAAGTATTTTTGGCATGCCATAAACAGTAATGTATTTGTTGATACTATCTCCAGGTAACTGCAATACTGTTGTTGGGACAATGTTATCTAGCAAACAAACAAATCATAACTTTAAATATTGTATGATAATAAGTTTTACAGATTTCTGACATATTTAAACAGTGTATTCCATTACAAGTATTTTTAATGTAATATTTTCTGAAAGATACGTAATGTGATATATAGATAATTATTGATATTTAAAAAATCTCCTTTTTAAAATTATAATTTAGGATGGTGATGGTGAGTTTGCTTCAGACAAGATATGTGTGTAAACTTTACTTGTTTTCTGTGTATAATTCTCACACAACATCCCTGCCCCAGTAAACACGCAACATTGTGCCATCAGATTTCCATCAAAATTTCGATATTGTACAACCATCTGGTTAATGTTTCGAAAACATTACAAAAAATACAACCTTAAAACAACATCATTCTTAATTTGTGTAAGCTGGATGGACCTTTAAAGCTTGTTTTTAATGGTTTTTGTTTAGAAATTAAATCATTTTCAGTATAACCTTCTACTATGGTGGTGGCCTTAGGATCCATAATTCATGAATGTTCTTCTGTATATTTCAGTGGAAGATACCTTTTGGCAAGTACAAGGCTAGCTTTTTCAGGTTCAGAGTAACTCCATTGGTAAGTCAGTGATAGTGTGTTTGTAAAACTTGGGAGTAGAGATTAATGCAGAATCATGTTGTGGTTTCAGAATTTATAGCAATATTTTGTGTATAGCAGGCTAACTTTTCACCTGTTCACAATGTGCTTTACATTAACCCTGATTGGGTAAACCCATTAACAGATTTAAACAATCAGGAACTGTCCGTTAGTTCATATCTGTTAATTAGTTAGTCCATATATGTTAATTAGTTAGTCCATATATGTTAATTAATCTGTCCATATATGTTAATTAGTTAGTCCATATCTGTTTCTTACTCTGTCCATATCTGTTAATTAGTCAGTCCATATATGTCAATTAGTCAGTCCATATATGTTAATAAGTTAGTCCATATATGTTTCTTAGTCAGTCCATATCTGTTAATTAGTCAGTCCATATACATTAATTAGTCAGTCCATATATGTCAATTAGTCAGTCCATATATGTCAATTTGTCAGTCCATATATGTCAGTTAGTCAGTCCATATATGTTTCTTAGACAGTCCATATATGTCAATTAGTCTTTATGCATTCAACTTTCAAACTGCTGTACTTAACATACATTATACAAAAGCATTAGCAGAAGCAATTAACTGAATGCAATTTTTTATTATTCATGTAGTGTTATTCAATAGTAATATTTTTATAGAAACATAAAATGGGAGAGAAATTGGATAAGTAGGTCTTATGATCCCTTTTTTATAATTATGTATGTATTGTTATACTTTCAAAATAAGATATTTTTAAAGTAACAATGCGACAGTTTCAAATGTAATTTCTTGACCTGATAAGCTGAAACTGATAAGGCCTAGACAAAAAGTGTAGATTCTGAACAGCCCCCCCCCCATGGGCTCTTATGTATTGAATTTAACTGTGGCAAACCAGTATCTGGAGTTTTCTTGATTTTGCAAAGCAAAAAGTAGTTCTTGATTGCAGCTGGCATTCTAGCATTGTATAGCTAACCACCATTGCATGATTTTTTTTGTAAATTACTAATATTGTGTTTTGCTTAATGATAAAAGTGATATAAAATAACAAAAATCATATTGTTTCTTTCGTGTAGCATGCCCCTGGAGTGTGCACCCAGCCAGGCTCAGAATCTGAGGGGAACTTCACAGAATACAACCTGTACTTCGCTAGACAGTGTTTGTGAGGGGAGGACTTAAAAGCTATCCCAACCTGCACCCAGGACCATTCCTAATCATACACGTATACTTACAGAGTTTCTTAACATTTGTCCTTTAATTCCAACTCAAAGCTTTATAACCACAGACACCTAAGAAAGCTGCCAAAGCAATCTCAGAATCAAGCAGAAACTTGTTTTGCTGCCCCAATTGTGTGACCTAAACGAACTGAACCAAAACTTGCTGAAATCAGGACCGTTTGTGTATTTATGAAAGTTCTGATATGAGATATCTTATGGCGTCTAGTCATTCCTAGTACTAACTAGAAAGCTACATTGTAAGGACGACATGCACAAACTTATGTTTTATAAGTAACAGCCAAAGGTTCCTGGATGGTAAGTGGCATTCTGATGGCAAGCCATGGACATAAGAGAACGTGCTGCCCTGTGATGTTACGCTGGTAGGTTACAGTTCTGTTGTATTGAGCTGATAACTGGTATGTTTAACTCCTGATCTGCTCACCAAGACATGATCAGCATAAGCGAAAAAAAGTAGTTCTGTATCAGCCAGCTCACGTTTAAAAAAAAAAAGATCAAAAGAACAAAATCATTTTCAGGAAATATTTACATTTTTATTTTTACAATAACTAAAGAGCTGTGAAGTTGTCTAACTATGTTGTATTTATTTCATACCATAAGCAGTGTGCTTGAGTTACATTTAACTTTGCTATGTAAATATTTTGAGTAAAAGAGCAACACGTAATGTGCTAGAATCAAAATGCAAATATCTGTTATTTTGAATTACAATGAACACAAGTTTGGTCATATTTGTTTGAAGGGGAAATTATGTTTTCATCTTTTCTTATTCAAAATTGATTGATGTGCCTTATTTTGTTTGAACCAGTTACTGGCTCATATATTTGATTTTTATTGATTTGCAACATAAATGATATTTGTATGTACTTTACTGGCATGCTGAAGATATTTGTTACATGAACAAATGTGCAGGTATTTTATATAAGTGTGTGCTAATCAAATTTGAAAAGAAAATGTTGATATTTATTTATGGTTGTGATATTAATATGGTTATGTATGTAAAATAGTTAATGTGTTGATGCAAGATGATATTATGAAAATATGTCATCGTTTGTGTGAAAGTTTGGCTTCCAGTAACAAGTATCAATATCAAAGGAATGGTCATTAAAAATATATATATATTTAAAATAGCTTTATTTTATAAATCTGTGAATTTTGTAGCATTTCTTGGTCTGGAATTTGAAGGAAAAAAACAACAAGCTTATGATTTCATGAAACATCATATATGTGTGTGTTATACTTCTATTAAATAACATTTTCTAGTCTTATTTGTGTATCTAGAACAAACAATTATGCCAGATTCAACTGTATTAACTGCATGGTCCCTCATTAATCAATGCCTTAACTCATTACAAGACTTATTAAACATAAGGACACATAAAGTATGCTCATTTTGTTTTTCACCCAAATGACTTTCATCAGGGATATAAAGTTTTAATTCACCACACTATGTTTCATTGGCATGCATGCATACCCTACATATATTCAATATCCATTTCACTTTTGCTCCATTCTTGATTTATTCACTGACATTGAAATTTTATTGTTGAAAGTGTTATTGTTACACTAATTTTTGATTGTTAAACTGTGTGCAATAGCATCTTGCAAGTAGTGAATTGTACATATTTATGATGCAATTGTTTGATGACTTTGGTTATGAAATATGTAAAGGGCTTCATTGCTTAGTTGACATCTCTGTCTTTTTCATTATCAACAAGGGATGTTACTCCAACAATTCAGATACCATTTACTTACCTCATTTTTGAGTAGGTATTTGGTATATAGATGCTGTGGAAACATTAAGATATTTCCACATTTTAATTTTGGAGAACACCTTAAACTGAAGCATATAAAATAGGATATTATTGATTGATATTAAAATGTTTTAAGGTGCTTGAGCTCCATTTAAAAAAAGCAAAATAAAATCAAGAATATTTCTAATATAAAGCTTATGAAAACACGCCTTCCTCAAGTTACAATGTATGTTTTGAGAACATGAAGTTCTAATATTCACTTACATTTCTATTATATCATTTCTATGTAAAAACTGGAAATCAAGTCACAAAGTTCAGTCTATTTAGATTTTATTGTGGATGTTACCTCAATTTAGAACATTTATTAAAGCATCATACAAAACTTTAGATATTTTCCTTTAAAGCAATTTTAGAGATATTGTGTGTTGACATCCTTGACATCAATAATGCTAACTTGAAATCATGGTTTGTCAAACTTGCATTTTGTTAAATTTTTCTTTATAAAAATGTATTGACCCACGTAAATTAAATATTACCTCTCTTCACTAGATTATATGTGGACATGCTGTTGTTAGACTGAGGTCTGGTTTGACTATTTTTTTTTTATTTGTGCTTATTTATATTTTTTAAGCTCCAAATGCAATTCACTCAGAGAACTTTCTTTCATTTTATTTTTTATTTTGCAAATTGATAACTCCTCCAATTTGCAACTTTAAGCAATTAACATTTATATGCCATGTTTGAACCTTTCATTGATGTACATTTATATTATGCATAATTAAAGTCATTGTTATTTGGTATAACATGTGAGTTGCCCATCTAACACTCATTTGAGGTCCCTTATCACTGTTTAATGATTGATTCTTAATATTTTTTGCAAATTGTACAATGAAAATCATTGTATTAAATTATTTATAAATTTATCATTTGTTAGGGATAATATTATCAAGCTAATTTAAAAAAAATATTGAAATAAACATCTGTTTTTATGTCTTATTATGTTTTGTTTTTATTGAAGTAATTTAAAATTGCCTAAAAATATAAATTAAACACATTCTTCCTTGTAAAGATGTTTGTTTAGTGTAAACAAATAATCATATTCTGTTTTAAGCAATTTTATTTTAATTAAGAGCATAAAAAAGTAACATTTTATATACATTTCATTCTTTTTGTCTGTACATGTAAATATTTTGTTTTATTTTAATGCATAGTTGTATTTGCAACCTGGATTAAGTGCTAAAATATGTTGTCATGTTCATTTAAGCATGTGTTTTGTGTATATATTTTGAATGTACATTGTTGTTATTTCATTAAACTGTTTATACATGCAAATGGTTTGGGTTTGGTTTGTTTAGAAACCATCACAAAATGATACTACTGAAGCCCCCATAAGGCATTCATACTAAAACAAAATTCCTACTAAAAGTGTTTTTATATCATTTCATAACTGTGGAGGTATGATGATAAATTTATAAAGCCCTATAAGTAGAACAAGCAGGTAGAAGAAAACTAAATGCTTGTAAATTTGCTGTCTTGAGTCACATAGTTCATACACTATGTGAGCAACAATAAATAGAGGTTATGTCTAAGTTGTTGGCCATCTTGGACATACATGTTGTAAATGGCAGTCATCAAATTGCAATTAATTATGCAATGCCCTTACATATTGGGCTTGATTGGAATATATGCATCTTCCGTTAAGATGACAATTTAAGGGAAGGGAAGAGTAAACACATGACAACTCTGTGGGCATGGAACATTTAAGGGAAGATAAGAGTAAACACATGACTACTCTGTGGGCATGGAACATTTAGGGGAATGGAAGAGTAAACACATGACAACTCTGAGGGCATGGAACATTTAGGGGAATGGAAGAGTAAACACATAACAACTCTGTGGGGCATGGAACATTTAGGGGAAGGGAAGAGTAAACACATGACAACTCTGTGGGCATGGAACATTTAAGGGAAGGGAAGAGTAAACACATGACAACTCTGTGGGGCATGGAACATTTAAGGGAAGGGAAGAGTTAACACATGACTACTCTGTAAGGTATGGAACATTTAAGGGAAGGGAAGGGAAGGGAAGAGTAAACACATGACAACTCTGTGGGGAATGGAACATTTAAGGGAAGGGAAGAGTAAACACATGACAACTCTAAGGGCATGGAACATTTAAGGGGAATGGAAGAGTAAACACATGACAACTCTAAGGGCATGGAACATTTAAGGGAAGGTAAGAATAAACACATGACAACTTTGTGAGCATGGAACATTTAAGGGAAGGTAAGAATAAACACATGACAATTCTGTGGGCATGGAACATTTAAGGGAAGGTAAGAATAAACACATGACAATTCTGTGGGCATGGAACTCTAAAGGAAGATAAGAGTAAACACATGACAACTCTAAGGGCATGGAACATTTAAGGAAGATAAGTGTAAACACATAACAACTCTAAGGGCATGGAACATTTAAGGAAGATAAGAGTAACACATAACAACTCTAAGGGCATGGAACATTTAAGGAAGATAAGAGTAAACACATAACAACTCTAAGGGCATGGCACATTTAAGGAAGATAAGAGTAAACACATGACAACTCTGTGGGCGTGGAACATTTAAGGAATATAAGAGTAAACACATGACAACTCTGTGGGCATGGAACTTTTAAGGAAGATAAGTGTAAACACATAACAACTCTAAGGGCATGGAACATTTAAGGAAGATAAGAGTAAACACATGACAACTCTAAGGGCATGGAACATTTAAGGAAGATAAGAGTAACACATAACAACTCTAAGGGCATGGAACATTTAAGGAAGATAAGAGTAAACACATGACAACTCTGTGGGCATGGAACATTTAGTGAAGGGAAGAGTAAACACATGACAACTCTGAGGGCATGGAACATTTAAGGTAAGGGAAGAGTAAACACATGATAACTCTAAGGGCATGGAACATTTAAGGGAAGGGAAGAGTAAACACATGACAACTCTGAGGGCATGGAACATTTAAGGGAAGGGAAGAGTAAACACATGACTACCCGGTACTCTGTGGGCATGGAACTCTTAAGGGAAGATAAGAGTAAACACATGACAACTCTGTGGGCATGGAACTCTTAAGGAAGATAAAAGTAAACACATGACAACTCTGTGGGCATGGAACATTTAAGGGAAGATTAGAGTAAACACATGACAACTCTGTGGGCATGGAACATTTAAGGGAAGGGAAGAGTTAACACATGACAACTCTGTGGGCATGGAACATTTAAGGGAAGATAAGACTAAACACATGACTACTCTGTGGGCATGGAACATTTAAGGGAAGGGAAGAGTAAACACATGACAACTCTGTGGGCATGGAACATTTAAGGGAAGGGAAGAGTAAACACTTGATAATTCTGTGGGCATGGAACATTTAAGGGAAGATAAGAGTAAACACATGACAACTCTGTGGGGCATGGAACATTTAAGGGAAGGTAAGAATAACACATGACAACCCTAAGAGCATGGAATATTTTAAAGTGGTTTTGCTAAAACTGCAACAAACCACTATTGTAAAGTGGTGCTTATTAAGCACCTTTTATTTGTGAGGCACAAACTATTGTGAGTGGTCTATTGGAAAACATAACTGACTTCCTGGCAGAGTTTGGCTGTTTTCATGTTTGCGTCGACTTGTTGGGTCATCTATGTTGATGACCCCTATTCAATCCTCTTCAATCCATAGTCTCTGCTAACTTTTGGCGAACTGTCTGCCTTTATTCGTTTGTTGTGACCAAACCATATCAAATGACTGCTAGTATCTAAGCTGCAATATATGTTTTGTCTCACAATCCAATATACAATCTAGAGAAAACAACACTAACTTGGCACTGATGTAAATTTTCTTTGCCCCACGATGCAACAAAAGTTATTAGCAATGTTATACAAGTGATGTTCAGCCCAAACTCAAGTGATTGGTTCATAGGCTTTATGACACTATTTAGTTACATATTTTTTTAACTACATCACAGTTACTTATTATGATCATGATAGCAATTCCCAGTTATTTTGATGGAGAAAGATCCCAGACAAATGTCTGTTGTAGAACCACTGGCACAGAGCAGGTAAGTTGGAATACGCTCCCACATTAAGCCCTTGCCCCAAACGGGTTCCCATGTGATGAGAGGCTAAGCAGTCAGAGGAGTTACATGTTGGCAACTAAACTACTACGCCTCAAGCACCCTCTGTTGTAGTGTGTTTAGTCCAACATTTAATAAACACTAAGCAGGACAATACTGCCAATTCAGTATTTACTTTTTTAAACAGTTGGATCGCGACTATACTAAAAAACGACACTTGTTTGACACAGCAAATAAACTGCAAAACACAATTAATAAAGACAAAATGATGACAAAAGTTATGTATTTGTTGCCAAAGCACATATTTAAATAATGGTCAAGAGGGAGAAAGGCTCACTGCAAATCTCGCAACATTTAATGTTCAAACTAAAAGAAAATTATGTATTTGGTCATATTCTTTGTGTGAAGAATTCCGATTCAGAACAATAAAGTTGTGTTGCTCAAGGATTCTGTAGAGGCTTTTTCAGTTTGAAATATCAATTTGATAAACTCGTTTAAATAGTTTCACTGTTCAGATGTATCTGAACACATCTCCAACATCTCAGAATTAGAAATTCTCCAGTTTGGGTATCCCAGACAGACCCCATTGGTTGGTATAAGTTGATCTTCGGATTCCCCGCTTGAAGTTTCAGAAACCGGGCCTGGTAATCTGTATCCACATGTATTGTACAAAAAATAACATGAGTTCATTCCATCAATATACACTGTGGATCATTGGTATATTCCATGCACGTGTTCTGTGTTCTGCTCAACAAGCTTTTTCGCAGAACGGACAGTTATTATCCTTTGTGTACATTTCTTACAATAATATAGGTTAAAATCAAAACAAAACTACACTTTGTTTACCAACGTTTTGATTCATGGGAAATCTTCTTTAGGTTCTTCTTACTAAATGTATTTCTTACAAATTTTTTGAGAGTTATTTTACAAAACTACACGGTGTTTCAATTATATACAGCCAATTTTAAACTCAAATGGTTTTCGCAATTTTGATAAGTAATACAAGAAACATAATCTGAAATTATTTCCAATCTATGAATGGATTCTGGAGAAATTATTTTCAGAATTTTGTGTGTGTATTGTACTCTATGTTGCACATTGTGCGTCATGTCTGAATGTCTTTGGCAATATTGGTAAAGGGTCTTTAATTGAACATTTATGTTAAACTATTTTAAAAGCCTTGCTGGGGTTTTGAAGAAGAATTTAAGTAAGAGCAAGTTTAATGGACGCTATGGTGAGTTGGCAGAGTAACATTCGTATACACAATTGTAACAAGACTCACAATAACTTCATAACATAGGAGCACTACAATTACCTTAAACTCAGACTGTTAATGGTTGCTTTTATAAGAGATGAACACTTTAAGATTCTTATTTAGAATCTTTGTTAAACAAATTACTGCACAAAGCAAACAAATTAAACAAGGTATTTCATAGGTTTAACTAAATTTTTAGAAAATGTGAAATAAGCTGTTATCACATCAAACCCATTTAAGTGGGTTTAAGTTTTCTTTTCAATGTGAATGAATCTTCATGCAGGTCATCTTGCCAATGCGAGAATACACTCGCTTTGTGGTTTTAATTCTTTAAGACTTTTGAATATACTATGATACTATGAGACAAAAAACAACAACAACATTGACCGTCCTGGGGTTCAACCCCACAACCACCTTTTTTAAGAAGTTGGCTTCTCTTTTGTTGTTGGTGTTTGGTTTTTGCTGCATTGCATCAACAAAATAACGGTCATACTGGCAACATCCAGCTAATTATTGATGCAGGAAGAGCCCAGACCCATGTCTGGGTAGAACCACAAGTGCACTGAAGGTTAGCTGGAAAATGTCTCAACATAAAAGTTCTCCCCCACCAGGACTCGAACCCACCTGGGGAGGGAGTGAGTAGTTCCAAGTCAGTGACTTTAACCGCTTGGCCACTGGGTTCACCTTTAAAGAAGTTGACTTTTAGCCTATTTTGGGGCAATATTCAACTGGTGGTACTACATAACACTTGCTTTACCTGAAGCTGACAATAGAAGGACAGACAGACAGATGGATGGCAGATAGATAGTGATCACAAAGTTCACTTTCTGCACTTAGTGCTCATGCAAGTTGAAAAGTGGAAAAATAATTTAGGAATGGAAAATATAACAAAGAAAATGTGGCCTTCAAAGTTTTTATATAAGGATTAATGTGGCTACATCTTGTATATATACATTTTATAAAATATAAATCTTAGTTTAAACAGGATATATATACAGAAAATTCAGGATAGTTATAACGTAAGAAAGAAGGCATACCAACAACATGATGCCATGAAAACAATTACAGTGAAACATTTCACCAGACAGAAAACTCGTTCCATTTTTGCATACTTTATATGCAGATGTTGACCCTCAGACTGCTACAAGCTCCCAGCTCCCAAACCCAGCTACATGTTGCTAGCCTAACAATCAAGGAGTGGAACTCCTGATCAGAAAACTCCCAGAGCTGGCTACATGTTGCTAGACTAACAATCAAGGAGTGGAACTCCTGATCAGAAAACTCCCAGAGCTGGCTACATGTTGCTAGACTAACAATCAAGGAGTGGAACTCCTGATCAGAAAACTCCCAGAGCTGGCTACATGTTGATAGACTAACAATCAAAGAGTTAAACTCCTGATCAGAAAGCTCTTAGAGCTGGCTACATGTTGCTAGACTAACAATCAAAGAGTGGAACTCCTGATCAGAAAGCTCCCAGAGCTGGCTACATGTTGCTAGACTAACAATCAAAGAGTGGAACACCTGATCAGAAAGCTCCCAGCTCCGGCTACATGTTGCTAGACTAACAATCAAAGAGTGGAACTCCTGATCAGAAAGCTCCAAGAGCTGGCTACATGTTGCTAGACTAACATTTTGCCAGTACTTGATAAAGTCATGCTTCCTTATTTTTAATCCCAAACATAATATATTGATCTGATTGATAAATAGCCTGGTTACAAACAATGCACACCCATACTTATAATAAGCCCTTCTGCCAAGTAGCATATAAATAAACAATTCTAACAGATAACAATAAGCAAACTTCACTCACACACAAATATACTGTATGAACATGTGTAAAAAAATTAATTAAATATTTACAGAAATATATTGAATACATATATGCCAGTGTACTTTTTTAATGTAAAAAAGTATGTAATTATTTATTTTATTATTTATAATGAAAAATATTTTGGATATGCATTTTGTTAAAGTACTGTAGCTGACACACAAATAAAAACAAGCAATGTTTGTACAACATAAATGTGCCCATTACCACCTGGTTTCACCCACTAACCCCAAAACCAAACCACATTCAAATTCGATGTAACGTTTGATTTTGTGCCACTGACTCAAATACTTATTTGCAGTTTGTACGCATCATGACCACTGTCTCTACAAAGTTTGAGGATTGTGGGCGCATTCATTCTAAAAATACATTTATCAATATAAAACAAAGAAACTATGTTTCTGGAAGTTATGGCATTCACCTTTGCGACAATGAGTCAGAAACAAATAGTTTTCATCTAATCATCTTGCCCAGTGTTCTGAAGTGTTTTCTGATCCATCAGAAACAAAGTGGACTACAGACAGACGTCAGCAAAACAATATGCCTTCATTTTATTAGGGATGGGAGCTAGTTACAGTAGACCTTTTAAGGTCAATCGGAACACTTCGGATAATTCACTAGTCATCTCCCGGATGTATGTAGGAAGTCGCATTACCTCGGCCAGTTCCTTAAATGGGACAACTTTTGTGACAGACGTCAAAACAAAGATGGCAGCTCGGATGACAGCTCACTACAGTATGATGCCTGTAAAACTTTAATTTGTGGTGGCTTCAAATTTAAATCATCCAATTTTTTATTTAGCCAGAGCAGCAAACACGCAGAAGTCAAACGATGACATTTCGTGTGAACTACATTTACGCATATTCTTCTTCTTACTTCCCACGAACAAAACGATCATGATTTCAGTAAGTATCATTGCAACAGATACATCTTACAAGGCTTTATTTCGGCCAATTTTATAGCCGATATTCCCAGTTTCTGGCAAAACAATGTGAAAATTCCCAATTCCAGGGGTATGGGTCATATTCCCAAAATGGTGAAAAAAAGCCTTGTCTTAGGTATGATTGTCCCGGGGACGAATTTCCCCGTGCTGATTGAAGGTATCCCTGTTCCATGTTTAAGAGTGATCCTATGCAAAAGTATATGAAGTAAAGCTCCTGAATAAGTGAGACAGCAGGCAACACAATAAAGCATTGGAACACCAGATAGTATTTGAGCAATTATCAAATGCAGTGAATTGTAACTTTGAGAACATAAAAAATAAAGCTTCTGTCACAGTTTGTTGGATGTATTTAAACTGAAAGAGGTGCAAATATAAAAATTAAATTAATAGTAATATGAAGGTGTTAAAAAGTAAGTTTACAAATTAATAAATATAAATAAAACACAACAATTATAAATGAACTATTATACTCATATATGTTGTATACAAAAGCCCCAGAATCACTACCAAAGTTATTATAATTTAAAGGCCATTAAAGCATAATTGAAAAATAAGTGTGTGTGTCTGCGTGCTTGTGTTAATTTTTAATTAGTTTTATTAGTTCGTAATAAAGTATTATTTATACATGAAGTTGTTGGCAAGAGAATGTTTTGCAAAAATTCTTGAAATAACCTTACTAAGTTTGAAGCCTGTTCAAATGATATAATAACTCCCATAGTATAAAAGCAAACATGTATGTGGTAAAAGTGAATTAGACATGTATATATAATGAGGGAGCATCAAAAGTTTCTTTTAAACTCCTATAAAAAAAAATTATAAATATTTTAGCACAATAAAGGCCTTAAATATACATACTAGACAGTTTCAATTAAAGAAAGACCAGATTTGAAAAAGGATTAAGAAAACTGGTATAAAACAAACTTTTTGTTATCAAATCTGTTTTAAATGGATCCTTAACAATGTTTACTGAGATTGGTGCCAATTTTAAATACATATTCCTTATATAAAGTACTTTTTTACACTACACAATACTGCATAATTATGTACAAGTGGCAAGAAACATTTATTTTGAATACAATTATAACAAGGTATATTTGAATGAACCATACATTTTCAATACCATCTAAGTTGTTCAGACGAAAAATGATTTCCATTATGTAAAATAAAGCTCTA
Source organism: Sinonovacula constricta (assembly GCA_007844125.1). Taxonomy (NCBI): domain Eukaryota; kingdom Metazoa; phylum Mollusca; class Bivalvia; order Cardiida; family Solecurtidae; genus Sinonovacula; species Sinonovacula constricta. The sequence continues at coordinate 29,245,813 of CM017568.1, read as the reverse complement.
TAATTAAGCAGTTCTAACAACAATAAAGCAGTGTGATGGGTATAAATCAATTACAAAAGCAAGAAGTATAGTTATGAATCCCCAGAATAGCCCAAACAATGTCGACTGACCGCTCCTTCAGCCAACCAGTCAACCCAGTACTTTCTGTTTAGTATATCATGAAACAATGCTTGTTTAAGTGTTTTATTGTCCTTCCATGCTAAGTATTTATTTTACAGTAATAATACGAAATAATATAAAGTATATTCCATCAAAAAGCAATATTGGTGACTTAATAGGAGATAGTACAGATTTATAATTTCAACAAATATCCAGTTATCTACCTTAAAACTTTGTTGTTGTTGTTTTTTTTGTTTGTTTTTTTTTTTTTTGGGGGGGGGGGGGGTTATATGATTATATTATTGCATAGCACTATTTTCATATTAATTACCTTCTCAATATTGTCAGAATCAATTCTTACCTTGCAACTATATTTTCATACTTAATTGTAAACTTAAGGCAACATTTTCATATTGAAACACACAATGATTTTTCTTATTAGATATTTAACAGGGCAATATTTCATATATAGGTGTTTACTTGATGGCATGTTTTTCATTAAAAAAAAGTTAATGTTAAGCAATAAAACCCAATTGTTTTTTAAATACATTTATAAACTGATAAAAAATAGAAAAAATCTGTGTAAAATTTATCACATAAAAACACTAGTAACAATTTTTGATTCTTGGAAAGACATGTTTGAGCATATATACATCAATATTAAAAAAACAAACCTGTAGTCTGAACTATGTACCTGTAATCTTAACTCTAAGAATATTATATTTTTGCTGTTGATAATATTGATAATGAAGGCATGTTTTCAAAGAAAGTACAGACAGCAGGGCAGTAATAATAATAACTGTATTTCCTGTATGTTGACTCAAGTCCTAGATAAAATTGTACTTTTTATTATTGTAAATGATTCGAAAATCTTGCAAACTGAACAAATTTAATTATTTTAGATCTATTGTTTTCCCACTATGATCACATTATAGTTACTGCATAACTGTTTTCTTGAATCACAAATAATATTTAGGATTCTAGCTTCTACTTTGATATTCATTACATTCCAGTGAATTAACATTAATCAAAAGGCATTCACAAATAAATTCGAACTGTAAGATTAAAATTAAGAACTTAAAAACATTCTGATGTGTATAACATTTAATAATTAAGTTTTAGTGCAGGAAGGATTACGTTGATGAGTAATCATTATTAATTTCAAAATTACCAACTGCATTGTCACACTTTGACCGAGTAGTACAAAACATGCGGGTATGAAATTGTAATCCATTTAACATATGCAACATGGTTATTGGTTGGACTAACCCATTGTTTTGGCTGATGAAGTGTTTGATCGGTTAAGCTGTATACAGTCAGACTCAATGAGTTTCCCGTGATATTTTCTAAGCAGACAATTTCATAATGGCATATTGGGTTTTATTTTTCTTGCTTGAATGTGTATTCTCAGTTACCTATTTTCGCCATTTGCACTGTCTCTATGTTTGGAAACTTAAACAGGTACAAAGCCTAACTTTAGTAAGGAAGACATATTTCTACATGTTTTCCAGTATACATCTGCTTCAACATCTACCACCCCTAATATATATCAGGTCTATTCCTCCAATAGGACCAATTGACATTCATTCATAAATGCTACTGACTTTCTACATTGAAATAACGTAAACATTTAGTATAAGAATAATTTGTACATTACTTTACTTAGCAATAACAGAAACAATCAACATCAGTTATACTGAAAATGATATAAATAGACAAAAACATAACAAAATTACTGTTGCAGCTATGACATCTACGAACTACTTCTTGATGGTGTGTTGTTCGATGCAGAGTAAATATAGCATGATCCCGATTTGCCCCAAGCTTTGCTTGATGCCATAATTAACAGTAAGTTTAAATTGTAAACATAACAAAGTAAGTTAGTCTCAATTAACATCTACCTTAAATTAAAAAAAAACAACCTTTTTTTAATTAGAATCAAAACGTTTTAATTAATTACATAAGAATGAGGAAATATCCACATGTTATTAATTTTATTTAAGTTAAACAAAAAACAACAATTTACCATACATATTCACAAGAGCACAAACAAAGAAAATAACAGAATCACTGGCAAACTATAAATGATCACAAATAAAACAAGAGGGCCATAATGGCCCTTAATTGCACACCTAAAGATACAGGCTTTTAGTAGGCTCATAACTGGCATGAAGAGATTAAGAATTGTTTACTGCAGAAGTCTATGTTGAAGATTTTGCAAGAAATGTGGCCTCTTGTGTGTTCACAAGTTTTTTCGAAGATTTGACAAAGCGACCTACCTTTTGACCCAACATGACCCAGTTACGAACTCATCTAAGATTTCTTGCAGACAAACATTATGGCCAACGCTGGTGAAGATTAGGCCATAAATGTGGACTATAGCACATTCACAAGGTTTTTCTAAAATTGACCTAGTTTTTGACCCCAGGTGACCCATCTACGAACACAACCAAGATTTCTTGCAGATAAACATTCTGACTAAGTTTGGTGATGACAAGCAAATTGTTGACAAAACAAGACGCATGTCGGGCGAAGGGGTATCAGAAAAGCTCACCTTGAACACTAGGTGAACTAAAAATAACTATTTTATATGTAACAATTAATGGCCTAAAAATCCTTCCAATTTTTTAAATCTATTTTGTTGCAAACTGACTGGAAAGCCAATTCTTTTAACTTATTGCTATTCCTCCTGCTAGCCCTTTTCCTAGGTAGAATTAGCTTGACAAATGTGCAGTAAATGGCCTTGCTGTCTTCTTTGGTCAGTTTGGGAATTGAACCCCAAACCCACTGAGCAGGAGGCCAACACCTTTACCTTAGACCATCACATATCATCATTTAATGAATGTAACAATTTTCAAAACATGTCTGTACAATTAAATGACTTGTTCCTTGATAAATCATTAAATGATTTTTTTTAACAAAAATAAAGTCCAACTAAAAAGATGCAGCTTTGCTTGCTTAGCTTTAAATGTGAAGCAAAATAGTGCCACAACAAAAATATCCAAAGGAAATAAACTCTTAAACTGTTTGCCTGTAAAACCAGTGGAAATGAACAGTATGTACTCTGATAATCAACATATATGTTCAATTTTAATTAAACACACTCTGTCATATATAGAAAGTTGATATTTTAGGTGAATATGGACACATACATCTCTAAGCTATATATTCGATGCTAGAGATAACCAATTCTTTAGTCAATAAGGGATGCAAAACCATCAAACTACAACCAAACATTGGTTACCGGAGTTGTCTTTCTTTGATCATATCAACATCCGTGGTGTGTGCATAATACCAGTGACTATACAGGCATAGATCTACACAGTGGTGAAGTTTCAGCAATAAATTCCTAAAACTGGTAGAGTTATCACATGATTACTTGCAAAAAAATTTGCAACAGTTAACTTTGAAAAGATGCAGCTCAGGATTGTGCAGATGTATCATTTTAGATGTCAGGTTTGCCAAACAACATAGTTTTCTGATTACAAAAATAAGCTTCACATTTCTAGCATGTCTAGTTTGTCCTTTGTCCGACATATTGCCCACAAGTAACATATCCAAAGCCATGTCTAAAATTGGGAGTAGCATTGGTTCTACTCGACCTATGAGCATAAAAAACAGCTGGCCATTATTGTAGTAATTGTAATAATAATAATAGGATGAAGAATTAAAAGAATCAGTAGTGTCATCTGACTAAAGTTGGATAAGGCTAATGATCTTGTAATACATAAATCCACAAAACAACAATAAAACAGAAACTTAAATACAGTAAATAGGAAAAAAAAAACATTCAAGGAAATAATAACTTTTTAATCTGATTACATGACACAAATAATATACGAATACAAAAATAAGAAAAAACAACAACATTTGAACATTTGCCTCTGGTGGGATTTGAACCTCAGAGCCCAAATATCTCCAAAGGTTTAATAGTTGTGCATTTCAACAAATGATCAAAGTTTTTTTTCAATCTTACTTACATCACCTGTTATTTACATGCATATGCATCAGTTAAAAGAAAGGCAAGTTTTTTTTTTTGTAGAAAAAAGGACACAGTTCCAGGCTGTGTATGTTAAATAAATGAATGTTCTTGAAGATACTGACACATGTTGACATTTACTGACATCATGGGGCTATTTTAAGCTTTTGTATGTGTTAACCTTAAAGAGAAAAGACTAAAATGCTGTTGTAGCAAAACCACCTCTCCAAGGTAAAACATATAATTATATGAGAATATCGTGGAAACCATTGATGTATTAACAGTGATTAATTGCTGATACATATTTAATATGAAAAATCATCAGTCTAGACAGAGTTTTTGTAATGGTTCTTTTTCCAAAATAAGAGTTTAAAAGTATATACAAATTGTAAGATTCCTCTAAATTATATTTAGCTTTGTTCACATGTCAGATCAAGAATACGTGTAACAAAAGTCTTCCAGGAATGCTTTTTTTAGCAGTACAGTGGCATTTACCCCTGTAAATGTATATTGTTGTGTCAATAAAAACTAAATATATTGTTGTATATCAATAAAAATAAACTAAATAAATCTCCTTACTTTGAAGCTGTTACTCATACAATGTTCTGTTTTAATTGATAAATGACTTGCACTTGTAAACTTAATGGGGTACATTGGTGAGAGGGAAATTGTCTCCCTTGTTAGATAATGTGTGAGATATTCCGAAGAGTAAGTAGGTACTTTTAGTTGAAATTCTTGGACTTAATCGCCTGCTCTTTTGTAGATATTACAATTATAAACAGTGAAATTTCTTACTTTTGCATAAATATAAGCTCATATTTCATTAACATACTTAGAGATTTGTTATTTAAAAAAGAAAATAAAAGTGTTGTTTGATGATGGTTAACCTGGGTATCACAAGAAAGGCAGAAAAGTCAACATACAATCCAAAAAGAACAAGCATAAAAACCGAGTAAAACAAATGGAAGGACCTACTTGTATTTAGGGATTATTCTAGGGAGACTATTCATTAATGTCTGTCATTGGGCTTATCCTTGTTTTTAAACATGTAACAGCAGCTAGTCTCATTGGGCACTATGATATCATTTCTAATGTTGTATTTAAAGCTGGTAAATTTGTCTGAATTTTGTCCCTGGGCCTTAATACATGCCGTTTAAAAAATTATGCACCTATTCTTGCATAGATATCCTATATGGGTGTATTGTCGGAGGGGCGACCAGTATGTTCGAAGTGTTGTGCCTGTGAGGGCTGACTCGAATGTTCCTGAGAAGGTTGCTCATAGGGCACTCCAGGCTGCTGTGTTGACAGTGTGGTCTGATCCACTCCAGGCTGCTGTGAAGAGTTGTGGGCATCATTTTGCTCCGCAATCTTTACTACTTCCTCATATGGGGGTGGGGAGACCTCATACATCCCTGGTGAAGGATTATGGCCTATTTCTGTGTAGGATGGGGGTGGAGCATTGTAGTCATATGCAGGCACAAATGAATGGGCATTAGCCATCGAGGTATCTGTGCCACCTGTATTTGTGCTCAACACACGTCCAGCATTTTGAGCATTTCCTTTAAGAAAAATTGAAATAAAAATATTTTGTAAGAACTTTTAGGAATAAAACAAAACTGTTGACAAAATTATTGGGTGTCGGTGAAGTTGACTAAGGCCTTAGTCATAAAAAGTTGAGCTTGAGTCTGTGGTCATTTTAAACAACTAGGTAAATAAATGGATAACCAACTACCTGTCATCAAGATTTAAAGCATTGAAACAACTATTGTCATACTGTCGACATCCAACTAATTATTTGTGGAGGAAGATGCCAGAAATTTGTCTAGGTAGAACCACTGGCACACTGCAGGTTAACTAGAAAATCTTCCAACATGAAAGATCTCACCGAACCCCTGACACCAACCTATGCTTGAGGGGATGACGAGTCTCAAGACAGCGACTCTAATCACTCGGCTACAGATACCACAGAGACTTGTTATAAGATTATAGTTTCACTTGTTTATTGGGTTTATTGTCCATCAAACAGTATTTCAGTTATCAGAAGACGTTGTCCAGATGAAGATGTAATTCTGCCTTCACTGTGTATAGCATGCCCACTCTTGTATTTGCTTGAGCGTTAGCAAGGGAGCTATACCACTACCATTTGTAACGACTTTGGTATGTCGCAGCCCTGGATTGAACCAGGGGCCTCCTTACCTTGAGACAATGCTCTATCGCTACCAGGTTCAATGTGTTTCACTTGTTATAAAAATGTCAATTATTGATGTCCAAAATACTGCAAATGTTAACATTTATATTGTAATTTGTTTAAATAGATGTTCAAATGATTTAATTGTGTAATGCAGATATACATTAACTGACGATTTATGAATGACAAGGTGATGCAGAAATATCACCCAGTGATTTAAGGGGAGAAGGAAGAACAAAGTTATTAAAACGAGCATTCCACCGACTATACATTGTGTACTAGGCCCAGATATTTGCCATATCTCATGCTGAGCCTCTATACAGGGTTTACAATCGGGATAAAATTAGATTCAGATCACGGGGATGTAGTGTTGAAGAAATGAATCAAAACTAGCATGACAGAGCCATTTACTATGGGTGGTTTACCAATCAACTTAAAGCTGGGAGTTAATTTTGAACTCAGTGGATTTAAGTCATGTCCGGTAGCATTAAAAATCAGTTATGTAACATTTTAGACCTAATTTTAGTAAAAAAGCAATCATATTGAGAGTATGGTATATTTTTTTTTACATCCGACACAATTATGATGATATTAGCAACATCCAGATAATTAATGGTGGAGAAAGACCCCAGATTTCCGCATGGGTAGTCAGCGACTCTAACCAGTCTGTTGTGAAGCCCAGGAAATTATTGTATGGTTAATACAATAGTTTCTATAATTGGTAAAGTTAGTGACTGTGTTGTAGCTTTTATCACAATGTATAATCTTTGCTGAGAAGAAGTGGATGTTTTGCAGCTGAAGATTTGCCAATTTGCACAATTAATTTACCATTATTTGCATACGTTTAATCACTTCCAAGGTACAACTTACACTGCCCAAACAGTGCTTTTCAGTGCTGATTTCATGCAAGGCAAGCTCAAAGCCAATTAAGGGGAAAATTTTGATAAGTCTCTTCTCTTTGATAATACTAACAACAATGGTTTCACTTACTGCGTCTCCGGAGAAGCCTCTGACGCAGTAATAAGGCCACAATAATCATTGGGATTACAATCACTGCTGAGAGATACCAACGACTACCCAAGATACTGAAAATAAAACAGAAAACAGAGATTAGGAATTTAGTACAGAGAAAATAACTATTTTTTCCATGTTGTATGAAAGGGAAAGTTAGACTGTTCACTTTTTTATACACAAAAGCTGAAAGTGAAAATAATAATCGCAAACTATTGTTAAGGAGAACAATTGTTCGGAACTTCCTTAAGGATGTTTTGTTGATTTTTTTTTTAATTGCATTGCAGCATCATAGTAACAATAATTTTTGCTATGACAATTAGTGGTGAACAATTTACTGCGAAGAACCTTTGATGTGCTATGTTTAAGCTGGATGACCTACTCATACTGCAATTTTTGTCCTGATGGGACTTAAAAACAGGGCAACCAGTGGCGAAGTAGTGCCAATCAATCTGCTTGGCCATGGTTTCTCCACATACCTTGAAGATGATTTAGCGATACACTGGAAGCCACTCTTGCATGTAGATCCCTCCGGACAGCAGGTGGCCACACCACAGCAGATACTGTTGGGTGGGCAACAGTGGCCGAAACCTTTGCCACAGCAGGTGGAGTCCTTGTGGCAGCATTTGTAACCACAGCATGTTGAGTTAGCCGGACAACAGGAGCTGAAGCCACAGCATGATGTGGGCTTGTAGCAGTAGTATATGTCTACAACATTGACATCAACAGGTGGTTTTTGTTATGTTTATTTTTTAAATTCATTGCAATATGGTTATAATAGCAATGTCCAGTTATTTTAGTAGAGGAAAACCCCAGACAAATGTCTGGGTAGAACCACCGGCGCACTGCAGGTCAGCTGGAAGACCTTCCTACATTACATTGGAACCAAAAATAGTGAGAGGCTAAGCAGAGAGCAGTAATAAGTCAGTGACTATTACTACACCGTGGGCAACACCTTCTTCCCTTAAGCAGTTTAAAAGCAAGGTGGAACAGTGATTTTTTTAAAGTTTTTAATATACTTCACATCAATGCCATTAATAGCAACATTTGTCAATATTTGTGGGGAGCAAAACCCCAGAAAATGTCTGGGTAGTTCAACAGGTGGATCGCAGGTCAGAAAATTATAATAACTTACACTAAAGTTGATGCCCCAGCTGGGGGTCGTCCCTATATAGTGAGGGGCTGTGTAGTTTTAAATAGCTGAATATAACAACATGAACCCTGATTAACAGTTTTATACGAGTACTGTTATAAAACACTATTTGGCTGTTGTAATTAGCATTTCCAACATTTTTATTTGTTTATTTTATTCAAATTACTATTGGAAAGAACCGCAATCCTAAACAGTCATATTTAACATAAACATGTGCCAGCACAAGGAATTATAATATGGGTGGGCACAGATTTACATGTAACATGAAGTCGCCTTCCTACAATAAAGTGTTCAATTTTTCTTGAAAAATAATAAGTCTATACTTACAGGAGCAGTCTATTTTTGATCCAACGGGGTAACAGGTGTCCACACCATCGACACCTTCCTCACAGTAGTCAGTTACTATAAAATAAGAAAGAAAAACAAAATTAATATCTTTACATGGATAATTTTGTTGTTGTTGTACATAGACATTTTTCTCTATTGTTCAAATACATGCAAAAGAATGTTATGTAACATGCTATATAATGTTATATTACATGCTACAGTATGTTATATCACATGCTACAGAATGTTTTATCACATACTACAGAATGTTATGTCACATACCACAGAATGTTATATCACATGCTACATGTTATATCACATACTACAGAATGTTATGTCACATACCACAGAATGTTATATCACATGCGACATGTTATATCACATACTACAGAATGTTATGTCACATACCACATAATGTTATATCACATGCTACATGTTATATCACATACTAGAGAATGTTATGTCGCATGCCACAAGTTATATCACATGCCACAAGTTATATCACATGCTAGAGAATGTTATGTCACATGCTACAGAATGTTATATCATATGCTACATGTTATGTCACATACTACAGAATGTTATGTCACATACTACATTTTATGTCACATGCTACATGTTATATCACATGCCACAAGTTATATCACATGCCACAAGTTATATCACATGCTAGAGAATGCTATGTCACATGCTACAGAATGTTATATCATATGCTAGAGAATGTTATATCACATGCTACATGTTATATCACATGCCACAAGTTATATCATATGCTAGAGAATGTTATATCACATGCTACATGTTATATCACATGCCACAAGTTATATCACATGCTACAGAATGTAATGTCAGATGCTACAGGATGTTATATTACATGCAACAGTATGCTATGTCACATACTACAGAATGTTATATCACATACTACAGAATGTTATGTCACATACTACAGAATGTTATGTCACAATGTTATGTCACATACTACAGAATGTTATGTCACATACTACAGAATGTTATGTCACAAACTACAGAATGTTATGTCACATACTACAGAATGTTATGTCACATACTACAGAATGTTATGTCACATACTACAGAATGTTATGTCACATACTACAAAATGTTATATCACATGCTACATGTTATATCACATACTACAGAATGTTATGTCACATACTACAGAATGTTATGTCACATACTACAGAATGTTATGTCACATACTACAAAATGTTATATCACATGCTACATGTTATGTCACATACTACAGAATGTTATGTCACATACTACAGAATGTTATGTCACATTCTACAGAATGTTATGTCACATACTACAGAATGTTATGTCACATACTACAAAATGTTATATCACATGCTACATGTTATATCACATACTACAGAATGTTATGTCACATTCTAAAGAATGTTATGTCACCTACTACAGAATGTTATGTCACATACTACAGAATGTTATGTCACATTCTACAGAATGTTATGTCACATACTACAGAATGTTATGTCACATACTACAGACTGTTAAATCACATGCTACATGTAATATCACATACTACAGAATGTTATGTCACATACTACAGAATGTTATGTCACATACTACAGACTGTTAAATCACATGCTACATGTTATATCAATTACTACAGAATGTTATGTCACATACTACAGAATGTTATGTCACATACTACAGAATGTTATGTCACATACTACAGACTGTTAAATCACATGCTACATGTAATATCAATTACTACAGAATGTTATGTCACATACTACAGAATGTTATGTCACATACTACAGACTGTTAAATCACATGCTACATGTTATATCAATTACTACAGAATGTTATGTCACATACTACAGAATGTTATGTCACATACTACAGACTGTTATGTCACATTCTACAGACTGTTATGTCACATACTACAGAATGTTATGTCACATACTACAGAATGTTATGTCACATTCTACAGAATGTTATGTCACATACTACAGAATGTTATGTCACATACTACAGAATGTTATGTCACATACTACAGAATGTTATGTCACATACTACAAAATGTTATATCACATGCTACATGTTATGTCACATACTACAGAATGTTATGTCACATACTACAGAATGTTATGTCACATAACTACAGAATGTTATGTCACATACTACAAAATGTTATATCACATGCTACAGAATGTTATGTCACATACTACAGAATGTTATGTCACATACTACAGAATGTTATGTCACATACTACAGAATGTTATGTCACATACCACAGAATGTTATGTCACATACTACAGAATGTTATGTCACATACTACAGAATGTTATGTCACATACTACAAAATGTTATATCACATGCTACATGTTATATCACATACTACAGAATGTTATGTCACATACTACAGAATGTTATGTCACATAACTACAGAATGTTATGTCACATACTACAAAATGTTATATCACATGCTACAGAATGTTATGTCACATACTACAGAATGTTATGTCACATAACTACAGAATGTTATGTCACATACTACAGAATGTTATGTCACATAACTACAGAATGTTATGTCACATACTACAAAATGTTATATCACATGCTACAGAATGTTATGTCACATACTACAGAATGTTATGTCACATACTACAGAATGTTATGTCACATAACTACAGAATGTTATGTCACATGCTACAAAATGTTATATCACATGCTACAGAATGTTATGTCACATACTACAGAATGTTATGTCACATACTACAGAATGTTATGTCACATACTACAAAATGTTATATCACATGCTACATGTTATGTCACATACTACAGAATGTTATGTCACATACTACAGAATGTTATGTCACATACTACAGAATGTTATGTCACATACTACAGAATGTTATATCACATACTACAGAATGTTATGTCACATACTACAGAATGTTATGTCACATACTACAGAATGTTATGTCACATACTACAGAATGTTATGTCACATACTACAAAATGTTATATCACATGCTACATGTTATGTCACATACTATAGAATGTTATGTCACATACTCAAAATGTTATATCACATGCTACATGTTATGTCACATACTACAGAAATGTTATGTCACCATGTCCTACAAATGTTATGTCACATACTACAGAATGTTATGTCACATACTACAGAATGTTATGTCACATACTACAGAATGTTATGTCACATACTACAGAATGTTATGTCACATACTACAGAAGTTTATGTCACATACTACATACTGTGAAATCACATGCTACATGTTATATAAATTACTACAGAATGTTATGTCACATACTACAGAATGTTATGTCACATACAACAGAATGTTATGTCACTACTACAGAATGTTATGTCACATACTACAGACTGTTAAATCACATGCTACATGTAATATCAATTACTACAGAATGTTATGTCACATCCTACAGACTGTTATGTCACATTCTACAGAATGTTACGTCACATACTACAGAATGTTATGTCACATTCTACAGAATGTTATGTCACATACTACAGAATGTTATGTCACATTCTACAGAATGTTATGTCACATTCTACAGAATGTTATGTCACATACTACAGAATGTTAAATCACATACTACAGAATGTTATGTCACATACTACAGAATGTTATGTCACATACTACAGAATGTTATGTCACATACTACAGAATGTTATGTCACATACTACAGACTGTTAAATCACATGCTACATGTAATATCAATTACTACAGAATGTTATGTCACATGCTACATGTAATATCAATTACTACAGAATGTTATGTCACATACTACAGAATGTTATGTCACATACTACAGAATGTTATGTCACATACTACAGAATGTTATGTCACATACTACAGAATGTTAAATCACATGCTACATGTAATATCAATTACTACAGAATGTTATGTCACATACTACAGAATGTTTTGTCACATACTACAGACTGTTAAATCACATGCTACATGTAATATCAATTACTACAGAATGTTATGTCCACTACAGAATGTTATGTCACATACTACAGAATGTTATGTCACATACTACAGAATGTTATGTCACATGCTACATGTAATATCAATTACTACAGAATGTTATGTCACATACTACAGAATGTTATGTCACATACTACAGAATGTTATGTCACATACTACAGAATGTTATGTCACATACTACAGAATGTTATGTCACATACTACAGAATGTTATGTCACATGCTACAGAATGTTATGTCATATACTACAGAATGATATGTCACATACTACAGAATGTTATGTCACATACTACAGAATGTTATGTCACATACTACAGAATGTTATGTCATATACTACAGAATGTTATGTCACATGCTACAGAATGTTATGTCATATACTACAGAATGTTATGTCACATACTACAGAATGTTATGTCACATACTACAGAATGTTAAATCACATGCTACAGAATGTTAAATCACATGCTACATGTAATATCAATTACTACAGAATGTTATGTCACTACAGAATGTTATGTCACATACTATAGACTGTTATGTCACATACTACAGAATGTTATGTCACATACTACAGAATGTTAAATCACATGCTACATGTAATATCAATTACTACAGAATGTTATGTCACATACTACAGAATGTTATGTCACATACTACAGACCGTTATGTCACATACTACAGACTGTTAAATCACATGCTACATGTAATATCAATTACTACAGAATGTTATGTCACATACTACAGAATGTTATGTCACATACTACAGAATGTTATGTCACATGCTACATGTAATATCAATTACTACAGAATGTTATGTCACATGCTACAGAATGTTATGTCACATACTACAGAATGTTATGTCACATACTACAGACTGTTAAATCACATGCTACATGTAATATCAATTACTACAGAATGTTATGTCACATACTACAGACTGTTTTGTCACATACTACAGACTGTTAAATCACATGCTACATGTAATATCAATTACTACAGAATGTTATGTCACATACTACAGAATGTTATGACAGAATGTTATGTCACATACTACAGAATGTTATGTCACATACTACAGAATGTTATGTCACATACTACAGAATGTTATGTCACATACTACAGAATGTTATATCATATACTACAGAATGTTATGTCACATACTACAGAATGTTATGTCACATACTACAGAATGTTATGTCACATACTACAGAATGTTATGTCACATACTACAGACTGTTAAATCACATGCTACATGTAATATCAATTACTACAGAATGTTATGTCACATACTACAGAATGTTATGTCACATACTACAGAATGTTATGTCACATGCTACAGAATGTTATGTCACATACTACAGAATGTTATGTCACATACTACAGAATGTTATGTCACATACTACAGACTGTTAAATCACATGCTACATGTAATATCAATTACTACAGAATGTTATGTCACATACTACAGAATGTTATGTCACATACTACAGAATGTTATGTCACATGCTACAGAATGTTATGTCACATACTACAGACTGTTAAATCACATGCTACATGTAATATCAATTACTACAGACTGTTATGTCACATACTACAGAATGTTATGTCACATACTACAGAATGTTATGTCACATACTACAGACTGTTATGTCACATACTACAGACTGTTAAATCACATGCTACATGTAATATCAATTACTACAGACTGTTATCTCACATACTACAGAATGTTATGTCATATACTACAGAATGTTATGTCACATGCTATAGAATGTTAAATCACATGCTACATGTTATATCATATACTACAGAATGTTATGTCACATACTACAGAATGTTATGTCACATACTACAGAATGTTTTGTCACATACTACAGACTGTTAAATCACATGCTACATTCAATATCAATTACTACAGAATGTTATGTCACATACTACAGAATGTTATGTCACATACTATAGAATGTTATGTCACATACTACAGAATGTTATGTCACATGCTACAGAATGTTATGATGTCATATACTACAGAATGTTATGTCACATACTACAGAATGTTATGTCACATACTACAGAATGTTATGTCACATACTACAGAATGTTATGTCATATACTACAGAATGTTATGTCACATGCTACAGAATGTTATGTCATATACTACAGAATGTTATGTCACATGCTACAGAATGTTATGTCACATACTACAGAATGTTAAATCACATACTACAGAATGTTAAATCACATGCTACAGAATGTTAAATCACATGCTACATGTAATATTAATTACTACAGAATGTTATGTCACATACTACAGAATGTTATGTCACATACTATAGACTGTTATGTCACATACTACAGAATGTTATGTCACATACTACAGAATGTTAAATCACATGCTACAGAATGTTATGTCATATACTACAGAATGTTATGTCACATACTACAGAATGTTAAATCACATACTACAGAATGTTATGTCACATACTATAGACTGTTATGTCACATACTACAGAATGTTATGTCACATACTACAGAATGTTATGTCACATGCTACAGAATGTTATGTCATATACTACAGAATGTTATGTCATATACTACAGAATGTTATGTCACATACTACAGAATGTTATGTCACATACTACAGAATGTTAAATCACATGCTACAGAATGTTAAATCACATGCTACATGTAATATCAATTACTACAGAATGTTATGTCACATACTACAGAATGTTATGTCACATACTATAGACTGTTATGTCACATACTACAGAATGTTATGTCACATATTACAGAATGTTAAATCACATGCTACATGTAATATCAATTACTACAGAATGTTATGTCACATACTACAGAATGTTATGTCACATACTACAGACCGTTATGTCACATACTACAGACTGTTAAATCACATGCTACATGTAATATCAATTACTACAGAATGTTATGTCACATACTACAGAATGTTATGTCACATACTACAGAATGTTATGTCACATGCTACAGAATGTTAAATCACATGCTACATGTTATATCAATTACTACAGAATGTTATGTCACATACTACAGACTGTTATGTCACATACTACAGACTGTTAAATCACATGCTACATGTAATATCAATTACTACAGAATGTTATGTCACATACTACAGAATGTTATGTCACATACTACAGACTGTTAAATCACATGCTACATGTAATATCAATTACTACAGAATGTTATGTCACATACTACAGAATGTTATGTCACATACTACAGAATGTTATGTCACATACTACAGAATGTTATGTCACATACTACAAAATGTTATATCACATGCTACATGTTATATCACATACTACAGAATGTTATGTCACATACTACAGAATGTTATGTCACATACTACAGAATGTTATGTCACATACTACATGTTATGTCACATTCTACAGAATGTTATATCACATACTACATGTTATGTCACATTCTACAGAATGTTATATCACATACTACAGAATGTTATGTCACATGCTACAGAATGTTATATCACATGCTACATGTTATGTCACATTCTACAGAATGTTATGTCACATACTACAGAATGTTATGTCACATGCTACAGAATGTTATATCACATGCTACATGTTATGTCACATTCTACAGAATGTTATGTCACATACTACAGAATGTTATGTCACATACTACAGAATGTTATGTCACATACTACAGAAAGTTATGTCACATATTACAGAATGTTATGTCACATACTACAGAATGTTAAATCACATGCTACATGTAATATCAATTACTACAGAATGTTATGTCACATTCTACAGAATGTTATGTCACATACTACATGTTATATCACATGCTACAGAATGTTATATCATATGCTACATAATGTTATGTCACATACTACAGAATGTTATGTCACATGCTACAGAATGTTATGTCATATACTACAGAATGTTATGTCATATACTACAGAATGTTATGTCACATACTACAGAATGTTATGTCACATACTACAGAATGTTAAATCACATGCTACAGAATGTTAAATCACATGCTACATGTAATATCAATTACTACAGAATGTTATGTCACATACTACAGAATGTTATGTCACATACTATAGACTGTTATGTCACATACTACAGAATGTTATGTCACATATTACAGAATGTTAAATCACATGCTACATGTAATATCAATTACTACAGAATGTTATGTCACATACTACAGAATGTTATGTCACATACTACAGACCGTTATGTCACATACTACAGACTGTTAAATCACATGCTACATGTAATATCAATTACTACAGAATGTTATGTCACATACTACAGAATGTTATGTCACATACTACAGAATGTTATGTCACATACTACAGAATGTTATGTCACATACTACAGACTGTTATGTCACATACTACAGAATGTTATGTCACATACTACAGACTGTTAAATCACATGCTACATGTAATATCAATTACTACAGAATGTTATGTCACATACTACAGACTGTTAAATCACATGCTACATGTAATATCAATTACTACAGACTGTTATGTCACATACTACAGAATGTTATGTCACATGCTACAGAATGTTAAATCACATGCTACATGTTATATCAATTACTACAGAATGTTATGTCACATACTACAGACTGTTATGTCACATACTACAGACTGTTAAATCACATGCTACATGTAATATCAATTACTACAGAATGTTATGTCACATACTACAGAATGTTATGTCACATACTACAGACTGTTAAATCACATGCTACATGTAATATCAATTACTACAGAATGTTATGTCACATACTACAGAATGTTATGTCACATACTACAGAATGTTATGTCACATACTACAGACTGTTATGTCACATACTACAGAATGTTATGTCACATACTACAGACTGTTAAATCACATGCTACATGTAATATCAATTACTACAGAATGTTATGTCACATACTACAGACTGTTAAATCACATGCTACATGTAATATCAATTACTACAGACTGTTATGTCACATACTACAGAATGTTATGTCATATACGACAGAATGTTATGTCACATACTACAGAATGTTATGTCACATACTACAGACTGTTATGTCACATACTACAGACTGTTAAATCACATGCTACATGTAATATCAATTACTACAGAATGTTATGTCACATACTACAGACTGTTAAATCACATGCTACATGTAATATCAATTACTACAGACTGTTTTGTCACATACTACAGAATGTTATGTCATATACTACAGAATGTTATGTCACATACTACAGAATGTTATGTCACATACTACAGAATGTTATGTCACATACTACAGAATGTTATGTCACATACTACAGAATGTTATATCACATGCTACAGACTGTTATGTCACATACTACAGAATGTTATGTCACATACTACAGAATGTTATGTCACATACTACAGACTGTTAAATCACATGCTACATGTAATATCAATTACTACAGAATGTTATGTCACATGCTACAGAATGTTATGTCACATACTACAGAATGTTATGTCACATACTACAGAATGTTATGTCACATACTACAGACTGTTAAATCACATGCTACATGTAATATCAATTACTACAGAATGTTATGTCACATGCTACAGAATGTTTTGTCACATACTACAGAATGTTTTGTCACATACTACAGACTGTTAAATCACATGCTACATGTAATATCAATTACTACAGAATGTTATGTCACATACTACAGAATGTTATGACAGAATGTTATGTCACATACTACAGAATGTTATGTCACATACTACAGAATGTTATGTCACATACTACAGAATGTTATGTCACATACTACAGAATGTTATGTCACATACTACAGAATGTTATATCATATACTACAGAATGTTATGTCACATACTACAGAATGTTATGTCACATACTACAGAATGTTATGTCACATACTACAGACTGTTAAATCACATGCTACATGTAATATCAATTACTACAGAATGTTATGTCACATACTACAGAATGTTATGTCACATACTACAGAATGTTATGTCACATGCTACAGAATGTTAAATCACATGCTACATGTTATATCAATTACTACAGAATGTTATGTCACATACTACAGACTGTTATGTCACATACTACAGACTGTTAAATCACATGCTACATGTAATATCAATTACTACAGAATGTTATGTCACATACTACAGAATGTTATGTCACATACTACAGACTGTTAAATCACATGCTACATGTAATATCAATTACTACAGAATGTTATGTCACATACTACAGAATGTTATGTCACATACTACAGAATGTTATGTCACATACTACAAAATGTTATATCACATGCTACATGTTATATCACATACTACAGAATGTTATGTCACATACTACAGAATGTTATGTCACATACTACAGAATGTTATGTCACATACTACATGTTATGTCACATTCTACAGAATGTTATATCACATACTACATGTTATGTCACATTCTACAGAATGTTATATCACATACTACAGAATGTTATGTCACATGCTACAGAATGTTATATCACATGCTACATGTTATGTCACATTCTACAGAATGTTATGTCACATACTACAGAATGTTATGTCACATGCTACAGAATGTTATATCACATGCTACATGTTATGTCACATTCTACAGAATGTTATGTCACATACTACAGAATGTTATGTCACATACTACAGAATGTTATGTCACATACTACAGAAAGTTATGTCACATATTACAGAATGTTATGTCACATACTACAGAATGTTAAATCACATGCTACATGTAATATCAATTACTACAGAATGTTATGTCACATTCTACAGAATGTTATGTCACATACTACATGTTATATCACATGCTACAGAATGTTATATCATATGCTACATAATGTTATGTCACATACTACAGAATGTTATGTCACATGCTACAGAATGTTATGTCATATACTACAGAATGTTATGTCATATACTACAGAATGTTATGTCACATACTACAGAATGTTATGTCACATACTACAGAATGTTAAATCACATGCTACAGAATGTTAAATCACATGCTACATGTAATATCAATTACTACAGAATGTTATGTCACATACTACAGAATGTTATGTCACATACTATAGACTGTTATGTCACATACTACAGAATGTTATGTCACATATTACAGAATGTTAAATCACATGCTACATGTAATATCAATTACTACAGAATGTTATGTCACATACTACAGAATGTTATGTCACATACTACAGACCGTTATGTCACATACTACAGACTGTTAAATCACATGCTACATGTAATATCAATTACTACAGAATGTTATGTCACATACTACAGAATGTTATGTCACATACTACAGAATGTTATGTCACATACTACAGAATGTTATGTCACATACTACAGACTGTTATGTCACATACTACAGAATGTTATGTCACATACTACAGACTGTTAAATCACATGCTACATGTAATATCAATTACTACAGAATGTTATGTCACATACTACAGACTGTTAAATCACATGCTACATGTAATATCAATTACTACAGACTGTTATGTCACATACTACAGAATGTTATGTCATATACGACAGAATGTTATGTCACATACTACAGAATGTTATGTCACATACTACAGACTGTTATGTCACATACTACAGACTGTTAAATCACATGCTACATGTAATATCAATTACTACAGAATGTTATGTCACATACTACAGACTGTTAAATCACATGCTACATGTAATATCAATTACTACAGACTGTTATGTCACATACTACAGAATGTTATGTCATATACTACAGAATGTTATGTCACATACTACAGAATGTTATGTCACATACTACAGAATGTTATGTCACATACTACAGAATGTTATGTCACATACTACAGAATGTTATATCACATGCTACAGACTGTTATGTCACATACTACAGAATGTTATGTCACATACTACAGAATGTTATGTCACATACTACAGAATGTTATGTCACATACTACAGACTGTTAAATCACATGCTACATGTAATATCAATTACTACAGAATGTTATGTCACATGCTACAGAATGTTATGTCACATACTACAGAATGTTATGTCACATACTACAGAATGTTATGTCACATACTACAGACTGTTAAATCACATGCTACATGTAATATCAATTACTACAGAATGTTATGTCACATGCTACAGAATGTTTTGTCACATACTACAGAATGTTTTGTCACATACTACAGACTGTTAAATCACATGCTACATGTAATATCAATTACTACAGAATGTTATGTCACATACTACAAAATGTTATATCACATGCTACATGTAATATCAATTACTACAGAATGTTATGTCACATGCTACAGAATGTTATGTCACATACTACAGAATGTTTTGTCACATACTACAGACTGATAAATCACATGCTACATGTAATATCAATTACTACAGAATGTTATGTCACATACTACAGAATGTTATGACAGAATGTTATGTCACATACTACAGAATGTTAATGTCACATACTACAGAATGTTATGTCACATACTACAGAATGTTATGTCACATACTACAGAATGTTATGTCACATACTACAGAATGTTATGTCACATACTACAGAATGTTATATCATATACTACAGAATGTTATGTCACATACTACAGAATGTTATGTCACATACTACAGAATGTTATGTCACATACTACAGACTGTTAAATCACATGCTACATGTAATATCAATTACTACAGAATGTTATGTCACATACTACAGAATGTTATGTCACATACTACAGAATGTTATGTCACATGCTACAGAATGTTATGTCACATACTACAGAATGTTATGTCACATACTACAGAATGTTATGTCACATACTACAGACTGTTAAATCACATGCTACATGTAATATCAATTACTACAGAATGTTATGTCATATACTACAGAATGTTATGTCACATACTACAGAATGTTATGTCACATGCTACAGAATGTTATGTCACATACTACAGACTGTTAAATCACATGCTACATGTAATATCAATTACTACAGAATGTTATGTCACATACTACAGACTGTTAAATCACATGCTACATGTAATATCAATTACTACAGACTGTTATGTCACATACTACAGAATGTTATGTCACATACTACAGAATGTTATGTCACATACTACAGACTGTTATGTCACATACTACAGACTGTTAAATCACATGCTACATGTAATATCAATTACTACAGAATGTTATGTCACATACTACAGAATGTTATGTCACATACTACAGAATGTTATGTCACATACTACAGAATGTTATGTCACATGCTACAGAATGTTAAATCACATGCTACATGTTATATCAATTACTACAGAATGTTATGTCACATACTACAGACTGTTATGTCACATACTACAGACTGTTAAATCACATGCTACATGTAATATCAATTACTACAGAATGTTATGTCACATACTACAGAATGTTATGTCACATACTACAGACTGTTAAATCACATGCTACATGTAATATCAATTACTACAGAATGTTATGTCACATACTACAGAATGTTATGTCACATACTACAGAATGTTATGTCACATACTACAGACTGTTATGTCACATACTACAGAATGTTATGTCACATACTACAGACTGTTAAATCACATGCTACATGTAATATCAATTACTACAGAATGTTATGTCACATACTACAGACTGTTAAATCACATGCTACATGTAATATCAATTACTACAGACTGTTATGTCACATACTACAGAATGTTATGTCATATACGACAGAATGTTATGTCACATACTACAGAATGTTATGTCACATACTACAGACTGTTATGTCACATACTACAGACTGTTAAATCACATGCTACATGTAATATCAATTACTACAGAATGTTATGTCACATACTACAGACTGTTAAATCACATGCTACATGTAATATCAATTACTACAGACTGTTATGTCACATACTACAGAATGTTATGTCATATACTACAGAATGTTATGTCACATACTACAGAATGTTATGTCACATACTACAGAATGTTATGTCACATACTACAGAATGTTATGTCACATACTACAGAATGTTATATCACATGCTACAGACTGTTATGTCACATACTACAGAATGTTATGTCACATACTACAGAATGTTATGTCACATACTACAGACTGTTAAATCACATGCTACATGTAATATCAATTACTACAGAATGTTATGTCACATGCTACAGAATGTTATGTCACATACTACAGAATGTTATGTCACATACTACAGAATGTTATGTCACATACTACAGACTGTTAAATCACATGCTACATGTAATATCAATTACTACAGAATGTTATGTCACATGCTACAGAATGTTTTGTCACATACTACAGAATGTTTTTGTCACATACTACAGACTGTTAAATCACATGCTACATGTAATATCAATTACTACAGAATGTTATGTCACATACTACAGAATGTTATGACAGAATGTTATGTCACATACTACAGAATGTTATGTCACATACTACAGAATGTTATGTCACATACTACAGAATGTTATGTCACATACTACAGAATGTTATGTCACATACTACAGAATGTTATATCATATACTACAGAATGTTATGTCACATACTACAGAATGTTATGTCACATACTACAGAATGTTATGTCACATACTACAGACTGTTAAATCACATGCTACATGTAATATCAATTACTACAGAATGTTATGTCACATACTACAGAATGTTATGTCACATACTACAGAATGTTATGTCACATGCTACAGAATGTTAAATCACATGCTACATGTTATATCAATTACTACAGAATGTTATGTCACATACTACAGACTGTTATGTCACATACTACAGACTGTTAAATCACATGCTACATGTAATATCAATTACTACAGAATGTTATGTCACATACTACAGAATGTTATGTCACATACTACAGACTGTTAAATCACATGCTACATGTAATATCAATTACTACAGAATGTTATGTCACATACTACAGAATGTTATGTCAGATACTTACAGAATGTTATGTTCACATACTACAGAATGTTATGTCACATACTACAAAATGTTATATCACATGCTACATGTTATATCACATACTACAGAATGTTATGTCACATACTACAGAATGTTATGTCACATACTACAGAATGTTATGTCACATACTACATGTTATGTCACATTCTACAGAATGTTATATCACATACTACATGTTATGTCACATTCTACAGAATGTTATATCACATACTACAGAATGTTATGTCACATGCTACAGAATGTTATATCACATGCTACATGTTATGTCACATTCTACAGAATGTTATGTCACATACTACAGAATGTTATGTCACATGCTACAGAATGTTATATCACATGCTACATGTTATGTCACATTCTACAGAATGTTATGTCACATACTACAGAATGTTATGTCACATACTACAGAATGTTATGTCACATACTACAGAAAGTTATGTCACATATTACAGAATGTTATGTCACATACTACAGAATGTTAAATCACATGCTACATGTAATATCAATTACTACAGAATGTTATGTCACATTCTACAGAATGTTATGTCACATACTACATGTTATATCACATGCTACAGAATGTTATATCATATGCTACATAATGTTATATCACATGCTAGAGAATGTTATATCACATGCTACAGAATGTTATATCATATGCTACATAATGTTATATCACATGCTAGAGAATGTTTTATCATATGCTACAGAATGTTATATCACATGCTACAGAATGTTATGTCATATGCTACAGAATGTTATGCCACATGCTACAGAATGTTATGTAAGATGCTACAGAATGTTATATCATATGCTAGAGAATGTTATGTCATATGCTAGAGAATGTTTTATCATATGCTACAGAATGTTATGTCACATGCTACAGAATGTTATGTCATATGCTACAGAATGTTATATCATATGCTAGAGAATGTTATGTAAGATGCTACAGAATGTTATATCATATGCTAGAGAATGTTATGTCATATGCTAGAGAATGTTTTATCATATGCTACAGAATGTTATATCACATGCTACAGAATGTTATGTCATATGCTACAGAATGTTATATCATATGCTAGAGAATGTTATGTAAGATGCTACAGAATGTTATATCATATGCTAGAGAATGTTATGTCATATGCTAGAGAATGTTTTATCATATGCTAGAGAATGTTATGTAAGATGCTACAGAATGTTATATCATATGCTAGAGAATGTTATGTCATATGCTAGAGAATGTTTTATCATATGCTACAGAATGTTATGTCACATGCTACAGAATGTTATGTCATATGCTACAGAATGTTATATCATATGCTACAGAATGTTATATCATATGCTACAGAATGTTATGTCACATGCTACAGAATGTTATGTCACATGCTACAGAATGTTATGTCACATGCTACAGAATGTTATGTCATATGCTACAGAATGTTATATCATATGCTACAGAATGTTATGTCACATACTACAGAATGTTATGTCATATGCTACAGAATGTTATATCATATGCTACAGAATGTTATGTCACATACTACAGAATGTTATGTCATATGCTACAGAATGTTATATCATATGCTACAGAATGTTATGTCATATGCTACAGAATGTTATGTCACATACTACAGAATGTTTTATCATATGCTACAGAATGTTATATCACATGCTACAGAATGTTATGTCATATGCTACAGAATGTTATATCATATGCTAGAGAATGTTATGTAAGATGCTACAGAATGTTATATCATATGCTAGAGAATGTTATGTCATATGCTAGAGAATGTTTTATCATATGCTACAGAATGTTATGTCACATGCTACAGAATGTTATATCATATGCTACAGAATGTTATATCATATGCTACAGAATGTTATGTCACATGCTACAGAATGTTATGTCACATACTACAGAATGTTATATCACATGCTACAGAATGTTATGTCACATACTACAGAATGTTATGTCACATGCTACAGAATGTTATGTCACATGCTACAGAATGTTATGTCATATGCTACAGAATGTTATGTCACATACTACAGAATGTTATATCACATACTACAGAATGTTATGTCACATACTACAGAATGTTATGTCATATGCTACAGAATGTTATATCATATGCTACAGAATGTTATATCATATGCTACAGAATGTTATGTCATATGCTACAGAATGTTATATCATATGCTACAGAATGTTATATCATATGCTACAGAATGTTATGTCATATGCTACAGAATGTTATGTCACATGCTACAGAATGTTATGTCACATACTACAGAATGTTATATCATATGCTACAGAATGTTATATCATATGCTACAGAATGTTATATCATATGCTACAGAATGTTATGTCACATGCTACAGAATGTTATGTCACATGCTACAGAATGTTATGTCATATGCTACAGAATGTTATGTCACATGCTACAGAATGTTATGTCACATGCTACAGAATGTTATGTCATATGCTAGAGAATGTTATGTCATATGCTAGAGAATGTTTTATCATATGCTACAGAATGTTATGTCACATGCTACAGAATGTTATGTCACATGCTATAGAATGTTATGTCATATGCTACAGAATGTTATGTCACATGCTACAGAATGTTATGTCACATGCTACAGAATGTTATGTCATATGCTACAGAATGTTATGTAAGATGCTACAGAATGTTATATCATATGCTACAGAATGTTATATCACATGCTACATAATGTTATATCATATGCTAGAGAATGTTATGTCACATGCTACAGAATGTTATATCATATGCTAGAGAATGTTATATCACATGCTACAGAATGTTATATCATATGCTACAGAATGTTATGTCACATGCTACAGAATGTTATATCATATGCTACAGAATGTTATGTCACATACTACATGTTATATCACATGCTACAGAATGTTATATCATATGCTAGAGAATGTTATATCACATACTACAGAATGTTATGTAAGATGCTACAGGATGTTATATTACATGCTACATAATGTAATTTCAGATGCTACAGGATGTTATATCACATGCTACATGTTATATCACATACTACAGAATGTTATGTCACATTCTACAGAATGTTATGTCACATACTACAGAATGTTATGTCAATGTTTAACTCAAAATTTGGCTCACTTTCTAAATTTACTTAAAACTGTAACGAATGTCCACATGTTTTAAGATTATTTACAGTTCATGGAAAGATTTCTAAAGGAAACAAACACATGACAAAAGCAACCTTACATCAGACTTGTCTTTATACCAAGTGGGTCTGCAGTTATAACACTTTGAGCTCAAGTCCGAGACCATTCTTGTGGATTCAATTCGCTGGATTTTAAATGAAGGTTAAAATCTGATTGATCGGTGTCTTGAGGATGATCTCAGAATTCAGCTAAAAGTTGTATAACCTTATTGTTTATTGGGTTTATCGTCCCACCAACAGTATTTGAGTAAATGTGTCCACTTGAAGCAGAAATAGTGTTGCCTTCGCTGTGTATAGCAAGGCATGAACACATGGCATGAAACCACACCCTGTCACATTATCCTGACACCAGGCAAACCAGTCATGGAAAAACCCTTATATTTGCTTGAGCATTAGCAAGGGAGCTATATCACTACCATTTTTAACAACTTTGGTATTAAACCAATGCTCTTCAGATTGTGCTACCTGGTCCGGTTTTATAAACTTAGCCCTTGGTAGTTAAACCAGGTTAGAGGTGTTGGGTTGTCCCTCTCACACACCGTTACACCATCACCTTATAACCATCGTCGGATACCCCCGGCTGATTCTATTACGTTTGATGAATGGAGAGTAACCTAATAGCATCAACCGGGGGTATCCGACGATGCCTTATAACATCTACTTCTGTTACAGGCTCACACTACTTTAAGCCATGTGACTTGATATGGCATCAAGTTAAATGCCAGTTAGGAGTTTGGAAATAGAAATTTTAATTCAGATACACACTTAACTTTTAAAATACAAATGAAATGAAGATTAGTAATTTAAATGTTATCATTTAGCTGTTAAATATGTGCATTTTTATTAGGGATGTGCAATATTACTGATATATTGCTACATTGTGATTCTTACCAAGCCCAATATAAATATTACTGATATATTGCTACACTGCGATTCTTACCCAGTCCAATATAAATATTACTGATATATTGCTTCACTGCGATTTTTACCCAGTCCAATATAAATATTACTGATATATTGCTACATTGTGATTCTTACCAAGCCCAAAATAAATATTACTGATATATTGCTACACTGCGATTCTTACCCAGTCCAATATAAATATTACTGACATATTGCTACATTGTGATTCTTACCAAGCCCAATACAAGTATTACTGATATATTGCTACATAATGATTTTTACCCAGCCCAATATAAATATTACTGATATATTGCTACATAATGATTTTTACCCAGCCCAATATAAATATTACTGATATATTGCTACATTACGATTTTTAACCAAGCATAATATAAATAATACTGATATATTGCTACATTACGATTTTTACCAAGGCCAATATAGATATTACTGATATATTGGTACATTGCAATTTTTACCCAGCCCAATATAAATATTACTGACATATTGCTACATAGTTATTCTTACCCAGCCCAATATAAATATTACTGATATATTGTTACATTGCAATTCTTATCCAGCCCAAAATGTATCATTTTTTTGCTGGGGCCTTACCTATATTTAAACTGGTTCTACTTTAAATAATTACGTTTTATATATAGACATAAAATTCAATAAATGGAAACAAAGTTACATACATCAAACTTTCATCCAATTTTATATTTAAGACTGCTTAGAGTTTGGACTCCACCTAAGCTCCATCTCGTTCTTCATTCAATGATTTCCAAATGATCTATTTTAAGCTCTGGCACAAACATCTTGACAAAATTATATGTATTAATTTAAGTCCATTTCATAAGTGAGTTCAGATACTGTGCACAACATTTACAGAAAATAGTTATGATCTTAAAATAAAGTATCCATGAATATGTTTTTTTATTGAGTTTATAACTTTAATTACAAAAAAATCATTTGCCAATCAATGGTCACAGATATTTTTTTAATGGCTTTGACCATCAGTGAAATAGACAGTATATGAGAGTAATTTGTAAACAAGTTCATTGGGGGTGAATTTAAAAACAGTAGCATCATTCAATAATTACTTCATTTGGTCTCTTCTTGATTTGCTTTTATTAAAACTGAAAAAGGGGGGTTCAACTCGTAGAGCGTAAGTTTTATGTTTACTTCTAATCCATTTTTTTAAACCTCCAAAAACATAATAAATCTTTCTATCTTTTTTCAAATCAAGAAGCTTGACGTTCATGGCTGTGAGCCTGTTGCTGGAATATATGTAAGAGAAATAAGGAAATATGACAAAGTCCTATGAGCATTGCAACATATACCAAAATTTTAAATGACAAAGGACAAAGGTATTCACATGCAAGCCAAAT
Source organism: Sinonovacula constricta (assembly GCA_007844125.1). Lineage (NCBI taxonomy): Eukaryota > Metazoa > Mollusca > Bivalvia > Cardiida > Solecurtidae > Sinonovacula > Sinonovacula constricta. The sequence continues at coordinate 29,216,393 of CM017568.1, read as the reverse complement.
GTAAAAGTAAGGACAAATACATGATGAGTCATTAAACAGAAAGAGCAAACATAACAGTTACTGTCTTGGAACCGTCAGTCAGCAAAAGGGACTGACGGTGGTGCTTAAACAGGTTTTACAGAGCTGTAACCTCGCACTTCCTGAAGAGTTTCTCAAATGTAACTATTGAAAAAAACACACATCCAGATCTATTTGAATAAAAAATGTCCTTGCACTGACATTGTCATAGATAGGAAGTTATTAATGACAGAATTGTAAACTCTAGTTTTTAATTACTATAACTTATTTAACAAAAATTAGAGGTATTAGAAGAGGTTATAAAAATATTAATAATAATGCTTTACTCTGGACAATTAAACCATGCTACAACATTAGTTTATCCAAGCCAAGTAAGAAAGTGTTGGTTACCTTTACAACAGGTTTTACCACAAGGTTTCTCCAGCAGCCCACACCCGTATGCAGATGATGTGAAAACACTTAGCAAAACTGGAAAAAAAGCAAAAGATTATTAAAGTTTAGTTGTCAAGACTTAAAGTAGTTCTATCTAAATAACTGCCAGACATCTTAAACATATATTTTGCCATGGATATCATTGGGGATTCTGTCCCCTCCACCTGTGAAATAAAGGATTATATTTCCTCCCATAAGACAGCCTGCAATTCACTCCCAGTTTTCAAAGTATGTATTTTAATGTGTTATAAATCAAACAGAAAACAACTTACACTAAATGTTACAGATATAGTTTTACCTTTTTCACTTTGTTTATAATGACTTACTTATATCTGCTTTGCTTATACATAAGCCGCATAACATGTATTTTATCTGAAGTAACTTCATAAACATAAAATCTTTTACAAAACAAGAAGGTCATGACAGCCCTTTAACGCTGACATAACTACTTGTATTTATTTACCCTCGCCCTAACTATTGTTATTGGGCGAGCATTAATGTAAGGAGGATTAAAAAATAAGTATCACAGAGGTTTTATATTAATGGCGTGAGGGTTAACGTATGCTATCAATTAAAATTTGTTCACTATAAAATATCTTGAAGTCTAAATATATCTGGGTGATAAGCAACATTGTAGATTTAAAATTATTCTGGTGATGTGTAATTGTGATTTATACAGTGGTGTCAGGGTGTGTAGTTAAAAATACTGCATAAAATCTCATTTAAAATAAAAACAATAGCAAAATCTACCGTATAGGTAGTAAGTCATATGCAAATATAAATCTATTGTAACATTATATACATATAAACAGTACTATGTACACTCCAAGCACAAAGTGCTTTCTTTCTACAATCTAATGTCCAGTCCACTTTCTAACAAACATGATTAATTCGCCTTGTTTTATTGCATAAACCGTAGCCTTCTCTGGACATGTTTTGGTGTTGGAGACACCGCTAATTATTATTTAAAGGTATATAGTAATATTAAAAATGTATAGACAGTTTCCGCATCAGTGAAAATTATTTATCTTGGCAGCCATCTTTGATGGTAACATCAAGGGATTTTCATATGAAATGTATATAGGGGTAAATTTTATTTTCTTGTAATTTCTTCATTTGTGATCCAAAAATTAAAAGCTATACACCGTTGGAAAGTTCTTGAAATTCATATTTTTAGAATACAATATTTTTATAATTGATAAATGCCCACAGAATTAATACACAGAAACATATACAACTATTGGTTCATACTTCAAAAAAAATGAACAGTGTATGATTTTCGGTTGTATTTCTTTAACCTTTTAAACTATCAAAATACAGTTTTGATACTTAAAATACTTTATAAAAGCTGTTAAATTTGATATAACATTCAGTAAAATAGACTGAAAAATAAAAACACAGTGGTGAGTTTAATACAGCACATTTTTCCCGATTTCTGCCTGCATTAGCTTCTACCCACAAAGATGGCTGCCTTAAACTGTCTTATCAGTGTCGATGACATCACATGGAAACTATCTATAGGCTTATAAGCCAAAAAAATGTATATTCTAAAATACAAGACAATGTACCACAATTGTCAGGCATATCCACCACAGCACCTTCCCAGGACCACATTAAAGTATGTTGTTGTTTTTAAAAAGTACATTTCAACAAAAAACACAATTTTTATGTAAAATGTGTACAACCCCAAAATATAATATCCAGGCCTGCCCCTCTTTGTTTTTATTATAAATACGTTTACAGTTAACAAATAATTCTTGTTTATGAGGGTACAGGCCTGTGTCCATCGGAGGTATGGTTCAGCAAAAGCACTAGAGCGCCTTGGGAGAGCTGGTTTGGATGCATTTCCCCCATTGGATACCTCACACATCTGACATACCCTGGGGGTGCCCCCCAAACACGATCAGACTACCCTTCTTTTTCCAAAAATAGCCTCTATGTGTAGGGATCTTATTCAGATATAAATATTAAAGTAGTTTTATCGAACGATATAGATTAGTTATCTGCTGCAGATGTTGTTTTTTATTATTATATTCTTTTTAAAGATGTAAATTGAAAGCATTTAAAAGCTGCAAATTGCATTTTAGAATAGTAGTGAAAAGTTATTCCTTTTCTACTGATTGCCATTTGCAATAGAAGTGTGTGTTGAACGCACAGGCTTTTAGTAGGCTCATTATCTGGCATCAAGAAATTAACAGCTATTTACTTTAGAAATCTTTGGGTGAAGATTTAGATCATAAGCATGGCCTCTAGGGTGATCATAATATTTTCTGGGATTTGACCTAGTGACCTCCTTTTGACCCCACGTGACCCAGTTACACCCTCATCCAAGATTTCATGCAGGCAAACCCTCTGGCCAAGAAGATTGGATAAAATCTAGCCTCTAGCATGTTCACAAGCTTAATTGTTGACGACGCATGACTGATGACTTAGGATGGGGTATCAGGAAAGCTCACCTTAAGCATGTTGTGCTCTCGTCATAATGTTGTGTTAGAAAATAGAATATGTGACACTGATTAAGCATTATCTCCACCATCCATTAAATGGGAGTGGTAAAAATATCAAATAAGTGCACCAGTTTGCGATGGCTGCCTTCTTACAGCAAAAGGTGGGGCACGTAATTATTGTCTCAATGAATGAACACTCGGTATGCTTAATGATGGACAGTAATCTGTTCTGAATAGTTGCACACAGACACACACACAGGTGCTTGTCACTTGCAGTAGGTTGCAAAAGATTGCATAGGCCAATTTTAACGTTGTTTCAGGGTAGAAGACACAGACTGTGGCAGGAAGATCAAAGCGGTATATCAAATGGGCTCGGTGCCAGATCGGCCCTTCAAAGAGGTTGTCTCCCAGGAATATCGGGAGAGATCACATGTCTGAACTAAAGGGTTAACCCAACAGCAAGGCTGTTCAAAGCGCCTATATGCACTACATTACACTTTTCCCAATTTACTTTTCTGAGCTAATAAGTTCTCCCGAATGACTATGCAGGTAACAATTGGAGTCAGTCAAACACTTCTGACACCATTAAAGTAAATATGGCAGGAGAAAAAATCTTGAACCTAACTGGGGATGAAACCTGGACCTTAAGTTCTGTAGGCTGACACTCAACCATGTCGCTAAAGGGTTAACCCAACAGCAATGCTGTCCGAAGTGCCTGTATGCACTACACTACAACTTTCTTCTTCTAAATATTTCAGCTATTTGTACATAGAAATACATAATAAGTGCATAATTGGTGTTTTGAAATTAATATTGACTCTGTTGTTGGTATCTAAATACTGATAAAGCCGATGTGGGAGCACTTTTGTCATAATAAAATAAACTGAGGGAATCTGTCAAATAAATATTGAAAACATTGATGTAGACCTTGCTTAAACTTTCTATTACTAAGACGTCTAAGTTAGGAAGTAATATGTGTGAAATTTTCAAATGAATACGGAAAACACTGATGTTGACCTTGCTTGCCTTCCATTACTGACGTTGGGAGTAATGATAAATAAATCAAAATATTACTAATTAAAACTTAATTCAATTCAATTGCCGCCAACATATATGCCATACGTGATTTGGCAATGTAATTATTTACGCGTAAACTGCTTACATACGTCACTCGTCAGTACGACTCTAAAAAAATCGGCTAAAAATACAGTAGAATAGACTTTTATTAGAATTAAACTCTTTAAAAAGACTTGAAAATAGTTACCAAACAATAAAATGGCTAATATTCCGATCCTGGGCGCCATATCTAAGAAATGTTGTGTTGACATTGCGTAACGTCCCAACTTATGTTGGTTGTTTACACCGGAAGCACTGTCCCGCACGACATCTACTTACCATTTGAGCGGGAAGTTTATAACTTCAAGGTTATCCGCAGTGATGAAGTCAACAAGGTAAACATTAATTTTATATCTATTTATTGCAAAAACAAGCTAAACAGTGCATATTTGCTATGTTTGGAAAAGAAAATAGGGCGGGGCAGTAGAGTTAAATGGTAGGCTTTAATCAGGAATAAGAACAAGTGAAACAAGATCCAAAGTCGCCTTTACTTCCATAACAACAGTTTTCCAGAATTACATTACATTTGCGCATAACTAATTGTGAAATAAACTGAGAAGTGTTCAGTGTTTCGAACAGATGCCCCAGGTGTGGGACAACAGTCATTAAATAAGCTCTTAAAAACATCATTCTCAGGGGCGGATCCAGGACTTTTTCCAGGCGCATGGGGGTCCAAATTGAGCAAGCACCAGAAGGGCCAGTCAGGCTAGGGGGTTCTGGGGGTATGCCCCACCCCGAAATTTAGCAGCCAAATAGAGACGTTCCCTGCATTTTGAGAAGTGTTCAACATTTTCAATGAGTCCAAACTGTTTGTATTTTCGGCGACAAAGATAACCTATAACATCTTTTTTTTTTTTTTTTTCGTGGGATGAGGGGAGAGGTCATATATACCATAGGTACAAGTAGTGTTGGGGTGGGGTGGGGTGGGGGGGGGGGGGGGTCTGGAGGCATGCTTATTACACAAATAGTTTATTTTCATTGCGTTTAATACATTTTAAATGTGAATACATGCATAAGGGTTTTATCTGTAGCACTGGACTCATGTAATGGTAAACATACCTCCATGGAAGTGTGTTTTTTTAATTCCTGGTGCGGGGTGGTGGTGGTGGTGGGCGGACGCCCCGCACTACCGAACACCCCACCCCGCTAGATCCGCTCATTCCCTTGATAGCAACGGACTCTTGCTGTAACAAGGCTAGACGAATGATCGCCATAATGGCATCATACTCAAACGTATGTATTCTGGTGTGTTTAATAATAGATTGTTCAGTTTTTTTATAGGTGTGTGATCGGGTTGACTAAACCTACGAAGGAAAAGGCAAAATTAAATTGATTATTTTCCGCTGGTAATGAATTCGATTTTTTTATGAAGTCTTTAGATTTTAATGGAAGTTAATTAACAGACTGATTTACTTACGGTACAAATCAAATCATGAAATAACCGAAAATCACACCATTTCGGAAAATATATAACTGTTTTCGTTCTTTTTAACATCAGTTAAATGGGCGTTTGGTTAAAATAGTAAGTTTTTCAAAAAACGTATATGTTTACAGGATTTTTTTTATTTTTCGGAGTTGGTTAAAATTCGGATAAAATTTGGAAGGTTACTGATTTTTTTCTCATAATTTTACAAGCTTCAATAGCTACATGAAATGCTTTCTTCTTCGTTTCTTTGTTTACTCATGAACGTGCAATGATGGTATAATGTTTAAGAAACGACCGGCTTATCAACTGGTTCATGCAAATGACCATAAAAGTTTCTGTCCCTGTAACACAACAGAAAAGCACAACAGAAAATTACTGTAACACAACAGGAAAAGTGGCGCGGGAATTGCATTGAGTTATAATTTATATATATTTCACATACTACCTGCATGATCAATAAGTCGTCAATATTTGAGAAGTAAATTAGCCCAGAACAGTTATAAAATTGCACACACACACACACACCCTCCTCCCCCCCCCCCCCCCCCCCCCCCGCCCATATGATATGATTTCTCAGATGTCTTTGTAATTAGGGCTGCCATTAATCGACCATATCCATATTACACAATTAGACAAATATCGGCGATAATTTTTAATTTTATTAATTTAATTTTTTGAATAATTATAATTTAATTTTTACTTTAAACAGGGTACACATGTATTTCCAACTATTTCCTTGTACCTTTTCTGCCAATTTAGGTCCCTTCATAATTCTATACATATTCGATGACATTGTTTAATTTACTTCTGAAGAAGTGAAGTGTAAGAATGTTTTTACCCTCCTACTTATTTGTCACCAGTACACGTCTTCTTTTACTAGGGCTTGTAAACAAAGTAAGTAAAAACCAAGTTTCAAATAATACCAGCAATGCAAAACATCATTTACTGCATGGAGTGGCGCCCGTGGCATAGTGGTAGAGTCGCCGATTTGTAACGCCTCTGACTGTTTAGCCTCCCACCACGTGGGTTCGAGTCCCGTTCGGGGCGAAGGAGTTAATGTGGGAAGGTCTTTCAGCTGACTTGTGGTGCACCGGTGGTTCTACCTAGAAATTTGTCAAGGGGTCTTCCTCCACCAAAATCCCGGACGTTGCTATAATGATCATAATTGGTCGCTGCGATGTATCTCAAAAACAACAACAACATCTAACTGTATGGATATTTAATACCAATATCTAGCTAATTTAAACAGTAAGCTTTCTTCAACTCTTGAACAAACTTTTTCCAGAAATGAAGAGTTGTTTTTTGTTTGTCTATTTTTTAGTTTAGTTACACCAGTCAATTAATAGTTACAGACAGTACACATAGATACATGTATATAGTGTATTCCTAATAGCACTATCGGCTCGTGCAATATACTGAAAATCATTGCATTCCGTTTTAATCTGTGTTCGTATGTTACATGTCAGGTAACAACGTATTCCTCTTGGATGACGTCATGAAAGAAGTTTCTATAAATTCTAAAAATTGAAGATATTTTTGTTGTTAACGACGTATTATTTTTCACGGAAATTGAATATTGTATTTCATGGATATTTACGGCATTTAAAATTAAATGTGATCAACATAGTCCATGTATAGATTCTTTGAAATCGTATAAGACCATTCGACCTCAGAATGTGACAATTTCTCTGCCAGTTATGCCACTTTGAAAAGACAAAGGTAGATATATGAATAATTAAAGAAATTTTATTTTTAAAACACTCGTATAATGATCTTTAACAAAAACAACTACAAACAACAATTAAACAAAAGCAACATATGAATAACATGTTTAAGACAAGCGTCGCATGGTGACTTTTCATCTATCATTTACTGCAAATTAAAAAGATCTAAGGGACTAACGCCAGGGCATTTAATGCAATTTATTTAAATATATATATATTTATTTTCGAAATGGATATTCACTCCACCCCACCCCCAACCACTATCATTAAAGTTCCGTATTTAGGTCTCAAATCACATGCACACATTGTGACACATTAATGCTTAAGGTGTTTCCCCTGGTGAAAATATTAAATTAATGCAGCAAGTCGAATAACTGTTGTGCAGCTTAATATTTATTTAGAGGAAAGTCCAGATACAATATATTTATGGATTTCTTTGATGTACTGCATTGCTCGCGGTTTAATAGAATGGCACAAATGACACGATGACTAGACACATCGTGGAAACATAAAAACGCTTGCTTAAGTCCTTATTTTCAGACATCCATCATTGGAACTGTGTCTGCTATCTCCAGTTAAGCTCTATATAGGTTCGTCTCCGTTGCCGATAACGTCCGTCTTCTAAAATATCATTTGCTTTTTAATCTGTACATCTTTTCTTTTGAGATAATTTTGAAACTAACCCGAGACCGTTCATTTAGACTTCATATAAAATCTTGTTTTATAGACTTGTCGATGTCACTTTTCTATAAATTTAAGATATTTTCGTTGTTAAGGACGTTTTATTTTTCACGGAAATTGAATATTGTATTTCATGGTTATTTATGGCATTTAAAATTAAATGTGATCAACATAGTCCACGTAAGTATTCTTTAAAATCGTATAAGTTGTTAGAGCAACATTCGACCTCAGAATGTGACAGTTTCTCTGCCAGTTATACCACTTTGAAAAGACAAAGGTAAATATATGAACCATTAAAGAAATTTTATTTTAAAACACTCGTATAATGATCTTTAACAAAAACAACGACAACAACAAACAACAATTAAACAAAAGCAACATATAAATAACATGTTTAAGACAAGCGTCGCATGGGGACTTTTCATCTATCATTTACTGCAAATTAAAAAGATCTAAGGGACTAACGCCAGGGCATTTTATGCAATTTATTTAAATATATATATATATATTTTCGAAATGGATATTCACTCAACCCCACCCCCAACCACTATCATTAAAGTTCCGTATTTAGGTCTCAAATCACATGCACACATTGTGACACATTAATGCTTAAGGTGTTTTCCCTGGTGAAAATATTAAATTAATGCAGCAAGTCGAATAACTGTTGTGCAGCTTAATATTTAGTTAGAGGAAAGTCCAGATACAATATATTTATGGATTTCTTTGATGTACTGCATTGCTCGCGGTTTAATAGAATGACACGAATGACACGATGACTAGACACATCGTGGAAACATAAAAACGCTTGCTTAAGTCCTTATTTTCAGACATCCATCATTGGAACTTTGTCTGCTATCTCCAGTTAAGCTCTATATAGGTTCGTCTCCGTTGCCGATAACGTCCGTCTTCTAAAATATCATTTGCTTTTTAATCTGTACATCTTTTCTTTTGAGATAATTTTGAAACTAACCCGAGACCGTTCATTTAAACTTCATATAAAATATTGTTTTATAGACTTGTCGATGTCACTTTTCTATAAATTGAAGATATTTTCGTTGTTAACGACGCATTATTTTTCACGGAAATTGAATATTGTATTTCATGGTTATTTACGGCATTTAAAATTAAATGTGATCAACATAGTCCATGTAAAGATTCTTTAAAATCGTATTAGACCATTCGACCTCAGAATGTGACAGTTTCTCTGCCAGTTATACCACTTTGAAAAGACAAAGGTAAATATATGAACCATTAAAGAAATTTTATTTTAAAACACTCGTATAATGATCTTTAACAAAAACAACGACAACAACAAACAACAATTAAACAAAAGCAACATATAAATAACATGTTTAAGACAAGCGTCGCATGGGGACTTTTCATCTATCATTTACTGCAAATTAAAAAGATCTAAGGGACTAACGCCAGGGCATTTTATGCAATTTATTTAAATATATATATATATATTTTCGAAATGGATATTCACTCAACCCCACCCCCAACCACTATCATTAAAGTTCCGTATTTAGGTCTCAAATCACATGCACACATTGTGACACATTAATGCTTAAGGTGTTTTCCCTGGTGAAAATATTAAATTAATGCAGCAAGTCGAATAACTGTTGTGCAGCTTAATATTTAGTTAGAGGAAAGTCCAGATACAATATATTTATGGATTTCTTTGATGTACTGCATTGCTCGCGGTTTAATAGAATGACACGAATGACACGATGACTAGACACATCGTGGAAACATAAAAACGCTTGCTTAAGTCCTTATTTTCAGACATCCATCATTGGAACTTTGTCTGCTATCTCCAGTTAAGCTCTATATAGGTTCGTCTCCGTTGCCGATAACGTCCGTCTTCTAAAATATCATTTGCTTTTTAATCTGTACATCTTTTCTTTTGAGATAATTTTGAAACTAACCCGAGACCGTTCATTTAAACTTCATATAAAATATTGTTTTATAGACTTGTCGATGTCACTTTTCTATAAATTGAAGATATTTTCGTTGTTAACGACGCATTATTTTTCACGGAAATTGAATATTGTATTTCATGGTTATTTACGGCATTTAAAATTAAATGTGATCAACATAGTCCATGTAAAGATTCTTTAAAATCGTATTAGACCATTCGACCTCAGAATGTGACAATTTCTCTACCAGTTATGCCACTTTGAAAAGACAAAGGAAGATATATGAACAATTAAAGAAATTTTATTTTAAAACACTCTTATAATGATCTTTAACAAAAACAACGACAACAACAAACAACAATTAAACAAAAGCAACATATAAATAACATGTTTAAGACAAGCGTCGCATGGGGACTTTTCATCTATCATTTACTGCAAATTAAAAAGATCTAAGGGACTAACGCCAGGGCATTTTATGCAATTTATTTAAATATATATATATTTATTTTCGAAATGGATATTCACTCCACCCCACCCCCAACCACTATCATTAAAGTTCCGTATTTAGGTCTCAAATCACATGCACACATTGTGACACATTAATGCTTAAGGTGTTTCCCCTGGTGAAAATATTAAATTAATGCAGCAAGTCGAATAACTGTTGTGCAGCTTAATATTTAGTTAGAGGAAAGTCCAGATACAATATATTTATGGATTTCTTCGATGTACTGCATTGCTCGCGGTTTAATAGAATGACACGATGACTAGACACATCGTGGAAACATAAAAAACGCTTGCTTAAGTCCTTATTTTCAGACATCCATCATTGAAACTTTGTCTGCTATCTCCAGTTAAGCTCTATATAGGTTCGTCTCCGTTGCCGATAACGTCCGTCTTCTAAAATATCATTTGCTTTTTAATCTGTACATCTTTTCTTTTGAGATAATTTTGAAACTAACCCGAGACCGTTCATTTAGACTTCATATAAAATCTTGTTTTATAGACTGGTCGATGTCACTTTTCTATAAATTGAAGATATTTTCGTTGTTAACGACGTATTATTTTTCACGGAAATTGAATATTGTATTTCATGGTTATTTACGGCATTTAAAATTAAATGTGATCAACATAGTCCACGTAAGTATTCTTTAAAATCGTATTAGTTGTTAGAGCAACATTCGACCTCAGAATGTGACAATTTCTCTGCCAGTTATGCCACTTTGAAAAGACAAAGGTAGATATATGAACCATTAAAGAAATTTTATTTAAAAACACTCGTACAATGATCTCTAACACAAAACAAACAACAACAATTTAACAAAAGCAACATATGAATAACTTGCTTTAGAAAAGCGTCGCATGGTGACTTTTTAAAGTGATACTGTTCATTACAAATAAGACTGAACGCTAAAAATTAAAAATAAAAAAAGTCTTCATAAGCAACGTCATATATGATATACTTCGTGAATATGGTGGCCTTCTGCCAAATTGAGGATGAAAATCAGAAATTCAACACATCTATACATTAAAAACACAAAGCAAGAACACAGTATGGTATAAAGATTATACAGCCGATTTACGCACTGTCTACTATGCTATTACTATAATAACTGAATACATACTGTACATAAAATAGTAATGTTCGGTGGTTACGATTGTTTAATATCGACGAAAACATTGAAGACATTAAAAATGACAATAGTTTTTATTAAGACGAAATTACTTTTACAAAAACACCATTAACAACAACGGCCGCTTGCTATCTTACTTACGTAGATGAAGCATAGTTATGAAAACAAGAGTTTAAACAATACAACATACATGTAAAAGGAAATCTTAAAGTAACATATAACATGGCTAACATGTTAAAAATTGTAAAACAATAAATGATAGACAACAGTCAAAATAAACCTAATTATAAAATATGTTCTGCGATTTAGCAAATAACTTAATATAACAGAAGTAGCCACTAGGCTATTGAACAACGTGTAAGCAGCAAATATATAAAAATATAAAAAAGATGTGTTCATTGGTTAAATTATGAAACAATAAAGAAACGTAACATTTTCATTTTTAACAAACATATTATCATCAACAATATTTTATTCATCTCTCGAAACACCCTAAAGTGTTCGGAACTTATGAATGATTTCAAATATTGTTAGCAATCACATATTTTGTTCATAATTTCATAACAACATAAGGCATTATCAGAAAAACGATACTGGCTGTACTGGATCTGGCCACAGCTTTGATTTTACTTCCTTCATTAAAACTTCATTGTCCACATCGCCTTGTGAATTCTTCGGGAACTCCTTGAAGGAAAGGAAGCAATTCGGGCGTCTGCACGTTGTGGTCAGCATGTTCACGGTGGACCAGATGCCGTCACAAAATGTTTCCAGGAAGTCCATATCAAACTCTTCCTCATCAACGACCAAGCATGCGCAGAGAACTTTGCGCGACTTCCGGTTTGGAACAACAAGAACAGCCACCGATTCAACCCCTGGACATCTTAGGATGATCCTTTCTACTTGATGGGCGAAAAACTGCTTTTTGTCAAGGGTGATGAGTTTCGATTCACGACCAATTAGAACAGTGCTTCCGTCTGTGCGCATGCGTGCAACATATCCCGAACGAATCCACGCATCCGGCTGACTTGAACCAGTTCTTGAGTACAATGGACAACGTACTTGAAAGCAGAGGAAACCGATCGTTTCGCGGGCAACAGTCTTGCCGTGTTCGTTTATAATTTTGATGGACACCCCTACAAGAAATAAAGAATCATTGCACAGGTTGTTTGGGCAATTAGAAGGCATTTATTAAGGTATATGTGCTTAATGGGATGATCAAACTCTCAGGTTCAATTACAAAAGTGATTAGCTCAACAATAAATATCTTACAGTTATGCACAATTTTCTGTTACGCTTATGAGTTTTCTTTTCTTGTTGCTGCTCAAACCACAGTTCTACTTACTTTTTTTTACAATTTCGGCTTAGCTCTAAATACAAAATTGCAGACCCTGGTATGAAAAGGCTTTGAAAGATATTAATCTTATTTCCTTTGTTGAGTTCATCGTCCCACTAGCAGTGTTTTAATTAGTTAAGAACGATGTCCACACGAAGGAGATATATAGTGCTGTCTACTCTATTTTTGCATACCGCGAATACCTGCCGTGATACCACATACAGCCACATAATTCAGACAATGGGCGACAAGACATGAAACTGCTTTATATTTTGCTTCTGCGCTTACAAGGATGCTATACCACTACAGTTTTACAGACTCTGTCTCGCGATTTGGGTTTGAACCTAGGGCTCACGCACCTGGAACAAATCTTATGAAAGCCTCACATCGCACAGCTGATAAGCCTAAGTCAGTTTAAGGAGTAGATGACTTGTGTTCTGATAAGGAATGGTTCTGGTGCTCATAGCATGCTTCATAACACCTGCTTAGAATGACTGAAGGAATGATGCTTGAAGATGATGAACCATAATATCAGCTTTAAACTTGGCTACCTGGCAACGGTTGACCCACCAGTCCTTCCACGACCATTGTGCGATCTCCCAGACTGACCATCGACACAGGCAAGATGTTCTGGTATTCGTACATGAATGCCAATGTCTGACAAGTGATCCCCAGCATTTGTTGCATACCATCAGTTACTCCGCTGAATTAGAAAATGTTGGATGACACATCATATATAAATGAACAAATACATGTTTATTTGCATGGAACCATTCCGAGTAGATGTAAAAAAGGGAGAGCTATGGCGGCAGCGCCCAGCTATAGGGGCAAGTAGTATACCATATGAAGCTTTTTTAAATTTTGTTTTTGTTTTTGTAATACATTGCAGCGACCAATTGTGATCATTAAAGCAATGTCCAGCTTTTTGTTGGAGGAAAACTCCCAGACAAATGTCTTCGTTAAACCATCGGCGCACCACAAGTCAGCTGGAAGACCTTCCCACATTAAGTCCTTCGCCCTAAACGGGACTCGAACTTATGCGGTGAGTGGCGAAGCAGTTAGAGGAGTTACAAATCGGCGACTCTACCACTACGCCATAGGTGCCCCACATCAGAAGCATTCACACCCTGAAACAATAAAAAAGATTCAACAGCTGTACATATACCTCTTGTTTACCCCATTACACAACCAGCCAGGTAGCAAGTGTAGTCTTGCATACCATATACTATTAGCACATATTGGATAGCATTTATGCATTCCACCACTGTGCATATACTAGAACGGCTGCCAGGGAAATACTGCTACATTCAAAGATGCAGAGAATGTATGAATAATTCATTTAAGAAAGAGCATTAAAGCCATAGAGACAGACATTCCCAATTACCGTTTTAATGGTGTGCTGTTAAAAAGTAGTAATAGAAAAATTCGACGAATTTACCAGTTGTAAACATGCTAACCAGTGTAAAAGGTAAAAAAAATGGCAAAAATTGTTTAGAAGCAAATATTATTTATAGCGAATCTGAAATGTGGCCTATGGTATGGCAATCGATAATCATTTCATTTGCGTTAAGGAGACATTGTATGTGCTTGAAAGTTTATAACACTGTGCATGGCGACTGGCACAATCTTTACAGACAGCTTTCATCATAACTTGTGTTCATATTTTTGACAGTTGCATCAGGCGGGCTTATCAGTTTATTGGAATTGTAGTATGACCCAAAAAGCGAATAAAGTATGGTCATTTTTGTAGCATTTATGTATTGCTTTGATTTTGTGTACTGTTGTTTTATGGTAGTTAGTATGGCTTTAAACAATGTACACTGTAAATTCGTCTGTTGAATGCCGAAGAAGAATTAGTAGTAATATATATATGTGTGTGTGTGTGTGTGTGTGCGCGTGTGCGTGTGTGTGTGTGTGTGTGATCACTAGATAACATTTGAACATGGCGTCTTTCAAAAGATTGTGTTGTTAGGTTGGGAGAATCAAAAGTCTCGTGACGCTGTTCAACTATTTATATTTGAAACCTAACAATCTAGTATATCACCGATCTGCGCTTGCGGGAATTTTAATTATGTGTTCACATCTCTCACGAACAAGTACAATACGCCGATTTACCAACACAAAACGGTTACTAAGTCGCTTTAAGCGGATAATTTAGAGCAGCCGTGTTATGTCATGTTATGTTATGCTTACATTAGTCCGTTATGAATAAGAGACTAAAATGATGTTTGGCATGACAAATTTAAGTGTATTTACACTTTTAACACAGGCCGGAATGTAACCATCGTCAGATACCCAGTTGGGAACTTGACATCAAGTGTCCTTTATGTTTTAGCCATCACAGTATAACTCAACAAACAAAGACATCTTTAATGCCTAGACTAATCACTGCTTTCTGATTGGTCACTTACCATTCGACGACAGAAATGACCAATGAATGCACACTCGGAAGTGCCGTCACCCTTGGCAGCTGGAGCAACTGACCAATCAAAAGTGGTGATGCAAACAAATGAGAACATCGTTCTGCCCGGATAAGATCTAGAATGGTATCTGCAAACAAGAAAAGATGCACTAACTAACTAGGTTGTAACCGATAGTTTGCCTATATCAAGTAGACGTAACAATATCTTATTATCCCTATTCTGTGGAATGTGTGCATAATTGCTGCGTTTCCTTATAATTTATTGTAAGTTCAGGATGTTTACAACACAACCCCATTGCAAAATCATGATATATAAATAGATTTAAATATCTTTTATTTCAAAATCGTTCAACAAAGGCGCTGGGGATTTCAGCTAAAAAAAGATATTGACGTCAAAGCTGATTACCCCGATGTAATGTAACATCAAAAGAAAGTGGTCACGTGTTTAAAAGTTTAAAAAAAGCTTACTGTGCAACGAGGCTCAGATAAGAAATACATTCTTGTAATGACAAGTGGTCGTTTATGTTTTTCTTTTCACGTGGTTATAGGGAACCAAAACATCATTTCTTGGGATCCTTTCAAGCAACAAGAATATATCTTGCGGCTTGAAAAAATGGTCCAAACTGCTGAATACCATCTTTAAAGATCGGCTGGAAGTAATGAATACTAACAGACTTACAGTAATTTATTTAAACAGAACTTTGTTTATTTAAGTTTAGTAAGAACAGTAATGCTATATATACTCTTATAATGTCATAATATCATCCTATTCATACGCACCAATGTAATTTGTCTGTTTTTTCGCGTCTACTTCAACAAACACTTGGGTACAGCCGGAAGCGATGTAACATCTTGGAGCTGCTAACGCATGCGCAAAGCTTTCGTCGCTAAACCAAATGGAATCGCCGTTTCCTGCAAGGCGTTTTATGGCATTTGCTGAAGCACAGAATAAAGAATCCGTTCGGCTGCCAACAAACTCCGAGCCTTCATCATTTTGAGTTTGAAATAACACAGCACAATGTTCTTGGTTACTTATACAAGTGTTATCTTGCTGGACTGTGGTACTGTCACTAAGAATGTTACTCATTTGCACAATGTGCACTTTTGAGTCAGTGTTAAACTGTCCCCTTGCCACTATTGCCTTAAGGCATCCGCCATTTTCTAAACCCAAAATCGACTCCAACAGACCCGATTCACTTGTGTTAGTGTCCCAATCTGTGCACAAAATTTTCACGTTACTATTCTCAAGCAGCAAATTTCTGACATCACAAAAATCAGCCACGTCATCAAAGACGTAACACTCGCCACCCGCGCAGCACGTGCCATAGAAGGCTATAATAGCGTCGATGGACCTTTTCATACAAATAACAACAGCTTCACCCCTGGTGAATCCATTACGTTTTAAAAATTCTGAGAAGAGAACAGATTTTTGAAAAACCTCATTTGCTGAGACCTTTTCGCAATTTCCATCTTTCCCATAGCAGACAAATGCCTGCCGATCAGGATATTTTGTAGCCCAATGTCGGAGACTTGTTCCACAAGTATCAAAGTAAGACTGTGTATCGCCCGGAAAAGAAACAAAACTTTCCATTTTTCTTATCACAAGACGCTGCTATCTTTCAAGACAGAATTAAAATTATGCCTGATAGTAGTCACCCAACCACTTGTATACGTTCTCTATCACACAATGTCTATCGTTTAAATCAACATCATTACAAGGCTCACCACAAAATATAATGTTTATAGACTTGCACGTAGTTACACCGGCCTGTACAAACAAATGCAGCCACCGGAACACTATCGAGTTATAGAGCAGCCCTTCCCAATCACATCGAGGTGAATCACGATTTAAATATTCATTGGATGATCAGAGCTGTTCACGGTTGTATAGTTGAGAAAGTCGTTACTAGGAAGTAGTAATGTAATTAGCTGCACACTTAAGTATATCCGCATTCACTGTTGCAAAGTTTATCCTTTCATCAATCGTCGAATACACTAAATGTGTTGTTGGTGATATTGTTTTAATATTGTTGATGTTTGATACAACGTAAAGATTGCTTTTATGAAGACAACTTGACTCAGTTTCATTCCAAAAGTTACTTAACTGTCTTTCCTATAATTGTCCTTTCCTTGTGCCTTTAATATGTTTATCCTTTTATAAATTGATAAATTATCAAATTTAATGATATTGTTTTATATGTACATTGGTACATAAAATATGCAACATCTTTCATTCGTTTTTCGTTAATGATCTGTCAAACGTCTATGTTCATGTGCTTTATCCATGTTTGAATTAATTGTACATGCCTTATCTATTCATATACCACTTTCATTCAAGATAAGTCTTTTTCCGTGTTAGTGTAGCAATTATATCTCAATTATATAACGCATGCTTGTTTTCTTGTTAGTAAGACGATAAGGACCAATCGGCATGGACATATTCCATGAAATGTTCTTAATGAACTGCATGGGGATAAATGAGGAAGTTATATAGTGTAAAACTTCCTTCAACCCTCATATATACAATAAGGTAGCTTTCACAATAAAAGCTTCCTTATACATTGTGCTTTTCTTTTGCTTAGCTTTAATGTAAGATCACTTGAATAACCAACAAAACTCCCTTTCAGCACAAACCATACCCAAATAAGCACGACGATCGAACTATCACATTAAAGTAGCCGCCATACATGTTCCGAATACCACCGAGTTTGTTGAGATGGTCCATTAACATTTGAATAACAGACTTTCTCGGTGCAGTTCAGTTTGTAGTTTTTTTCAATTATCCACATCGTAAGTGAGGCCTTGCTGTGAAACGATATCAATGTTTACCTTTGAAAAGCATCCAGGTAATAGAGGCATGTCTCCTTCATTGCATTTATTTATAGACCTATGTGCTGTTATAGTTATACATCTAAAACAGAGGGAAAAAAAAGACACAGAAATGAATAAAACACACAAACTAAAAAGGGAAGGGTAACCCCTTCTGAACGGTGGCTGTGAATTATCACTATACTGAACAGAAGGCTTGTTATCTTCTCAAGGTAGTTCATAGATAACATAACTTCATATGGGTCCCATCATAGCACACATACATGGATGGATCCAGTAGGGGTGGGTGGGGTGGGATTGGGGATGCGTAAAAGAGTAGAGTTGTGAAAAAACCCCATACACGTCAGCTTTCAAAGTAATTTTTTGGTTGACTACCTAGGTCGAAGTTAGGATCCCCTACTCTGCATATATATATATTTATATACACACACACACACACACAGTATTTGCTACGATAAAGTTTAATGGATCTTAATGCGTACCTCTAGATCCGCCCCTGCAACCATATCGAGTATGAACAATTACACCATCCCAGTTATAAAAAACAAGACACATCTATTTTCATGGTAAAATGACACCATCTCACTCATGTCTCCCTATTCAAAAGTAAATATCATATGACAATAAATACACCATTAAAATAATTACAATGATATCGTGCAGACTTGCTTGGCTAAGATACAATATACTATAAATAAGAACACTATCTTCAAGGCTAGGTCCATTATAACTAACAAAAGGTAAAACATTCATCTTCATAGCAACAATACACGCCAAATACCCCGACTGGTTTGAATGAGGTAATAGTGGCTTGCTTACTTGGTTTAACAGAGATTTAATTTCATGTAATCCACTGCGTGTCTTTTTTTAAACACAACTTGTGCAATCAATCCTCAAAAATACGTGCATGGATATTAAACAATAAAACACACAATCTGCGAAAAGAGTCTTAATCGTTGACAGATCAACGTCATCGTCTTCTACACACTAACGACCCCTAAACACCAACGACCCCTACACACCAACGACCCCTACATACCAACGAACCCTACACACCAACGACCCCTACACACCAACGACCCCTACATACCAACGACCCCTACACACCAACGTCCCCTACACACCAACGACCCCTACACACCAACGACCCCTACACACCAACGACCCCTACATACCAACGACCCCTACACACCAACGTCCCCTACACACCAACGACTTCTACACACCAACGACCCCTACACACCAATGACCCCTACACACCAACGTCCCCTACGCACCAACGACCCATACACAACAACGTCCCCTACACACCAACGACCCCTACACACCAACGTCCCCTACACACCAACGACCCCTACACACCAACGTCCTCTACACACCAACGACCCCTACACGCCAACGTCCCCTACACTCCAACGACCCCTACACACCAACGTTCCCTACACACCAACGTCCCTACATACCAACGACCCCTACACACCAACGACCCCTACACACCAACGTCCCCTACACACCAACGACCCCTACACACCAACGTCCCCTACACACCAACGATTCATACACACCAACGTCCCCTACACACCAACGACCCCTACACACCAACGTCCCCTACACACCAACGACCCCTACACACCAACGTCCCCTACACACCAACGACCCCTACACACCAACGACCCCTACACACCAACGACCCCTACACACCAACGTCCCCTACACACCAACTACCCCTACACACAAACGTCCCCTACACTCCAACAACCCCTACACGCCAACGTTCCCTACACACCAACGTCCCCTACATACTAACGGCCCCTACACACCAACGACCCCTACACACCAACGTCCCCTACACACCAACGACCCCTACACACCAACGTCCCCTACACACCAACGACCCCTACACACCAACGACCCTTACACACTAATGTCTCCTGCACACCAAGGCAGCCTAGGCACCAAAGGATCATACACACCAACGAACCCTTTACACCAATGGACTAGACATATCAGCAGACCAGACACTCCACTGTACCCTTAACACCAATGACCTAAACACAACAACGGACCCTAAACACTAACGGACTCAACACTCCAACGGATCATACACACCAACGGACCCTACACGCCAACGGTTCATACACACCCACGGATCACACACACCCAACGGAAGCTACACACCAACGGACTCTACCCATTAACGGACCCTTCACACCAACGGATTCTACACACCAACGAACCATACACACCAACGAACCCTACACATTAACGGACCCTTCACAACAAAGGAACATACAGACAAACGGACCCTACACCCCAACTACCTTCACACCAACGAACCCTACACATTAACGAACCCTACACACCAACGGAACCAACACACCAACGAACCCTACACATTAACGAACCCTTCACACCAATGGACCATACACACCAACGTACCCTACAAAATAACGGGCCCTTCACACCAACGGACCCTACACACCAACGAACCCTAAACATTAATGAACTCTACACACCAACGAACCCTACACATTAACTGAAACTTCACACCAACGGACGCTGAACACCAACGGACGCTAAACACCAACGAACCATACACACCAACGGAACCTAAATACCAACGAACCCTAAATATTAACGGACCCTTCACACCTACGGACCTTACACACCAACAAACACTACACTCCAGCGAACCATACACATTAACGGACACTACACACCAATGAACCCTAAACATTAACGGGCCCATCGCACCAACGGACCCTTCACACCAACGGACCCTACATACCAACGGACCCTACATACCAGCGAACCCGACAAACCAACGGATCCTACACACAAACGGACCCTTCATACCAATGGACCATACACACCAACAAACCCCTACACTGGCTTAACACACTACCAGACCCTACACATCAACAGACACAAGGACCCTGCACACCACCAAACCCTTCACATCAGTGAACCCTATCCACCAGTGGACCTTACATTCCACCAAGCCCTTAACACCAACGGACACTACACACCAACGCACTCTACACATTAACGGACTCTTCACACCAACGGACCTTTCACACCAACAGACCCTACAGATCGAAGGTGCCCTTCTAACGGACCAACTATTTACACCAACAGATCCTCCGCACAGATCCTTTAACGGATCAACCAGCTAAAGAATTTTACACACAGAATAAATAAAGTACTTGATTACATAACAAGCAAATAATATACGTATGACAAAAAATGAAAAAAAATATTTCGTTTGTTTCAGCTTACATGCAGATGCATTATAAGCCAGGATATATAACTGATTTGCAGCAGACATGATAGCCTTAAGTGCATCTTACTGGCACACCATTTGTCATAACGTTGCCACCTGACATTTAATTTCTATTTCACTCAATTACGGTGGTTACAAAAGTGTCATGCACTTGTTTTGTTTTATACGTTTCAGCATTTAATATGAGTGCCCTAAAGTCCAGACTGATGCCAATTGTCATATTATTTTTTTTTTCCATGTAAAATATAAATTACTTGAGCGTTTGAAAATGAAATAATGTCAGGTTTGGTAAATGTTATAGTGACAGAGAAAAACCACAACAGCAGACGTTGGCAAACATACTTTATATAATGATACATTGTTTGTCTATGAAACAATAAAATATAAAGACAAAACACACAGACATCTCCATCAAGTCTGGTGAACAACTTTGTCAAGATAATGCCCCACTTGCAAAATCCGTTTTTAATTGAGATTGTACTAAAGCTCAAAATTAGAGTGATCAGTATTGAGTATCTTGAACACACCACTGTTATAAATATATGCCGTACTTATTCTATTTTAAGGTAGAACAAGTGTAATAGATAATATAAAAAATGAAAATTAATGTGTAATTATTATTTCATAAATTAATTTTATTTGATTGATTAGTGCTACATCTGATTTGTTACCTGCTTTATTCAAAGTTTAAAAAATCAAAACCATGTGCTGAAATTATTTTATGTTTGGCAGCATCAACCAACAGAACAATATGGGCAACTCTCAAATAAATCTTTTGGCTACCAAGAGCTCGTTGATTTTTTTAATAAAGCAGATCTGCAGAAAAAAAAGGGAAATCGGCCTAAAAACGTGTTGTGTTTGTAAACAATAAATAGCATAATTAGGAAAATTTGACTAAAACCAATCATGTATCGTGGTTCGTTGCTTTGTCTAAGTATATTATTTGTTTCAAGACGATACTCAATAGCAAAACACTTTTCCTAAAGAGAATATAACATAATATTTGGAGGTTTCTTGTTTCTAAAAAGGAGACGCCTTAAATATCAAGTTTAGAAGAAAAAATATCCATAAATTCAAAACTGGATGGAGAATTTTCTTAAAATTTGGCATACACGTCAACATTAAAGTATACAACACATTAGTTGTGTTAATTTTCGCAGCATATTTATTATCATTACAACGACGTCCAGCTATTTTGGTGGAGGAAGACTCCAGACAAATGTCTGGATAGAACCAACGGCGCACAGCAGCTCAGCTGGAAGACCTTCCCACATTACGTCATTCTTCCCAAACCTGACTCGAACCCACGCGGTGATAAGCTAAGCGGTCAGAGGAGTGACAAGTCGGCGACTCTATCACCACGCCACGGGCCCCTCTGGCAAGCAGGATTGTACATACAACGCAAACCACCTATGCGCAAGCACCAAGCCCTACAGGCATAGCTTATCTTATGCAAGGATAAACATGTCCGATCTCAAATAAATCGTCCTGTTTTTCTCTACTCATACTGTGATGTAATATTGTAATGTATGCTGCCGGGGACAGGGCGATATAGCTACGAAGGATACGGCGATAAGCCGTGGTCTAAAATATTAAACAAGACCGTATTGATGTTACACCATCACTGGTATATTGATGATGTCATGATGTGCTGCACCCTTATACACCATTTATAACATGATGCAATTAGCTACATGGTTGATATCGCATATACTAAATAACCCCGCGTAAATATTGATGCTATCTGTAAACAACTTAAGCGTATAAGATAAAATAATCTTTTCGAAACTTCTTTATTTAATTAAACGCCTATTTTTATGTACACATATTCAATGGCGTTGTACATAACATTAACATAAGAACATGTAAAAATAGCACATTTTAAATAAAAGCACACATAATCACTTAAGAATCATTTAAACTATTATAATAAAACAGTATTAGAATAAATAGAGATAATAAAATATTAAGAATTAACATCATCGATCTTAAAAGAATGGGTAACAAAACTTAAAATATAGAACATTAACACGACAATGGCTATTTTTCTCAGAATACTCATAGATAATGTCATTAATAAATTTTAAAATAACTTAAAGAAGTCTCTAAAATAATAGGTCTTCAACTTTTTCTTTAAAATATCCAATGACTCAGATTCCTTAATTGCAATTGGCAATGTGTTCCACAATTTCGGCCCCACAGTACGAAATCCCCTATCCCCGAAAGTTCTGCGTTTATTAAAATGAACAGAGTAGCTCAGCGAGGAGTGGTCAGATGATCTCAGATTTCGTGTCTGTATATGGTGTGACAACAGCTCCATCAGGTAAACTGGTAAAATGGTCTTTTATTACAGTGACATGTGTTTACATTATATAAAAATATACAATGGTGTTAAAATAACAAAAATCAAGGCAAAATAACACCCGGCCCAACGGGCCTTTACGCCACGTTGTAGAAAGAGCAAATTAAAATCGTACAGTAAATAATAAGTACATGCTTTGGTTGTAAGTATGGATATATTTTTATAATTGATGGTTTGTTTGTAAACCACACGGTAAATATCATTTCAGTTACCAGTATAAATCTGGATCTTAGAAAGAGGCAGACGGACAAAGTTCAAGCCCATAAACTTTCCAAAGATGATTAAGTTCCCCAAGTAGGGTTTTGCAATACAGGAAGGACGCTCCCGTTATTTAACAAAATCCACAAAACGTTCTGCATAAAGGTATTTAAAACAAGTCTCTAGAGGGTGTGATGAAGTTCAACTCGTCCTACGTCGACTTCCTTGTTACCCCACTACAATACAAACATTTGAATATAACGTTATTTCGTAAAACGTTTCATAACAATTCTTTGCTTTGGCTACAACGCTTCTGTAAGAATTGAGCTCTCCCAATTTGCACAGAAAGTCGCCAATTTATAGCTGGGGTCGTCTCGATCCTTGTCCATTAACAACAACTTATAATCTAAAAATAAAAAGTATCAAAATTTAATAACGGCCAAATTATTTTATTTGAAGCCTTCTGCCATATATCACGTCGCCAGTATAACCAGAACTCGGTCTTTGCAATGGACCAAAAGTCGTAACCAAACCCTTCAACAACAACAAACGCATCGGCGGATACTCATACTCAACTATTCCGTTTTACTACATTAGTCGACCGTGGGTTGATTGGTAAATTATCTTTTGTCTTATCGAACTGAATAGAACAAGATTTGGCCAATCATAATACTGCTTACAAAGTCCACAGTCTTCAGCGTAGAGACTAGAAGTATAACAATGACGATTTCACAAGTCTGTCGAAACAATGAAAGAAGGAACTTTATCATTGGACTAAAAGTTTCATCGGATTATGAAGCGACCAATGAAATATTATTACCAGAAACGGCGAAAATTGAATTAAATATCCCACGGGCGATAAATGGAATAAACGGAATGGATCGGTCGCTGGAGTACGACGATGCAAGTAACGTCGTCAGCCGGCAATACGCGGCGTCTAAATATATTCGTTCCTGGAAAAGTCCTATGACGTCCGCATCATCTTCGGCTCTTTCCGTACTCTTTCGGCAAAGAACCTCGAAGGTAAGGTATAGACACAACGAGATTCCCGGTACGTGCGTCTGTCTTACATCGTTAAGCAGCTCCTGGTCATTAAGGAAAGTTAGGTTGTCACTTAGAAATGATGCAATCAAATGATAAAAAGGCTGAATTTGAACAATGCTTTGAATATCTATACCAGACTTTACAGTTGAACGCTTATTTATGGCTCAAATCTGGTCTGCAACACACGAATAGGTACTGTAAGGTCCGTGCTGTATCTAAAATAGCATTCGTATTTGTAATAAAGACTCTTACACACACATCTCTCTCTCCCCACCAATGTAAGCAACAAGGTTTGGCTGTTTCTTGGTCGATTTGTTGCTAGGTAAAATGTTCCATAGTTGATTGAACAGAACCTCGACGGCGACCTTTAATGTTTTGCCTCAATGCTTTCTTGTTGAAATATAAAACATTACTCTGCAGATGGTAGTGACACTTAAGCACTATAATTAATTACACAAATCTTTAGCTTCGTTTGCGTCACTATTCAGTTAAACTATCTGAACGATCTTTACAAGTAACAGAAATGGAAAGACTTTATCTATCCCGACACTTCTTTTTAGTACATCACACACTGGTTTAAAGGGTAGATCTACTCACTCGTTTTTAATAGTTTTCAGTGGTAAAATCATCAACGTGATCATTTTCATCGTAGTTATAATCTAGCGTGTTACAACGTACATTGATATAAACTTGTAACCGAACACATTTATGTTGTGTGATTTTTAACATAACTAAAACCAAAACAGAGGGGGGAGGGGGGTGCGGGATTTGGAAAAAAGCCCTATTAGATTACCTTCCTTAAAGGTTGTATCAGACAGCCTGCCAACATTATATATATATAACAATATATGTGTAAATAAGAACGATTGATATTCCTGCTAAAATAGACATCGACGTCACAGCGGACGACGTGGATGAACTAAAACATTAGTGGTCACATGGTTTTCTTGGTTTAAAAATAGCTAACTGTGCAGCGTGGCTCTGATAGGAGATACATGTTTGTAATGTCGATTGTGGTGTCATGGTTCACGTTTCCTAAAGGAGTAAGACACCAATAAACAGCATTTTGCGAGATCTATTCAGATAACAATGGTTTACCAAGATGAAAATATTTTTGGTCCAAACTGTCGAATACCACCTTTAAAGGCAAAACAACAACACAGTTCTTATAAATATTGTTTATTAACCGAACGATTTGCTCACATACGGCGATGTATTTACTCTTAAACAACAAAGAGAAAGCAATGGGAGAGGTGCAGATACGTAATTCCCAAGCTTGTTATATGAATACAAAAGAAAAAGGGACGCATTTTGTAACAAACTATAAAATTGTGAGACATTTCGCAAGTGGTGGCCTAAATTTAACGCTTCATATGAGCCCGGCTAAGTTGCCAAATATGTACTTGAATCAGACGGATTTTATCTTCAAACTTTGGTTACGGTTTACTTACCATTTCGATCTGATATACCTCCGCCCCGTAATTACGCAATATTTTCGGAGGGTACGTACATTTTTTTCCACTTTTCGAGAAACGTTTCATTCGTCCTCTTCACCTTTGAAGAATTTCGTGCATGACAGCACGTTTTTATTGTTTACCTTAAAATGTAAACGTATGTAAACATTGCATTTTCTTCTAGTATCCCTTCACTCGATATTTAGAAACCAACTAATTGACTTTACTTATTTTTGTTCCATGGGCTGATCTAGCGGGGGTTGCGGGCCGGGTAAATAAAAAACTCTTCTTGAAGGTATTTTGTTTATATTTCAAGGTGCGTCACTTCTTCATGATTCTAGTATAGTCACATATGTGTCCAGAGCTTCAGATATGACGAGAAAGTGCGTATTTACGCATAAAATGTAATTAAAATGCATCGAAATTAACTTTTTGTTTAAAAAAAACAACACTATATAAAGGTCAGTCAAGCATATAAAATGCAGAAAATGGCAATATTTGACTTCTAGACATCAACATTCCTCCTGATGATTATATATTACCTTTGTTACCAAGAGAATCCAAACGGTTTGGACTCATCGACAAAATCTTTTGAAATGAAGAAAAATATCTCTAGTTGGCTGCTACATTTCTTTTTTACGGGGAGCGAGAAGGAAAGGATACCTCCAGAGACCCAATCCCCCAAAGCATGGCTACCACCTCTGGTGCTCGCTCAATTTTGACCCTGTAGAAAAATCCTGGATCCGCCACTGTGTACTATAGCAGATAGTATGGGTCTAAAGCAATGACTCAAATTTAAGACAATAATAACTACTTCACATGGTTGTAAATGTCGACTTTTTAACTTTTTCCTAAGACATTCATTATAGACTAAGTTACTTCATTTTGAGCCAGAGTTAACCAGTTATGTAGATGGTCAAAGATAGATAAGTGTAAATTAATTTGTACTTGTACGCTATAGCTATAATTTAAACATCTGAGTTACCCAGTGCATATCAAAGGCATTTTATGGGATGGTAAATGTCACGCTTATTTTTTTTTTGTAGGTAAGACCGCACAAAACGCGGTTTGGCGTCGTCATGCATTTTCTTGTCATCTTTAAAATGTGTTCAACATAAAAACGTAGTTAGTCCAAACCTCTAAGTGCGGTTAAATCCACCGGCATGTACATCGGACAAGAAAATGGATTGTGTGTTCCAACAACCAGTTGCACGTTTCTATAGATGACATTTGCTTTGTTCTGTTTACCCACAGCCATTTTATTGTCTCACCTATTTCCGCACCATCTCAAATAATTGTGTTGTTAATGTTGACGACACCATGGACCAACAAGCGTGCACGTGTTTTGTCATGCACGTTTTTACCCCTGTTATTGACATGCGTCCGTAGGAGTGAGATATTATGTTTATCTTTCAATATTATGTAAACCCACAAGCTAATTTTCTAATATAGACGGACTGTAGGGCCAAAATGTCTTGTAGATTAATATGTTTGAAGCGTTAATGCTAGATACCAAGATATGTGTGATGGTGAGAAAGCTGAGGGTAACAATATGGCTTATTAGTTTTATATTTATTAGTTTAATAAATTGTGGGTGTAAATTCTAAATTGGATGTGAGGAACGTTAAATTTAATCTCGGTGTTTTAACCAGTTCGGTCAGTATGTGTAGATCTTGCTTTGGCTGAGTAATAGATAGTTTCCATATCAGTAAAAATAACTCTTATCTTGGCAGCCATCTTTGATGGTAACTTCAAAGGATTTTCATATGAATTGTATAGAAGGGTTAATTTTATTTTTTTGTAATTTCTTCATTTGTGGTCCGAAAATAAAAAGCTATAACCATTGGATAGCTCTTGAAATTCATACTTTTAGAATACAATATTTTTACAACTGATAAATACACACAGAACTAATACACAGAAATAAATAAAACTATTGGCTCATACTTAAAACAAAATGAACAGTGTATCATTTTCGGTTTTATTTCTTTAACCCTTTAAACTATCAAAATATAGTTTTGATATTTAAAATACCTTATAAAAGCTGTAAAATTTGATATAAGATTCGGTAAAATAGACTGAAAAATAAAAACACAGTGGTGAGTTTAATACAGCATATATTTCCCGATTTCGTGCTGCATTAGCTTCTGCCCACAAAGATGGCTGCCTTAAACTGTCTTATCATTGTTGATGACATCACATGGAAACTATCTATACCAGCGCATGACACATGTATGTGATATTAGTTTTTTATTAAAGGTTGTATCCAACAGGTCGGAACATTTTTTTTCTTCAAATAATTAAATGTCATTGTTAACTGAAATGGTCATGCACAATGCTGTTCATTGATGCTCTAGATCCGTGGAAGGTGAAACATTACACCCCAATCGTCATTACAAACAGGTATTTCCTGCCTGAGCAACCTGCCGAAATAACTATTTTCAAACTAAGAAAGCCACGTGACAACTTATTTTTGAGATCGCGTTATATCGTCATCCAGGTAATCAGTGTTGACGTCGGTATCCATTGTTAGCAGAGATCACTTTCGTATTTATTTATAGACTTGGAAAGAATGAACATTGATCTATTCGCAATGTGAACTGATTCACATAAAGAAAGCGTTCAAAATTAAGACTAAAGTATAAGTTTATACAGAAATTATGCATAAATTCCCTTAATCTGTGGAAACATTATTACATGCATTTGGTGTAGGTAAACTGTCGAATACCACCTTTCAGACAATAATAATCGCTATCATACGAAATCGATACTTTAATCATAAAAATGGTGATAACGACAACAGTTGCCGACGACGATGATGATTAGGATTCTAGAACAATGAGGTCTATAATTGTGGCAGTGATGCATGGATTATTTGGATAAGTCTAATTTATTGTTTTAATTTTAGGGCCACAAGCTTTTTAATGATATAAAACAAGACCAGATATAAGTATGACTAACATATTGTGTTGTGTGTCCAATGAAGCGGTCTATTAAACACGCTTTGTCCAAACATAAGTATTTACAATGAATTATTTTGAGAAAAAAAAAAGAGTATCCAGTTACATTGGTTTACAAGCGACCTTTTTATCTGCACCAGTCCTTGTTGTTTAGTGACCTAGAAAAAAGTTCTACCAATTATAGTTGAATCTACTGCTGCTTGTAACACAGACACAAGTAACTTAGTTTAGTCTGAGTGCGACATAACATAGCTTAACATCAGACAACTAACTTGTTTTTGAGAATAAAATCCGTAAAAGCCAAGCATCAATATTGGTGTCTGTCAAAGTGTATATCTAAATTTTGAAACTAACAGAAAAGTTATTCTTTGTGGCCAACATAGTGTTTGTTTTACAGAAACAACAGGAAATGTGACGGAATGGAGTGATTGTTATTGATAATGAAACATGATGAGTTGCTTGGATGGGTTGGAATTCCTTGACAAAATCAGTTTTAACCTGTGTATACGGTGGAATACGAAAACTTGATTTTCTCAACCAATGTATGATTTAACAAGAATCTAATGTTCCAACTGTTTCGGATCGGCCATTAATGAATGGCCATGAACACTTCATTTTTTTGTTAAAATCAAGATTTGATCTTCATTACACTCTACATCTACAAATATGTAACGTTCCAAGGTCTTGACGCAGACATTTTTGCAGACGTTTAGTTTTTTAAGTGGCGGAGTTCTGTACAGTTTTACTTGACACTTTGTGCAGAAATGGAAACAACAATGACAACAGAAAGTCATCAGACGGAAACAAGGGCATCAACTCCAGATGACATGTTCGTCTGTCCCATATGCCTTGGTGTATTCGAGACACCGCGAGCCCTGGCGTGCTTGCATACGTTCTGCGAACCTTGTCTCGAATTTTATCTCTCCGACTTGCAAAGCCATACCCAGAAAGGACGTCTGACATCTATTAAATGTCCCGTATGCAGTCACGAAACAATACCACGTGATAATCGGAAGTTGCCGCACATAATGGTCAAAGATCTTCCTCTTAACCATTTCCTGATTCCTTTTCTAGATAGTTTTGAAATTTATCGGTCAAAATCTAGTAAAGGCCGGAAACAAACACCGCTGAAGATTATGCGGAATTGTAGCACGTGTGCGGAGAGAGGAGAGACGAAGGAGGCCATTGCTTACTGCAACGAGTGCGAGGAGTTCCAGTGTGATTCATGCATTAAAACCCACAACAGAAACAAAGTTTTGCAAAAGCATTCATTTGTATCTATTGATAAAGTAACCAGCGTGACAGAGATGATTTCAAGCTCGTTTGACAAGAACAATGCGTGTTTAGACCACCAGTTAGAAATGCTCAAGTGTTTTTGCCTCGATCATGAAGCGTTGCTGTGCAGCTCTTGTGTCATCGACAGTCATAAAGCTTGCCAAGTGGTAAGTGATTTTACAGAGTTGGGTAGAAACCTAGTTACCAGTAAACAACCACTGCAACTACAAAATAACATAAAGGGTTTACAAAAGATTTTGCTTGAGGTCAGCGAAGCTGCTCAAGGCAATAACCGCAGCATCAAACGGGAAGCCGATGAAATTACATGGAAGATCAAAAACATGAAAGAAATCATCCTAAAGTTGTTTGACCGCCTGGAAGAGAAAGTAAATGAAGATCTACAAGAATATCAAGAACAGATTGGTAAACAAAACTCAGAAAGAGCATTCAGGTGCAAAAAGATAGCGGCTGCACTTGAAAGCTCGTACAAAACAATCGATTCATTGTTAAACTACGGATCTGAACATCAGATATTCGCTATGTTTCAACGACTCAAAGCTCAATTACAGGACTTTGATAAGATGACTAAAGATGAGATAAAAAATGCCCAGGTTACATCATTAATTTTGAATGTTGACAATAAACTAACTGAACTTGTTTCCAATGCTGTTGATCTTG
Source organism: Sinonovacula constricta (assembly GCA_007844125.1). Lineage (NCBI taxonomy): Eukaryota > Metazoa > Mollusca > Bivalvia > Cardiida > Solecurtidae > Sinonovacula > Sinonovacula constricta. Next base: position 29,185,161 of record CM017568.1, on the reverse strand, counting down.
GCGAAGTTTTGGTTAAACGGTCAAAACCGACATTGTCCGATGCACCAGCATTGGTACTACCTACTCAGCAAAAGCAAGATCTAGACGTAAAGACGGAGATGGTTAAAAACACCGAGATTAAATCTAAAGTTCCTCACATCCAATGGAAGTGTCTCTCAGTTTGCACACTTGAAAATAATCTGGCTCTATTGTTCAGTGTAATGAATCGAGCTTGGATGTCATACACAGTGAAGTTGCTGCATCCAGAAACTTTGGAGGAAGCGGTTTCGATTGATATAAAACGAGACCCCAAACAACTGATATCAGTTGACAAACACAACTTCGTGGTTACGTTTCCATATGGTGGCTTCATTGATTTCTTTTCCTACACCCCGCCTGGCAAAAGACACAAGAAGAAACCGCCTCTTTCACCCACCCTTAAAATGGTAAAAACTGTGAAATGTGACATAAGCGATGCTAGCCTGTGTCAGTATAGCAGTAGTGAGTTCGGCTACAGTACCTGCAACTACTTTGGCCTCATGGACCACGAAGGGACTGTCAAGCATCTGTTTCTGTATAGTGTCAGTCTAGGTGAAAGGGAAACCAACTTCTGGTGCACCCAGCTGTCTGTGGAGCATATGGCGGTCGATTGGAAAAGGAAGCGAATTTACGTCGCCATTTCAAGACCGAAACCTAAACTGTACTCGTTTGCTGAGAACGGCAGTACAATGTTTGAATTCAGTTCACCAAGCCCAGTTGTCAGTTTAGATTTAGACAACCAAGGCAATGTATCGGTGTTGACTTCTGACAAGGGCGACAAGAGAAAAGCTTTCCAGATCTCGGCCAATACCGGAAAGGAGATACGTGAAATAGAGGTCGAGCAGAAGTGTCCACGGTTCATCACGTTCAACAAGAACGGCGGAGAGTTTTTTGTAGTGGGTTCCAGGGATGACAAGAGACTGACAGTAGTGGAGAAATACATGTCCGAACATCCACATATCAAAGAAGACTTGTTTATAGAAGATTGAAACTAATTCAATAATACCTCTATGGATGTGTTGTTAACCATTGGTGTTATTATATTGATGTTTCGGTTATGCATTTTAGATGAGTTACAACATTATTTGTTTAAGTACAGGTACAAAGTGTTAAAAAAGCTTGTAAGACGTAGACGCCAAAATCTTTTTCTAACAATAACTTACAACATGTTTAAATACCATTAAACTTATTATGATAAAAATGCAACTTTAGGATGATCTACACTTCATTAATCACTCACAGTACATTATACAAACCCTTAAAATAAATTGTTTTACTCATGTAGCTTTATCATTGTGTTCAAAGATTATTTAAAAGGCAGTTAAATGTCTTTCTTAAACCCAGTCTTAAATAGTATTTGTTAGTTATCTATATTAAAAATGCTTGACTAACAAAAATATGTATATATGGTTTACTACATACTATACTTATTCAAACCCAACAAGATCAAATGTCCCCCGCTAGACCAATAAAGAATGCCATAAGTTTTTGGTTAAAATGCCAATCAGATGCCACAGTAGTGGCAGAATATGGTATGCCATCATCTATGTGAAGTTCTAAATTGTACTGTTCCCATGGAAAATTGTAGCTTAGTGGTAGCAGCAGACTTTAGCACCCAGCGTGTTCAGGTCTTTGATTAAGTCATGCATTTCTTGTTTAGATAAGAACATCATGCTGTAGATAATTTCTACTAAAGAACATTCTTTTGATATTCATTCAGGATGAACATGTATCTGCATGTATAAGTAGACCAAGTTTATTCTATATAGCTATGGCCAAAAAACTTTTTGAAACCAATTTATTTATACTCAATTGGGAAACAAGTTCTTTAAATTAATATTTAATCAGGTTGGACTTCCCACTAGCTTGGTAGGCCACTACCGAGTCCAACTTATTAACCACTAAAATTTGTTACAATTAATAAGAGAAGCACATGCCATCAAGCTTCATTGTTGTAAAGGCGGCTGTTTGCATTAACTTGTGTAAAAAAAGAATATGAAAAAAAAAAATAGCCAATCAAAACTATATTTTTGTTAGCATTGCATCTATCAAAGCATTGTTTCATAAAATCTAACTAAATTCGGTTACAGAGGTCTCCTGTACTCAAATGCACAAACAGGTCATTATGTAATGAATGTATATGTGAACGTATCTATAAATGACTAATTTTTAGGGTAAGGAAGTTTTAACAAGATATGAGGAAGTCATACAGGAAACAGTCATGCTTTTGACACTTTGCTTTTATTATCTACTGGTATTAAAAAAAACATGAAACAGGATAAAAAACAGTCAACTACATAATGCCCAAATTGTTGTAGTTCCTTCACATACATTGTACTTTAATTTTATAAAAGTTGAAATTGAGGAAAGAACAGGGCTTGGATGTTTCTGATAATTCAGTGTATAATTTCCTGGTAATTGTATATATGTAGTCATTTTGAGATTTAAAACATGTGGTTTAATATCTCAACATTGGTCACCAAACTCCCCAGAGCGGCATTAGTTTCCCTTTTTTTGCCACCAGCCTGCGGATAAAGATCACAGCATCTGGATGGATAGATTTATCTTGTATGTTTGTGTAGTGTAAATGTTCCAGTTCTCAAAATCAAACTACTACCATCAAACACTTTTAATTTTCAGGCTATTTCAGCAGATGTTAAAGATGCTATCAGACAGTTTGGGCCAATTTTTTTCTCTCATGCAACCATATAAGACATAATTTGTCCGATATCTTTGTAAGATGTAGACCATTATACCCCATTCACCATACAAACATGTCTTTTCTATCTGGGATGGGATATGCCGGCATTTTTGTCGATACTGTGCAGCGACATTTCTATCATTATAGCACAGGGGCACTTATGAGGTGCCCAGGGTCTTAACCCATTATACTGACACCGACGAGTCAGGCGTAATGCTGTCCCCTTAGCCCTGAGCGTTAGGAGGGAAGTCTCTATTACCAACTTTAAAGTCTTTGGTTTGACCTGGCCGGGGTTTGAACCTGCGACCTCCTGATCCGCAAGCCTACGCTCTAACACCTGAGCTACTGGGGCCGGACTTTCCTATCTGAACCATGCTGCAGAGTCAGATATTTTCAAACCACATGGCCACTTATTTTTACTCACTTGTAATTAATGGACATTTAAGAACTTATATTTTTAATGATTTATACTGTCTAATAAACAAGACAATGTTATAAACAGTTGTTACTTAAACTTAAGTTTATGCAGCTTTTATGCACGAACTCTGTAGAATTGAGATAAGATGTTGTTACATTTATTAGATATATCGGTAGACAAACTGTAGGAAACCACCTTTAATCATGTACATAGAGTTTCCCAATGGTGGACTTTTGTGTGGCCAACAGCCAGATCTGCACAGAAAGTAGTATAAAACAGTAAAGCTAGCAACAGCATTGTTGCTACAAGTAATTTTAGGACATTAATATCATAAGTTGTAAGTACTTTCCTAAAAAATGTTTAAATTCTTACGTTTGCTAAGCCTTAAAGTTATCAAAATGCACAATAAGTTTATTACATACATTCTTGACACTACAACTTTAAACACAACGGGAAACTGATAAACAACATAACTGAAAGTTTACCAAGCTTCTTTAACGCTAAACAATAGAAATCTAAACAATACAGAAAATTTAAAGAGAGACATTTTACCAATATACAAAATATCATAGCAACGGCCTTTAAAAATGACCTGGTTTGTGGTGAAGTCAATGATTCAGACAGAAAACATAAACATGAAAAAATGCAAAATGCAAAAAAGAAATAAAAATGAATGATTATTCAGTAAAAAACTTGGTACAATATGGCAGTACACTTGAACTAATTGGTTGAATAATTGCAGTTGTATGCTACATTTGTAATGAAGCCATACAAATGATCAGTTAGGAGCTAGAATCTACATGTAACAAGCTGATCCAGAAAATGTGACCCCCACATCCCTGGTAACAAGCCATTAATACAAGAGACTTTATCATGATAATACACCTTTCAACAGAAAAACTCATTCTGGTTCTACATTAGAGTATGTCAACCTAGCATTTTTTTTACTTCAAGCACAGTAGGCGGTAATTATAAAGGTGACCTACTTTAGCAACACACAACAAAACCAAGACAATTAATTTCATAATTAAAATTATAACATCAAACTGATCAGAGATCACTTGTTCTAGTGGTTATTGTGAATTACAGTGACTCAATCTTAATTACAAGAAGGGAGTCAATCAGAACCATGTTACAGTTTCAATACTCTTACATGAAAAAGGTTAGCTACATAGGAAGCACCTTTCCGTGGCTCTACCAAGTTCTAATCATGTGATAGCAAATATTCCATAAAAACAGCCAACTCCAAAATTATGTGATAGCTAATATTCCCTAAAAACAGCCGACTCCATAATCATGAGATAGCAAATATTCCCTAAAAACAGCAAAATCATGTGATAGCAAATATTCCCTAAAAAACAGCCAACTCCATAATCATGTGATAGCAAGTATTCCCTAAAAAAAGCTCACCCAAATACCTTTGAAAATGGTAAACCAATTAACAATGAAGAGTTTTGGCCATACTTAGTTTAACTAAGAGAAAAAAAACAATAGTAAACAGGGGAGATCACTCTAGCCATTCAGCATTCAAGTCTATATTCCAACACCGTAGTGGGCACATATGGCATCTATCAGGTCAGCTTTCTTGGAGACAGTACAGGCTATCCCTTCTTGCTTCATCTTCTCCTTCAGGACAGCCACAGTAAGCTTTCCCAACTGTTAAACACAAGAGAGGTGAAAGCAAATATTAACTACTCTTTCTAATTATAAAAACAACAATAACAAACTAAAAAGTAATTTTTAAATTTATGTAAAGATTTACAAGCAAAGTCAGTGATTTATTTGAAGTTCATAATTGTTATCTTCACAAACAATAAAACTTACTTTGATCAAATAACAACAACATCTGTTTTAAGGAGGGTATCACCTGGGTTCAGTGAGTTGCTAATTTAACCTGTATCTACATAGTGAGCACATTGATATATGGTAAAAATCAATATCAATAGCGGTTTGAAACTAACATATCATCCTTGCTGTTTGCTGCTTATACCATAAAAACAACAAAATAATTCGTTTTAAGCAAATAATACAACATATTTTGTATACTAATAGTAATAATACTATACTACAAATAATATACTACAAATGTGTTACTTTGCAACAACATGTGACGGTTTCTTAAGACACAACGAGTCATTGTGTTGGTGGATTCTATGTCCTAAAATGGACTATAGACACTGCCAATAGTTATGACTGTTTATGAGACCCATCTCTAGCAATCTTTAATAAAGGCATCAGACTGAAGCTCAAAGTTGTAAATTATATAACCAGGTTTCATTTGCAGAACCATTTCTCAGTGGAGATTTTGTTCAAGCTCAACTTTGAAGTGCTTTCTATTTTCTTACTTATTTTTTTTTAAACATCCCTGAAATGTGTTGATAACACAACTTTTCAATGTTTATGGTTTTAAGTTGTATCATTACATATATGTAAGCAAGTTTCTGGGAAACAAAATTTGACCTTGAGAAAAATCTCAACTAAAATGTTTTCTTTACGTGGAACCATTTCTTGTATTTTATTTGACATTGAAAAGATGATAACTTTAAGGCACATTAAGACCAGTTGAATAATGAAGAATATAAAGTCTCCATTTCTAAATAAGGAACAATAGAACGTTCCCATATCTTACCCTGCCAGCCTCGGCCTCAGCCTTGAGGGACACTCCTGCGGCAGCCTCTTCAGCTTTGGCTCGCTTAGCTGCTGGGTCTGCTGCTGGAGCCTATAATGGAACAATGACCAATACCATCTCAACCAATGACTTAATGACAGGGGCTGCCTAGTTGTAAATTATGACAGATCGATAACACAGCAACCATTATATACAACATTACCCAAATTAACACCCAAATTAGCAGCAAGTAAAGAACAATGACATCTTCCTAAAATGGCATTCTATTAATTTTGCTATCAATTTTAATTTAATAAATACGCTTTAAAAGACTTTTTTTTTTATTTGAAACAAGTTAAGTGCAATATTTGTCAACATGTTTTGAAGTGCCACTTGCAACATCTTCTCAAGTAATGAAAGCTAACAAACTAAGTTACATAGCATTGACCTTCAAAGTTTTTTGTACTACACTCATTCCCAACCTAATATACAACAGTCCAGAATCTTCAGTAAAGTGTGGTGTGATGTCACCATTATAGAGCTATAGTGACCTACAATCCTGTAAAGAAGAGGGTTGGCAATTCTTGCTTCTCAATCCCCAACCTGCTGGCATAAAATGTCCACAGACCACTAAAGAGATTCTAAAGTGCACACACCATGCTGTGTATACTTTTGAGTTGGAATGTAATACATACAGATATTTGTCTGGAGTTTTCCTTTACAATTAAAACAAAAAGGAGATTGAAGTAATTATCAAGTTTCAAATAGGAGGCTCATTTAAGTGTGTTTTAATGGTTTCAAAAGAAATTCAGAGAGTGAATGGAATTTCAAGAGACCTCTCAAAGGTTGAGTCAGACACCAATGACACCAAGGATATGATTGGTTGGATTTTTAATGAAATTTATAATCTGACCAATCAAGATGCTTAAGATTGATCTCATACTATAGCTAAATATTTTGTAACCTTGGACTCTGTGATAACAAACGCTTTAATGACCATAAACTTGTTATCAAGATTTTACACAGTCTTTCTCCTGTAATCTCTGCTACCTCTCATCGCTATGACTACATAACTTACCTTCCTCTTTACCCCACAAGTGTATCCCTCAGGAAAGACCAAATCTTTAAAGGTCTTTATCACATCTCCAGCCCTCTTTTTCATCCTCTCCTCATCAGGTACTGAGAAATCATTAAGATGGTTTATGAAGCAAAATGTCAACAGAAATTTGTTAATATATGAACTGTGTTAACTGTGCTTGACCTTAACAGTAACAACAAACATTCAACGCATTGAAAAAGAAAAATATGGTGTAAAAAAAATGTTCCATCGACTCTGATCATAATCAATTAAATCGGTGTTTGCGCCAAGTGCTCATTATTCTCTAAGTGTCTTGATTAATACGTTGCGACTGTTTGCCTAGTGAGAGCGTGTGTATTGTGTGACGTTATGACATTCTATCCCAATATATCGTTTACACGCCAGACAGGATATTCTCGTGGCTATCCCAGCCCTACACATGAGAGAACATCCTGTTTCACGCGGCAGCATGTCATAAAAACAATTAAGTTCTCGGCCTATAATTAAGTTCTCGACACATGGGACAAACACACAAATGACATTTAAAATAACAACTAAAGGCTTTTAAATGTTCATTTTCACACTATGCTATTTAAGTGACCGCTTACCAACAAATTAGTTCTATGCACCTTTGTAATTACTTACGGATGATGGACGATCTATTAACATCCAAAAGAGGTGTGAAAACTTGTCTGCGCAAATAGCCGATGCACATTTTATTGTTGTTTAGTGGGTTTTTAATTTCAACTTAAATTTATTCGTAGTTAACATTTAAAATAAAACAAATTTCAAATCAAAATTGAATAATACTATATTACTAAGACGATGATAATAACAGCGTCGTCAATGAATATGCCCGTTCCACTAAAACTCAATAACCGTTTCCGGATTATGAAACTTTGCCGATTTTGTTAGAATAAATTAATATTTATGCAAATATCTATTGCATATTGTTGTTTTATGTATACACAAACGAATTTAAATGTCTCTTTTTATGTTTAATGTCAAATTTTAGTTAAAAACAATGTAACTTTTCCCTTAAAATAGCACAATACAGTTGTCTATGGCCGATACTATCGGCGATATTCTCTGCGGTCGGATTAGTCTAAGGGTCAATTTTGGTCTGGGAAAAAAGGGGAAAACTTAAATTCGCATGTATAAGACGCATCCCCCACTTTTTTATCATAATTTGGGGCAAAAAACTGCGTCTTATCTATAAAACTTTACGGTACATAGGCAGTTATATACATGTGAACTTTTTCTGAGGCCGCAGTGGGAGATGTTAACTTGCAAAGTGGGAGATTTGTTTTTTTCACAAAACAAAGAAGGAAGTTATCTGTTTCCAAGTAGGGAGATTTCTGAAAATGTGTAAAACAACCTTCATTTTCAGATAATTTTGAACCTTAAAAGTGGGAGTCTCCCCACAAAATGTTACTACAATAGGCAAACAATACAATCATGAGATAATCATGACACTGAGCCTACCAGTTGGAGAACAATCCTGACACTGGGTCTACCAGTTGTGGAACAATCCTGACACTGGGTCTACCAGTTGTAGAACAATCCCAACACTGGGTCTACCAGTTCTAGAACAATCCTGACACTGGACCAACCAGTTGTAGAACAATCCCAACACTGGGTCTACCAGTTGTAGAACAATCCCAACACTGGGTCTACCAGTTGTAGAACAACCCTGACACTGGGCCTACCAGTTGTAGAACAATCCTGACACTGGACCAACCAGTTGTAGAACAATCCCAACACTGGGTCTACCAGTTGTAGAACAATCCTGACACTGGACCAACCAGTTGTAGAACAATCACAACACTGGGTCTACCAGTTGTAGAACAACCCTGACACTGGGCTTACCAGTTGTAGAACAATCCCAACACTGGGCCTACCAGTTGCAGAACAATCCTGACACTGGGCATACCAGTTGTAGAACAACCCTGACACTGGACCAACCAGTTGTGTGTAGAACAATCCTGACACTGGGTCTACCAGTGGCAGAACAATCCTGACACTGAGCCTACCAGTTGGAGAACAATCCTGACACTGGGTTTACCAGATGTAGAGCTATATTTGTAAGTTGAGCCTGAGCAAGGGAGTGTTCAGTGTTAGGATACGTCTAGCCGTCTTGATGCATATCATACCTATGGCCTACTGTGCTACCAGGGTGTGAATTAATAATGACTAGGCGATGTCGTCGCCAAAGTGAATTGTCAATGTTACTCAATGCAATCTCACCTGGGGTTCAAGACCTGTTTGTGAGGAAAGCTTTCATTTAAGGAGGTTTTCTGGCTGACCTGCAGTTTGTATAGGTGTATCTTACCAGAAATTTGTCTGTGGTGTATCTCAACCAGTTCTACCTTGATGCCACTATTAAACAATGATGATGGTAAGGAAAATGACAAAAGTGACAATAAGAACAAAAAACATGCTGCATCTATTTGAGTTGCTTCTACAATAGATCAACTGTACCCACATGTGTAGTCTGTCATCTCCTCTGGAGCATCTCGATCCAGTGCTAGGGCCTCAATGTTGCGCCAGTGTTTCTGGAGAACTGGGTTCTCAAAACTCTCTGATGAGTAGGTGAACTGAAGCTTCTTGATCACCTCCTTCGCTGCCTCAATCTGCTGTCCGCTGGCTAAAAAATTAATAACCTGTCATTCATAGTATATGTTTATAATTTAAACTGGTTATTATTATTTTAATGGTTTTCTTTGAAACAGCTTTTTTTAATATATAAACTTGTTCAAAATGTTGATACAGACGCTAGGCTAAAGCAGTATACTCACAAGTCCTTGTTTGTGCTGATTCTACTGAAGGTATTAAAGACAATTGTGAACGCTTTTTATAGGTGTACAGGTATACAGGAATTAAATTTGTTTGACTTCTTATTTCAAGTAATTGTTCACTTAGAAAAATGTTATCAGGCAGTAAAAATATTTGCTACATTTTCATGGAAGACACATGGTATGTTTAAAGGAATCAATAAGAACTTCTTAAGAGCAGCTTAAGAAATCACAAAACCTCACACCCCAAAAACTTTTACATTACAACAAAACAGAAGTGACTTTGCAAATCTGCTTTCAATAACTTACATTAAATCTTGTGTCACCAATGTTCCATGTGTTTTGTTTTTTAGGTTTATCATCCCACCAACAGTATTTCAGTTATCTCGAGACAGTGTCCACTTGAGGCAGATAAATAGCTGCCTTCACTGACTGTAGCATGCTGAGAACACCAGGCATGGTACCACACCTGGTCACATAATCCTGACACCTGGCCAACCAGTTGTGGAACTACCCTTATATTTGCTTCAGTGTTAGCAAGGGAGCAATACCACTACCATTTCTAACGACTTTAGTATGTCGCGGCCGGGGATTGAACCCGGGGCCGTACCTGAAGCCGACACTCTACCGATTGCACTATCAGATCAGGTCGCAATCAATAAGAACTTCTAAGAGCAGCTGAAGACATCACAAAACCTCACATCCCAAAAACTTTCAAACTACTACACAACAACAGAAGCGACTTTGCAAATCTGCTGTCAATAACATTAAATCTTGTGTTGTTTGTTTGTTTAGTTTAGTTTTATTTTTTTATTTTATCATAATGCGTTGCAATTCATTGTGTGAATAAGACTGTTACTTTTTTCATATTTGCTAATGCAGTTATCCAATGTAATATGCAAATTAATTGGAAGATCCATGGCTGAAAGTAGTGTCGACCCTGATGAGACATTTCCAGGAGGTAGTTCGTTTATTTAAATCTACAATTGTTGTCTTGGCATGATAATTATATAATTTGCAGAGTTAACGTTAACCCTAAGTAAACAGTGAGTTCAACTTGCTGTTTTAAAAACCCAACAGTTTCTAGTGAAAGTGAGTCTCAGTCAAGCAAAACTTTCATTTGAAGAGGTCTTCTAGTTGAACTGCCTTTGCCATGGTTCTACCCGGATTTCTTCCTTCAAACACCTTATACACCAACAACATAAAAGAGATCTTTTCTGGCATATACCTTTTGGGGTTTCATCAAACTTGACCTTCCTGATGTCATCAGCGAATGGCAGGAATATCACATGGAATCCTGGGGGCCGTGTCTGAACATTGTGCTCATCAAGTTCCTCTTCCTAACAAACAGGGTATAATGGTTCTTTATGTAAAAATGTTTAGTAATGACTTGATTATCATAAAATTGAATAAGTACATAACTGACATGTCTTAAGCAGAATCTGACTAAAATAATATAGAGACTTTTTTTTCAAGTTTAATTTCTTCAGCTAGTTTACATCACAGGAGAAATGTTGAATGTTTTACAATCTGTTTTGAAATCCTCTCAGAGAAGTGATGATGATTAATTAATATGGTTAACATGATAACTTAGACGATGATGACGAGGTGGGTGACGATGGTGGTGGTGATGATGATGATGATATTGATGCCAGGTGATAATGTGGAGGTTTGTCATGATGATTCCAAATGGTGATGATGATGACGATATTGATAATAATGGTCATACCTGTGGCAATAGAGCCACAAACCTCGGTGGTGAGTTCTTGCTGGAAACATATTTACAGATGGGGGTCACATCTCGATCTATACACTTCTTCAGCAGGGCTGTGAACAGGGTGGTACTGCCAACTACAGTCTGAAATGTAAGATAGGGACAAAAACAAAATGAGCATACTTTTTGTAGGATCTTACAAAATGCCATAACATTCAGTTCAACAAAGTGACTACTTGAAACAAGTAGTCCTGCTTGAAATAGGTAGTCCTGCATTCACTAAAATAGCTTGAAATGGTCAAAGATATATCTCATATTTTCACTTCTCAGAAAGTACAACTCATTAAAAGTATAAGCATAGGATGATTTATGACATAACTATTTTTGAAAGTTTTCAGATTTCCTATCAAAAGCTGTGTAAGTAAATACTTATGAGCAGAATAAGCATGTGAAGTGAGGACTGTTTCCAATAATAACAAGGGTGGATACAATCTTAAATGCAAAGCTTCTGTATAGTGAATGAATGATATTAGGAGTCACCTTCTTAGCTAATTGTTACAGCGTGACTTGACCAGGGTTTGAAGCCTATTCGCTACTAACTTTAATGCTAGGCTTGGTTACAGCACCCTGCAGCCCACTCACTGCTGAAAAATCTTGAATGTTAGGCTTAGTTACAGTACCCTGAAACCCACTTATCTCTGAGAAATCATGAATGCCAGGCTTGGTTACAGCACCCTAAAACCCACTCACAGCTAAGTCATGAATGCTTGGCTTAGTTACAGCACCCTGTCGCTCACTTACTGCTGAGAAATCTTGAATGCTTGGCATGGTTACAGCACCCTAAAACCCACTCACAGCTGAGAAATCATGAATGCTAGGCTTGGTTATTGCACCCTGAAGCCCACTCGCTGCTGAGAAATCTTGAATGCTTGGCATGGTTACAGCACCCTAAAACCCACTCACTGCTGAGAAATCTTGAATGCTAGGCTTGGTTATAACACCCTGAAGCCCACTCACTGCTGAGAAATCTTGAATGCTAGGCTTGGTTACAGCACCCTGAAGCCCACTCACTGCTGAGAAATCTTGAATGCTAGGCTTGGTTACAGCACCCTGAAGCCCACTCACTGCTGAGAAATCTTGAATGCTAGGCTTGGTTACATCACCCTGAAGCCCACTCACTGCTGAGAAATCTTGAATGCTAGGCTTGGCTACAGCACCCTGAAGCCCACTCATTGCTGAGAAATCATGAATGCTTGGCTTGGTTACAGCACCCTGAAGCCCATTCATTGCTGAGAAATCTTAAATGCTAGGCTTGGTTACAGCACCCTAAAGCCCACTCACTGCTGAGAAATCAGGAATGCTAGGCTTGGTTACAGCACCCTGAAGCCCCCTCACTGCTGAGAAATCAGGAATGCAAGGCTTGGTTACAGCACCCTGAAGCCCACTCACTGCTGAGAAATCTTGAATGCTAGGCTTGGTTACAGCACCCTAAAGCCCACTCACTGCTGAGAAATCAGGAATGCTAGGCTTGGTTACAGCACCCTGAAGCCCCCTCACTGCTGAGAAATCAGGAATGCAAGGCTTGGTTACAGCACCCTGAAGCCCACTCACTGCTGAGAAATCTTGAATGCTAGGCTTGGTTACAGCACTCTGAAGCCCCCTCACTGCTGAGAAATCATGGATGCTAGGCTTGGTTACAGCACCCTGAAGACCACTCACAGCTGAGAAATCTTGAATTCTTGGCTTGGTTACAGCACCCTGAAGCCCACTCACTATTGAGAAATCATGAATGCTAGGATTGGTTACAGCACCCTGAAGCCCCTCACTGCTGAGAAATCACGATTTCTAGGCTTGGTTACAGCACTCTGAAGCCCACTCATTGCTGAGAAATCAGGAATGCTAGGCATGGTTACAGCACCCTGAAGACCATTCACAGCTGAGAAATCTTGAATGCTTGGCTTGGTTACAGCACCCTGAAGCCCACTCACTATTGAGAAATCATGAATGCTAGGATTGGTTACAGCACCCTGAAGCCCCTCACTGCTGAGAAATCACAATTTCTAGGCTTGGTTACAGCACCCTGAAGCCCACTCATTGCTGAGAAATCACAATTTCTAGGCTTGGTTACAGCACCCTGAAGCCCCTCACTGCTGAGAAATCACAATTTCTAGGCATGGTTACAGAACCCTGAAGACCACTCACAGCTGAAAAATCTTGAATTCTTGGCTTGGTTACAGCACCCTGAAGCCCACTCACTGCTGAGAAATCACAATTTCTAGGCTTGGTTACAGCACCCTGAAGCCCCTCACTGCTGAGAAATCACAATTTCTAGGCATGGTTACAGCACCCTGAAGCCCACTCACTATTGAGAAATCATGAATGCTAGGATTGGTTACAGCACCCTGAAGCCCCTCACTGCTGAGAAATCACAATTTCTAGGCTTGGTTACAGCACCCTGAAGCCCACTCATTGCTGAGAAATCAGGAATGCTAGGCTTGGTTACAGCACCCTAAAGCCCCTCACTGCTGAGAAATCACGATTTCTAGGCTTGGTTACAGCACCCTGAAGCCCCTCACTGCTGAGAAATCACGATTTCTAGGCTTGGTTACAGCACCCTGAAGCCCACTCATTGCTGAGAAATCAGGAATGCTAGGATTGGTTACGGCACCCTGAAGCCCCTCACTGCTGAGAAATCACGATTTCTAGGCTTGGTTACAGCACCCTAAAGCCCACTCACTGCTGAGAAATCATGAATGCTTGACTTAGTTACAGCACCCTGAGGCTCACTCATTGCTGAGAAATCTTGAATGCTAGGCTTGGTCACAGCACCTCGAAGCCCACTCACTGGTGAGAAATCATGAATGCTAGGCTTGGTCACAGCACCTCGAAGCCCACTCACTGGTGAGAAATCATGAATGCTAGGCTTAGTTACAGCACCATGAAACCCACTCACTGGTGAGAAATAATGAAGGCTAGGCTTGGTTACAGCACCCTGAAACCCACTCATTGCTGAGAAATCAGGAATGCTAGGCAAGGTTACAGTACCCTGAAGCCCACCCACCACTGACAAATCTTGAATGCTAGGCATGGTTACAGTTCCCTGAAGCCCACCCACCACTGACAAATCTTGAATGCTAGGCTTGGTTACAGCACCCTGAAGCCCACTCACTGCTGAGAAATCTTGAATGCTTGGCATGGTTACAGCACCCTGAAGCACACTCACTGCTGAGAAATCTTGAATGCTTGGCATGGTTACAGCACCCTAAAACCCACTCACCGCTGAGAAATTTGAATGCTAGGCTTGGTTACAGCACCCTGAAGCCCACTCGCTGCTGAGAAATCTAGAATGTTAGGCTTGGTTACAGCACCCTGAAGCCCACTCGCTGCTGAGAAATCTAGAATGTTAGGCTTGGTTACAGCACCCTGAAGCCCACTCATTGCTGAGAAATCATGAGTGCTTGGCTTGGTTACAGCACCCTGAAGCCCACTCATTGCTGAGAAATCATGAATGCTTGGCTTGGTTACAGCACCCTAAAGCCCACTCATTGCTGAGAAATCATGAATGCTAGGCTTGGTTACAGCACCCTGAAGCCCACTCGCTGCTGAGAAATCTAGAATGTTAGGCTTGGTTACATCACCCTGAAGTCCACTCATTGCTGAGAAATCATGAATGCTTGGCTTGGTTACAGTACCCCTAAGCCAACTCACTGCTGAGAAATCTTGAATGCTTGGCTTGGTTACAGTACCCTGAAGCCCACTCACTGCTGAGAAATCAGGAATGCTTGTTTTGGTTACAGCACCCTGAAGCCCACTCACTACTGAGAAATCAGGAATTCTAGGCTTGGTTACATCACCCTGAAGCCCACTCACTGCTGAGAAATCTTGGATGCTTGGCTTGGTTACAGCACCATGAACCCACTCGCTGCTGACAAATCTTGAATGACAGGCATGAATACAATTATCAGTACGTACCGATTCATCAGGGTAGATAAACTGGGCTGGCTTCACCTTGTAGTAGATCTTGAGACATTTCCGAGGCTTGAAACCCATTAGATACAGCCCTGAAAAAAATCACATGAAACTACAATAAAAATAAAAATAAATGAAAGGACCATCATGGCCCTTAATCACTTACTTGAGGACACAGGCTTTTAGGAGGGTCATGTCAGGCTTTCAGTAATTAAGAGTTATTTACTTTAGATATCTTTGGTAAAGATGGAGCCATTAGTGTGGCCACTGGGCTGATAACATTATCTAGAATTTTACCTAGTGACCTACTGAATCCATGAGACCCATATCAAAACATATCTAAGATTTCATACTGGCAAACATTCTGGCCAAGTTTAGTGAAGATTGGGCCATCAAAGTGGTCTCTAGTGTGTTCACAAGGTTTTCCTAAGATTTAACCTAGTGACCTACTTTTTGAACCCACCTGACCAAGTTAGGAATTCATCCAAGATTTCATGCAGACAAACATTCTGACCAAGTTTTGTGAAGATTGGGCTATAAATGTGGGCTTTTGTGTGTTCACAAACCTTTTCTAAAATTTGACCTACCTTTTGACCCCATGTGACCCAGTTACAAACTCCCTCAAGATTTCATGCATACAAACATTCTGACGAAGTTTGGTGAAGATTGGGCTATAAATGTGGGCTCTAGTGTGTTCACAAGCTTTTTCTAAGATTTGACCTAGTGACCTACTTTTGACCCCAGTGACCCAATAATGAAAGCATCCAAGATTTCATGCAGACAAGCATTATGACCAAGTTTGATGAAGATTTGACAAAAACTGCTGCTTCTTGTGTGTTCACAAGCAATATTGTTAATGCCACACGATGGACGAAGGGGCTTCAGGAAAGCTCACCTTGAGCACATTTTGCTCAGGTGAGCTAAAAAGTATAAAAAAAACAACACCCACATGAGAAATAACAAAATATATCTACATAAATTATTGATCAAACCATTGTTTGCTCACCTGATGGATCAAATCGCTTCATTTCTTTGACTTCATCCGTTTCGAAAAAGATCCTCTTTCCTCCATACGTCTGACATTTCTTAAGATCTTGAGGCATCAGCTGCTCCCCTGTGTCCTGAATTTGACCATAATCAAGTTGGAGAGATATGTCTTCACCCTTACAAATACCAGGTGCACAAACCTGATTACAGTATTACAATTGTAATGTTTTAAAAGATTCCAATTTTATACTGCATCAGATTCTGCTTTAATTTTGTAGTTGTGTTTGAATGATGCCACAGGCTTTATGTCTTTATAAATTCTTTACAAGCTAAGGACAAATTGACCATTAATATAGAACAAGAAGAGACCCTGCTGGAAGACTCTTATAATATAAACACTGTATGATGGTGGAAAGTAATACACTACTTCCCTGTTCCCTGTGAACTTCATTAGTGAATATTAGGTAGATATGGACCCATGTTGCCCAACTCTCTACTTATCTCAGGGGATCCCATTAAGGTCCTGAACGATAATTAATGCTTATACAAAATTGCTGGTTTGTGTAAGCTGTATGGCTCTACCTAGAGCTAAGGATATAACATCTTGAACATCTGACCTTAAAAGTATCTGGTCCAGAAAACTATGTTTTTTGTTTTATTTTTGCATTACATTCAAAAGTTTCATTCAAGCTTTTATGGCTGAAGACAAACTACAAGTGTAAAATGAATATTCTAATCTAAAAACAAACCTTTAGATACGGCTTGCTGTTGCTCTTCAGTTTTGAGTTGTCCTTTTGATCTAATTTGACTGGGTATGGTTTAGTGCATGGTCGAGCCAGGTTATATCTGCAAGCAAAAACAATGTAAAATTGTAACTATATATAACTTCACTATGTGTGTTGTAATCATATCAATAGTTTTATCATCTGGCAATTATTAAAAACATTACAAGGTTGCAACAATTGCATGACAAAGGTTCAAAATATATAATAGTTCTATCATATTATGTAAAAAGAAAGCATTCAAATGATGTTTTGGGAGTGACTTCCGCCTCATCTATTTATTAACTGTAAATCACATCTTTGTGATGTCCAGCTGTCACTGGGATTGGGATTTGCCAGCATTTTTGCCGATACTGTGCAGTGACATTTCTATCATTATAGCACAGGAGCACATATGAGGTGCCCAGGGACTGATCCCGGCCAGTCCATTATACTGACACCAACGAGTCAGGCATAATGCTGTCCCCTTAGCTCCGAGTGTTAGGAGGGAAGCCACTACTACCAACTTTAAAGTCCTTGGTTTGACCCAGCCGGGGTTTGAACCTGCGACCTCCCGATCCACAAGCCGACGCTCTACCACGTGAGCTATTAAGGCCAGTCCCAGTTGTTACTGGCGGGGCAAGTTCCCAGACCAATTTAAACACTAGACTGAAAGAAATTCTCTCATGTAACCTTTTGCTGAGACAGCTCAAACTCAACTCAAATCTTGGATCTGTGTTACTAAGAAACAAAAGATTACAACCATACTCACACTCCTACACCCATCTGGAGTCCCTCTCCTAGAGTGAAGCCCAGGTGACGTAGAGCCCTCTTCTTGTGGTCCTTTGATCTCACTCTAGTGGGACATAAACAAAACTGCATTCACTGACCATGCTATTAACTACATTTTCATTAAACATTATTTATGGTGACATTTAAAGAACAATACATGCGGAACTACTTTCTTTGTTTTGCATCTTGACTTTGTGTGCATGGGTTAAATATGAAGAATTGTATCATGTGCTGAGTAAGCTTTTCATTTGATCTAACTATCAGAAGTTGCAGGATTTGTCTTATAAAGATAAATTAAACGAGGTTGTTATTAGCTTGTTTTTGAATGAATTGATACTAATTCAATCTAAATGTAATAAATGAATCGTAGAGTTTTGGCGTTCATTGGCGGATAAACCGTGTTGTTACTTTAAACGGCCTAACACAGTTCATCAACCGATCAACATCAAAAATAAATTGTTGAAAACAGATCAAAAGTGAGAAGTCTTCAAAGGGAAAAACATGTACTTTGAAGATTGTTTCATGACATCTTAGCAGACAATATGTTGCTTTCAAACAACTTTTTTGTAATACAAAACAAAAAACCAGTAGCCTTACAATAATGATGTGTATGATGGTACTGTTAATGTATTGACAATGATAATATATATGTCACACAATATAATAATGATGCAACAAAATATAATGATGATGCAACTGCTGCTGCTGCTGATGATTTTAATGATAATGAAACTGTCAGGCATGAATTATAATGATGATGATGCAACTGCTGCTGCTGATGATGATTTTAATGATAATGAAACTGTCAGGCATGAATTATAATGATGATGATGCAACTGCTACTGCTGATGATGATTTTAATGATGATGAAACTGTCAGGCATGCATTATAATGATGACGATGCAAATGCTGCTGCTGCTGATGATTTTTAATGATGATGAAACAGACAGGCATGCATTATAATAATGATGATGCAACTACTGCTGATGATGATTTTAATAATGATGAAATGGTCAGGCATGCATTATAATGATGATGATGCAACTGCTGCTGCTGCTGATTTTAATGATGATGAAACAGTCAGGCATACATTAAAATAATGATGATGCAACTACTGCTGATGATGATTTTAATAATGATGAAATGGTCAGGCATGCATTATAATAATGATGATGCAACTGCTGCTGATGATTTTAATGATGATGAAACCATCAGGCATGCATTATAATGATGATGATGCAACTGCTGCTGATGATGATTTAATGATGATGAAACCATCAGGCATGCATTATAATGATGATGATGCAACTGCTGCTGCTGATTTTAATGATGATGAAACCATCAGGCATGCATTATAATGATGATGATGCAACTGCTGCTGCTGATTTTAATGATGATGAAACCATCAGGCATGCATTATAATAATGATGATGCAACTGCTGCTGCTGATTTTAATGATGATGAAACCATCAGGCATGCATTATAATGATGATGATGCAACTGCTGCTGATGATTTTAATGATGATGAAACCATCAGGCATGCATTATAATGATGATGATGCAACTGCTGCTGCTGATGATTTAATGATGATGAAACCATCAGGCATGCATTATAATGATGATGATGCAACTGCTGCTGCTGATTTAAATGATGATGAAACCATTAGGCATGCATTATAATGATGATGATGCAACTGCTGCTGATGATGATTTAATGATGATGAAACCATCAGGCATGCATTATAATGATGATGATGCAACTGCTGCTGATGATGATTTAATGATGATGAAACCATCAGGCATGCATTATAATGATGATGATGCAACTGCTGCTGATGATTTTAATGATGATGAAACCATCAGGCATGCATTATAATGATGATGATGCAACTGCTGCTGATGATGATTTAATGATGATGAAACCATCAGGCATGCATTATAATGATGATGATGCAACTGCTGCTGCTGATTTTAATGATGATGAAACCATCAGGCATGCATTATAATAATGATGATGCAACTGCTGCTGATGATGATTTTAATGATGATGAAACCATCAGGCATGCATTATAATGATGATGATGCAACTGCTGCTGATGATGATTTAATGATGATGAAACCATCAGGCATGCATTATAATGATGATGATGCAACTGCTGCTAATGATGATTTTAATGATGAAACGGTCAGGCATGCATTATAATGATGATGATGCAACTACTGCTGATGATTTTAATGATGATGAAACGGTCAGGCATGCATTGTAATGATGATGCAACTGCTGTGGCTGCTGCTGGTTTTAATGATAATCATAATACACACAGTCAAGAGATAGTCATGAAACAGACCTGGTAAGAAGTTCCTCCAGTTTTTCAGCCGGGTCTGCCAGCTCTGTTACCTCATCATCATCCGTGAACAGAAGGTCCTGGTCATACAAGTAGTATTGTCGTTATTTTATATATATATGTGTGTGCTTCAAGGAGAAAATATGATCTAACACAATTGGTTTAATTGGATTGAGTGCTTGATTATTACAGCAATGCTGCAGACTGCGAGCTATGACCAAGGCGTTAGTGTTACCGACTTGTACCTCTTCAGCCCCTCCAAGTGTGGGTTCAAGTCCCAGTCAGAGGGAGAACTTACATGTGGGGAACTACTTAGCTGAAATGCAGTGAACCTTTGGTTCTACCTACACACTTGTATGGAATTTACCTTCATCAATAATAGCTAGAAGCCATTATTATGACCATAATTTTGCCAGTATGAAGTATAAAAAAACACACCAACAAAACAACTAATGCTGTACACAAAGTAATGAAGTGCATTAACTATGACATATGACCATGGAGATGCATTGGCCTTCAATATGACCTTGACCTTTAGTATGACCTTAAAGTTTGTTAGCTTTAACATCCTACCCAAAGTATTTCAGTTACCTAAAGATGGTGTCCACTTGTTGCCTTCACAGTGAATAACAGACGGTGAACACCTGGCATAATACCACACCTAGTCATCACATTTGTCCGACACTGGACAGCCCAGTCATGGAACTTATATTTACTTTAGCATTAGCAATGCCATTACCTTTATTAATGGATTTGGTATGTCTGTACCTTCTACTCTACCTTTTGCACTAACTTATCCAGTATGACTAATGTTTTCACTTGTTAATTACATGTGCTATATATCAAGCATAAGTCTGTCAAATGGTCAAGTTAGAATGAAGTACTGTTAGTAATGTTAAGATATGGATGAATCCACAAAATGGAGATCATTTAAAACAGATGCAATGCCATCTTCACTGTAAAAGCATATCATGTGCAATTACCTTGATTTTCAAACATCCTGGTACACTACTAGCTTGAG
Source organism: Sinonovacula constricta (assembly GCA_007844125.1). NCBI lineage: Eukaryota > Metazoa > Mollusca > Bivalvia > Cardiida > Solecurtidae > Sinonovacula > Sinonovacula constricta. The sequence continues at coordinate 29,163,954 of CM017568.1, read as the reverse complement.
CTTAAGCAATAAAAGTCGGACCATCAATTTTATTATAAAGATTTGATATGTCTAAGTTGGGATGAACCTACCTCTAAAGTAGGTTCTATTAACTGTGTTACAAAAGCTAGCACAATTGAGACTCACCTTGTAAAACTTGTCTACGGAAAATAAGCCTCCAGGGGGCAGGAGGTGCATCAGCTCAAGGTCAATACCTGTCTCATAAAGGTCACTCCCTTTTGTCTTGGCCTGTCGCTACAACATAAAACGTATCAACTATATACTTAATCAACAGATGCTTTCAATAGAAATATTATTTTTTATAATAAGTATGTACAAGTGAATCAGTAGAGCCAATGGGTGCTTCCCAAATAAGTGCTAGTTCGAAAAGGGTTTTTTTATGCTCCGGACAAAATCTAAGTATTCAAAATAACAAATGGTCAATAACTCCTAAATTATGCAAAACAGAGTTATGGTACTTGTATATTGCACTTTTCCTCATTAAGATCTATCTGCCTATGAAGTATCATGTTGACAACTCTTACAGTTTTTGTGTTATGCTCCCAGACAAAATTTTGACAGACGGACAAATGAACAAGATGGACAAAATGGCAACTATATGCTTGCCCTTTGGGAAGCATAACAAGACTTTTGTGGTTACAGTTACTGACCCTTCCTCCCTTGCTGTCTGTCTGTCAATCCTCCCTGGCACTACTTATCTATTTAGAGCAGCATTGTCACATAAGTCAACCTCAAAACTTGTGTGCCTTTTTTAACAATCTTGTGCATTTTGACAATCTAAATATCCTCAATCACATTCTGTCAAAGTCGACTTAATCCAACCACAACTGCCTGCATTGATTGTACTTACGACTCTTCATATAGCGATACCAAAGTAAATGTACTTCAATTATCTGAAACTTTGGTTGTACCTGAAGTTCAGCATTTCCAGCATGGGGGTTGTCATTACATGTAAACAACAGAATCCTCTTTAAATTGATCTTCTGTGGGCTGAAAATAAACAATGACTCACAAAAAATCTTCTTAACATGTGCTGGCAGACCTCGGTAGAGGTATGTGAAGGAACGATGTCGGTTTTTTTCATTTTAAAAGAGGTGAAATGTGGGCAAACACTGATATAATTAAAAATTTATAATTAAACCTTCTGAGATAAAGTATGTGAAAGAACAGTTCAATTAATAAATTAAACATTTCTTTTTATTTATTTACAATTTCTTTGTTAACAAAAAGCATCAAACTTGTGAATCAATGCATCATGCACAACCTCTGATAATTAGAAATAATTATTACAATTATTATAATTATAATTTGGATAATTAGGAACATGCACTGAATTTAAGCTTTTCTTAGTTTACCATTTAATAGTTAACCTGGGACGTTATTCCCTTTCTCATGAAGTAATCTTCCCAAAAATGATACAACTTACCTTGTAGCAAACATGTTTTGGCATGTCCATAGTGCATTACTCAGAGAGAAGTTTGGACTGTGACCAAAATCTTTACTGAATTTCTTGTAATCATCTGCAAGAACAAGAATCTGCTTTAGGACTCAAGTAAGAATTTTCAAGACTGTTAGAGGCAAGAATAACCAAGAAAGCGACAGCAACTAGAAGACATAACAAGATACTGGTGTTGTTTCTTATTCCTTAATTAATATTTTTTTAAATAGCAATAGTTAGACATCTGCAGAAGAAAGTGTGTGGATTTTTTTTGTGCTTGGCAGCTGGGATTAGGGTGAGTAATGTACATGTATACAAGATAAGAAAACTATGATGTCCAACTTTGATTTTGCCTTACTACTGCCCTCAAAGAATCAATATCCCCAATTGCAATGGACACTTTTATTGTGTACAAATAGCACATGTTATTTAAGAATGCTATTTTTTCACAACATGCTTATGTGTTTGTATTTTTTCATTGTATATTACCAATACATAAACAAACAAGAGTTCAGGCACTGACATCTGTTATTGTTGTTTTTGTTACATCGCACCAACACAATTATAGTCATATTGGAGACATCCAGCTAATTATTGGTGGAGGAAGACCCCTGACTTACTCCTGGGTAGAACCACTGGTGCACCGATGGTTTACTGGAAAACCTCCCCACATGAGTTCTTTGTTAGCTGTAGTGTGGAAGAACAACACTGACTTACCTTCACAAAGGGCTTCTAATTCTTTGATTCTTTCTGCACCAGGCTGGTCTAAATCCTGTAGATAAAAAGTTGATGGTCAAATACAAACAACTGTTAACTGTTGCAGGAAGATGTCAAAAATTCAAATTTATATACATACACATACATGTACAAACTATATTTTGAACTTAACCTGTGGATTCAATTAATTCTTTTCTGAACACCACCAGAGCATCTTTGAAAGTCCTGTAGAAACAGCAACACATAATAGTTTTTATTTTTAAGCACATTTTTTTTTTAAAATTTAATCTTTCTTGTTCTGACATTATATTCCTACACATAGAAGTTGTTTTAAAACTTAGTGAAAATGACAACTGCCTCAAGTCTGTTATTGTCAGAGAGTATGAAAGTGTGCACCATTATCAAATTCTGTAATGACCTTATCTATACACCAACACAAACTTATAAAATGATATGAACATCATTATAACAAAAATCTGCAGATAATAGTCTATGAGTGACATCAGTGGTTCAGATCTTGTAGGAAAAGACTTAAATATGAACATGGGTGAGGCCAGAAGTGAAAAATTAGAATGCAATGTCACTCTCCATTATACTTGCAGATGACAGTCACTTTCAGGTCTGAGCACTTGCTAATAATAATTAACAAAGATTTAGAGTTCTATAGCCTATCTATAGCCCATCGGAATTCAAATCTTTCTTCAGAGCATCCTTCTATTACATATAACTTTATTTGTGGAAAAACAACAACTGTATTTGCATAAATCGGCTTTTCTGGCACTACTTTATGCTTGCACTGTGAAATGAGAGGCCCAGGATTCCACTTAAAAGTTACATCTTAAAAAACATGATAAACTTCTCATCAGAGCTGTGGAGATACCACCATACACGAGAACTCCTCCGCTTTTGGAGGGAGACTCCCTCTTTTAATGTTCAAAATTATTTGAAAATGAGGGTGTTTTACACATTTTCAGAAATCTCCCTACTTGGAAACAGATAACTTGCGTCTTTCAGTTATCTGGAGATAGTGTCCACTTGAAGTATATATAGTGCTGCCTTGACAGTGTATAGCATGCCATGAACACCTGGCATGATACCACTCCATGTAACATTATACTGACACCAGGCCAACCAATTGTGGAACTTCCCTTATATCTGCATCTGACTAGCAAGGGAGCTATATCACTACCATTTTTAACGACTATGGTATGTCTCGGCCCGGGATAGAACCCGGGACCTCCTGTACCTGGGGCCAACGCTCTACCAATTGCACTATCAGGTCCGATCCACCACAGTTGCCAAGAACAATCAGGAGAATGCATCAAGCAACTTTGGCTTTTGATAAATCCTTAAAAAGTCATGTTAACTTGACAACGTAGACATTCAACACTGTTTGTCATATTAAGCTAGTTGCTTCATTCAAAGTGCATGTTGTTTTATTACAATTTTAAGCAAAATATACTTGCACTATAGGAGAAAAAGATAGCTTTCTTTTCAAGTAAGTATTTTTATTATGTTGTGACCATTACAAAGTTATAATTAAAATCCTCCCAATTTTGTATCAATACCTATATTATTCATGACTAAAGAAACCACTCAATTACAAAATTAAAGACAATTTTATTTCATTATAAGTGGAAGTTATTATGCATGAAATAATACTTACTTGGTATATGTAGATGTGTTTGAAATCATTTGGATTCTTTGCTTGTTCCTGAAACGTAACAAGAAACCTTATAAACATACAGATTCACTTAAAACTTTATTTTTTAAATAAGTCAAGAACAACCTCCTGAATAAAGATATTTAAGAAATGTATTTGTATTTTGGGTTTTACGGCACACTGACACTTGATAGGTCATACGGCGCCGAATACATTGAAGTTTAACGACAATAGAATATAATGATGTGTGTTGATTATTTCTGAAACCAAAAATGGAGTTTAAAAAGAAAAGATACAACACTTCTTCTGTTTTATTTTGATAGAATAAACCATTTAACGAATAATAGTGCAATGTGTGTGAGAAAATTAGTTGATTCTTTTGAAATATAGATATTAAAAATATGATTACTGTTCCAAAAAAGACAATTCCAACAAGATCCTTCTCGCTACTGATGATTTTGTTCTGTAATGTTGTTTTTGCCACCTGAAATATAGGACGGAAAAATATGTTAAGACTCTATATTAACCATGGTGCCAATTAGGCCAACACTCTGTTTTCTTTCTGTTAGCAAGGCATTGATTTTTTTTAGGCAAAAAATCTTTAATGCTAACACAGTTACAAAAAGTTTTAAACATTTTGTCAGATAAAGGTGGTTATAATTCAAATAACATCAAAACTATCAATAACTTGATTTCTGTCTACAGTTATGGAGTTTGGCCATTGGTCAGACCTTTATAATTGGCTTTTGACATTGCCTTACAATATGAAATCTTTTGTTTAAAATAATGTTGTTTACAAATAAAAAGAGAAATAAGTCAGATATCACTTAAAGCAGAAGGAGTGACCTACCCTAATGCAAAGTTGGAAGAAGTTCTCCTCATCCTCATTTTCAGCTTCAAACATTGCCTTGGTGCAGTCAATCAACAAGATAAGACCATCTCGCAAGTTGCTCCATTGCTGAAAAACACAAGTTAAAATGTTGCAGTCAACTAGCATATACACATACAAAGATTTACAATGAATGTCTGCGCATATGATGGTAACTGGCAAGAGTTGTCTTCCTTTAATTTATGGCACCACTTCACCCCCCCCCACTGGTTACATCATGTCCACTACGCAACAGTAACCATGGCTACCATAACGAAACAAATTACTATGGATAGTACTTTGTACAGAACACATGGTATGACAAAAGTTTGGTAGTTTCTAAAAACCTGTGTAATATTTTTTGTTTTTTGTATTTGTATTTTTGGTTTTACTGCACACTGACACTTAACAGGTCATACGAAGCCGATTTTTTTTAAGTACAGTTCTATACAGAAAGATTTCTGAGAAATACTGACTGCGCGGAATGTGTGGCCCCAGTTCAAACATAGATTTAGTCATATTGTTGTTAAGTCATAAAATTAATTATTAAATAAACAATTAGTGCAGTTAAACAGAAATTGACATAAAGCAGTCCTGCACATTATACAAGTACAAGAGAAAACATTTTGTCGATACAATAAAACATCTTTTTCAACAAGTTCTTAAAAGTATACAGCTATACATTTATACTAAGTGCGAAAAACATCTATGAATTTCTTATATTTAAATACTATATATTTTTTAGTCATTTACTTTCATACACAACCAGTCATCAGTGTTATATAAAAATGCACAGTATATAAGACAGTTGATATATTTTCTTTCGAAGATATTTTCTTAAAAACAGAAACATGCATTTAAGGTTTATTAATCCTTTCAACACTGTTTGTGCCACTGAAGTTTACTCTGTATCTATGCACCTGTTAGTGTATAATGGAGAAACTGCATCAACTGTAAATTTCTGTACTGTCCATGATGATTTCATGTGGAATGAACAACTTCCATTTGAAACAAAAACTACAAATTTTTTAAACATAGACGTCTGTTTCCTGCAGCTGACTCTAACATGTTTAGGGGGACATGTCTGTTCGTATCAATGTAAGCCAGATGATTGTCACCACATTACATAGTCTGCTATGTAAGCCCTGATCTAATGTCATTTAAGGCAAAAGATAGTTTCCATGTCATGTCATAGCCACTGGTTAGACAGTTTAAGGCAGCCATCTTTGAAGGCAGAAGCTAATGCAAGCCGAAATCTGGAAATATGTGCTGTATTAAACTCACCACTGTGTTTTTATTTTTCAATCAATTACAGAATTTTATATAAATAATTTAACAGCTTCTATGAAGTATTTTAAATATCAAACTATATTTTGATAGTTTAAAAGATGACAAAAATACAACCAAAAAAAGATACACTGTTACTTTTGTTTAGGAATGAGCCAATTTTATTTATGAGTATTAATTCTTTGTGCATTTATCAATTTTAAAAACACTGCATTCTAAAAATATAATTTTTAAGAGCTTTCCAATGGTGTATAGCTTTTAATTTCTGGACCACAATGAAGAAACTATAAGATATTAAAATGTATGCTTCTATACATTTCATCTGAAAATCCTTGAAGTTACCATCAAAGATGGCTGCCAAGATAAGGGATCTTCAGTGATGTGGAACTATCTATACATATGTTTCAATCTCTCAGTTACTGAATGCAATTTTGATTAAAACAAATGACCTCAAGATAAAAAAATAAATGTTTTGCATGTTCAGTAATAATACCAGAAAAAAACATTTAAATATTCATATCATTGCAGTACATAATCTTTTCAGTACCATAAATCCAAATTCATCCTCTTCTTCGGCATCACCATCAAATTGTTGATAACCAAAGTTAAAGTCAGCCATCTTGGCAAGCTACACTGCTGAATATAAAAAGCAAGAACAGATAAAAATAGTAATATTATAAATAAAAACATAAATAACCAATAAACAAAAATTGCTATATTATATATATCATGCATAGTCTGATAAATACGACCGGGAGCCGGTCGAGTCGTACCTCGGGTCAAGTTGTACTGGCTTTTTTCAGTCACTTCGTACCTTCGGACGGGTCACTTCGTACCTTCGGAAGGGTCACTTCATACCTCTATTGGTGTGTATAGATAAATGGGCTCCGCACCTCTCTTGCCTTGAGGGTGTTTGTCTTCACACTTAGCAGTGGTGTAAAAAGCATATCATGCCTCTCAAAATAAAGTTGGTTAACCTATACATTTATGTGGTTTACTTTTACATTTTCCATAAACTGTTGGGTATTTATACAATCGAATTTCTCAGTTTATATGCGTTATTGATAAATTGTTTAGACAGTTTGTATTACATTGATGCTACCAAACTATCAAATAATACACATTTATCTTTAGTTGACATTTCAAATTGGTTATTTCTTGATTATCGTAGAGAATTTATCTGTTTTTACTGTATTATATTTACGTTTATCCAATTTTATTATTAATAAAATTAAAAAAATACTTTATTCTGGTGTTTTATAGAGATAATCTTTTAACAAACCTGTAAAATTATATCCAATTGATGGACCATTCAACAAAAGTTTAACATTAACAGCTTGTTTTATATCACAGTTTTAATATTTATTATTGAAATCGTCTACCAAAAATGGCAAGTTAATAAATATTGTAATATCAAATTCAAATGTATCTTCAATTAAACATTTCCAATAGAAAACTTATAAAATGGAGAGGTACTATATGACTTTAGCCTATGTATCTATACAGCTAACCTGTGTAACTATACACACAAATAGAAGTACGAAGTGTCCCGTCTGAAGGTACAAAGTGACCAAAAAAAGCAGGTACGAATTGACCCGAGGTACGACTCGACTGGAACCCATACGACCTAGTGTATCATATTTTACCTTTAACATTCACAATTTTCTTTTTCCATATTTTTCATTTTGCTTGAAAGGGTACCGGTCACTTCGTTAAATGACCATTGCGGTAAATTGTTTTTACGGAGGGATAAGTCCAGTCGTTTTGGTAAATACCCGATTCTCTGTCTTAAACAGGCATTATACTATATGTTTCCCTATTTTCCTAAACAAACGGATATAATATCAATTTACAGAAATGGTCATTTACCGAAGTGACCGTAAACCGCTTGATAAGCTAGGTCATATTGCTCAGATTCATTACCATGTAGTCTTTAGGGCACACTGATATAATGTGCTGATGAGCAGCAATATTTCAATTATAGGTTAATGTCATTGTCTATGGAATGTTTTTTAAGGGTAAATAAAACATTTACAAGCAACAATATGAATAAAGCTAAAAAGGCTATCACTTACATTTAGGTATACAAAATAAACACTTTCTTTTACTCAACACATAAATAAAAATGATGTCAAACATCTAAGAAATGTAGTGCATATAGGCACTTCCAACAGCCTTGCTGTTAGGTTAACCCTTTAGCGATGTGGTTGAGTGTCAGCCTACTGATCTGAAGGTCCCGGGGTCAAATCCCCGTTCGGGACAGGATTATTTTCTCCTCTCAGATTTACTTTAATGGTGTCAGAAGTAAATGGAAGCCTGGTAGGGCTGTCCTGAGATGGGCATGGGCCCAGAAAAAGTAAAGGGGGAGGAGTGTAGTTCATATAGGCACTTAAAACAGCCTTGCTGTTGGGTTTAGCGACGAGGATGAGTGTCAGCCTACTCACTGATCTGAAGGTCCCGGGTTCGAATCCCCGTTAGGGATAGGATTATTTTCTCCTCTCAGATTTCTTTAGAAATTACCGATTAAAATGTTCATTTTAAGTTGGATTATTTAAAATAAGAACATGATCTGTCCTGAAATATTTTATATTTAATATGATATCCGACATTTAGTGGTATCCGGATTTCATAATAGTACATAAAAGACTTGCTGAAATTTTCAAATATTATCCAATATATGCGTCCATTAAATTTAAGTTTGATAGCTACTGCCACATACACAAACCTTTTTGTTTCCGACAGAGGTGACACAATATATATATATTTGTCTGCAGTTTGTTTAACTGAAGCGGTATACAAACCAAATTTGGTAGGGGCTTGTCATAAACTAGTGCGGTTTGACAACGATAAATGCGTAAGGTCCGTTGGCGTGATGACCACGCCTCCTTATGAATATGTATAAAGGGTTTCATACCAACGAATAAGTTGTCATAATTCCGGTAACCCCACTTCCTTACATATATTTATCATTACGTATCCATGACAATTTCAGTACCCCCGTTCTAAATGAAGAACAAGAAAAGTCGTTGGTGCGAAGCATCAAAGGCGACGCAAAAAGTTGGAGATGTAAAGAGATTAACAAAGACACTTGAAACGTTATGATTTTCTGAAAGATCTCAGTATACTATAATTTTCCGAGAAATATAAGTTATATTCCTGAGACCATGGAATAGTTAAAAAAATAAAGAAGCAAAACCCATCACCATTTAATAGGTTTTCAAAGATGCAAATGAAGAAAAATGCAAAATTATTATAATCCACTATAAAACTAAAGTGTTCTAGCCGAAAATGCACACGTGCAGCATCCTGACATAACACAAATAAGTATTGTTCAGATAGTTTTTTTCTCTCGAACCTATTTTTTTTTCAGTATCTTATTGTTTATTTTCAAAGTTATTTTGAAAGTAACAGACACACAAAAATAAATATAAAAACATAAATAGAACACCTTTTGCCGAATTAGGACTCGTAATGATCAGTTTTGAAAGTCCGCTAAACAAACTTTCCCCATGTGCAAATTTCAGTAAGCATTCCATAATGTAGGCGCTCCAGCGCGTCGCCAAAATAATATGTGTAGTTGTTCATTTTTATTTTTAAACGAATTTTAATTGAATGATTTGTGCTAAAATTGAGTACAAATGTATTACCTGATATATTCAAAGTCTAATGAAATCAAAAGCATGTGGTGAAATTATCTTATAGTTTGCAGCATCAACAAAAATACTTTATAGAACATTTTGGGCAACTCTGGAGTTTGTTACATATTTGGGATAGTTTGTCAAACTACTCAAATAACCTGTTTCGTTGGTTTGTCTTATTCTATTATTTGTTTCAAAACGATACTCATATAAAGCAGAACACTTCTCCTAAAGATGATATAACATAATATTAGGAGTTTTCTTAATTCTAAATAAATGTATATTATATTTTTTTAATATCAATTTTAGAAGAAAAAAATCATCAATAAATTCAAAACTGGATGGAGAATCTTCCTAAAATTTGGCATACGCGTCAACATTAAAGCATACAACATATTAGTTGTGTTAATTTTCAAATTTTATATATTGTTTATTACACTTGCTTTACTTTAAACCAAAGACTGTTCATATTTTAAACCAAAGATAATTCATATGAACACAATTTGTTATTTGAATTAACCACACTGTTAATATGACCAATCTCATCAAAACTGAATCCTAACTTCTCTTTTATTCATGTACATTTAAATCTATTTGATGATTAAAATAATATAATCAAAATAAACAGATATTTTAATGAATGCATACATGTATCTACGTACGATGAACCTCTGTGAACAAGACCTTGCAGAAATGGTCTATGTCTATCAAAGAAAATAGCAACAAGTCTACATTATTTTGAAGCACTAACAGTGTGCTCACCAGCAGATGCCATCACTGAAAACTTTTTTCAGGCTCAACATTAAAAAGGTGCAATTATCGAATTCAACAAGCTTTTCTTAATGCTCCATTGTCAGAATATGAGGGGTCGATCTAGCGAACACTTTCTTAAAAAGTAATTTCTCTGTCAATATGTGACAGACTGATGATAAATTGATGACATATACTTGAACTAACATTGCAATTTCCTCTTCAGCAACAATTAAAAGAGAAATTGCTGTGATGAAGAAATAGTTAAAAGCTTATCAGATGTACACATAGCCTATTACCACATGGGTTTGGGACCTTGTCAGGACTAAATCTCTCAATTGACAATTGTTGCACCGAGTGGTTCTACTTAGACATTTTTTTTTTGCAGTCTTCCTCAACCAAACGTTTGCTAGATATCACAAATGTTACAATAATTTTTGGTGCAATGTCACAAATAAAACAAAATGCAAACCCTGTTGGATGTTTGTTAACCTTTATATAGCATGCCAAATACAAACTGATAAGGCAAAGGCAAAATAGTGTATATCTGAACTATTCTCTTTTATGTCCCAAGCCATATCTTTAGTTAACCCGGCTTGCTGTTATAGCAAATACTGGTGGCCACAAACAACAATAGGAATGGTCAAATAGCATTAGGGATTTTCAAATAGCAACACATCATCTTCAAGCAATGTTGCTGTTATTGTTCAGCTGCATTTTTTCCTGTGATCTTAATAACAATTATCATTGGTAACTCAAAATTGTGTATTTGTAATATACATTCTTATTAGAATGAATAATCAAACACACATTTCAAATGCAAACGGTATTTATTTTTTGAGGTGATAGAATAAACATACTTTTGATTACTACGCGATACATTTAATGATGCCAATATAAGTGTAGCAAATAGTGTATCGAGCCAGATTAAAAACCGGAGATAAAAAACACACACACAAAAACAACAACAACAAAAAAACATCAAAAAAACAAACAAAACAAAACAAAAAAAAAAAAAAAGAAGAAAAATCCTGTAAACTGTTCTTGATACTCTACAGCTCTTGGCTGTATACGCCTGCAGATTGCTTAGCGCCTTTTTTCATTACAGCCAACCGTTTGAGAACAAACAAAAACATAATATGTATTTTTGTTTACAGCATGTAGTATCTGATAGAACTTAAGCTGTTCTCATACTATTAACATCTGTTCCTAGATACAGCATGTGTTCGACTACTACAACGTGACAGCCATGCATGCCTCAAATTAACACATAACGTACAAGGGCGACTTTACGCATTGGCATGAAACAGTTTATACATATTCATGAAAAGGCGTGTCTATCTCGCCATCGGACATTACGCATTTATACATATCAGACCGTACTGTTTTGTGTCAAGCCTTAACCAAACAAATTTCCCGGTCTCAATCTCTGAGATTATGCATAAAGTGAGCGTTGGGCTATGTGTCCAAAACAGTTTATTTGATTTTAGTCGGATCGGCAAATTTTCAGATGTTAGGAGAAGAATCATTTTGAAACTCCACATATTCCTCGCTAAAATATAAGCTATGATAATTGTTTGAAATGACGTGTTTTAAAAAATAAAAAATTAAATTAACTATTTTTTTCCAAATGAAATAAAAACAATCAGTAAGCGGCATGATTCTTCATCACTGTTTTGGTGTTTCGTATTTATTAGAAGTTAAATAAAATATGTTTGGGATAGTTTGTCAAAATATAAAAAATAAGATTTTGTGTATATTTTGTGTTTTCTATAGAAACGATGGTTTGTACTGCCTATGTAACTGGTTAATACTTACAATTAGTGTCCAGCTTTATATAAACCAAACTATGCCGAATAACGGTTTTAATGTCTAGATTGAGTAACAATATGGATTGGTTTATCTTTTCTTACTTATAGAGGAATAGTTATATATAATGATATGTTTAGTGATGTATGCCTAAACACAAAAAATAGGCATTAGCAAAATAGATTAATAATAACTTAATTGATCATTTATGTTATGAATAGAATATACATTCAATACACATGCATGTTACTTAACACATGTAAATGACACATTTTTACAGTAATAGACGTGAGTTTTGATTGTATAATAAACAAATGGCGTTTAATTAAATAGCCAATTATGGAATTTTGAAAACTTTCAAGAGCGCATGACATGGCAATGGGCTTGTTAAGGTGTTCAATAGGTCCCGAGACGCAAACTACCAGCCGGATTTCCCGCCAAGCATGTGTGCGTCTGATATGCCTAAACGCTTGCTGTGAGCATCTTGCGACAGAGATTGAAGACATTTTATCATAAAAGAGATTCTTAATAAAAAGTTTTGTCACATTGTGACATTCGAACATGGCATTCAATTACGTCGTTACGGCCCACAAGCCGACGACTGTTAATGCATGCGTCACCGGTAAGTAGGCATGATACGCGTAAAGAAGACAGCCAATGTTATTTGTTTCGTCGAATGTCACAATCTTCAGAAGCACATTTTTGTCGTCTTGCGCATGTAGTCTTACTGCTTTAATGCTCGATGTGATCCTGTCCTTACTGGAGTTTAATCCCTGACTATTTATAATTTCTGTGCAATGTATTCATGGTCTAGTAGCCATCGCTCTAGATCACTGACATGGTATATGTTTTTGACCCTTTACTCTGATGACGAGTTATTTGGCATAAGTGGGGAAGATTAATTCACTTTCTTGCACTACAGATATCATCCACATTTGACCACTGTACATGTCATAAAACCTTGTAAGTGACCAAGGTGTTTAGAATGAATTTATAAATCAAAATCAAATTTGTGTTTTCTTTTAAACCATACTCAACATCATTTTTTGATGAAGCCTTTGCGCTGTGCAGGCACTGCTAGGCGGAGGCATTTGAGAACTTTGTTTAATGTTTTTCATGCATTCTGTAAAAATTGATCAATCACTTCCAGTTGTCATGCAAATGACCAAGCAAATGGATGTGATAAAACACTTGCTTTCATTAATGGGGTACAATAGTTAGGTGTAGCCTCATTCCGGACCATCTACATTCAGGACCATCATTTCGGACCATCATTCCGGACCATGTTATAATCATCCCGGACCACTTTGGTCGTCATCCCGGACCATATAATAATCATTTCGGACCATATTTATTTGATTTATGAAATAATAACAGTACGCGAAAACGTTTTTCCATTCACAGGACATTATGACTGGTAGGGCTGCGTACCGGTATTCGATATATATCGAGAACCGGTATTTAGGGTTTGATAGGTATATCGTATCGAACGTTTATGTATCGACTGAAATATCGGTCCCATAACAAAATTTAAAATACATCAAATTAAACAGATATCGGCTTGCATTTCTAGCAATCTAAAAACATGTTGTTGTTGTTTTTGTGACGTCGTCGTATGGCTAAAACCCCGTCCTCTACCGTCCTCTGCGTCAGACTCGGTTGCTTAATGTTATTTTGTCGCAGGTGAGTTTGGTTGCGGATTCTTTTAAATGATTCAAATCCTTTATGGATGATAAGTTGATAACTAATGATAACACTTTCTTAGCTTGAAACGTTTATAAATTTATTTTAGCTAGATTGTTTATCGAAACAAATCCCACTTTAGTTCAATAGTGTGCCGTCCGATTCTAGTACCGTCATAGACCGGCTTTTACACCATACATTTGAATACTCTTCTATTTAAAGATAAAAATCCGTTCGTCTGCAACTTTGCGAATATGCCGCCTCCAAAAAGTAAAGTTTGGGAGTATTTTGATCACAAACCAGATGGAGCCCAGTGTAAACTATGTAATAAAAATGTTACAAGTAAGGGTGGCAACACTACGAAGCTTTAAAACAACAGGGTTTTTCTTTATTTATTATATTATATAAAAATCATAAATATCATATGATATATCGAATATCGGTCATTTTGTATCGATACAGATATCGTATCGATCATTTTGACCGATACGCAGCCCTAATGACTGGTAAACACAAAAAGTTTACCAGTCACACCAAATTTTTACCAGTCACAATGTTATTTTACATTTTTTGTAACAACAAATTGAATTATTGATCTTAATTGCTGTTTTATTACAAGCATTAGAAATACTTAGCTTTAAAGCATAAATTTAAACATATTGATTGGTTGTTTTAGACTTAAGAAAGTAAATACAGTGTTTCTCAAAAAGGTTTGTCACTACTATTTTCTTAGCCTGATGTTTGACTTCATACTCTTGGCCAGGCTTATCACCCTCCTAATATCTACATAAAAGCAATGAACGGCCTGCATCTGACACAGTAAAAGCTGGGTGGGGTTCAGCCTTTTATTTCCTGTCATTTTTCCATATAAGTATTTGACACATTATGTTACTTTGCAGCCTCAATTTTCATGTTACACCCTGCCACTTCTTCGACATTTCCTTATTCCTATTACTAAACATAGAAGTTATTTCTTTTTAACTGCATCGAAGGTTACCCATGTAAATATATTTTTCAACGACTCTGGAAACGTTCTTTCCCGTTTTTTCTTCATATTCCTTGCATGCTTCCTCGTCTGTTCTTATTTTCTTTAGTGGTAAAGGTTTATTACCTTTTACTTGTGAAAATGTGTCTGCAACTGCCATCCATGGCAATCGCAACTTGGCATACATGGTTTTAAGGATAAGTACCAAGTTCATCAAAATCGTATCACACAGACGCTTATTAAATACTGCTGTGATACGTCTTTGTTCAGGGACATGTGTCAGTCATGTTGCGCTGTGCTGTTAAGCTATTTAACAGACCAAGGATGGGAGATTGCCGATGTTAGGGAAGAAACATGTTCGTTTCAGAATTTTCATTAAACATTTTCACCGGACATTATGTCTGACGACAACAGAATTTTCGTCGGTCATAGTAGAAAACTATCGGACATATCTGACTGACCAAGGGACATTCACATTGACTGTAATAATCAGAACTTAATAATCAGTAATAATCAGAAAGAAGTCTAGATGATGTAAGATCAAACTTGATACGTTGTTGCAAAACCCTTTTATTGGTGTAAAATTTTGATGTTTAAAACACCTGTCCTTAATAAAACATATTGTTTGTTTTAGCAATTAGGTAAGTTTATAATTGTGTATTTATTTGGACATAATATATAGGCTAAGAAAATATTTTGTTTATTTTGACATGGAAATGGCATCCAATAATCGTGTCCGTAAATTAAAGATGACATTATGCAAAATGCATTATGTAAACACAGGCGTATTGGTGGCACACTTCAGTAACACTCAGCGGTTGTTCACACGTCTTTTTATTACTGTCGGTTGCTGATTAGTGTATTGTGTCGGTATTTTATGTGTCAATTTCTCACCTCATGCGTATTGTTGAGATGCCTGAATATTCATAGGGTTATACTTTTTAAGAGAATAGTTTCGTAATTTAAAAAAAAGAAGAAGAAGATTTGGGTCCACAAGTGAGAAAAAAGTACACATACAATATTTATATATTGTTTTAATAAAGATATAATTTTTTTTATATATTTTTTTATTAACAAAAGTACGTTCTCACATTTAACATGCACATTGAACAGTAGGCACGTGTAAAAACTTACTCACACAAGTCAGTAATTCTTACACTGGTCCATACAGTGTGGCGCACACATCTAGCAGACTCTTCGTTGATCTTTCTTTCTTCGCATACTCGCCCCATAGCTGTTGCAATCTTCCTTCTGTCTTCCTTGTGGCCTTCCTTTGGAGACGCCTCATCTTCTTCTCTTTCACCAGTTTCAACTGTGTGGGTAGCAGACTGGCCTCCTGAAACAGCAGCTCTGTCAGGAGGTAGAAGGGCAGGTTTGCCTTCTTAGCCTTCCTGTTCAGGCGAGCATGCCAGCCTTCCATATCGTTGTTTGTTCGTATGTTGCGCCCAAATATGCACCATGACGTGATGTCCCAAATGGCGCTTTCAATCCACGTCGATTCTACGTACGAGAAGAACGTCTACAAACTGTTGCTGTCACTTCTATTCTTTTCCACCAAGCGCTTGATGGCTGGCCTTATATCCTCAGCAGGCAGGAGGCGTAATGCGAATGTCTTCCTAAGGACCTTGAAAACCTCGTCCCTGCTATTGGATGCGGTCTGAAACATATAAAATTGCATTATTTTTGTTCACATTATGCTATATACATTGTAATTAATATCTTGATTTTTTATGTTTGATGTTCTTTCTTTTGTGTTTTTTTTTTTTTTTTTTTTTATAAGAGCAAATAGAATGCGTGTGCAAGAAGTACCTTAAGGCCGCGTTCCTGCGCCTTTCACCAGAGGGCTTGGCCGAAGTGGAACGCACAGGAGGGTATTCTTGAAGTACTTTTTTTTCAATGAAATAATTTTATAAATAATAATTTATATATATAGAATAATAATTAATATATAAATATAGATGTCATACCTTAGCGGTCTGTAGACTGACGTTAGAAGGGCTGGCTTTGACAGGTGGTTGTGTGTTCGTCCAGCTGTGGTGAAAGTGCCACCTCTCTGCTTCACTGTAGTGAGACAACCACTGTCACGACCTGGTCAAACACTACATCGCCAGTCGATGGTTCCATTTGCAAGTTCCCGCTTCTTGACAAAAGAGTAGCCCTTCGGAAGACACCATTTTAAACATCCGCCTTGTTGACCCTTCCTCTACGAGTGTCCACGTGATGCTTGACTCTTTTGGCACGTCCCAGACAGAGTCGACAGCTAAGGAACTGCAATGAAACAAAGAATATCATAAACACACTATTATGTAATATTATATATAATTAAAAATTAAATAATCAAATAGACTTAATATATTACACGAATCGATTTCATCTCAGCGGAAACCGACTTACTTTTCAATTTCTTCGTCAGCTATGCTTCTTTCTGGGCGACTAATGTTAAAATCAGAGGTGTCCATTTCCTTGAGCAACATATCCTGTGCTGACCCTCCGACTTCAGGTTGAAGTAGATTTGGTATCTAAAATACATATAGAAGAAATAGAAAGCATCGTCACTTTTTTCACTAATAATAAAACATTGAAAACATTATTAAATTTAACTTTTATTGTCCGATTTCATTTATGTGGAAGTCATGTAGTAGGTGATTATGCAAGTGTAAAATTTACCTGATTCAAGAGATTCAAGGGATCTTCCCCTATTACTTCGGGCACTTGGGTCGTCTCGCAGACATGACAGATAATATTCAAATCCGAACCAATCTCGACAGCTTCTCTGTACTGAACAACCAGTGTCACTCCTGAAAATGCAATGTGATTTAAGAATTACTTATTTTATTATATTTTATTATTTTTTTATGAGTGTGATGTTCATTACATTCAGTGTCAAATATTTCCTTTAATGTGTATTGATCGAATTTAAAAAAAAAAATTGGGACAAACAAGTAAATAATAAGAAAAGAATGTTTACTAATTTTCATAATATTACAAATACCTGTATTTCTACACAAGAGGTGCTGCCATTTTCCACACAGGTCACATTCAACAGCTCTGTGATTTTTGAATTTGACTGTTGCAGAAGATGCATGCATTCGTACGCTGCGTCATCGTGAAATCCATTGAATGCCGTTTAGTGTTTCGACACACATACACCTTTGTAGAACAACTAATTAATGCATATTCTTCATTCTTTAACTTTTGCGAGTAGACAAACACACACTGATAATTAACAACATTAATTGGAAAACTAATGAACTAATTAAAGTGGACAACTAATCACTTAAAATGATTGTACCAATTAACCAGAAAGTTTGCGCGTTTGACTATATCTACTGTATGCATGCAATTTTCTGTTACACTAATCAGTAACCGATAGTAATAAAAAGAGGTGTGAACAACAGGCGAATGTTACTGATAAATGTTTGCTGCCAATAAATACACCTGTGTTTATTTTGCATAATGAGGTGTTATTTGATTTAGGGACAGGATTTGCCAATTAAAGGTTAAACGAGGTTTTGCTAGGACCTCGGTAATATACGTGTTAAATCTTAGATCTATCTATACTTTTTTCCTAAGTTCATAATACATATTTCACTAATAGAATAAATATGGTCGGGATGATTAAACTAGTATTATTATTTGGTCCGGGATGACGAGCAAATTGGTCCGGGATGATTATAACATGGTCTGGAATGATGGTCCGAAATGATGATCCGTAATGCAGATGATCCGGAATGCAGATGGTCCGGAATGAGGGTAATCCCAATAGTTAAGTTATCACTGATAAATCGAATTTTTTTCTTCCATATATACTCTGTATAGTCGATTTCAAGATTGGGATTTTTCCTTGGATAATAGACTTCAAAGTGGGTTCCTCGTCTTATAATCAATATCTATAAGACCTAAAAAAATTCTGTACGAATTCATAGTTTTTCATTAAGAAACGTAAGCCAGATAGGCGTAGATCAAAGTAATTTACATCGTGCCGCCACACAAAGCAGAATGTTCTTGTGGCTCTCCTAGTCCTACACAATTGAGAGATATAAGTAAAAAAAATCGTGATGCTATTGCAAAGCAAGTCTAATTCACAGCGACTGTTTTCCTAGTAAAACTGTGTGTATGATGTTATTTAAGGTACCCTGCCCAAATATATCATGTACATTCCAAACTTGATGGCATAGATCAAAGAAATTAATACCATGCCGCTGAGCGGATCAGGATGTTCTCGTGGCACTTCCCGCCATACACAATTATTGAGAGATTGAGAGGACATCCTGAATCACCTACAGGAGATCACTAGCTTTAACATGTGCCTAAATCTCGATCAGAACAGTGCACTGTCCTTGTGTACATGCCACCATTCAATAATTTCATGGAGAAATGGAATTGGCAGCTGCCTATAAAACCCCATTGTTCACACCCTAATTGCCAAACTGTTCTGATGGATATCACCTTGACAACAGTCAAGGGAAAGGGAAAGGTATGCGAGACAGTTAATTGTTGTTTGATTATTTTATAAACACATTAATAGAGCAATTTTTCAAACAGCACTGAGAATAAAAAATGCATAAAAAAGTATTAACCTGTTACATAGGCAGTACAAACCATCGATTCTATAGAAACTTTGTTTATATGTTCATATGGCATATGGCATGTACACGATATACGTTGATAAACCTAATAAACATGTTTTCTGTTTTGTTTTAAGGCAATTTCACATCCACTGATGACCTGAACCTCATCATTGCAAAAAACACACGACTTGAGATCTATGTTGTTACTCCTGAGGGGCTGCGACCAATCAAGGAGATCGGGATATATGGCTGCATTGCTGTCCTGGAACTGTTCAGACCACCTGTATGTATAAATGTCAATCCAAAACAGATAAGTTTACATGAATCCAGTTTGTTGAGGGGTATAGCACACTATTTTGTAGGTACTTTATATGAACCCTTCTTTTTATTATCTTTTTTATTATACATACTAAATGACTAGAGATTTTTTTGCTGTGAATTCATTTTTAGCTTTAAAGTGGAGAAAAAACAAATTTAAATAATTAAAACATGTGGTTATTGGCCAAAATATATTACTTAGTACATGTTTAAGAGTTAACAAGTTTAAACTTCAGATTACTATTCCCACATTTGGCAGTTAATATTGCAGGACCATTACATTTGTAAGTAACTACTAACTAAATTAACCCCATCTGAAAAGTGTTACTGAGTGAATGACTTTCCTTTAGAAATATAACAGAGAATTAATAAAGGTTTTAGAATAGGCAATTTTCCATTCTAAAAAAAGAAAACTTTGTCAGATTTGTATTTGTGTTTTTGAACTTTGTTTTAGGGAGAGTCTAAAGATCTTATGTTTGTGCTAACATCCAAGTACAATGCTATGATCTTGGAATGCCAGCAAGATGGAGAAAGTATAGAAATCATCACACGAGCTCATGGAAATGTTCAGGTTTGTCAATTTATCTTTGATATTTTTTCTTAGAAACATCTTTCTGCTAAATAAGCAAAGTATGTTAAACTTGCAAACTGGCCCTGGTGGCAGTGTGGTAAGTAACGTCTGTATCTACACTCAATCCCAGGCTGTAACTCAAGTCATAATGTTAGTAGTAAATTGAAAAGCTTTCTTACCCACCTGTGTAAGGCTATTGTCGCAATCGGTAGAGCGTCGGCTCCAGGTACCGGAGGCCCCTGGTTCTATCCTGTGCCGTGACATTATGTCACATACCAAAGTCATTAAAAATGGTAGTGGTATAGCTTCCTTGCTAACACTCAATCAAATATAATGGTAGTACCATGGCTGGTTGGCCTGGTGTCAGGAAAATGTGACTGGGTGTGGTATCATGCCAGGTGTTCATGCTATACACATTGAAGGCATGACTGCTTCAAGTGGACACCGCTCCAGATAACTGAAATACTGTTGGTTGGACGATAAACCCAGTAATTATAAACATAAGGCTATAACCCAAACTGGAATGTTGGGCATCAGGGTAATGTTATGGAGTGTTCTTTTATGGTCTGAACATGTTAATACTGTGAAAGCACCAATAAAAGATGACTGTGATGCATTTTAAGCCAGTGTTTATTTTCAGCTGACTTCACTATTTTACCCTGTCTATACGATTGAACATGGGATTATTACAAGATTGTTGCTGGGAGAATAAATCTAACAACTTTAAAGCTTGCAGACAAAATATACCTGATTTTATAAAGTTTGCATCAATATTTGTATATTTAATTCTATTTCAGGATCGTATTGGAAGACCATCAGAGACCGGTATTATTGGCATTATTGACCCCCAGTGTAGAGTTATTGGCCTTCGTCTCTATGATGGTCTCTTTAAAGTTATTCCTCTTGACAGGGAAAACAAAGAATTGAAGGCCTTCAATGTCAGGTAATCTTTATTTTTTTATATTTTTTTTATTTTTTTAATTTGCTAGATTAAAGTTTGTTTGATCTTTTATGGAACTTCAGTTTGGATAAACTAATCTTGCGGAAACTTTAGATATAGCAAGCTTGCATGAAGACGTAGCTTGGGATTAGATTTGGGTCCAGTTGGGTCAAGGTCAAGATCACTGTTACTAAAAATAGGAAAACAGTTTCCAGTTAATATTTTTACAGGGCGCCAATGGCCCAAGAGGCTAGAGTCGCTGACTTGAACTTCTCAGCCCTTCACTGTGTGGGTTCAAGCCCAGTCAGGGCGAAAACTATCATGTGGGGAGGTTTTCCATCTAATCTGTGGTGCGCAGATGGTTCTACCCAGACAGTCTGGGGTCTTCCTCCACCAATACAAAAAAACAAAAAAGAAACAACAAAAACAAACAATAACTTAAGTTTGGATAAACAATCTTGCTGAAACTTTTGG
Organism: Sinonovacula constricta; assembly: GCA_007844125.1. Taxonomy (NCBI): domain Eukaryota; kingdom Metazoa; phylum Mollusca; class Bivalvia; order Cardiida; family Solecurtidae; genus Sinonovacula; species Sinonovacula constricta. Next base: position 29,142,242 of record CM017568.1, on the reverse strand, counting down.
ATATAGCAAGCTTGCATGAAGACCTAGTGTGAAATTGGATTTTGGGCCAGTCGGGTCAAGGTCACTGTTACTAAAAACTGAAAAACAGTTTCCACTTAATAATTTGCGTTAAATTGTTAAATCATTGAAAACCTGGTTTTGTGGCATGGCCACGTTTCTTGCTTCTGTTAGACTAGATTTTTATTGCGTGGCTTAGAAAAAACATATTAAATTGGCAGTGGTCACATTTAGCGCTCGCCCGACATAAAAAAAAAAACTGTAAATTTTCTCGCAGGCTTGTAAAAATTCTTAATTTAGCAGCCAGATCGTTGAACAATCATTAAAATTTCATTTTACAATTTGTAAAACAAACTTTTGAGCTGCTTATTTCATTCGGCAAGCTGTCGCTTGTATCATAAACGTGTTATGCCCACTAAACCTATAATAATTTACTGCGCAGTAAACACGTGGTTGCCGCATGGCACATAATGTTCTATATCAAATTAAAATCAGCCACAGAACAAAATGGCAGAGAAAACGAAACTGTAATATGTTTCTGGTGCAAAACCCTAGGAAAAATAACCCTGAAGTTGGCTTGCGAATGATACTTATTTGGTGTTTTTTTTCTATATTTATCTTAGTTTTTTTTAGATTTACTTGTAACTTAAAACAGAATTAATTCAGACTAGTGAATTTTCTTTCCGGCTAGTGAAAATTGCTTTCTTGCTAGCCCGACATGCTTGTAAATTTCAATCCTAATTCCTATGACCTGCAACTTGAGTGATGAGAATGATAAGGTTGTTGTTGATAACATCGTTGTTGTTCATCATAATGCTTATGATAACAATGATGGTTGTTGTTGATAACATCGTTGTTGTCAATCATAATGCTTATGATAACAATGATGGTTATTGTTGATAACATTGTTGTTGTCAATCATAATGCTAATGATAACAATGATGTTGTTGATGGTAATAATGAGGATGACAGATAAAAATGATGGTGATGGTGGTAATATTTATGGTAATCAATGTTTCTCTTTATTCTCCATAGACTTGAAGAATTAACTGTGATCGACATCAAATTCCTACATGACTGTTCTACACCCACGTTGATTCTTATCCATCAGGTAAACTTTGACACTGATACGTCAGGTTAACTTATTTATGGAATGCCCATGGCCGAGTGTTATGTTAGCTCCAGGTACGGAATGCCACGGGTTCGATCCCAGGCCACGACATACCAAAGTCATTAAAAATGGTAGTGGTAGCTCCCTTGCTAACACTCAAGCAAATATAAGGGTAGTTCCACGACTGGTTGTCCTGGTGTCAGGATAATGTGACTGGGTGTGGTATCGTGCAGGTGTTCACGGCATGCTATACACAGTGAAGGCAGCACTGTATCTGCTTCAAGTGGACCCCGTCTCCAGATAACTGAAATACAGTTGGTGGGACAATAAACCCAGTACACAAACAAGGTTCTGCATACTGGACTTACAAGCTGGTGTTATATAAGAAAACCTACAGACTCCACCCTACAATAAAACTCTGTCTAGGCATTATCTCATTATTATAAAAATATAGAGCAAGTATTTGCCATATCTGTGTTAACTGAGAATATTTTATTATATGATTTTTATAGGCACCAAATTCCAAACCCCAAACTGTTGTTATTTGCCTTCAGACAAACAGTTGAATTAAGTAGAATTAACCTTTCATTGAGGTGTATTAAGACTTAAGCAGATATCAATATGGCCTGGGCAAATAATGCAGATCCTGATTAACCCCCCCACTCTGGATCAAAACTACTCGCTGCTCAGTCTCTAGCAATATGTCTTGTGGCCTTAAAAGGTTTTGTAAGAAAGTATCAAGCATTTTATTTAGATTATTAACAGGCATAAGCTACAAATTAATGGAAACTTTTCCTCAAGAAAAATCATATGAAGTATTTTTTCTTACTATCCTATGTTACTGGTACTTTTAAATTTGTTCTCCAAGTTACTCTTTTTATGAGTACAAATAACCTAAGATAAAATTAGGTAATATGACCCTATATGGGATATATCACACACCGAATCAGAATTATTCCTATTATCCTCCAATTATATGAAGCTCCGTGTTCTATATATCAGGACCAGCATGGACGCCATGTAAAGACATATGAGATCATTCTCCGAGACAAGGAGTTTAACAAGGGTCCCTGGAAACAAGACAATGTGGAGACCGAGGCGTGCATGCTCATTGCAGGTAAAACTCGTATTACCAAGTTTATGGTTAACAGATAACTTTGTTGAAACATAAAATAGTTCAGTAACTTATTATCTTTTAAGGTCTGTTTTTTTTCCTGGTGGTATTACACATATACATTCACCTATGTTTTTACATTGATATGTTAGAACTTTGGAGTTAATTACTCCAAGTAATAAGTTTTTTTAAAAGTAAAATGATTTATAACTTTGAAGTATGAAGTTTCTAAAAGTAAAATGATATTAAGACATTACTTTTATAGACTGTGCATCAAATTTTTACTATTCTGTATGTATACTTATCACATTCAGAGACCAAACATCAGTATTTTTTATGTATAATGCAACAATGTAAATCACCAAGGGATATTTCTGTATGCAGACTACTGAAATTTTAATATTTTTAGGGATTTCATATGGAAAATAGCTGTAAATGCAATAAGAATGTAGGAATAATAGGAAGTATGGTGTTTTTGTAGTTTTTGCACTATTCCACTATTTGGGACCTGTAATGATCTCATTCTTACTAGCTATATTTGTATAACCTCAGTGACTAGTTTGGTGATACTTCATTCCTAGCCATTTGTTAACAGCTCTATTTGTATAACCTCAGTGACTCATTTGCTGATTCTTCATTCCTAGCCATTTGTTAACAGCTATATTTGTATAACCTCAGTGACTCGTTTGCTGATTCTTCATTCTTAGCCATTTGTTAACAGCTATATTTGTATAACCTCAGTGACTCGTTTGCTGATACTTCATTCCTAGCCATTTGTTAACAGCTATATTTGTATAACCTCAGTGACTCGTTTGCTGATTCTTCATTCCTAGCCATTTGTTAACAGCTGTATTTGGATAACCACAATGACTAGTATGCTGATACTTCATTCCTAGCCATTTGTTAACAGCTATATGTGGATAACCTCAATGACTAGTATGCTGATACTTCATTCCTAGCCATTTGTTAACAGCTATATTTGTATAACCTCAGTGACTCATTTGCTGTTACTTCCAGTTCCAGCCCCCTTTGGCGGTGCCCTGATTATTGGACAAGAGTCAATCACATACCACAAAGGAGATCAGTTCATACCCATTGCTCCACCAGCGATTAAGGTTAGTTTAATGGTCTACTAACCAGCTTCTGGCTCAAAGTATGCTGCAGACAAATCCTTAGGAAGCGTGAGGTCAAATCTTTCAATGTCTGTCTCCATCTTTTAGTTTGTTTTAAAAGATCTGGACAAATATTATAATAGAAGTCCAGTTCAGGTGAAACCCCTCTTGCCTTGAGGGCAGATGGTTGTAAGTTGGATAAGTTGCAATACTGTGTAATGGCCACCCCTTACATTTAACATAGGTTTAACATTGGAATCACAAACTCTACATCGTTACTCCCCCAACCCCCCACTACTCATGAAACAGAGCAATTTTGCATGATATTTAAACAAACGTTGATGCTATCAACCATAAAAGTCACAATATTTTATGTTACCTCTATATGCAGTTTATATGTTTATCATAAATGTAGATGTCTTTTTTTATTCACAATAAATCATTCCAATTGCTAAGTTGCTAACCCACTGGCAGCAGACCATATGTCCTTGGTAGATAAAGGTTTCCTATAATTTTCCTTTTTACTATTTCCTAAAGAACAGATTTATAAAACCTATAGTAGATTGATTAAGTTGCATTTATAACATATTATTTAATTTTAATTACCCTATATTATGCATAATTTAGTTTTAAACTTATTTTTGAGTAGGCTTAGCATGTATGTAGCATACCACATATTTCCCTTTAGTTTGCCTAAATTTGTTTTACTTTCTACCCCACTTGCAGCAGAGTACCATTGCATGCTGGGGTAAAGTTGATGCTAATGGGTCTCGGTACCTCCTAGGAGACATGTCTGGTCGACTGTTCATCCTCTTGCTTGAGAAAGAGGAGAAGATGGATGGCTCTGTGAACATTAAAGATCTTAAAGTCGAGCTTCTGGGAGAGGTAAGTTGTTGTAGAACTTCTGTTGATTTTATTGTTAAAAATGGTAGTGGTATAGCTCCCCTGCTAATGCTCAAGCAAATAAGCAAATATAAGGGTAGTTTCACCACTGGTTGGCCCAGTGTCAGGATAATGTGACTGGGTGTAGTATCATGCCAGGTGTTCTGGCACTATATCTACTTCAAGTGGACACCATCTCCAGATAACTGAAATACTGTTGGTGGGACAATAAACCCCTTAAACAAAGAAACAATTCATACTTTCCTGGAAGTCATAATCATATTAAGAGAAAATAATCTATGAAAACAATGTTGTGAATACCCTTGATCTAAATGATGAATCATTGAGGGGAAACTAATTTATATTGGGAACTTTCTTGTATTCTCCTTTCTTTTATCAACTGTCTTAGAAAGCCTCAAACATTTTAGACACAATAAAATGAGATCCCTGTGTATTTATTTTTAGTTTAAAAAAGGTTATCAGTTGCTTTTTTTCCAAGTCAACGTATATTTTAAATGATAGTTTCATACATATGTCCTTTGCTCATGTTCATTGGTTTCTTCTTCCTCTTAGTGTAAAGTATTATTTTCCAGACTAGCATAGCAGAGTGCATCACATATCTTGATAATGGTGTTGTGTACATTGGAAGCCGTCTTGGGGATTCACAGCTCATAAAGGTAAGTATTTAATGCCTTAATTCATATCCTGCTTGTTAATGATTAATAAATTAAGCTTACATTTTAATTAAAATATAAAAATACAAAATCTGTAGATTTTGCCGAAAAAGACTAGATCACTACCACAGGATGTATCATCTTGCAATCGATCTAATCAAATCTGTTTATGTCTGAATGATTAAAACATTTTAAGTTAAATATTTTGTAATAATGAAACATTTAAAATTAATTATTTTGTAATAATGCTTTTAGAAAATGGACTAATGCTGTCTTGATGACATTTTACTTGGGAGAATTGTTTTGTACAAATAACCATTTTATGGATCTTCTTATATTTTTATGTCCTCATTGTCTTTTATAATATTTCCCTGTTATTGATCCATAAAATAGGCTCATCCACCTGTTCATATCATGCATTTATATTGAATAAATTTAAAAGTGTTTTTTTTTGCATTTCGGTAGTTTTATTTAACCAGTTTTGTTGTTTGCCATTCCTTTGTCTAGCTGTCTGAAATACCATTGCCTCCTAGACCAACTAGATTTGTAAGTCCAAATTGTATGTTTAAAGATGCCAGACTCCTTTCTTTTGTTTTCAATCAACATTAAAAAAGTTCCTAATGTACTGACTGGAAGTTATATTTATTTATTTCTAAAGCAGTATATTGTATAATGTTTATTCTTGTTAGCATGTTAAGTATTAGAGGTGTAGCCAGGTGCTTGAAAAAAATTAAAATTTCCCGTATCACTTTACAGACCTGTAAATAAAACTAGTTTAATGAAACAACCTTAACTAAATGCTATCATTGGTGAGCTTGAAATCATCTCAATAAAATACATTTACGAAAATAAGATGTGTTAATGCGTGGAATATAATATCAACACAACTTAAGTCTTCCAGCTGACCTGCGGTATACCGGTGGTTCTACCCAGACATATGTCGGGTGTTCTTCCACCAAAATAGCTGGATGTCACTGTAATGATCATAATTGGTTGCTGGGATGTATTTCAAAAACAATATGACTTGAGTTCAACATCATAAGTTTTTTTACTCTTATTTTTTCCTAAAAATTATGGAAAGGAGTCAGCATTTTTAATATGATTATGCAGGATTCATTCTAGAATGTGTATTTGCAATTTGTACACAGAATTACTGGTAATATACCAATCAGGTGCACTGTATCTGTTGGAGGATTAACACAGACATTTCTGTCCAAAACATAATCTTAAACTTACATGATACAACCTCTTTGATTGACTGAGATGTCCAAAACATCTGAAACGTTGCCCATAAACATTAACGGCATGTTAAAATAAGAATGATAAACTGTCAGACGAAAATTAAGAGAACATAGTCCCTCTGCAGTTTTTATATAAATGGCTGAACCAGTAGGTACTTGGTAAGAAAATCAAGACTACACAATTCAAAATTATGCTTTTAACTGTACAATGTAAACGCAATTATTCTATGAACTGAATTAACACATTGGTTTTTTGAAGACTTAAGAATTGGTGTATAAGTTGGCTGAACATATTGAAACTATGAAGAGCATCATAATTATACCGGTTGCAATAGCTCAGGTGGTAGAGCGTCGGCTTGCGGAGCTGGAGGTCGTAGGTTCAAACCCCGTCCGGGTCAAACCAAAGACTTTAATGTTGGTAGTAGTGGCTTTCCTCCTAATGCTCGGGGCTATGGGGACAGCATTACGCCTGACTCGTCGGTGTCAGTATAATGGGCCGGCCGGGTTCAGTCCCTGGGCACCTCATAAGTGCCCCTGTGCTATAATGATGAAAATGTCACTGCACAATATCGGCAAAAATGCCGGCTAATCCGTAATCCATCATAATTATATGGCTTGAACTTACAGTCTGAATTTTCTGCTGGAGATGAAGTAAAAAGTAAGAAACCTTGATGCAGTGAAGTAATAGTAATAGATTAAAAACTGTTTTGTCAATTAGAATTCTATAATACTTCTAGAGAGCAATAACTGGACTGTCACTTATAAAGTTTAAATTATGGTTCAGATTTATAATGACAAAACAACCACATTCATCACAGGCAATAGATTTTTTACAAACCTTTATCACAAGTAATGGTATTCTGAAAGATACATTTCATTAAAACTGAGTTTTGTTTTAAATATTATTAAATTTAGAATTAATATATAAATTACATTAAATATTATACCCAGTTTCTTGGAAATGTTTCTACTCTTTGCCATTAGCAGGCCATATGTTGCCATTGATTTCTAGAATGGACCCTAATTGTGTAAATACGCAAAAAGTTTAATTGATATTTGGTTATAGTTCTTATTCTACTTATCTTTCTTAGTCAGTTCTTCTTTGTTGCTGCTGATTTGATTTGTTTTACTTTGTTACTTTAAGTTAACATTCAGCCTGCCTAGTTCCTCATTTTAGCATACTGATTGTAGTTTATTTGTTGAAAATCAGTCTTGATCTAAACATGTAGCTGAAGACAAAGTAGCAAATAGTATAGATGCTGATCATATATCAACCACTGGGAGCTTGATCATCACCATTTGTGTAGACATTATATTCATCCTTGTTTGCCAAGGACAGTGTAGAGTTAATATAAAAGCTGGAATTATGTAAAAGTTTGTTTCTATTCTTTTCTGTCTTGATAACATAACTCTTTTTATAATGATATTTAGTCTTGCAGTATGCATGACCTATTGTGTTGAAGGTAAGTAACCTGGTCAGATAAGAAAAAGGTAAGATAGGGTTAATGATAATCATAGTAAACATGATACCAAACATCTCTATACAAAAAAGAGCTTGATCATTTTCATTTGTTGACTGACTTTCGTGGCCCAGAAGTTAAGTTGTTGACTGTTGGCTTCAGGAAAATAATGTCTAGAATACTCGGATCAGAAAACCTTTTCACTGTGTATATTTTCAGTTGAACCTGCAGGCAGATGACTCTGGGTCATATGTGCAAGTGATGGAGACCTTCACCAATCTGGGCCCCATCCTAGATATGTGTGTGGTGGATCTGGAGAGACAGGGACAAGGACAGGTGTGGGGATCACAGAACATTGATAATTAATTTTCATTAATGATAATTTCTGACGATAATGTAAGTTAACTTTGTCACTGTTTTCTGCCTTACTGCATTATTTTTGCATACAGGTTTTAATTCTCTAAATAAGTTAATGATTTGTGATGGTATTTATTTAAGTTTTTTGGATCTACAGTATACTGATGTTGATGTTCATATTGTTTCAGCTGGTCACATGCTCAGGGGCATACAAAGAAGGCTCCCTAAGGATTATCAGGAATGGTATCGGCATTCATGAACATGCCAGCATAGACCTGCCTGGGGTCAAAGGTAAACAACCGCTGCCACAGTTGGCATTGTTCCTTGACTTAGCAGTAGTTTGAGAATAACAGTTTGGCTAAATACGTGTGAGGTCTTTGGGAAACTTACTGTCATTTCTTTTGTCAGTGACATACTGTCCATGGCATTGTGCCTATTTTGACATTTACATTTATTTTGACAGTTATCTGTGTAGGGAGCCCATGACCGCACGATTTTAGGTGATGACTTGTAACTCCTCAGCCCCTCTTTGTGTGGGTTCATGTCCCGTTTAGGTTGAGAACTTCCATGTGAAGAGGTTTTCCAGCTAACCTGCGGTGTTATAATGGTTCTACCCAGACATAAGTCCAGGGTCTTCCTCCACCTATAATTAGCTTGATGCCGCCGATATGACCATAATTGTGTCTGTGCGATGTAACAAAAAACAGACAAAACAAACAAACATTTGTCTTTGTTTTGAAGCAGTACAAATGCATATGTAGACCATTGTTGTTTTTCCATGTTGTTTAAACTAGTAAATAAAGTGTGTTACTTAAGTGATTTAACAATTACAGTTGAAAGGCCAAGACAAAGGTGCAGGTAAACTCAGTGTTAAATAATAGATTTAGTGATCATTAAGGAGGGATTTGCCAGGCAATATACATGTATGGTCAGTGTCCATGGTTTTTATATGGTTTAAAGAAATGGGTTATTGTGGCCATGACAAAAAACATGACCACTTGTTTCTACTTAAGGCTCCAAGATGGACTGCATTAAAATCATCTATCCAAGAGAAGTTTAAGAATCATCTTAATTGTAATTCCTTTAAACAGTTATTTTATGCAAATGTACTACTGCAAAACCAAGCAGAAGCTAAAAAAAAGCAACACTACCAGCAAAAAAGCAGCCAGGTGTCTTTCATGCAAGTGCAAAGCTAGGAATTTCCAAACTGCAGGAGCAAAGTCTGGGTATTCATATTTCTCACCATCATAAATGCAAGCTGCATTTTCTGCAGACACACAGCTAATAAGTACATCAAGATAATTATTAGTACACGTAACATAAATCTGTGCTAGATGCCACTCTATCCTATATCATTCTTACTTTAGGGCTTTTAGCCCATTGATTGTGTTTTCCCCTTCCCTGATGGTGCTGCAGCCGTAGCAGCATCACACCAGGTTTTCCACAACTGCCTTAAAAAAGCTACAAATTTAACAATAATGTTTGCTAAAGCTAATGATTCCCAACCAACTCTTGTCTGGAAGATTTTTCCAGTTTTTCTCTAAATGGAGGCACCATGATGATTTTCTTTTACATGAACTTAATTGAGGCTGATTCTTTGTAACTATTCATGCTTTCATTAAAAAGATTTTTATGTTTAGATGTTTGGAGAATCAGTTGTTGGATATAAAATCTAACACATACAAACTGCCTATTTCAGGTATTTGGTCATTGCGAGTGGGCTCTGAGAAGTTTGACAACATGGTAGTGTTGTCTTTTGTGGGAGAAACAAGGTAGGAGCATTAGTTATCGCCTTTTATTTAGCCTGTTAATATTTATCTATCTTTGTAAGAATACAGTAGGATTAGATATCTGCATTGTATTTTTAAGATATGATTTGAGTACAAGTTAAAGGGTAAGTATGTAATATCTTTCAGTTATAATTTATCTATTAGATACTCTTGATTATCAGTAACGTAATAATATAATAAACTTGGTCAGCTCATGTGTTGCTTAGCCTTCATTATGTTAGTAAAGGATGTCAGGTTTGAACCTGACTAAAGTCATGTTGTTGTTTTTTCCAAATGTTACATTGGCCTCCTTCATTAATGACCTGCTGTCATTACAAGACAAGTACTTGATGGGTGCTTGTGGGTAGCTTTAAGATAGTAAAATGGTTAACTGAATATTTGAGGATGAAATTCTACATGCCCAAGGTTTATGTAGCCACGTGAAAAAGGGTGGATGTACCTTCAGTCTGGATAGCTAGTAAGTAGCTTCATGGGCCCAGTTTATAGTGTTGTCTTGTTTTTTTGAACACTTGACAGGCTGTACATTTTCTTTCCTATTTCACATACCCATGCAAGTTTTACTGTCTAAAATGGGCGGCCGTGGCATAATGTTAAATTCGTCGGCTTGTAACTCCTGACAGCTTCACCTTCCTCTACCTGGATTCAACTCCCATTCTAGGTGACTAACTTAATATGGAAAGGTCTTCCAAAAGACCAGGTGTGCAGGTAGTTCTAACCAGATATTTGTCTTCCTTCACCAAAATAGTTAGATGTTGATGTACTGACTATTATTAGTTGATATGATGTTATGCAAAAAACAACAAAGGCCAGTCTAATTAGTATTTGAATAGTTTAATTGTATATTCTAATTGCCACAGATTCCTGTCACTATCAGGCGAGGAGGTAGAGGAGACAGAGATCTCTGGCTTCATCTCAGATGCCCAGACCTTCCTGTGTGCCAATGTATGCTATGATCAGCTGCTTCAGGTAATTTCAATGTTTCTAATTCTACAGCTATGCTCTTGTTTATCATTAGTTTAATTACTATTCAACTACTCATACACCAGCATCTGAGTCTTACTATATTAGATCATGGGCTTCAGAATTAAAGTCAAATATAATTCTGTTTGTACTCAGTGTTGCATTTGTTATCTCACCAACATTCATTTAGTTGTCTGGAGGCAGCATTTTCCATTCAGATACTTGAAAAAATATACTTCAAATCACTGTTACCATGTATCCTTTGTAAATTTATCTCTAATAAGAATTGAACTTAACTCAGATGTTCAAGCTTAAAGCTTCCAAAAGTCAGTCTAAATAGATATATTGAATATATGTGAGTGACTTATATACTTTAGATCACTCCATCATCGGTACGACTTGTCAAGGGCAGCAGTAAGAAGCAGGTGGGTGAGTGGCGCCACCCTGAGGGGAAGAACATCAGTCTGGGTAGCTGTAACACCCGTCAGGTGATTGTGGCTGTTGGCAGGGAGCTTTACCTGCTGGAGATACAAGAGGGAGAGCTCAAACAAATCAGGTGAGGCAGAACTAAGCAAAGAGAGCTTACCTGATTTGGGGCATCATCCAATACATAATATATTAAACTGTTTATTTACCAATCGTTATACTTTTTTAAACTGTTTTATGTGTTGACCTGTTTTCAATTATAAGTTATTTTTTTAACCTGATTTTTTATATTTTTCTATATTTTACTTGCATAGTTTGGTTTTAACCTGATTATGCTCTATTCACATTTAACTTTGTATTTGACGCCGTATGACCTGTTAAGTGTCGGTGTGCCGTAAAACCCAAATAAATAAATAAACATAATATATTTATTAAATATTAAACTTTTTTTGCTTTGTAGACAACTCTGCTTTATTTGTCTTAAGCCTAAACATTCTTTTGCCCCTCACTGTGGATTTAAATGCTACCTGTCACTGCAAAATTAATTTGATTAGTGTATTGGCATATTACCGAAGTAAATATTACTCCAGCAATACCTCTGTGGACTATGAGATTGCATGTGTGGACATCACCCCACAGAAGGAGGGAGATGAGACGTCCAACATCTGTGCTATTGGTCTGTGGACGGACATCTCTGCCAGGATACTCAAGCTTCCATCATTTGAGAGCATGCACATAGAAATGTTGGGAGGAGGTTTGTTGTGCAGCTTTCTTTTATTTTTAAACATTTAATTTTACACAATTATCATGGTACATTGAAACATGCATTCTGTCAGAATGCTTCAGTAAAGGATTTTATTTTACTTTCTACCTTTATCTTGCTTTATCATTCAGTTAGATTCAGTTTTAGGACTTTCAACAAGCATATAATTTTCTATAATTGTTCAATTGCCCAAATAAATTATTTTATACTATGTTATTGTGTTTGATTTCTTTCTTCCTCTTTTCATCTCTCTGTCTTACATATTTATAACAGATTGAAACAATCATTATCAAATGTTATCACTTACCTGGAGTTTTTGAAATCTGTTTCACCAAAAGATGAAGACATCTCATTTGTTCAAATTGTATAATCAATAAATGCAATTCCAATGAGCAAAAATTTGAGCAATAATACCACATTTTGTTTGTTTCCTTTTGTACAGAGATCATTCCTAGATCTATTCTGATGACAACATTTGAAGGCATCCACTATCTACTATGTGCACTGGGAGATGGATCTCTCTTCTACTTCCACATGAACAGCACCACAGGTATATAAAGACATAATCATGTGTGCCATGTACTAAGGGGTTATTTGACATCATGTTTCAGGTATTAGACAAACTCAGCAGAAAACCTTTTTCCATAAGAAAACTTTTCCACTGGTCAGAAATTAATCAGTAGTTCTGTCTGGGCATATGGTTTGATCTTGTCCCACCAATAATAAAAGTGGGGAACCCGTGGCGTAGTGGTAGACTTGCTAATTTGTAACTTTAGGCATATGGTCGGTTCTTGTCCTACTAATATTGAAAGAGAGGTGCCCGTGGCCTAGTGGTAGACTCGCTGATTTGTAACTCCGACTGCTGAGCCTTTCACCACATGTGCTCCAGTCCCGTTCGAGGCGAAGGACTTAATGTGAGACGGTTTTCTAGCTGACTTGCAGTGCGCCAGTGGTTCTACACAGACGTGTCTGGGGTCTTCCTCCACCAACAAGCTGGACATTGCTATAATGATCATAAATTGTTGCTGCAATGTTGTTCAAAAACAAAACAATAATGAAAGAAAATGTTATATAACCTTACCTTTCAGTGTGCTTAAAAAGCCTTTTTTTAAAAAACACACCACAGAAACAATTGGTATATATAGATTATGAGAAACATTTGTGTTATCTCCGGGTCTAAAGTTTAATTTCTTAAAATGTATAAGAAAAATATTTTATTAGCAACTTGGTCTAAAACAAGAAGAAGGTGAATGTTCAATAGGGTGCAATGGTCAGTCATTTTGTCTTCTATATCAATTGCTTTAATCTCTCCATTATACCTTATTATGGGCAGCATGCATCCAGAACCAAAAAACATAACAGACTGATACTGCCTGTACTAGAATATCAAAACCAAATCCCTCCAACTCATAATGCTTTTTTATCTCTTTGTAAAGTGACCCTTATATGAAATGTATGAACAGTTTTATCCAGGTATTCTTCATGTAGCCTTTTGAATAACTCTTCTATTAATGCTATTTACCTGCATGGGAACATCATACAGAACACCTAACTTGCATTGTGTATGGGCCTTAGCCAAATTAACTATAAAAGGACAAATTAAATTCTATATTTGCATACTGAATGATTGCTTTGTGTTCGTTTTATTTCAGGTTTTCTGATAAACTTAAAAAATGGTATTATCTCGAAGTTACACTAAAAGTGTTTCAGTTGTATTTTGTTTTACAGACAATAAAAAAGCTACGGTATGGTCTTTCAGGCTTTTTGCAATTTATATATTTTTTGGACATGTTTCCTAAGAAACAAACCAACAAAAAGATCCCCCCTCCCTGCGCCGACAGCGATTTGAGCCTATTTGAAACACAAAATTAAGACATCTGGGGGAATGGTTTCATCATTTATATCATTGTCTTACAAAAAAAGGCCTGTTGATAAACATATTTAATGTAACCCAACAAACAAGAAAAACAACCAAATTCATTTCAATAATAGTTAAAATTGACTAGACTTGACTTTCACGACAATTTTTATTATCAAGACATTTAAGTTGGCAATATGCAGCGCATCGGGCTAAACATGATATTACTCACTGTCATTTTCAGACTTAGACAGATAATCTGGTCCATTCACCTCATGACTCAAGCTTTGTCATTAGCTGACTATTCTGTTCTGATAAGTATATGAAAATGTGAACATTGTTCTGTGCTATAGATACTCGAGTACAGTATTAAAATTAATATATGTCAATATTTTGAATCTCAGTGTCCATAACTATTCCTCTCCATTCAGTGAAAATACTCCATAAACAAAATTTCTAGTACTTCATTCCTAGATTTCCTGCAGCATAAAAAGTTAAGAAAAGAAACATATCCGTCTACCATATTGTTAGATATTTTTTGTCATTCAATACAAGGCAATTTCAGTTGCATGATATATACGTATGACTTACTATGCTTTCCCTGCGTTAGAAAAAAACAATCAATCTTCTTCTGTGTACATTTTTCAAGCTCCATTGATATGCAAACAGCTACACGACCTTCACATGCACATATCTGTTTTCCATATTATTATTCTCTCGGTTGGAATAAGACTAATGACGTCACACATAGAGCTTATGCAATAAACCAGTGTTGTGTTTATAATAGCAACTGGGGTTTTCACTGAATGTAAACAAATATTCTTCACCAGAGCTGAGGGATATAGGTATTGATCGAGCCAATGCAGTGTCATATCTAATGTATGGCGAAAGTGAACACCAAAAAGACCAACTTGATAAAATTTATGTATTTTATTTTTGCATTTGTTGAAAAAGTAGCCCGTGAGAAAATAGTCGGTTTGTTTTACCGTCTTCCTGCCAATTTCTTCACCCCTGCTTTTTATGTATTACTAATGTTAGATATTTTAAAAATTGTGTTACTTTTTTTTGGTATTTTTTTTCTGACATACAAGAAGAAAATGACCCTTTTTTTTTTGGTATCTTATTTGTTATCTTGTGTGTGTTACCTTACAGTTTGTCTGATAGACAAGAAGGAAATAACGTTTTATTGTATGTGTTACCGTATAGGTTTCCTGACTGACAAGAAGAAGGTAACACTAGGGACCCAGCCCACCGTGCTGCGTACCTTCAAGTCTCTGTCAACCACCAATGTGTTTGCATGCTCAGACCGACCCACTGTGATTTACTCCAGTAATCACAAACTGGTGTTCTCCAATGTCAACCTGAAAGAAGTGAATCACATGTGTCCACTCAACTCTGAGGGATACCAGGACAGGTGGGTGCTTTACAGTTGTTGTACAGAAGTTCTAAGTTAATGTAACACTTAGCATGCTAAGAAAGAATTAAAAACATTTTTTTTCTTCTGATCTTAAAGTAAATTAATTTATGATAATTTGTCTTCGACTATAATTTGACTTCAGCTGAAGATTTTCTTACCTACTAACTACAGCTACCACTTCTACAATGTTGGCATTGTCCTGCATACATATTAGTTTGTCCTGTGTACCCGCATTGGCATCTTTGTTCGGACAGTTCACAATGGTTACTGAACGAGGAGCTACAATAGACCCTCCATATAAGTTCAAGGCATCATAGATAATGACCAGCTAGACTCAATCTTATTGTTAAATTCTCGACATCCATTCAGTTGGATGGTACAGATATAATCTCTCCAGCTCATTCCATTGTCAGCATTGTTTACTGTATGTCTTTATTAAAACTTAAAGTGTAGTGGCCTAATGTTTGTATTTCAGTCTTGCTATTGCTAATGACACCACATTGACCATTGGTACCATAGATGAGATCCAGAAGCTGCATATACGGACCATACCTCTTGGAGAGACACCAAGGTATGTCTTATTGTAAACATACTGTAGGTAGTGTCTACAGGCATGGTAGTGTCTACAGGCATGACAGTGTCTACAGTCATGACAGTGTCTACAGTCATGGCTGGTATTGTCTACAGGCATGGCAGTGTCTACAGGCATGGCTCTGTCTACAGGCATGGCAGTGTCTACAGTCATGACAGTGTCTACAGTCATGGCTGGTATTGTCTACAGGCATGGCAGTGTCTACAGGCATGGCTGGTATTGTCTACAGGCATGGCAGTGTCTACAGGCATGGCTCTGTCTACAGGCATGGTAGTGCCTACAGGCATGACAGTGTCTACAGGCATGGCTGGTATTGTCTACAGGCATGGCAGTGTCTACAGGCATGGCTCTGTCTACAGGCATGGCAGTGTCTACAGTCATGGCTGGTATTGTCTACATGCATGGCAGTGTCTCCAGGCATGGCAGTGTCTACAGGCATGGCAGTGTCTTCAGGCATGGCTCTGTCTACAGGCATGGCAGTGTCTACAGTCATGGCTGGTATTGTCTACATGCATGGCAGTGTCTCCAGGCATGGCAGTGTCTACAGGCATGGCAGTGTCTTCAGGCATGGCTCTGTCTACAAGCATGGCTCTGTCTACAGGCATGGCAGTGTCTACAGGCATGGCTCTGTCTACAGGCATGGTGGTATCTACAGGCATGGCTCTGTCTACAGGCATGGCTCTGTCTACAGGCATGGCGGTGACTACTTTCTCCCATTGTAGTTTGTGATTTTTTTTTCATTGCAAACCAAGGCATTTTTCAGGATCTATGGGATATATACTGAAATAATATTGCTGTTAAATAGACTGCCCTACTAAAAAGTGTTACAAAAATAATTAGGAGTTACTTTAAATATTTGAACTTTCAACAGAAAAGGAGTTGGGGAATTGTATACCAGGATCTTATTGTGGATGATTAACAAGGTTTCTGCATGTTTAGATATCCGAATTGGAAGGTCAGTTATCCCAATAAGAACCTTTAATAATCTTTAATAATTTATCAAGTGGAGCATCATTATTTTTCTTCTGTTGTATTAAATTCAGAATTTTCAGCATTTGCCAATCCTGATAAAAACAAGCTCATATTTTCAATTAACCAGTCTTCTATTTGTGAAAAATCTGTTCAAATGCTGCTATTGCTGAACCAATTTCACAAACAAAATCCTTCAAGCTAGTGCTTTCTTTAATCACATGTTGTGCAAAAGAATAGCATACCAGCAAGTCAATCAGAGACATAATTTTATTTGTCATTGCAGGAGAATAGCATACCAGGAGACATCACAGACGTTTGGTGTGATATCTACGCGTATTGATATCCAGGATGGCCTGTCTACTAACCCGATGAGAACCAGTGCCAGTACACACGCTGGCTCCACCTCTAGCAGTAGCAGCTCTAAAATGGTGTCCACTGGAACCAGTATGGGAGAGCATGCGTATGGGGAGGAGGTAGAAGTGCACTCCCTCCTCATTATTGATCAACACACATTTGAAGGTAGGTTTGACTGGCTTTAGATAAACCTTTATTATGCTGCATTTGTGAATAAACTATCCTTAATTCTTTGTCTTTTGCTAAAATGGCATGCAGTTAAGGTTAGTACCATTTGCTAGAGACTCATACAGCATTTAATGAAGAGCCTGATGAGTCAGTTCCAAGCGATACCTAGATGATCTGGATCTTCACTTTTTTGCCTTGAACAGTGTGGAATTAGCTGACTAAGAGTTTATATTTATCCTGTATTTGTCCCATAGGGGGATTGTGACTTATTGCCATACCGTGTGGTTGGGGACTAGGAATAGTTTTTTTTGAAAATTGAACTAAGAAGTAGTTTATCTCTCATCTCATCACAACCAATATCTATGCACAAATTGAACTGGTCAGTCCATTATTCAATATTTGCCTATGCCTGATAAAGCATATTTTACAGGCAGGTAGTTGTGTACATTGTTGATATTATCTCCAGATAACTGAAAGAGTTTCTTGGATTTTAAAATTTTTATAAACAAAATCATACTTTGCTATTAATGTAGTGTCTATTTTGTCCTTATTCCTTCATTACCAGTCTTCCTTAATACATTGCATTTGTCCATTTACCACCCATTTTATGATTTTTTCTTTATGATTAGAGCTTCACATGTAAGTTAATACATTGCATTTGTCCCTTTACCACCCATTTTATGTTTTTTTTTCTTGCATTTTTGGAGCTCCATACATAACATTTAATAGATTGCATTTTCCCCAATTCACTACCAGTTTTATGCTTTCTTCTTGTATTATCATTGCTCTACACAGTTAAGTTAGATGCAGTATTCATGTTAAGGAACCATTTATTTATTATTTTATGGCGACAATTTGTGGGAAATTCACACTTTTTTTAGCACTTTCTTGCCACAAACAATTTTATGTTTCTCTCTTATATGACCAGTTCTTCATGCCCACCTGTTCCTGCCCAATGAGTTTGCATCCAGCCTGTTGTCAGCCAAGCTGGGAGATGATCCAAACACCTACTACATTGTGGGGACAGCCATGGTTTCACCTGAAGAGGCTGACCCTAAACTGGGCCGAATCATTGTCTTTCATTGTGTGGACGGTGAGTCTTGATATGCCACTGAACATTCTTATGATACACACATATATTAATAATTTATTAACTGTAAACCTCGCTAAGAGGACCAACTGGGGTTTGTTTTGAAAATGTCACTATCATGATTCTTAAGTGAGGTTTTACTGTAGTAAGGAAAGCATAGTACAATCAGTATATTTTTTTCACATTGGATGATAAAAATGTCAACCATTTTAGCTTGAGTCGACAGGATATTTTTTTACTGTTCAGTATCTTTAATACTGATTTAGATTTTTTTTAACGACATTGGTAGATTGATAAATTGTCAGACAAGAAAGTCTGGAATTGCTTTTGGGCTCAGTCATTGGCACTCTTTCTAGATCAGATTTTTTGTTTATTTCTGTTCAATATTGTCAGTCAGGATATATTTAATATTGCCAAACGGTAGGTAAATGCTTTATGGGATTAAGGAGTTGCTAAAAATATTTGTTGAACTGTGCTAAATTACTTGGAAAAAAAGTTTGAAAGCCTTTTTTTTTCATCTTTACATTTTTTTTTGTACCTTAAATGCACCTGGAACTTGAGTCAGACATGTAGTTAGAGAAAAAGCATGATCTTGATAACACACTTCCAAATAAGACTTTCTCAATCTTCTGAACACAATGAGAACATGCCAATGTATCTAGCAATTAAAGAATTTGAATAGGAAACTAAAATCAACATCTTTATCTACAAATCAGGACACCTTCCATGTATGTGTTGTAGGTAAGGTGGTGCAGGTAGCTGAGGAAGAGATCCCAGGTGCTGCCTACTCTTTGTGTGCCTTCAATGGCAAACTTCTGGCCAGTGTCAACAGCACAGTAAGTACAGACTTCATTGTCAGCTGGCATGGATACTATAGAAGTATATAAATGCTGCATTCACTGCGATAGTTATTATAATTAAGCAAGATAGTTATTGTAATTAGGCAAGAGATGCTTGATCAGTTAGTAATGTTGGAGCATGTGTGTGAAACTAAACCCCTGACATCCCTTGTTTAAAGCTGCTGCTCTCTTTTTATTGCAGAATCAGAGATGGTAAGCTGGCAATGGCTTGTCATAAAATTGTACAGAATTTGTGTATTACTATTTTTAGGATCTTCTTTTTTTTATGTATTATGTGATAAAATATCTTGAATATTGCAGTATTTTAACCCTTTCATCTATTCTCTAAAATATGGCATAAACCATGTAATTTAGGATAACAATTTAAAACATTTTCATATTCAATGGTATGCAGCATGTCCATATTTTTATTGTTTCTCAATGTGGCTGTACGAAGTGTGTTGTACCAGTACAGGGCATTCAAGAAACCAGTAACAATCACCACTATATTTGTTGTTTCCATAATTGAGTCGGCTTTTCTGTAGGTACGCCTGTATGAGTGGAGCACATTTGAGAAGGAGCTGAAGCTAGAATGTTGTCAGTACAACAACATTGTCGCCCTGTATCTGAAGACGAAGGGTGACTTTATCTTGGTGGGAGACCTGATGAGGTCAATCACACTGCTGCTGTATAAACCGATGGAGGGTACATTTGAGGAGGTGAGACAGACACTTTGACTAAATATGACATACAGTTTATGAATTATGAATTTTTATATTTACATTGTAAATGATGCATTTTGTCATGTAATGTTAAAGCAATATCTTATGACATTTTGAACATTTAAGTACATACAGGATTTTGATAGGATTTATGATGCCTAAAAGTTTAAAAAACATTTGTTATGAATGAGTGTATATTGCAAGACTTTGTCATGTATGGCTATATAAGAGTTTGATTTTACTTGTTATATTTAGATAATACAACAACACTGCAAATATTTATAAATTGGTTTATTGTGTATTATATTTAGCGTAAACCATGGCCTTATGGTAGAGATGCTGAATTGTAACTTGGATGGGGCTTTCCTCCACCAAAAATCTGGATATTGCTATAATGATCATAGTGGGTCAGCAATGTATTTAAAAAACAAAACATTATAATTTTACAACAGATTGCCAGAGACTGCAATCCAAACTGGATGACTGCAGTAGAGATTCTCGATGATGATATATTTTTGGGCGCAGAAAACAGCTTTAACCTCTTTACTTGTCACAAAGACAGGTATGTTACAGTCCACCAACTGAAGCAAAGCTGCGTATAAAAGTTTTGAGGATTATAAAGCTACAGAGTTTTGAAGTGCATTTTTTGAGTTAATTGCTAGCTAGTATTTGATAAGCATTGCTGTAACATCTTCTGTAATAGGTTTCTATGTTTTTTCTTGATTTTTATTCTGCTTTCTCAAATCATCTCCATTCAGTGGAAAGTCTCCATAAAGAGAATTTCTAGAACTTTATTCAGAGATATCCCGCAGCATATAAAGTTAAGAAAAAAATCCTATCCGTCTACCATATTGGTAGGTATTTTTTGTCATTTTCAATATAAAGCCATTTCAGTTGCATTTAAATTAACTTGATTTGATCCAAGGTGAATACTGAGAAAAAAATATTGTACACATTTACACCATTTTTCAGACGGTCTAAATGTAACAATTGCTTACTATGTAAGCTAAATTTATATCCGTCTATATCAATTGGATACAGTTATATTTTCAATATATTAATTACACAGTGATATATAGAAGTCATTGTATGAGCTATGATACTGTTTTCAGTGCGGCCACCACAGATGAAGAACGCCAGAACTTGCAAGAGAGTGGACTTTTCCATCTGGGAGACTTTGTCAACGTTTTCAGACATGGTACACATTTTTACTCCCCAGCTTGTCACATATAAAAGAAGCATGTGAACAATAACACAATGTCTGTCAGATTTGATGTTTATGCTCTTAATGAAGTAGGCGCTGCACATGGAAAATCCTAAATAGTGGCTGTCCTTATACTTAGACACGGTTAAATGCTTTTATGACTAAAAGGCTGTAAAAATAACAAGAAATACAAATTCAGTCTTTGGATGAAAACTTACATCTTTTAGCAGATATTATTCTGTCCAGTAGATGGAGATACTGATGATATTTTGAAGATCCATCAGAAATCAAAGAACTCCATTGTTACTAGGAGGCATGCTAGGGGTGTATTTCAGCCAAAGCATTTACACTGAAACATTTACGATAAAATGTAAAGTTTCTTATTTTTTTAAAAAAACATAAAAGCGACACTTTTATGATCATTATAGTGACACCAGCTATTTTGGTGGAGGAGAATGCCAGCCAAATGTTTCGGTAGAACCACATGTGTGGCACAGGTCAGATGGAAGAAATTATAACAGTTTTTCGTCTGATCTGGACTGGTTGATAAGGATTTATGTATTCACTAGTTGGCGAAAGCCTGATCCGTTTGTACTCAGCATATTAAACACACAACTTGTTTCAGGATCTCTGGTGATGCAGCATGGGTTTGAGAGCAGTACCCCCACTCAGGGATCTGTGCTGTTTGCCACTGTGAGGGGATCTGTAGGTAGGGAAACACTTCAGTTTCAATAATCATATTTTTAGCTCACCTGAGCGCAACGTGCTTAAGGTGAGCTTTTGTGATACGTCTTCTTCTACTTCATTGTGTGTGGCATCAATAATTTGCTTGTGAACATACTAGAGACCACAGTTTTCATCCAATCTTCACTATGCTTGGCCAGAATGTTTGTAACTGGGTCACATAGGATCAAAATGTAGGTCACTATATCAACTCTTAAAAAACACATGTGAAAATGCTAAAGGCCACATTTATGACCCAATTTTCACCAAACTTAGAAGAATGTTTTTCAGCAAGAAATGATAAGTTCATAACTTGGGTAACTGGTTAATAAGTATGTCACAAGGTCACATCATAGAATAATCTTGTTAACTTGCTTGAGGCCACATTTATTGCTCAATCTTGGCCAGAATGTTTGCCTACATTGCCAATGAAAAACCTGTCTTTAAATAAGCGATTAAGGGTCATCATGGCCCTCTTGTTTTCTTTCTTCAAGGTTTCACGTTTGTGCATGAAATACTCAGTTGTCTCATGCATATCATTTACATTGTATAATGAAGAAAGTTATGAAGGTATTTTATTCAGGATTAATGGGGTCAATCAGTTAATCAGGGTGAATTTTGGAGCTACTGTTTAAATATTTTTTTAATATTTATATAAGCAGAAAAAAATAAAAAAATCCATAATATAAAGTTTAATTTGCTGAAAGCAACAAATTTGGATGTTTTAAAGCTATGTTTTTATTTTTCTGACTTGCTTTCATAAATGTTAATATAAATATTTTATTTTATTTCATGATAAATATATAACTCAGATTCAGTTTACATCAAGTATGTATAACAAGTTTTTATATTTTAATTAACCTATTTGCTATTTTTTTTAAGATGTAACGTTGAATACTACCAATATATAGATGTTACTGTCTGTTTATATAAGAAAATAAAGAGGAACCTTCACTTTTAAACAATTCCTCTTTCAAACAATGTTTAAATGTTTTTATGTGGCTTTTTGCTCATTAGACTGCTTTATTAACAAACTTCATTTGATGTTTTTTGCTCCATACCAGCTTAAAATGTTGGCTCAAAGCTTGATGCTACTATGTTCACATTGTTCTTTACAGGACTTGTGACTCAGCTTCCTCCAGACTTCTACAACTTCTTACTAGAGGTTCAGAATAAACTAGCCAAGGTGATCCGCAGTGTGGGCAAGATAGAACACTCCTTGTATCCTTAACACAGGTTTTGCTACATTGCAGTAGCTGGAGAAACACAGGTTCTGCTACATTGCAGTAACTGGAGAAACACAGATTCTGCTACATTGCTGTAGCTGGAGAAACACAGGTTCTGCTACATTGCAGTAGCTGGAGAAACACAGGTTCTGCTACATTGCAGTAGCTGGAAAAAACTCAGGTTCTGCTACATTGCAGTAGCTGGAGAAACACAGGTTCTGCTACATTGCAGTAGCTGGAGAAATACAGGTTCTGCTACATTGCTGTAGCTGGAGAAACACAGGTTCTGCTACATTGCAGTAGCTGGAGAAACACAGGTTCTGCTACATTGCAGTAGCTGGAGAAACACAGATTCTGCTACATTGCTGTAGCTGGAGAAACACAGGTTCTGCTACATTGCAGTAACTGGAGAAACACAGATTCTGCTACATTGCTGTAGCTGGAGAAACACAGGTTCTGCTACATTGCAGTAGCTGGAGAAACACAGGTTCTGCTACATTGCAGTAGCTGGAGAAACACAGGTTCTGCTACATTGCAGTAGCTGGAGAAACACAGGTTCTGCTACATTGCAGTAGCTGGAGAAACACAGGTTCTGCTGCATTGCAGTAGCAAGAGAAACACAGGTTCTGCTACATTTCAGTAGCTGGAGAAACACAGGTTCTGCTACATTGCAGTAGCTGGAGACACTTGAAGCAATATTCAGCAATAGAAGCAGAAGCAATATTTTATAAATGACTGAACTATGTAGGTTATGATATGAATGTTGTAAAATTGTCACCTTAAACTTTCCTTATGAAAACCAAGAACTGCTGAAACTTTCCTTAAGCCAACAATTGTTGAAGGTTTTCCTTATGAGTACCAACCATTGTCAAAACATTTCCTTATAAGTACCATCAATTGTTGAAACATTTCCTTATGAGTACCAACAATTGTTGAAACTTTCTTTATGAATACCAACAATTGTTGAAACATTTCCTTATGAGTGCCAACCATTGTTGAGACATTTCCTTATGAGTACCAACAATTGTTGAAACTTTTCCTTATGAGTACCAGCCATTGTTGAAACTTTTCCTTATGAGTACCAGCCATTGTTGAAACATTTCCTTATGAGTACCAGCCATTGTTGAAACTTTTCCTTATGAGTACCAACAATTGTTGAAACATTTCCTTATGAGTACCAGCCATTGTTGAAACATTTCCTTATGAGTACCAGCCATTGTTGAAACATTTCCTTATGAGTACCAGCCATTGTTGAAACTTTTCCTTATGAGTACCAACAATTGTTGAAACATTTCCTTATGAATACCAACCATTGTTGAAACATTTTCTTATGAGAAACAACCATTGTTGAAACATTTCCTTATGAGTACCAACAATTGTTGAAACATTTCCTTATGAGTACCAGCCATTGTTGAGACATTTCCTTATGAGTACCAACAATTGTTGAAACATTTCCTTATGAGTGCCAACCATTGTTGAGACATTTCCTTATGAGTACCAACAATTGTTGAGACATTTCCTTATGAGTACCAGCCATTGTTGAAACTTTACTAATGTGAACCAACCATTGTTGAAACCTTCCTTATGAGTGCCAACCATTGTTGAGACATTTCCTTATGAGTGCCAACCATTGTTGAGACATTTCCTTATGAGTGCCAACCATTGTTGAGACATTTCCTTATCAGTACCTGCCATTGTTGAAACTTTTCCTTATGAGTACCAACAATTGTTGAAACTTTCTTTATGAATACCAACAATTGTTGAAACATTTCCTTATGAGTGCCAACCATTGTTATGAGGAACTATGATCAATTGTATAAACAATTGCTTTCATATTCCTAGGATTGGAAACACCAACACTGTTGTTTATAATGTCCCCTCGAGGATTAGGTGACCCTGTGACAAAATTCTGCAGTGTTAGTATTCACACATTGCTGACACAGTTAGGACAGCAAGTGTTTATAATGTCCCCTCGAGGATTAGGTGACCCTGTGACAAAATTCTGCAGTGTTAGTATTCACACATTGCTGACACAGTTAGGACAGCACTTTATCTGCTTTAAGTAGACAGTGTCTCCATGCACATGAGAAGTTAGTTGTAGTGTTTCAAAAAACAACCACACAGTTTCTTGTTTTGAAGTTAATATTTCCTTAACTCAAATCTAGCTGGCGATCATTCCACACGGAGCGTAAAACAGAGATGTCTGTGGGGTTCATTGATGGAGATCTCATTGAAAGCTTTCTTGACCTTAATCGAGACAAAATGGCCGAGGTTGTACAAGGATTACAGGTAAAATTGTTGTCTTTTTTGTCATATAAAAAGAAATATTTTGAAGCTTAAGCCGTCAATAGCCTATCTTGGTATCAGTCAGATTTCATGCATTGTATGCCGTTTGATTGATACAGTTGTTATGTAGCAGCATTATTGTGCTATAAACATATGTTCTTGTTATTTTGAGACAGATTTATGTCAAACAACAGGATTGTTGCTGTATAATGATTCATTATTGCTATATAATGGTTCTCTGTTGCTATGTCATGGTTCCTTATTACAATATATGATTACTTGTTGCTATATATGATTCCCCATTGTTATATATTGATTCTCTGTTGCTATATAATGATTTTTTATTTTATATAATGGTTCTTTATTATTATATATTATTTCCCATTGCTATATGATGATTTCTCTGTTGTTATGTAACAATTCCCCATTGCTACATAATGACTTGTTGCTATATAATGGTTCTTTGTTGCTCTGTAATGATTCCTTATAGTTCCTTCATTGCTATATAAGGATTCTCTGGTACTATATAATGATTCACTGATGCTATATAATGATTCTCTGTGTAAGGATAATGGGACTGTGTGGTATCATATAAGTTGTTTAACATTTTATCAAAGTAAAGGCAGCACTGTATCTGCTTCATGTGAACATCTTCTGAATAACTGAAAGATTGTTGTAGCTACCGTAAACAAACAAAAAATACCTTAACACAAAAGTGTTACATTTTAAGATTGATGGAGGGGTCCTGTCAAAGTTATTGGTTTCCTAATGTTATGTAGTTAGGTAGTGAATTTGTTTCTGTATTTTCAGATTGATGATGGCAGTGGTATGAAGCGAGATGCTAATGTTGATGATCTGGTGAAGATGGTGGAAGAATTGACCAGGATCCATTAGCATCATCCTACATCTACAACTTCTCATCAACTCACACCCTACTCATTGGCATACTTTGGTGCCACCATTTTGTTTCAATATAATTCAACATATTGCTGGTGTTTCAGAGGGTTCTCAAGAATCAGTTTGGTGCCTGGCGGCCTAGGATGAACCTTGCTGGCGCCAGACAATGTCTTAGCCATTATCATGCTGCAATCATTGTCTGTTTGATCCTGATTTTAGTTTTCTACTGCAGTTGTCCCAGGTTGGGGTAGACAAAAGGGGGATAAAAATGAAAGTAACCAGTATCAGATTGTTAGGTATCTTCTTACAATTTCATGTATATGTATCCAACTATTTCCAAGGGCTTGAAGATCCTGATCCAACAGCTCACATTAGACTGACTGATCTTGATTTTGCACTATTTGCCTAATCAGGCCCAATGTGTGCCCAACAGGATAATAGTTAATGATAAGCCATCAAATACATAGTCCCATATTGTATATCTGTGGTTAAGTTTTTGTATGTGGAACCATGTTTTAAATCGATGCTTTAGTAAAAATCATTTTGCAGTATAAATCTTACCCGTTTACTTATCTCAAATATTCAATGTTGCAATAATATTAACATACTTTCTGCTTGAGTTAGAGGGCATTATCTATAAACCAATTGACACTTATTATTTTTAGAAAGCATTATGATGCAGAATCTAAATAAATCTTTTCTTTTTTTGTCAAAAATATTTAGATTTATAACAAGGTTATTTTGAAGTTCATTCTTTTGGTCCATTTGATCGAATTCATAATAATGTTAAGTCTTTAACAAATCAGATGCTTGCGGCCAGTCTTAGGTGTAACGTGTGCTTTAATTGCTATAATCAAGGGCATTAGAGAAAACGAAGCTGTTCTGTTGTTGTCAGTACAAGCATGTCTTCTTACAGCATTTGTGAACCTTATGGCATTGTTGTTGTGCTGTGTACTGTTACACATTTGTCTAGTAAAGTGATATTTGTATCTCTCTAAAAGGAGAGAAGGCGAGCATGGCAGAGTGGTAAGACTTCGAACATGGAACTACTCAGTCAGTCAGGGTGTCAGTTTGAGTCCCAGCCAGTGCAAGAACTTGGGTGCCAATGATTATGTCTGGGGTCTTCCTCCACCAATACTTGACTGGATGTCCCAAGTATAACTACATGTATAACCATATTGCTGTTACAGAAGCAAACAATTCATTTATGGTACAAGTCAACATAAACTGAATAATTTTTAGAAAAAAGTTTTCAACAACCTTTGAAAACTCCTGTAAAAATTGCCAATTTAATGTGCACATGATGCATATTTATGTAAATAATTTGTAAATATTTTCATTTTGACATGACCTTCATGACTTTGTACTCGCTGTTATAGTTTCAGAAACCCTGGGTGTTTGAAAATAATGTAAATTTGATTTGTGCTAAGTTTAAGAAAAGGTCTTAAATAGTCAAGTGAGATGAGTTTTGTTCTTTTCCTGAAAATATGCAATCAAAATCATCCGTGATACTTGTAGTATTGTCATTTAATCTTAAAATTGTTCTCTATAAGTTGCTTTATGGGGGGATATATTTGGTTAATGCTGAAGTTTTGTGCTATTGTTACTACCATATTACAAGTGTTGTTTTTTTTTATTTAAAGTGCTTTCATTTTGTTGTTGATCTTTAATGTCTTTTTCCCTGTTAAAACCTACTGTCAAGAAAAACATTTACGATCATGGTAAACCTGCTATTTTTGGCGTTCCTATTTAAGCTGTTTCCGATTTTTAAAATATATTTTTTAGGATGGTTCCCCTCTTCTTTTTTAATATTTTAAAATGTCAATTTCAGTTACACTACTTTCTGCACATTTCCTCCACTAGACTTCCTAAGTGATTATATATCTTTCAGTACACCGATGAAGGTCTGTCACACTTATTACAAGGAGATGCAAGTCTAGTGAGCTGCACATCCCATCACATAGTTTCTTCTTGCTTTTGTGTGAAGCGCAAATTTTAGGAGCAAAATACTAATGCTTAGCTCACAAAAAATCCTTGTTACTAATGCAACATGTATTTTTTGCAAACAACTACATGACAATGTAACTAGACATTGCTAGAGACTGCAGCAAATGGTGCAGATCCTAGTCAGACATCTCCCTGGCCGGTCTAGATCTATACTGTTTGTTTAGGGCTAACCGATTTGTGCTATGCAGTGTAAAGTATAAAGTAAGCTTTGAAGTTTTGTGGCTTGAATATTGATGGTATATAAATATTCCTTTCAAAATAAACAACAACCCAATATGATCTTGAATATGTAAGAATTAAATAAGCAGAAAAGGCACTATGCTACAATAAAAAAGTTCGAACAAAACATCCAATATTCACCGTATAAAATTACAATATTTAAAAGAAACACAGGAAAGCTGTCTTATAGTCAAATGCAAAATACATGTGTGTTAAACTAGCTTTTCGTGTTTCCTGATATAAACCCAGAAAAAGCTTTTTGTGTTTTGCTAAGAAACTGACTGTTACTTATAATAAAGATAGCTGTCTAATAAATAAGACAGTTCTGTTAAATATCGTTACATGTCTGGGCAACTGTAAATACTGGTCCTATGGTTGGGACTTACATTTAACTCAGAGGTGTTACAAACCTTGTTAGAACTGGTATTAAACAATGCATGTAATAGTCACACAAATGAAATGTAAAACTGGTGTTATTCAATGGGACATAAATATTTTGTCCCACTCCCGTTGTTAGCCTGTTTAAGACCTTAAATAAACGTTCTATGTTTGCGCACTGTTGTTTTTTCTTTCTCCACTGATTACAGTTACTAGTATATTGGTTCACTCTTAATTTTGTGGTTACATCATGTTGACGCAAGTCTTAGTGCTAGGGACTCAGCATCGAAAAGTGCAGAACCTGATCAGAAAGTGTGTGTATCAACAATTGTACAAGAAAGAAAACAAAACTAGAGTGTATATGATTTATTCTTGTAAAGGTCATGTTAGTAGACATGTATGCACTTAAAACCAGCCTCGATGCCATTCGGAACTCCTCGGGTAATTCCGTCCTCGGGGACAATCACCAGAAACGTGAACGAAATATCCGACGGGCGATGAATGGAGAGAAACGGAATGGATCGGTCGTGGGTGTCCGACGATGGAGAGCGCAGGCATTCGTTACATTGGTGGCAGCGGTGGGATAGAGTGAACTGCCGGACTGGCGTTGCTTGCCCAAGTCCTGGGACGAGACTTCTCGAAGGGGGAAGTAATGTAACGGTCACGGCGGTACGTGTTGTACATAAAAGCACTTCAACCCCGCCTCGTTCCTGGGTTAACTAGCGACGTGGTTTAAGCGTCTTCCCAAGTTGCGCGTTTAAGCAACTGTTACCGTGGTTGGTGTATGGATGCGTGACCGTTGGAGAGCGCCGGTCAGCGTTACCCTTGTCTAAAGATTCATGAATCAGCACAATGTAACTTGTGGTTGCCATGAAAATCTTAGCTCGAAAACACCGATTTAAGTTTAATATGCCAGCGTTTTAGTTCTCACAGAGAACCGCATCCGTCACGTTTTTGTCCTCTTGAACGCCGTTTTGATCTTTGGCTTGTTTGCTGAATGCAGAATTGAAAACAGAAAATATTCAATCAATTGAAGTAAAAACATTTAATTTAAGCGTTAAATTTAATATTTTAAAATGCAAAAGGATAGAGAGTATTTAGAAATAAGAGCTAAATACAGTTATTACTATATTTTTAAAGTGTGCGTAGCCTCTGCCCAAGAGAGATGTATTAGTAAAATATCTTTCCCTTGTCATTCAGATATATAAATGTATTTTACAACGACACCCTCCTAACTAAATACTAAGTCTATATCCATTTGTCATTCTTTAGTGTTTTATCAATATGGATAGAAAATGGCGTTGTAATTGCATTAAAGAAAATTATCCATGTCAACAACTCTGCCAATCAACATTAAACAACGGTTCTTGACGAGTGGTCTTTTTTATTTGAATGCAAACACATCTCTCTCTCTCTCTCTCTCTCCCGCCTCTGTCTCTCTCTACCTCCCATCCTCCCTCTTCTGTGTCTCTGTACCCTCTGTCTATCCCCCTCTCTCTCCTCTCTATCTCTCACCTGCGTTAAGCTGTCCTCCATATTGATTAGGTCTCGTCATTCTCGCTAGTGTCAACGACGATGCTAACGCATTGTGAAGTAGCTTTTTGGCTTTCAAATACCGGAAACATAGGTTTAAGCGACGAGAGTGGCAATTGTTAGGTTTCAGATCTAACACTTACAAAAGAAAGTGCATTTTGCAGTAAGGTAAATAGGCTGCCATTAACAAGCTATACACTTAGACATGACAGTATAGTTGATTTAGCCTTTTCGAGAATTTTGTTCATTTCGTTCATTTCCTTCATATAATATTTATAAAGTTATGATTTTTCATTAAAATTAATAACAGTTAACAGTATCGATGCTAGTTAAAAGTACAAATGTTTTAGCAGAAAAATGTAAATATATATACTGGATATTTATTGTAGGCTCTACCATCAAAATACATGTAAAGGCATATCAGGATAAACTAATTTTTCTGCTTTGTTTAAAATCCAACCAAACAGATTTAATTATTAAAATTGAAAATAGTTATAAAGATAGTGGATAATATCCATTTCTATGTACACAACTAGAACTGCCAGTATATTTGACTGGAAGGATTTAATACATCAATATAATTGATTTTGCTAGCTTTATTTTCTATCAACAAAAGTCGGACAGTGTTTCAAGAGAAACAGTACAGCCTTTAATGTGTTATCATGCCTCAAACACATGAAATGTTGCCACATCCAAATACATTTTCCGTACACCAGGGCACCGTTGAGTCAAGCGCTTAGTCAGTATAAGCATTTTAGATATATGATCAATGTTAAAATTTGTCTAAACTCTCTACATGTATACATGCAGACTTGTGTAACCAAGGTCCAGGAATTTTCAGGTGTGTATTTGGGGGAGGGGTCCAAACTGAGCGAGCACCAGAGGTACTAGTCGTGCTAACTGGGTCTGGAGCATTTTTCCCCCAGAAAACTTTTAAAATGTAGCAGCCAAATACAACCATTTCCTGCATTTTAAGAAGATGCTAAACCCTTTTACATGAGTCCAAACTGTTTGTATTTTCGGCGACAAAGATAAACAATAATCTTTTTTTTCACGAGATGAGGGGAGAGGTAAAATTAAGCTAGATCCATAGGTACGAGCGGTGTTAGGAGTCTGGTAACCTTGATAAAAATTTTTTTGACACGAATAGTTTAATTTCAATGCGTTTTTAACATATTTTAGGTAGGTTTTGTCTACAGCTCTAGACACATGCAATAGTAAAAATACCTCCATGGAAGGTGTTTGATTTTTTTAAAATTCCGGGTTGGGGGCGGGTAGGTGGGCTCCGGATCCCAACCCCGAGTCCCCCGCTAGATCCGCCCATGGAAACAGATATAGAACATATACGTTTTAATTATTTCTTTGTGCTTCGTTTTTATTCCTACAACATTCCACATACAAGTTTCAGTGTTCAATGTCTTGATTTCAGTTTCAAATTTCTGAACTATGAAAGCACCAAAATTCATAATGAATTACCAACGTAATGTGCATTATTGCCAGATTGTTATAATTCATAT
Source organism: Sinonovacula constricta (assembly GCA_007844125.1). Taxonomy (NCBI): domain Eukaryota; kingdom Metazoa; phylum Mollusca; class Bivalvia; order Cardiida; family Solecurtidae; genus Sinonovacula; species Sinonovacula constricta. The sequence continues at coordinate 29,110,353 of CM017568.1, read as the reverse complement.
TGGAAGAGGGTTGATTTATGGTCCTCCAAATGCAATGTACAATATTTGACAATTTCAGTCGCAATTAAGTTAAGAATATTTGACAGCTTTAGTCGCACTAAAGTCTGAAAAGTTTTACTTCTAACCACATATATTTGTGTTAATGGTATAATGTACTAACGTAGGATAGAATACAAAACAAACACAATTTTATATTTTATATTCACTGCTCCAATCTGGTAAATTTGAGGCTCACGTCGTCTTTTGCTTGAGATCACATCTTCTCATTCAAGCGATCCACGTCATCTCGCACACGAGGTCCATATTGTAATTGTGACCTACAATGTTTATTCCTTTTTGCTCACAAAAAACTAACTCATTATTCTTTCTTGATACCTGCTGACCATCACTGCGTATGAAGCTTTTTAGTTTGTTCACTAAGGCGTATGTACAGTGTCATTTAGATTCTCCTCAGTAATAAATGTCTTCATTTTAGGCGACATTATTGGCTGCAAGTGACGTCCCCGGAAGTGGAAATTCCAATTCAAGGGACATAACGCGTGATTTGGTAAGGTACGTAACATATTTTCGAGATTGGCCTATAGAAAGATATTTATCTGTAATTTACGCTGAATTAAAAGCGAATAAGAAAAATATACAAAACTACACTAGTTGTACCTTACAATAAAAAAATCACCATTCACATCGTGATAATAATAACGCCTCTAAACTTAGCAAATGGAAGTTACAGAGCAAAGACTCGTTAAATAGGAAAAAGATAACGATTTTGTTATGTGTAACTATAAACCATGCATAAACATTTCGGATTGTTTGCATGAGGTTTTAAATATTTTGATGTCATCACGTTGTCCTTGATTTTAAGTCATTGATTTGCAAGTCCCATGTATTTAATAAATTGAGCATGTAATACTACATGGTATACGGCTGTTTAATCAAGCCAAGTACTGTTATATGTCCCCTTGCGACAAGCCCTTAAAGGCAATGAAAATGGCCATCTTTCGAGTCCGCCTTCCGCCAAGATAACACCGTGCTGTACGATCACAGCTGAACCCTCTATTAGTTTATAATACACAGAGATGTCATATCAAAAGAGGTCGTAAAACAATTATTCACACTTGATGAACATGCGCCTACTGAACTGCCTCTGGTCAGTAACGCTCTAATCCCTCTCCCTTTCCTGATACCACTGCAGCCTGAGACCAGCCGGATAGACCCATCCACACTTCCCACCAACCTTTAAACTCCAACTGTAATTACGGTGTAAAGGCCGCATTCCAATTTGTAATGCCTTTAACAATATTTAACATGCTATATCTAGTACTAATAGCAAATTATAAGAGTTCAGATTTTTCCGGACAGAGTAACAATAGTAAAAGTAAAAAATAATTCATGGTTAAAAGCCAGTAGCATTAATACATGTACCTATTAACAAATGTCCTGGACGGAATATTTGTACTAGTAAATATATGCATCTTCCATAAAATACGTTAGCACTTAAGATCAGTATACTGATATTACTGTTTTAACTATCCTTGAATACAGGGCCAAGCAACAGGATCTTCGACAGGTTTGAACACAAAATGCACCGGAAATATAAAATTGAGCATCCAGTAGTCTCCAAATACCGCTCTGAGTTTATCATGAAAGCTCCGAGTGTCTTGTACAATCATTTTGTTCGATATCTCAAAAGAAGTAGTTCCGCTAGCGATCCATTGGTAACACTCAAAGAAGAACGACCCAGCTGTGATCATGAAAAAACCTAACACCCAGTAGAGAAATACAAATAATGCTGCACTGGCTTCCAGATAACCGAACATTGCCCGAATGATCGCTATCGGAAACAACACGTCCCAGATTCGAATCTGCGGCCATGTTTCGTTTAGCGCATACGGCACCGCGTGAATTGTTGCAAAAGCTATGGCCGCCACAGCCCAGAAAAGAAAGACAGCAAAATGCCGGAGATTATTCACCCCGATGCACACTCCAGTAAAGAAGCAGTGATGGTCTCTCTTCAGAACACACACCTGACAGACGGGGCAGTGATGACATCTCGGTGGGCGGGGTCTACGACACTGAAGACACGGAGTCCATGACAGGTATGGATATGGCTGTCTTTTTGGCGGACTGAATTCGTCGATCGGCATCTCACTTGCTACATACATGATACTAGGATTGTTTCTGCGAATAGCTTTTGTTGATGATCCTGTGGTGTCAGAGTGTCCATTTTTTTGGCTAGCACTGCCATTTTGCTTTTTCCTTGTGTCGTTGATCATTTGACCGATTGCAATATCATCTGGTTTAGTGCCATGGATGGAAGGTATGTAAGCCGAACTGACAATTTTCATACATGTCCAGTTCAGTTGCAGTTGTAATGCCAGAAACGCGACAACGCATTGCACAGTAAAACATAGTCCCTCGGATCCATCCGCGTTGTATAATGCAGGGACGACAACAAATATTCCTGCGCCTGCGATACCTATCAGGCCAATGAAATAGAGGGTCTGACTGCAATTGTTGATAAAAGAGAGATTGTTCACGTAAGGTTTGATCCATAGGTAGATGCCAATGAATGGTTTGGAAAGCAATGTCGTCAAATTGTTGCACTGGTTTATCATTTTCGCAATCTGAAATAAAGAACAGAAGTAACTTTAAACGGAGGGACACAAATATTAAAAATGATATATTCCGAGGATAAAGCAACGTTATTTGTAATTCCCTGTTTATTCCAAACTGGACACAGATTATGCATGATAGGATAGTGTGACTGACTTTAATGTCAAGTTTCTGGCAAGCTATCAGCCTGAAGGCAATGCTCTTCAAATCTGCTTAAGCATGCATACTCACATGACTAACCAGTTATTTGTGGGGCGTTAAAAACAAGAAACATATATATCAACACCATTAACACGTTTTATGCAACGCAATAACAACAATGGTCTTTGGACGATATACACGCAGTATCGTCTAATTGGCATTTATTCAAAACGTTAAATACGTGTAATTTACGAAAACTGTAAAAAAAACCCAACTAATTTAATTGTTGTTAATTTGTTTCTAGCAGAACTGTAAGAAAGTGTTTATATTTTCTGCTGTATAACTTTTCAACACCATTCCCGTCATTGCCATATAAGTACCACTAATAAACGATAAAAAACAAGCCATATTCATTGGTTTAACTTTAACTCTTTGGGTTATACAATATTTGTTTTTGTTACATCGCAACGACACAATTATGGTCATACTGGCGACTTCTAGCTATTAAAGACCCCAGATGTTTGGGTGGTAGCAACGGCGCACGGCATGACATCTGGAAGACCTCCACAAATAAGAATTCTAGCCCCAACTGGCACGCAACCACGCGCGGTGAGGGGCCGAGGAATTACAGGTCGTCGGGATCAGAATGCATCCGTAGTGAAAGAACAGAAAACAATGTATTTGTATCGCTTCGTCCGTGTGCTGTGAGTCGCATTTAAGAAGTAAAAAACTATCGATATACAAAGAACAAGACACACCGTGCACTATTTATAGATAATTGTTGGGCTCAGTCCTTTTTACAAATCCTGCACCCTAATTGCTTAAAAAGAAATCGTAAGCATGTGTGTGCCTGTACGGAAGTCGTTTCAGTGACGCAATTCGTAGGTTTGCATATTATTTTTTTTTGTCCGGAGAAAACGAGCAATTAACCCGTTTTTCCATCTAAGTCCTTATGCCCCACTTCCTGTTTAGGACCAGTTCTTACGGAGTAACTTCATTGAATAATGCGTGGTTAATAATAACGCCAACATCTCTTGTCAGGTTGGTGATTCGAAACTGGCACCCTCCGATCTCACCTCAGGAAGTACTAAACCAGGACGCTACAATCCTTCATTGTAATTAGTTGACAAGTTAGACATTAAAGATGGTAACCTACAGTTCGGACTCATTTATTTCTTTCCAACAACCAAATGAATTTTAGTTGTATAAAAAGATCCTGCGATTTATTTATATTTATGCCCTACATCTGTGTGAAAAGTGAAGAATAACACCTACCCGATACCACAATCAAGTATTTTTTTACCTGAACCAAGCTGTACAGTTAGCTTTTTTCATCTAAATAAACCACGTGACCACTTACTTTTACGATAACGTATTAACGTTATATCATCATCTGTGTAATTCGCGCTGACTTTTCTATTTTTAGAAGAAATCACCATCGCAATATTTAATTTTTAATATTTATAGATTTGAAAAAATGAACATTTTGAGTAATTTATTAGACGATTATTGCTGTCGACGAAGTCAAAATACTCAAAACCGTCTTTTTAGAGTAGAGTATGATTGTATGCAGAAATTAAACCGAAACTCACCAAAACAGGTTTGAGCTATTGCTACATTAATGTCATACAGGCAAACTGTCGGATATCACCTTTAAATAATTTATATAAATAAGTCAATATTCAAACTACTCAGATTTCAGCCTACGGTGGTGACTAGAGAACCCCTTTTATCAAGATGACAAATCGGTCTGTAAATTAAACAGTCGTCATTGAACGACAGTGTCGTAACTCGTCTATAACCGTCTAGTATGTTTTATAACAATAGGGCAATCATATACAGGCCTTGGAGGACACAGAAAAAGCATTTAGTTTAATGTTCTTTATTAATGTCAGAGACACACAAAAGGACTAAGAAAGAAAAAGATCTGCAATTATTGTCGTAGTGTGTTTTACCGGTGCAGTGTGTATTGGTATTTGGATGACAAAATATGTAGATCTAAAATACTAAAATACAAAAGGACGATTCTTTTCTTGGGATTCAACATGTATTCTGTATATATAACTATAGCCCTGTTAATCACAACCGAGCAGATATTGGCCGAAAAGTATCTGTAGATCCAAAGCTGACAGAACCCACTGGGATCAGTCTGATCCGGATCTGTCCCTTCTGCTGCTAGCAACTTGTCTAATTATAACTGCATGACTGCATGTAGTTGCTTGCCATAAAGAAAAGAATGCGACTTAGCGCGGATGAGTCTGCACATACAGTTTGAATGTATACAAAGTACATTTTAATCTTTAGATGTATGACCATTTAACGACATCCAGTAATATTCACAACAGGTAACACATGGTGACACTGAAGCCTGTCATTATATTCAAGGATGTATTTTATGCCAGTTTTGTACATCTGTATCAGATTAACTCAAATAAACGAGGATGGCAGACTATTCATGCAAAGGATAGCATAATGAACAGGTTATATGAACCCCTGTGTAAAGGCTTAAATGATACTTTTTGTACTGAAATACCCTCAAATATCAAGACATTGCAAACATGTACTCCAGTAGCTAGGACATTGTATTGAAGCATTTCATGGGATGTATATTTTATATTGTTTGTCTCTAAACCACTAAAGTGCAAGGTTAGAGCGCTCGCAAGTGGTTTAAGCACCCCAATTGATCCTTTAGCCTACAGTTAGGTTTACTTTTTGTAATGTCTCGGCATGATGTTTTTGTCCCTTTGTCACTTGCATTTTATTAATCTTCGTCTTCGACTTCAAAATAAATTAAATTGTGAGATTCTCGTATGACCATGGTATATGTTCCCATATATAAACGGTTTTGTGTGTTATGAAATTATGTCATGTGGTATGTTGAATTAAATATAATATTAAATCCATCATGTTAGATTAATTGTTATTTTGTATCTTATTATAAATACAAACTCAAACATAAACTTAATTCATCTTAATAAAGCTATAATGAATGACAGAATTAAAAAATGAACTATATATTAAACAAACACTATGTACTAACTCCTAAAAATCAATAGATGTCCTTACTAAACTGTTGTCTTAAATAATAAGTAATGTTGCTATTAAACTATAGTTCTGTTTTAATGATCGATTTTTAAAAAAAAGCAGTTTAGGTAGACCAATTCATAATTTTATTCATAACGATGTAAACCATATTCTACAACTGCACGAATAGCTTAATTAACCCACGATTTCCTTCTTCTAGAAATTCATATTTGTAGTGTATAACCAACACTGTCCTAAAATGCATACAGATAGTCACCCAGCCGTGGGTAACAAACTATCAGCTACAGCTTCAATAAACAAAGACCATGGCAATGAACTTCTAAACGTTCATATCAATGGTAGCAAATAAAATGACATTCCACTCACCTTATGTCTTGGATGATCTCAGTCAAAATCCTGTTATACGGTATTCAGATAGCAAATTTATCACTATGGATGTCAGGAATAAGCATATTTCATATATTGGTTGTATGTTGTCTTGTTACTCTATCTACCCAGTTGTGGTAAGAGTTTAGGCATGTTTAGGACCCCGACACTATACGGTGTATGTAGGATCATGTCTCTTCCTTCATACTTATTGATCGTTGTGAATATGCATTGCTTTAGAGCTATTGAAGATACACTTCGTTGAATGTAAATGACACTCCGACAAAAGGAAGCGAATTATGATAATTTATTTAGAGAACTCTTTGCACCTATGGGATGGAAAGATTCTTCTTTTAGTATCTCACAATAAGGGGTGGGGTTAACACAACAATTTTACCGCACCTGATAGCGCAATCGGTAGAACGTCGGCTCTAGATACGGACGACCCCGGGTTCGATCTCGGGCCGCGACATACAAAAGTCGTAGATAATGCTAGTGGTATAGCTCCATTGATAACGCTCAAGCAAATAAAAGGGTAGTTCCACGACTGATTGGCCCGGTGTCAGGATAATGCGACTGGGTGTGGTATCATGCCAGGTGTTCACGGCATGCTATACACAGTGATGACAGCACTGTGACGAAACTAGTGTGCGTAAATGACAGTTTCACTAAATTGATGCCATTCCGCTAATTTCATGTAGTTCGGCTAGATAAATAATACATCGTAAAAGTTTACTTTCGTTTCTCCAACATCACTAAGAAGCATAGACGTGTGAAAGAGTTAAGATTTAAACAACAGTAATGTAAGTTATTAAATCAGTTCTTTTATTGGCAAATAATGCACTAGTTAGTATGTTTGTCTTGTTGTTATATCGCTGGTTTATATGATTCAATGTAAAGTACCGTATTGAGAGTTGACTCCTGCCGCATAATTAATGTGATGTTTGTGATGGAACCAGTAGATTTTGTAGAACGGGTACCAGCGGCTGGGTATAAAAGAGCGTGCATTACTGGAGAATGGTAGAATGGTGTTGACCGTCAACTTGTTCATATCGATAGCGAAAACTGCTTATATATTAGTTGCTTACTAGGACTTTGGTTAGTATAGGGCTATTAAGAGAAACTCAAACGTGCAACTTGGATTCAGACATACATGCAATCCTCGTTCAGACATGCAGCTTCTCTGAACCCCCATTATATTTACATAGGACCGGGTCGTAGTAGTAATAAATAGTACGAAGCCAGTTGATTTAACCATTTTGACGTTGTACTCGGTCAAAGTAGGACTGAGTGTTGGATCGGGTGTGGGCCCGTGTTAGTTATATGATAGTTTATACAGACTGGGTTGTACCGAGTGTAGGAGCGAGTCTGTATGTTTGGGTCATACCGCGTTATACGGACTGGGTATATATATAGTGTAGTATAGGACTCGGTGCAGGATCGGGTGATTGTTGCCTCCAGCGTTAAGACATAGCAATGAATTAGTCGGTAGTGACGACCGCGTTATAATTTGTATATAGGGATGAGTGTTTGATTGCGTCGGTACTGAGTACAGCATCAGTCAGTACTGTGTGTTGGTGAACGGGTCCGTGTTTATGTTAGGTTTGTGTGTATGGGTCCAAGTAAGACTGGGTGTTGGACCGAGACGGACCGTGTAAATAACTGTTTGTAATATATTTTGTATTTAGCTCGGGAGTTTGTATATATTTCATATCTGTATAGTTAGATCCCAGTATTAGTCTGTGTGCGCACAGCTCGGCGCACGTTACAGAAATTTGGTGGCAGCGGTGGGATCAACTATAACAGAATAACCACTGTTACTTATTCATGCTTCATACACCATAATGGATAGAGCAGAAGGACTGAGTCCTGGAAGTGTTTATGAACAGGCAGATAGGCTGGCCAGGCAGCGTGAATTCACTAGACTGAGGGCTGAAATATCAGGTCTGGAGCAGGAAATCACAAGGTTGAGCCAGCCAGCTAGTATGAGTGAAGACATAGACAGACATGGTGATAAGGTGCATAGGACTGAGTACGAGACCAGTAGCCCAGCACCGAGACGGAAGCCAAGTATAAAGAAAGAAAGAGGTTCAGATGTCCCACCAAGCTTGAGTCCGATCAGGCCTGATGTATCTGGGGTATACACCGAACCATTTAGTTTCGTTACAAGACCAAAAGCTGTTCCTTTACCAGAGGACGACCCGGTAAATGTTTCAGTCAGTAACAGATCAAGGACTGAGTCCAGTTTTAGTACCAAGATTAAGCCAGCCACGTTTGATGGGACTGGATCTTGGAACGACTACATAGCCCACTTTAATGCGTGCGCCAAAATTAACCACTGGTCAGTTACAGACAAGGGATTGTACCTTGCCGTGTCACTCAGAGGCCAAGCACAGGGTGTTCTCGGGAACCTTTTACATCAGTCCAATGACTTCATCGCACTCAGTACGGCATTACAAGAGCGTTTCGCTCCTCCCAACCAGACTGAGTTGTACAGGTGCCAGTTGAGAGATAGAAGACAGAAGGCTTCAGAAAGTTTAGCTGAGTTGGCCCAGGATATACGGAGGCTGACTAATCTAGCTTATCCCAATGCTCCATCTGACTTAAAAGAGACGCTGGCCAAGGAACAGTTTATTGACTCGCTACACAGCTCAGATATCCGGCTTAAGGTCAAGCAGGCCCGACCATTGAATTTGAATGACGCTGCTCATCATGCCATTGAACTTGAAGCTTTCTACAGGGCCGACCAGAAGAATGTATCTAGCCGAGGACTATGTGCGACAACAAAGACCGAGTCCGACATTGGCTCCGATCGAATCAGGAAGCTGGAACGGTCGATTGCTGATCTACGTACTGAGATCAATTCGTTGAAAAATGCAGACGATAGGACTGAACCAAGACCCAGCCCGACCGGTTTTAACTCAATGCACAAGACAAATGAATACAGACGGAGTGCAAGTCAGCATAGCAGTACGCCAAGAAGACAGCGGAGATGTTATGAGTGTGGGTCTGAAAACCACATCAGGACCAATTGCCCAAGAGTGAGACCAAACACTAATATAAGACATAAGAGACAGGATGATAGGAGTGGGTCGCAAAATACACGACAGAGTACCACACCCACAGAGTCTAAACAGAAAAGTGGGGTGAGTTCAACTGGATACACAGGATCAGGGTTGTACGTATCTGGCGTGATTGCTGGCCGAAGCGTCGATTGCCTAGTCGATACTGGGGCAACTTTGACTCTGATCTCATCTAGAGTATGGAATACAATCCCAGACAATGACAATGTGTTGTCTCGTTTTAACCGAGACCTATCTTCAGCATCAGGTGAACTGATCAACATTCGGGGTAAAACATCGATTGTGTTAAAGATTATAGACACTAAGTACAAATGCGACGTTGTAGTGGGAGATATCGAGGCAGATGTTATACTGGGACTTGACTTCTTAATAAATGAAGGTGGACAGCTCGATTTGCGTAACAGAACACTGAGGCTTAGAGACCAGACTCTGCAACTTAGTTGTACTGGAACCCTTGGTTGTTACCGAGTAGTAGTATCCGAGCGTACAGAGGTCCCAGCCAGGTCTGAGATGATCGTAAAAGGCAATATTTTAACGAACAGTCTCGGTAGTGAAGATCTATGCCTGATAGAGCCATTACCCAGAGAAAGTAAGGCCGGGTGTAGTATCGTTGCCAAATCATTAGTAAAAGGGAAAAGCACAGTGCCGATTCGAATGATGAATCCAACCAACGAGACTCACGTACTGTATCCAGGAACAAATGTAGCCATTGCCAGCCAGGTGTATGAAGTTCACAAGGCACACACTGACACCAAGTCGCAAACAAAGTTGTGTTCTATTCCGGCTCATTTGCAAGACTTGTACGACCGAACCGCTGAAGGGCTCGATCCGAAACAGAAACGAGACGTGGGTATCCTGCTCAGCAAGTACTCAGATGTGTTCTCAGTGAATGAACTTGATATCGGACGAACCGGGATAATTAAACACAAGATTGATACAGGGATGGCTCATCCAGTTAAACAACCCATGCGTCGAGTACCAAGGCATATGGAACAAGAGGTTGATACACAAATTGAGCTAATGCTTGAGAAGGATGTGATACAACCTTCAAAAAGTCCTTGGGCCAGTGGTATCGTACTGGTGAAGAAGAAAGATGGTACTGCGCGTTTTTGTATTGACTACAGGCGACTGAATGATCTGACCATCAAAGATGCCTACCCGCTACCAAGGATTGACGACTGTCTCGACCAGCTTGCAGGGAATAATTGGTTTTCTAGTCTCGACCTTAACTCTGGTTATTGGCAGGTTGAGGTTGACGAGGCCGACAGAGAAAAGACAGCGTTTATTAGCAGAAAAGGATTGTTTGAATTCAAAGTTATGCCATTCGGACTATGCAATGCCCAAGCGACATTCGAAAGGCTGATGGAAACTGTGTTGGTAGGGTTACAGTGGGAGACATGTTTGATATACCTAGATGACATAATTGTGGCTGGCAAAACATTTGATCAAATGACCGAAAACCTGTCCAAAGTTTTTGACCGATTTCGTGATGCTGGGTTGAAACTAAAGCCGAAGAAATGTCATCTGTTCGCCAAGGAGGTAGAGTTTTTAGGTCATATAGTTTCAAGTGACGGCGTTAGTACAGACCCAAAGAAGACAGAATCTATCAGGACTTGGCCCGAACCCAAATGTGTCACAGATGTTAGATCATTTCTGGGTTTGTGTAGTTACTACAGAAGATTCATATTTCAATTTGCAGAGATAGCCAAACCACTTCATAAATTGACAGAGAAGGGCCAAAAGTTTGAATGGACCAATTTATGCTCAGAGGCATTTGAAATGCTTAAACAAAAACTCACAGAAGCGCCGATACTGGCCCATCCCGACTTTAGCCAACCATTCATACTGGACACAGATGCTAGTGACGTATCAATAGCAGCTGTCTTGTCGCAAAAGATAAATGGTGATGAGCATGTCATCGCGTATGCAAGCAGAACACTGACTAAGTCCGAACGAAGATACTGTGTTACAAAAAAAGAAATACTGGCATTAGTTCACTTTGTCAAATACTTCAAACATTACTTGTATGGTAAACAGTTTTTGATTAGAACTGACCATGGATCATTGAAATGGTTAAGAACCCAGAAGGACAAGTCGCCAGATGGCTCGAGGTCCTGTCTTCATTTGATATGAAGATTGAACATAGACCAGGGAGGCTCCATAAAAATGCAGACGGACTCAGTAGGCGAATGTGCAAACAATGTGGACTTGATTGTTTGGTACGAGACAGAACCGAATCCGTACCTTGTGCAAGACAGATTAGTATACAAGATTTAGAAGATGTTACACACACAGAGATAGATGAGCTGACAACCGCCCAAAGCCATGACAAAGACATTAGCTTAGTCAAGAGCTGGGTTGAAAAGGGAGTTCGGCCGGAACAGAAAGAAGTCATGGATGGAAGCTACTTTCTAAAGTCCCTTTGGTCCCAGTTTGACAGATTAGCCATACAGAATCAGCTGTTGGTGAGAAGATGGGATGTACTCGGTACTGATACTGTGTTTTGGCAGGCCATAGTTCCACTTACACAAAGACGGACAGTACTGAGGTATGCTCACGACATAAAGGCTTCAGGTCACTTAGGAATCAAGAAGACATTAAGCAAGATCAGGCAGAGATACTACTGGCCTGGTCTACAGAATGATGTGAAAAACTACGTGAATGGGTGCGAGGCCTGTGCAAAGAGAAAAGGACCGACACAGACCAAGAAAGCACCGATGCAGGTGACAAGAAGTGGTTTTCCGATGGAACGAATAGCCGTAGATATACTGGGTGAGTTGCCTGAAACGGAGAGTGGCAACAAGTATATCTTAGTAGTCGCAGATTACTTCACGAAATGGACAGAAAGTTACCCAATGCCAAACATGGAAGCAGCTACAGTAGCAAAACTTATTGTGGAGGAGTTGGTGTGTCGCTTTGGTGTGCCTCAGAGGATTCACTCGGACCAGGGTAGACAGTTTGAGAGCAAGCTGTTTACTGAAATGTGCCGACTACTTCAAATTGAAAAGACAAGAACAACACCATACCACCCTGAATCTGATGGAATGGTTGAACGGTTCAACCGAACACTGTGTTCCATGTTGAGTGCTTACGTAAGTGAAAATCAAAAAGACTGGGACAAACACTTGCCTTACGTGATGATGGCATATCGGTCTTCAGAACATGAGACGACTGGAATGAGTCCAAACATGCTGATGTTAGGACGAGAGACATCAACACCGCTTGATGTTGTATACGCCATGCCGACAGGAGTAAAACCTGTACCAACCAACCAATGGGTGTGGGAATTGCAAGAAACGCTAGAGAATACACATTCGTTTGTGAGAGAATACACAGGCAGGTCAATACGCAGGCAGAAGAGATATCATGACAGTAAACTTAGTTATGAAAGACTAAGTAGAGGCGATCGGGTGTATGTATACTTTCCAGTGCGGAAGGTTGGAACGACATCTAAGTTGACATCGTTCTGGAAGGGACCATTTCAAGTAAAGGAAAAGATATCTGATGTTTTGTACAAAATCAATTGTGGTAGATCAGGTTCATTTCAGGTTATTCACATTGACAGGTTGAGAAAAATCAAAGAGCAGAGACTGGCCGATGAATGTGTTCCGAATGAACCCGAACCCATACCAGATATAACGTTTCGTTCAGATCAAACACCCGAAATCTTAGAAGATGTAAATGTTCATTGTGACAAACGAATAAGGCGTAAACCTGCGTGGCTTAATGACTATGTCTTTTCTATTTGCAGGTCAGACATGGCCAAGACGAAAACTACGCCTAGGTCAGTAGTATGTGCTGTGTGTAAGCTCCAAGTGCCACCTGGACAACGATATGACGAGCACATCGTGATGTGTGTAAAGACTAGGCCGGGGTGTGATCAGTGTGGACTGGGCTTCAAAAACCGAGAGAGCCTTAAACGACATGTAAAAAGGAAGCACCCCATTACTGTTCCAATAGAACCTGTGTCCACTGGTACAGCGGACACGTCCGATCATGAGTGGGATCGAGAACCAGACGTTCAAGTCTGTGTACCAGAGCAAGAAGAAGGGCGAATTGTCAGAAAGAGAACATCACCCCAACCAGTTATCGCACCAAAACGGAAGAAAACTGAAACGGAATTACCCACACGAAGTGACTTGAGTCAAAAACACTGCACGGAACAAGAAGTTCAGGCAACTGCTGAAATTCGTGAATACGGCGTGCAGACAGAACAGTCTGAAACAGTGATACATCGATGTACCCATTGTGGAATTGTCTACGAGGACATCGCAATGTACTATGTGCACATGGGATGCCATAGTTTAAACAGTCCATTTCATTGTAATGTGTGTGGCGAAAAGTGCCAGGACAAACTGAGGTTTCTGATCCACATTACTAGGGGACACCATTAGATAAGAGTGTTGTTGTGACATGAACAGTTGAGTTAACATTGATGTTTTAAGTTTTTGCATTTTGTTTCTTATGTTTTGAGTGTTTGTTATTTGAGATGTACGGACTGAGATTTCGTGTGGAATTGTGAATACCTTCTTGTTGTGTTCATATGTTCATTATTATTGTGTCAAAGTTTACCTGTAATATAGCTGATTCATTTCGTTTGTTTCTGTTGTTGTATCTATATCTTTTTTAGTTAAGCGGGACGCTTAAAACGGAGGCGTGGGTAGTGTGACGAAACTAGTGTGCGTAAATGACAGTTTCACTAAATTGATGCCATTCCGCTAATTTCATGTAGTTCGGCTAGATTAAATAATACATCGTAAAAGTTTACTTTCGTTTCTCCAACATCACTAAGAAGCATAGACGTGTGAAAGAGTTAAGATTTAAACAACAGTAATGTAAGTTATTAAATCAGTTCTTTTATTGGCAAATAATGCACTAGTTAGTATGTTTGTCTTGTTGTTATATCGCTGGTTTATATGATTCAATGTAAAGTACCGTATTGAGAGTTGACTCCTGCCGCATAATTAATGTGATGTTTGTGATGGAACCAGTAGATTTTGTAGAACGGGTACCAGCGGCTGGGTATAAAAGAGCGTGCATTACTGGAGAATGGTAGAATGGTGTTGACCGTCAACTTGTTCATATCGATAGCGAAAACTGCTTATATATTAGTTGCTTACTAGGACTTTGGTTAGTATAGGGCTATTAAGAGAAACTCAAACGTGCAACTTGGATTCAGACATACATGCAATCCTCGTTCAGACATGCAGCTTCTCTGAACCCCCATTATATTTACATAGGACCGGGTCGTAGTAGTAATAAATAGTACGAAGCCAGTTGATTTAACCATTTTGACGTTGTACTCGGTCAAAGTAGGACTGAGTGTTGGATCGGGTGTGGGCCCGTGTTAGTTATATGATAGTTTATACAGACTGGGTTGTACCGAGTGTAGGAGCGAGTCTGTATGTTTGGGTCATACCGCGTTATACGGACTGGGTATATATATAGTGTAGTATAGGACTCGGTGCAGGATCGGGTGATTGTTGCCTCCAGCGTTAAGACATAGCAATGAATTAGTCGGTAGTGACGACCGCGTTATAATTTGTATATAGGGATGAGTGTTTGATTGCGTCGGTACTGAGTACAGCATCAGTCAGTACTGTGTGTTGGTGAACGGGTCCGTGTTTATGTTAGGTTTGTGTGTATGGGTCCAAGTAAGACTGGGTGTTGGACCGAGACGGACCGTGTAAATAACTGTTTGTAATATATTTTGTATTTAGCTCGGGAGTTACATATATTTCATATCTGTATAGTTAGATCCCAGTATTAGTCTGTGTGCGCACAGCTCGGCGCACGTTACAGCACTATATCTGCTTCATGTGGACACCGTCTCTAGATAACTGAAATATTGTTGGTGGGATGATAAACCCAATAAACAAACAACGATTGTGGTGAGTTGGGGCTTCCTGCCAAGCTTTAGATAATGTATGGACCGTTGTAAATTCGTAGCAAGTAATTACCTTTCCAAAACGTGGAAGACCGGTGCTCATGAGAAACAGGATTGTATATGTAATAAAAACCCTCGGATGCGGGAAGAATTATGGGATATAGTTTTCCTCTAAGCTTATCGAACTCTACTGCCTGTGTATGGAGTTTTTTAAGTTATGATATTACAGGTGTTTTCCTATTTTGTTCGTTTCCAACATCGAAAAATGGTATCCAGAATGTATCTTAATTAGGGTTACATATACCTGTCACAACACGTTTCCAAGCAAACCAAAATGTTCATTAGATGACTGATTTAATAAATGCCATTTAAAAGTCATTTTCCGAAAACATGAACTGATTTGCAGTATTTTGTTCTTTCTTTTGAAATTGTCATCAAACGTAACACCGGATTTAAGATCAGAGTTATTTTTTTATATATATACATGTAGTTTTATAATTTTTGGTACATTTCCCTAAAATATGTAACTAAATGTAAATACATTATACATGCATAAACTAACAAAGCAGTGTGTTAATATCTTTTTGTCCTCATTATAAGTCATTACCCAGTGCTCGGTGTGTTTATTTAGTTCCATAATGAGAAATTGCTTTACATTTTATCTAGAACTTCTAAAATTTAAGACAAACTGCTAGACATTACCTTTAAAAGTAACATCCGTCTTATTCTATTTTTATGAATAGGTAAGTAGAGAGATTTTCTTTGAAGCTGTTTTGCCAGAGATTTGTGTGTGAACGATGCAGACATTGTAAACTAACTACTTAAATTGTTGAAACTAATATTATTTATATCTAACCTTTCCAATTGTTAAAGTATTTCTAGATACGAAATGATATCGAATATAAATAACAATACTTTATATAAAAATGCTGGCATTAAAATTGTGTAGGATATACTTTAGTGTATAATGGAGGTACGAAACCGCCGGCTGCGATTATCTAGTTTAAGAAGGCACGTAACCGCTGCCAGTGACCACAGACGTGTCCTTGTATAGTTACTTCCCTTACTTCAGGTGTGCTAAAAGACGGGGAAAAGCATTACTTTAGACCTTTTCTATTTCAAGTATTTTTAAACACAAACACATTAGATGAAAATATTTTTAAAAATGAAACGTCAACTAATGCTTAAGTGTCTCTCACAACAACAAATGGGACAGTGGACTAACACTTAATTTAGGGAATCAAACATTTGATAAACATTTACCTTATAATAATAATAATAATAATAATAATAATAATAATAATAATAATAATAATAATAATAATAATAATACAACAATCTGAAGTTTATAGCGGTTTGTAACACTTGTAGCGATTCGAGCTACTTTTTTTCTTATCTCCTCATATTAGTGGCAATTGTCGAAAATTATGTCCCAATATTCAATTAAGGTCTTAAAATTAATAAACAGTAGTTAAAATCAAAGAAAATTCTACACTTTCTTGATCTTTCTTTCGTATTTTTCTCAATAAGAGAAATAAAATTGGCGTTTTTCAAAATTATTATTATATAATAAAATAAAGTCGATTCTGGTCAAAGTAAGTCGAGTAGTACTAAAAAGTAATTTTTTTTCTTTTACAAAAAAATAAAGATAGACTTTACTAACTTATGATATACATGTATTATTAAAAGAGGGGAATCAATTAATTTACTTTTACAAGTATAAACCAGATTCAAACAGCAGATTGTAAGCACTCATATCTTTTCGAAAAAGAAAATATGTCACAGATTTACACATTTGTTTACATGCAATGGTAGTATTAACACTATTACTATTAAACAGTAACATTTTTTTCTGGACGAATGATCACAATTGTATATGTATGCATGTTCCATCTAAAATTAATGTTAGCTGAAATATATATGTATCTCCACAGAAAGAGAAGTGCAAAATGAGTATTAGCAGGTTATTATTTTATAGCTATCCTTGAATAAACGGCCAAGCAACAGGATCTTCGACGGGTTTGAATATAAAATGCATAGGAACAATAAAATTGAGCATCCAGTAGTCTCCAAATACCGCTCTGAGTTTATCCCGGAAGTTCCGAGTGTCTTGTACGATCATTTTGTTCGATATCTCAAAAGAAGTAGTTCCGCTAGCGATCCATTGGTAACACTCAAAGAAGAACGACCCAGCTGTGATCATGAAAAAACCTAACACCCAGTAGAGAAATACAAACAATGCTGCATTGGCTTCGATGTATCCCAGCAGTGCACGAATAATCGCTACCGGAAACAACACGTCCCAGAATCGAATCTGTGGCCATGTTTCGTTTAGCCCATACGGCACCGCGTGAATGGTTGCTAGAAGTATGGCTGCCAAGGCCCAGAAAAGAAAAACTGCAAAATGCCGGAGATTATTCACCCCGATGCATACTCCAGTAAAGAAGCAGTGATGGTCTCTCTTCAAAACACAAATCTGACAGGCCGGGCAGTGATGACATCTCGGTGGGCGGGGTCTACGACACTGAAGACACGGAGTCCATGACAGGTATGGATACGGCTGCCTTTTAGGCGGACTGAACTCGTCGATCGGCATCTCACTTGCTACATACATGATACTAGGATTGTTTCTGCGAATAGCTTTTGTTGATGATCCTGATGTGTAAGTGTGTCCATTATTTTGGCTAGCGCTGCCACTAAGCTTTTTCCTTGTGTCGTTGATCAATTGACCGATTTCGATCTCATCTGGTTTTTTACCATGGATGGATGGTATGTACGCCGAACTGACAAGTTTCATACACGTCCAATTAAGATGCATTTGTAAAGCTACAAAAGCAAAGACGCATTGAACAGCAAAACGTAGTCCCTCAGATCCTTCCGCACTATATAGAACAGGAATGGCAATAAATATTCCTGCGCCTACGAATCCTATCACACCGACGAAGTAGAGAGTCTGGCTACAATAATTAAGGAAGTATAGATTGTTCACGTAGGGTTTGATCCACATATAGAGGCCATTGAACGGTTTGGACAGCAAAGTTGTCAAATTGTTGCACTGGTTCGTCATTTCCGCAGTCTGAAACAGACAATCAAAGAACAGTTAAGTCACTTGAAAACAACATTTTGAAAAACCATAAAGCAGCACCATATATGCCGACTGCAATTGCCATATAGGCAGCATCATATATGTTTTATTACTTTAACTCCAATTCGTGCATCTGTAAAGTTGTTTGTAGGGCTGATCCAGAAAATTTTGGCGAGGGGCGGTGGTGTATGAATCAAGATCCACTCAACTTCATCGCAGTAAATACTAGATACATGTATTGATAGTTTCCACGTCAGTGAAAATCCCTTATCTTGGCAGCCATCTTTGATGGTAACTTCTTGGGATTTTCATATGAATTGTATAGAAGGGTACATTTTATTTCTTGTAATTTCTTCATTTGTAGTCCGAAAATTAAAAGCTATAACCATTGGAAAGCTCTTGAAATTCATATTTTTAGAATACAATATTTTTACAATTGATAAATGCACACAGAATTAATACACAGAAATACATAAAACTACTTGCTCTTACTTAAAACAAAATGAACAGTGTATCATTTTCTGTTGTATTTCTTTAACCTTTTAAACTATCAAAATATAGTTTTGATATTTAAAATACTTTATAAAAGCTGTTAAATTTGATACAAAATTCAGTAAAATAGACTGAAAAATAAAAACACAGTGGTGAGTTTAATATAGCACATATTTCCCGATTTCGGCCTGCATTAGCTTCTGCCCACAAAGATGGCTGCCTTAAACTGTCTTATCAGAGTCGATGACATCACATGGAAACTATCTATATATAAACAGTAAGGCTTCGACCTTAGCAGTAAACAGACCAAATTTACTTTAAAAGTGTAGTATTTTTAAGCTTACGTGTATGTGTTTTCACAACTCTACTTTTTTACCTGGTTTGGGGAAGATGCATCCCCTGATCCACCCTCCGCTGGATCCGTCCCTGCTTCGAATCCTTAAGCCGTATACACCAACAACAAGCAATATAGCAATTGTACGACCAATCTTGAATCGTATTCGACATTCTTGCCCTATGTATGTGATCATGTTCACGATACTTGTGAAATCGGAGAACCGCTAGAACATGTCTACAAAGGGGAATGTTACTTGTGATTAATTGGTTTTAGCATAAGGTTGAAAAACCGTGTCATAGGGAGGCACTGTTTTCAATTTATGAACGCACTTAACTCAGCGGGTTTATTAAATAATGTATGAATATAAAGAGATTCTACTCTCGGTATACAGTGCATCTAGGAAATCGGTATTTATATGTAACATAGGGAGAAAAATGTGCAGCCAGTTCGGGACTCCCTGGACACTTTGCTAACAGGGCGAATGCTCTACCGACTGAGCTAACCGGACCGCTTACACATTTTCCCCCTATCACCCGGCTACATATAGTATCAACCGTACACCTGAGTGTCACCTAAATACCATCTAAGTATAAAGGTGATCACTATGATCACAAAAGAACCACATTTCTGTGATACATTTCTGTAACTCGTTTATTTTATTATCTTTTAATACTAGCATTCCTTTCAAATAGACGTTATAGGATACGTGAACAAGTTTAATTACTTTTAAAAGTACTGCGATTGAAACATACGGCGATGACTTCAATTTCATATTTAAGTGTCTTTTGTTGTCTTAAGACACCAGTCTCAAAACAGAACCTTGGATATCTCAGAAGATCTGCCTTTCTAAATTAAACAATCTTACTTGAATTTTTTTTTTATATATAAAAGTGTTATTGATAACAAAACTAAATTTTATTTTACTATCTCATTATTTGATATATACAACCTCAAAATGTCAACATCTGTTAACAGCAAATGTACGCAACCATGGTAACAATATCAAACGATGCATCCCAATAAAGCTAAACGAAACGATAAAGATATTCAAACAAAGTATATCTATAAAACTACGACATCACGTTCCCTGTTTTTTTACAGATGCATTGATGGTTACCATTAAACGATTGCAATGCTGTTCTACTGCAATCTACTTTAACCAGAATAGAACAGAACAGAACAGAACAAATTTCTCTAAGTACAAGACTGTATACAATATACAGAATTAGCATACACACAAATGAAATACAATGGTCCCTGTTGATAATTACATAGTATATGTAAGGAATAGCTGGCATAATCGTAACAGAGTTCCCCTAGATACTATACTAGCAAGTTTTTACGACTTTGGTTTTCGTCTATAAATCAATGTGACTAAAACGTTTCCGTATTGACCAATTGTGTCCATCCATGGACAACATGATTTTCCCCCTTTTTTAAACTACACCATTATGTAAGCGTGAAACGTAACTTTCACGGAAATCCCGTGCAGTATGTGCACAGCAAAACGAACGATCCTCAGCGGGTCACAAAGTTCCCTAGGAGTCAATCCTCTCTGAACTTGCTAAACTTTTTTCCTTCAGTATATATGGCCGCAGTGACAATAAGATAGCATCCGAGAAGATGTAGGTCTAGTGTGCTTATGATTCCGTACTTTACCATTTAGACATCAGTGTTCATTAAATAAAGGCATGTGCACAGGGTCCTCTAATTTTAGAAAAGAAAATAACAGTCCACCCACCTTTTTTTGAAACACCTTGGTAACTACCCTTGTTCAGTCCCTGACAGAGAAGAGAGAGTACGAGGCTGTTAGGAAACGAGCATCATCCATATACTGGCTATATGTCCACTTCTTGTTGGAGCCACCCAGTTGTGGTACGAGTTCGCGCGTGTTTGGGACACAACACAATACCATGCATGTACGGCAACGCCACGTCCTCGATATTTATTGATTGTTGGATATATTGATTGACCCACGGGTATTATGGATAGGCCTACAACGCTGTAAATAGATCTCCGATAAAAGACAAGTGGAGAGAGGATTATGTGTACCCATGCCAGGCGCGTAGCTACACTTACACAGCTGGATCGACATTGTAGTGTAGAGTGTGGCGCTTAGATATTAAGGGTCAATATTTTATTCAATTTGTAACAGGTTTGACTATGTAATCGGAAACTTAAAAGTATGTAATGCAGTTGTCGAAGAGATTTGTTATTGTGTTCGACTTTTAATTAAAAGGTGGTATATGAGAGTGTGCCTATAGATATGTAATACGTATAGCATTATATTAACCCTGTTCTGGTGCATAATTGCTACATAAACATATACTTTAGTTTGAATAAAGGCTATTATAACATTTTCGAAATTGTTACAAATTACAAACATTACAAATTATGAAAGTTATCGCGCTAAATGTCTATTATTTCCCAAACTATAAATAAGCAAAATAGGGATTTCAGCTGAAAATAGATACCGACGTCCGAACTGATTAACCGGATGATCATGTAACGCGATATATATATATATATAAAGTAGTCACGTGGGTTTTCTTAGTTGTAAAATAGCTATCTTTGCAGCGTGGCTCGGATTGGAAATACCTATTTGAAATGAAAAGTGCGGTGCTATGCTTTACCTTTCAGATTGATGTTGGGCAAATAAACAGCATTTCGTGAGATTTTTTCAGGAAACAATAATTTATTTGGTTGCATGAGAGAAAAATTGGTCCAAAGTGTCGAATACCACCTTTAAGAAGATAAAGACACACATATCCCATCCATGCCGCATTTTTAGTCTTAGTATGGATATCGCATAGAAAGCAAGTGCGATCATTATAACAACGTCCAGTTACTATTGGTGGAGTTACTATTGGTGGAGTTACTATTGGTGGTGGAAAACCCAAGATAAAATGTCTCGGTAAAGTCACTGGCCCGTCACGATTCAACTGAAAGACCTAGAAAATACGGTGTTTCCATAAATATTTACATGGACATTGTCTTATTGTCTTCTCGCATACAACTTCTTGAAGTCGTAGTATTGAATATGCTCTTGGGCTTTGGTTCAATCAAACAAAATAAATGAGCATTGTAACTTCATGAAGTAGGTCTGTATCAGACTGTAAAAATATATAATTGCTCAAAGACACTTCCTGGCCCTGAAGACAGCAATGAATAATTCAAAGCATGTCATTGAACGTGTGTATCGAACACAGAGGTAGAAATATATGCCATTCAAACCAGTCTCGCTGATGGGTTAACTCTTTAGCGACGTGGTTCAAGCAGCTTCCAAAGTTGCGCGGTTAAGCAAAGGTTACTGCAGCTTGTGTATGGATGGGTAACCGTTGGAGAGCGCAGGTCTGCGTTACCCTTGTCTAAAGACTCATTAATCAACACCAACTAACTTGTGGTTGCCACGAAAATCTTTTTTTTTCTTCAAGTTAGTGTCGGGTCTAAACCGCAAAACCTCGGGGACAAATTACGTGCATGTATGTACCTGTTTGACATGCGACAAACAAGTGACATTTCGAAACCCGTTCGGCGAGTTAAAGCTAGGTATTCGACAGTTTGGCCTCTGTTATATACACGACTCCTGTTTGTGTAGACTTTGGCGTAGTAAGCGAACATTTGAGTTTTAGTTAAGGCAATTTTAAACACTATATCAGACACTACAAATCGCGAAAAAAAAAAAAAACATCGTTAAAAAAAGTAATGATTTCAAAACCTCGAATAAGCAGATGGGCATTTCCACTAAAATAGATATCGACGTCAGAGCCTCTTAGCCCATTTAATCTTATTATTAAAAAAAGAAAATAAAGAGGAATACACAGTTTACGATTGTCTGTTGCCATGTCTAATATGCTTAAAACTCGTATGGTAACATTGCACGATCACGTGGTTCACACAATCACCCTTGGTTAATAAAAGCTAACTATACAATTTAGGCAGAGATAGGATGGCCTTATTTGTGATAATGCCTGCGGCAGTAAGCTACACTTTTCACAGAGATCTAGAGCAGCAATGAACACGCCCTCTTTTAAAGGGTCAACAAGAGAGCATTGATATAAAACATCAAATGTTGCCGTCGAGGTTCTGTTTAACAATGGAACATTTTTGCCTAACAAAAAAAAAAAAAAAAAAAAAAAAAAAAAAAAAAAAAAAAAAAAAAAAAAAACCGACCAAGAGACAGTAAAAAAAGTTGTTGTTATTGAAAGATTTACAATGCCATCAGATTTTTATGTCTTAAAATTATATGCAGTAACGAATTGTCAGTGGACGCATGGGAAAAGGCTCGAATACAAACAACAGAAAAGAACATAGCATTTGACTTGTACATAGCACGCCGTCGTAGCAGCTGCAGTTAAATTAAACAATTCATAAATACAATGAAATATTAACAATTTCACGTGACAGATAATTATGCAGCACCAAAATTATATAAAAACCGAAATTACATGAATGAAGCGCCACACTTCAATTATTTTAGAACAACATGGCGCCATCCATTAAACTTCAACAGAAACTATTACAAGGGTGGTAAGCGTAAATATGCACCGGAAGTAGTACCCCTGAAAGTTTTTTATATTGTAAGGTAGATCTTTTTTTGGTTATGTGACTGTATTTGTAATGATTAAGATAATCTCATGCAGTTTATGACCGTATCATGCGTAATCATACATAGATTACACTTATTCAAGCTAATGCATGTAAACACACCTTAGGTATCCACTGCCTTAGAGCAAAAGGATTCAGTGACCTACTCTCCCGCGGTAAAGTTGTTCAATCGGTTTTCAACCATTTAACTGTCTGGGTCTGCTACATTGAAATCGAAGTTGAAGACGGACGGAGCGGATCATCTGACACAAAACTTAAGTACGGCAGTTTATTTCCACTAATTGTCGTTGTCGCAGAATGTGACTTATTTTCCAATAAGATGCGCTTTCATTTAATCAATAGTATTCAAGGATCTGTACGACTTTAACGCTCTATGCAGATTTAGTGTAACATCCGACCTGTGGACTAACAGCCGACGCTAGCTCATTCACCCTTACTTAAAATAAGCCAAACAAATACTTGTGTATACGTGTATATGTAAGTAAAAATATTTGAACGCAAACCATTTTCTAATATCGGATTTGATCTCGGATTATAAGCCGATTTTTGGAACGATACAACAAATAGTGTTTACACAGGAACGTTGTCAAGTGTAAGCTAGTGCCACACAACAAGTTATTGTTAAATACATTATTACTGTGCTGGGGATTTAATCTCGAATCCCCATGGACAATATTTGCGTAAAGTTGCGGTCGTCCTTCAAATATCACCAGAGCATAAATCTGGTAATCTGATGTTCTATTTTCGTCTATCCTCAAACATCATAATTGTTACGCCACCACAACCTTTACTATCACTACCTCCACCACCACCACAACCTCCACAATCATCATCACCTCCCCCACCATCGCCGCCACAACCTCCGAATTTTCGTGGACATTCCGAATGTCGTTGGTATGGGTCATCTTCCATTTTTGTTAAAAGTGTGTCTGGCATTTATGTCGAATCTGATACATGAATCACTGTGTCAGTAAAAACTAGGGATGTTAACGAATATTCGAATATCAAGTCGGTATTCGAAAAGAGATCTTAGGATTCGAATGGTGTATAATTCTTATTAACTTTTAATCAGTTTGAAGTCAACTTGAAATTGACTTTAGCTGATCGTATTGTCTCCAAACGACTTAAAACGCCGGCGATGTGTGATTGCATTCGCTCTTGGTGGTGGGGTAAAGTCTTCTGATAGGGGTGATTACACTAAATACCGACCGGAAGTAGAATTTGTGGCATGGACTTTTTCTCTTTAATAACAGTCTGTTACTATAATTTGTCGCCATATTTCCTATTTTGAAGGTAATTTGAACCTTTTGGTATCAGAAGAAATCATGTAGAATTCAAATCAAGCAAAAGTGTTGCACCCCTATGCACAATAATGGACTGATCCACCTTTACCGGAAGTACCTATTTCATTGAAATCTGAGGGTTACCGACTGGCAATTTGAGGGTATGTGCACTGTATGAAGCAGGACCTTCTTAAAAGTTGCAAAAAGTTGACTTATTTCTGGGTCTTTCTGATAGACAACAAATAGCTCTTTTCACCTATATATGGTTGGGGGCGGGTGGGGGGGGGGAGGGCTGGGTGGTTGGGGGAGGGGGGGGGGAATATATCATAGCTTGGTCATGGTACAATAAACACATGTCAGTTCAATGATGGAGCAATCAGCTAAACTAATTACCTCAGGCTGACTCTACTCATAGGCACTTGGTTTTAAGACTGACTGATTTGTTTCAATGTTTCCGATTTTTTTATATATATACCTATATATACCAATATAATAATATATATATATATATACACTTTTTTGATAACAGTCCACCAGAACTTCTTTTATTTTGGGAACACACAACTATATCATTGTCAAGCAAACTTTAATTGTAATTACTTTCTGTCTTTGTTACTCTTCTTCATAAAATGCTTTTGTATTCCTGTACAATACCGCGGCATCTGCTGGTTTTTTTTTGTCACCGCAAGTTTCTGCTCTGTTATTTTGCTACATTCTCTCAAAATAAAAATAAAATAAAATAATAATAAAATAAATCTACAGATTCTTTAATTGTTCGTCACAGGTTTATTTACTTAATACATTTAAACGTCATAAGCTTACAATTTTTAAACAGTCTTTAAATATTAATATAAATATATATCTATATATTGCTTGATATTTCACCAGTTTATTAAGAGTTCGGTAATCCTGGCACTGGCTAATCACAGTTCACAATGGACATACGTATTGGTAACTAAGTGTACCTAATTGACTTATTATGACTTCGGATTAACGTCCAAGCGATGCTCTTAGCGATAATCAGCCAGTCACAATTTAACATCAATCCGACGGACCACCAACCAATTAAGACTGTTAATAGGCTAAACACTTGAGCGAAGTCCCTAAATAAAACCTGTGAGTGATCCAGTACCACATGCGCCTGGTCCTTTTGAAAATGCTTCCTTTACATTTAAATGTAATGGGGCGTTTTTCTTGTGGCGTTTTGCCGCCCAGATAAGAAAAAAATGTGTTTAAAATATTCGTCTATGGTTCTTTACAATAAATACCCATTTTCACTCAAACAGTGTTATTATTATTTTTCGTTACTAGTGAAAGTAGCTTTCTGCGCTCATACTGGATTGAACAAATAGCATAATTACATTTTATGAACATAAAATAATTTATGTATTTTTTAATCGTTCTCTTTGTCAAGTATATATTACGTGGGAACCAATCAGATCGAGGTCTCAGATCACATGATTCGTGTGTCCAATCAGAATCGAGTTACTGATCACTTGATCCAGTCATCCATTGGGATCATTTTGACGCCATTCTTCTTAGCGTCAGCCCTTTGGAAGCCAAGTTTAAATTTTTTATTCAACCACCTCCACCACTCTGTCTGGTACCCAGCATTATTATCATTTTGCATTTTTCTTTATATTACATATATGTATTTGACATTACTGTATTTGGGCGGCGTTTTGCCGCCCAGATAAGAAAAAATAATGTTTAAAATATGAGTATATGGTATTTTACAATAAATACCATTTTCACTCAGTGTTATTATTATTTTTCGTTACTAGTGAAAGTAGCTTTCTACACTCATATGGGATTGAACAAATAGCATAAATGTAATTTATAAGTTTAGTTTATAAAACCTAATAACCTGTTTGTGGTTACATATTGTTTGCGTTTAATATAGTTAAATATTAAAAGTGCGAGCTATTTTGTATTTGTTTTACAATTTCATCTTATAAAATTATCACATGATCTTAAATCGATAGGTCAACATTAAAAGAAGCTTAAGTAGGTCCTTTAATTTAACAAGACATACACTGTATTAATACAAAAAAGTAATTATTTAAATCTACGTAACATGTCTTTAAACTGAAAATGTTATTGTATGAAGTACAACACGTAACAGAAAGACCTTCAAGTTGAAGGGGACCAATTAATAAATTATGCAGGGTTTTGCATTGTCTTCTTAACGTTGATTGCTACTGTAAAATTTTGTTTGTTTATTGGGTTTATCGTCCCACCAACAGTATTTTAGTTACCTTGAGACGGTGTCCACTTGAAGCAGATATAGTGCTGCCTTCACTGTGTATAGCATGCCGTGAACACCTGGCATGATACCACACCCAGTCACATTATCCTGACACCGGCCAACCAGTCGTGGAACTTCCCTTATATTTGCTTGAGCGTTAGCAAGGGAGCTATACCACTACCATTTTTAACGACTTTGGTATGTCGCGGCCCGGGATCGAACCCGGGGCCTCCAGTACCTGGAGCCGACGCTCTACCGATTGCGCTACCAGGTCCGATTAAAAAAATGTCAAAAGAGTTTAAATGTTCATAATAATACTAATTGTTAATCAACAATGACATAATTCACACATTTACTAGCATTCTTCATTGACCACATACTTCTGCAAATTGCTGCTTACCGAGTAAAGAAAACTGTTTACTATAAACAGGATAATGGCGGAATGATAATATCGCCTTTTCTATTTTAAAAGGAAATCGTCGTTTTAAAATTAAAATGCTATACTAAACTAATAAATCTTCTGTCGCTTCTGCACAAAGTAAAACATTTTACATTGAAAAAAGAAAAAACAACAACAACACACTAAACTTAGGGATAAATTATCCTGTAACGTGCCATTCTGATATAAATTCGTTCCGAATATTCGAATATGATTCGAATACACTTAACGAAAATTCGAATATCATTTTAGGATTCGATTTACATTCGTGGAAAATTCAAAACATTTGTTAGTGAATCTAGTATCATGTTACATATTATCACAGTGAGGATAACACTATACATGCATACTTCAAGTGGACAGGGTTTTCAAGGGACATTCGGCATAAAGTACTCAGATAGCGACAGACTGCTTTACCCGATTTATTTTTCAAGTCAAGAAGAGGATGTCAAGGGAAGCAACTGTAATTAGACAAACATGTTTAATACAACTCGTTACTTATCCTCGTCACCTGGTTTATAAAACAAAACGCGATTACGTTTTATGTTCATTTAAACGTTTAAAAATCGAACAAACACAAAATATAAAAAAACAACAACAGTTAAGTGTTAATAAAATAACATGTTTTAAAATATATGATGGATTAAAAACAAAGAGTACACCAAAACATTTTGATAATTGATAATAGGGAGGCAGTTATTCAGGGGAGATAACAAAGTTTATTAAACAGTACTATAATTGCAGGTGATTTTAATAATACTATTGTTACCAAATACTTTGCTCGTGCAAAAAGAATAAACCAGCTATCAAGACTCATAACTTAACTGCATGCAGAATTCATCAGGACATTAACAACCAAAACATGGATATGTGATTGAAAGGTTATATCACAGATGCACACATACGATAACCACATCACAGCTTAAAGGAAGTCGAACTATGTAAAACAAGCCTTCATTTACAGTTCCTGGTCTTTGAATGATTCTGTACGATTGAAAGCTAAAGAGATGTATTGTAAATGGCCATAGCAATAGACAAACAGACGGCACACAAATATAAGGTAATGCTGTTTTCTTTCTTACTTTGCCATTACCCTTCCGTCTGAAATATTTTCTTTGTCGAATCTGAAGTGTAAATTCGTTTCCCTATATGTGAGTATTCTATAAACCATTTCTCTTAACGAACACCGCTATTTCCCTGATTATCACCCATTCATTTTGAGTGGCAGTTATTCTGACTTGTAAACACTTCATTTTTACGAGACCCATTTTTAGCGCAATGTCCGACTGTGTGACATTAACCTCGCCACTTTGAAAGTGAGAAAGAACCACTGGTTCCTCGCATTGGCTAACACTGTCGCCTGTTTTTACTGAAGCGCTTGCTTCTAGAACCCCTTCATGAACAAAATCACTCTCGTGGTCTTTTGTACCTGTCTGAACGGTTATTCTAGACACTTCCTGTGGCGATTCAAAAACTAGTGTAAAAGTGTCACCAGCCTTGGCACCCGCGCCGCTCCAGAAAAATCCGGGTTCTTTGGAATAAGCCAACTCTGGCGGGTAATCCGGCGAAACAACAAGAGAAGTGAATATTGTGGCAGGTGGGTTGTGGCCGAATATTTTTTTAGGTGGGAAATTAAAATAGTTATCTTTTAATGGCTGGATTTTCTCTGCTAAACTGGAGTGATACCCCATGTGTTGGAATAATGTCGGTTTGCGTATGGCCCTGTAACCTTGACCCGAAAGAATGTTGAAATACATGAATGTGTAATCGACAGGCTGATGCTCACTAAACATTACAAGCATGTCTGCCAGAGCATTTAAATGTTTTGTGTGGTACAACTTTCCGATGAATCCAAGCGATGAATATTCTAAGCATACCCAGTTGGAACCATTCTGCTGTCTTATATATTCATTGATTGCATCGTAGTATCCGTCTGCTGCTATGACGTCATCCTCCATCTGCATATATAATTCAGACAAATGTTGTGTCTGTTTCATCAAATATGCATAATCATAATTTTGTTTTGTTCTCCAATACAGGTATGAATTATTTTTGGGCGCGACCATTGCGTCGTAGAAGGAAACGGGCGCTTGAATGACCTTCAGTGACCCGGAAACTAGGAATTTGGAGTACTTTGTTTTTATCCGCGACTCTATGTCTGTTTTCCACTCGATATTTTCAA
Source organism: Sinonovacula constricta (assembly GCA_007844125.1). NCBI lineage: Eukaryota > Metazoa > Mollusca > Bivalvia > Cardiida > Solecurtidae > Sinonovacula > Sinonovacula constricta. The sequence continues at coordinate 29,080,544 of CM017568.1, read as the reverse complement.
TGTCAGCAAGGAAGACGACAAAGATAATCTCTCTCAAATCTGACGTCGATGTCTTGTTTAACATTGAACCAAGCATGTCCATGAAATAGTCCCCATCTCGGCGCTTGACGGTAGGTATACCAATTGTCAAACGACCTGAAAAATCAAAGTAAATAAATATGTATTAAATGTGGTATCCGAAAGTTTGTATTCATCAAATACAGTAAATTTGGTTAGGGGTAATTGGGGCATCATTTTTTTAAAGACTTGATTTAAGTCTAAGAAAAGACGATTTTGAATACTGTCTAAATAGTAAGACAGTTTATCGCGAAATCGTGTAATAATTCGATCTACATGTCCATTCTTTCCAAAGCTATAAATAAGCATGATCAGGATTTCTGCTAAAAATAGACATCGATGCAGAGTGGTGTACCCGTATGATGATATAAAGTTAGAGGTCACATGGCTTTCCTAGTTTAAATATAGCTAACTGTGCAGCGCGGCTCAGATAGGAAATACCTATTTATAATGACGAATGACTTTATTCGACAGTTCCTGTTGATATTTAATTATCCGTTACAGTCGAATGTAGACTGTTAGTTTAGAACATAAACATTATACCGATGTTGAGAAGAGTTCTGACAATTTTGTTGGACATTTTCTGTTACAAATATGCGATAACAAGGGTGAGAGAGAGAGAGAGAAAGAGAGAGAGAGGGAGAGGGAGAGGGAGAGGGAGAGAGAGAGAGAGAGAGAGGAGAGAGAGAGAGAGAGAGAGAGAGAGAGAGAGAGGAGAGAGAGAGAGAGAGAGAGAGAGAGAGAGAGAGAGAGAGAGAGAGAGAGAGAGAGAGAGAGAGAGAGAGAGAGAGAGAGAGAGAGAGAGAGAGAGCGAGCTTGAAACTTATTGTCAACTATTAATACTGCAATAAGACGGCATCCGTTTATTTTGCCAAGTCTAAACATGGCAAAAGTCCAATTCGCACCGCTTTATTAGGGCCACCATAACAGATTGCCACATGCCTTCTCCAAGCATCACTGACGTCAAGTAGCCCGGTAAACATTTTTTGTTTATTCACACTTGTTTCCTAAATGCACGAGAAATCGGTGTCGTTATACAGTTGTGTACACTAAGCACATGTATAGTATAAGATACTACACGATATTATCTCTAAAGCGAAGTTATCTAACACAGGACCCTTCTCCCAAGCCAGTGCGTTTGACAAGACACGTTTCAAAATATTAATGTAGCCTGGGGTATAAGACATTGTTAAACATAGTAACAAAGAGTAAATTCCAGTTTATAACAGCACGTGTATTACTAAATATAAGAATAAAGCATAAGCCTTATCATTTTTTTTTGCATAGAGCTTAGAGTTAAATGTCTTGCATTCTTACGTCTTTCAACCGGTTCGGTCGGAAGTTGACTGGACAGCCCGCTTTCCCCATGGGTCTCATCGGATTGAACCATAAACCTCAGTTGCTGAAATGATATATTAATATATCTGAAGAAACAACGTCTTGTGGTAAACTGTGTACAACTATGTTTACAGTACATATATATATATATATATATATATATATATATATATATATATATATATATATATATATATATATATATATATATATATATATATATATATATAAACAAACGCTGTCGGTAATCGGCCTACGTTTGTCTCGGTACGTTTCCCGGCTGCTGCTGTCAATGCCACACGTTAATTTCAAATGCTTCTAACAACGCAAGCCGCTCCTAGCGTGTTTGGGTTAATCAGGACAGATCGTTGAACTTTGTTCCATCATCTAGATTTCCTTTTCAATGAAAATAGGATGTATTCAGGAAGTTACACTTGTTTTACAAGATAAGTGTATACAAAAAGATTTTCACTTGCACTTGGCGTCATTGACACAACAATAAAAGATTGAAAGCAGACATGTACTTTTATGGCGCATTTAGTAAATGCACTTTTATTTCCAATACACTTCGGGGTCCAACTCCGTAATGCGTATCACACTTAAGAGATCCTACCCACCGACTAGTCACCCTCGAGTGTCCATATGAACAAACAATCAGTGGAGAACAAAGTTGACAAAGTTTTACCTTTTGTGTGCAAGAAAAAGCCAAACAGACCAACAGGCAACTGTGTACAAACCCATTGAAGCAAACAGAAAATGGAAACTCGGACCAAAATCTGTACCTTTTCAGTAGAAGTGTTCTGAATCCAGTGCTGCCGTCGATAGTTGGTAAGATCTGAAACAGAAGATACCGGAAAGGTAAACATAGCTAGTGTCAGAAATACATACAATGATCACAGTGACGGATGATGATGAATGATGATGATTGATGATGATGATGATGAAGAAATTTGATGATAATACTGGTGATGATAATGATGCGTATCCTCATTATTACATTATTACCGTAATTATCGTATGTTTTGCACATTTTATTAATTAGCTAAATAACATTAACCATTAAACTACAATCACCACTCTGGACGAGTGATTGCTACTTGTATATTAATACGCTTTCCCAGTCTCCATTCGTCCTTTCCATCACAGACTGATGTGAACACAACAACTTTGTTTGTTGTTGAATGAACAGGTTCCAGAAATCCTGGATAGATGTGTCATCTCCAGGCAATCCATTAGACCATTAATTAGCCAGTAATACGTTAAATTGGCTATCGTCACGCTAACTTCCTTTGTTTTTTGCCTAACAACTACCTACAGCGGTAGGTTTTATTTGTAGAGGTTAAACCAAAATAGTGCCGATCTTAAATGTACAATTACAAGATGTAGAGATAGACAGTGACAAGGAAAAGGGAGTTTAGATTCTCATTATTCAGCCCTGATCAGAACTGCAAACCCAAGAGGAGGCTTGTTAATCATGATCTACACAATGTGCCTATGTCATGATCATAGAGGTTAAAGGTGGTACCCGACAGTTTGCCTACATCTAAGATTTGTCCGCAATTTTTGCCGATACTGCGCAGAGATATTTCTATCATTATAGCACAGGGGCACTTATGAGGTACCCAGGGACCATGGCCGGTCCATTATACTGACACCGACGAGTCAGGCGTAATGCTGCCCCATTAGCCCCGAGCGATAGGAGGGAAGTCACTACTATCAACTTTAAAGTCTTTGGTTTGAGTCGGATAATTCGACTAGCTCACCGACTGCTCGGCCCGGTGTCAGGATAATCTGGTATCATATCAGAAGTTCTTGTCTTGCTATACACAGTGAAGTCAATACTTTATCTGCTTCACTGACTCCGACTAACTTAATGGTGCTGATGGGACGATATAAACAATTAACAAATAAACAGAATGTAATCTAATTTTGTTATTTACATTTCATGTGTATGCTGCTTTGTTCAATTACAATAGAAATCTAAAACGCCATTGCGGTGTTTACATCTAGCTTGAGGTTGTATACGTTATTTACAACACTTACAAGTTGGTGTTTACCGGAACAAAAGGCAATTGCCTATTGAACGGATGAAAATATCATCCTGGAAATACAGGCTTTGGATTATTTAAAATGATGTTTGGGCCATGCATATTTAAAGCTGCTGTCATTTGGGTGCCAGGTATAGCTAATATTATAATAGTTCGTCGCTTAATATTCAACGTGACACGTAGTTAATATGCTAAAATAATTAAATACATAATAAAGAAGGCAATTAATTGTATTAAAAATATTATTTTATGTTTTGTAATGCACTAAATGGAATGTTCATGAAAATTTTTGATAACGAACGTGCCAAACAGGGTGAGTAGAATGTTCGTAGTATGAATAAAAAAATATTAGTTATTATGTTCCATCTTTATTAATTATTCAGGTTTCCATTTTGTTTCCTTCATTGCTTTGTGGAATAAGTACATTTGTAGCTCAAGAATTTAAAAATAGACGGATTTTATGGTAGGCCTAATGGCATAGCTGCTGTATGTATGATATATGTTGGCATGTGGTTTGTTTGGCATTTACATGCATTAAAAATGAAATAGATATAAAGAAGGTCCGTCGGCTTGTGGTCAGTTGAATATATATATATATATTACCGTGGGTCTATATATATATATATATATATATATATATATATATATATATATATATATATATATATATATATATATATATATATATATATATATATATATATATATAACCGTGGGTCTAGATACTGAGAGCCTAGCATGTACCAATACAAAATATTGATCGTTTGACTTGACTTAATCAAAATACCTCGAGTCGACCATTTTTGTTGAATGAACTGTCCATGAAGTTACTTTTAAATTTCCTCCATAATGACGCAGTAGATTTTGATCGTAAAAGTATAAAATAATGACAGTCTCCAGATGACTGAAATACTGTTGGTGGGACGTTAAACCCAACAAACAAATTATAAAATAAGGTCAATATGGCTGTCCGAGAAATGCGCGTAGAGTTTTACTGAACTAAATGCAGTAATTATGATGGTACAATTTTTTTTTTTTTCAATTTTCTTGTTTCTAGCGTATGAATCAACTGGCGAAGTAGAGCCTTAAATTGGACTTATAGGTTTCTATAATGTTCCTTTATTGTGTTATCAAAATATGATACGGTCAATTATCACTACAAAAGAGAACCACAAATTAATTTAATCGCGCGGCTTTTTTGCTATTTTCCCATCAGCAAGTATTTTCCTGGCATCGTTTCCACAAATAGAAATGTCAGTTTCATGACAGTTTCCATAAATAACTTGACACTTTTTATAAGTCAACATTGCTTCAAAATGGACATATCAGAAGTCATAATTATTGAAGTAGAAAAAAATAACTCTCCAAATTCATGTCGTCTTTGTAAAAGCTCATGCACGGAAACACGCCTCTTTATTTTCCTACGTTTTGTGTACAAGTACAACACTACAAGTTCCTCCGTGTCTGACTCCATGATTCTAATAAATGATCAAATTTTTAGCTCTTAAAACAAGGAAAAAACGAGTCGCCTTGAAAACCGTCGACGGTATTCCGCGTGCGGGTTCGTGCTCTATTTGAACGGCAAAAATGCTAAAAAGTCGCGTTCGCGTTCGTGTTGGACGCGTTCGCGCTGTGTATAAATGGACCATAAGCCAGAAGAGAAAATGTAATAATAGTAATGCACTTGTAGCATATTATCTGTATTTAAATGTTAAGCTTTACATAAATACAACCAAGAGGGCCACGATGGCCCTATATCGCCCGCCTGGGTTCCATAGACATTTAGAAATAGTGAGCTAGGAATAAGACGGTGGGTGATCACAATAGCTCACCCTGAGCTGCTGCGCATATGCTTAGGTGAGCTTAAGAAGACAATGAGACTGCAATATCAATAAATAAACAAAGATGAATTCTAAAATGATTAAATTGTTGTACCAGAACAGCATTTGATAAACATACATGATATATTTGGTAAAAAACACGATTTAACTCTAACATATGAAAGGTTCGGTTAAAATAAGAGTGGGTTTAAACAGATTTGCTGCAAGTTTCATTATTCGAACAAAAGTAGAGGAGGTTTCAAACCATGCAATCGTGACAAAAACACACATTAGCATAAGGTAAAGCAAGTTTAATAGAAAATATATAGAATTTGAAAATTTACACAACTGATAAGTTGTATACTTTAATGAAGACGTGTACGCCAAAGTTCAAGAAAATTCTCTATACAGTTTTGAATTTATGGATGTTTTAGTTTTCTAAAATTTGTATTAAATGTGTCTCCTTTATAGAAATAAGCAAATAAACTCCAAATATTATGTTATATCCCCTTTAGGAGAAGTGTTTTGCTATTGAGTATCATTTGGAAACATGATATAGCATTAGACAAACCAACCAATCATGTTACTTGATTGGTTTGACTCAATTTATCCCGAAAAGGTCATTTATCGTTGACAAACCCAACTCGTTAAAGACTAATTTCCCCGATTGTTCTGCTTATTGCACTTTATTGCAAAAATCACAGAGCTCTTGATAGCCACACGATTTATTTCAGAGTTGCCCAAAATGTTTTATAAAGTATTTTGGTTGAGGCTGCAAAATAAAAAAAATAATTTCACCACATGGTTTTGACTTATTAGTCTTTGAATATACCAGGTAACGAATTTGTATTCAAATTTAGCAAAAAGCATACAATTAATATTCATTTACACAAGTAAAATTAAAAAAATGTATATTTTTCCTTATTAATCTGGTAGAGTAATACAGAAATTATTGTAATAGTGAAAAAAGTATAAAGAAGTAAGTTGACCATTCGTGACCATAGCGGGAATCGAACCCTCAACTCCCAATTTTGAGGCATTTAACTCTAATTTTTATACTCTTCAATTGGACGTGCAGCATTACATTTGTTCTACCTTAATTACTACATTTTGCATTTATAATTGTGCTAATTTGTTTTAGAAATACACTTTTAAGGTCATTTTTGAAAGGTCGTCCACTAATTTTTGGAGGAGGACCCCACCCCCCACCCCCCACCCCCACCCTCTGATACATGACTGGGTAAAACCACAGACGCACCGCAGGTCAGCTAGATGCACTTTGCCTAGGACGTGACTCGAACCCACGCGGTGCGTGGCTAAGTTCCATTTATGTATAAACCATCGTTGAGTGCTGGGAGATAGTGAAATCGTGTGTTCTATTCGATCGATTGTTTCCAATGTTTTCCGACGACAAGTTGCATAGATATAGAGGCGGTAAACTTCATTTTAAGTGCTACCAAAATAGAAACTGCATTCTTGTGGGAAATTAAGTTGCAACTTGAAATAAAACAGCTTTCGCTAATAAAGAACTACAGCCGCAGCAATTTTGTAGAAAACATATGCACGCTTAAAATATGGCAAATATTTTCATTTATCGAAGCTAAACTTAATCAGTAGAGACAAAAAAAATCGTTCAATGTGGTATCCGACAGTTTGGACCAAAATTTCTTCCCTCAAAATATCAAGTAAGTCATTGTTACCTGAAAGGTCCTGCAAAATGCTGTTCATTGATGTCCGTAATTTTTGTGAACAGCCAAAAATAAATCAGCACAGGTATTTCCTATCTGAGCCACGCTGCAGTGATAGCTATTGATTGATACACTAAGAAAACCACGTGACAACTTACTTTTGAGATTACGTTATATAGTCATCCGGATCATCCGCTCTGACGTCAATATCTATTTTTAGCACAGACCCTTATCGAGCTTTTTATTCCCTGGAAAGAATACACTCAATGCGTTGTTTTTCGCGATAACTTCTAACAATTCAGTTAGTGTTCAAAATCGTATCTATTAAGACTAAAGTATGGGTTTGTACAAAAAGCTTTGCCCAAATTTCTAAAAGCAATGGTTCGATTGTGTTGTATTTGTTTGATATAGGAAACTGCTCGATACCACCTTTAAACACTGAAAACGAGGATAATGGACTTTTCAGCTTTCACCATTTTCTAAGTATTTTCCCCAAAGAAACTAACATGCCTATCTGGTGTAATGTCTAGACATCTAGTTCAGGGTGACCACCTGGAAGATATCACCACGTGACATCGATAATTAGGTTAATTAATTATAATGTGTAATTTAGGTCAAGTGGTTAAGTTGATACGATGCACCCGGGTTATTTTATTAGGTTACCTAGAATTGAAATAGTCAGCCCATGTTGCAATTCGCATCAATAAAAAGATAAATAAGTATCATAAAGATAGTACGTGCAGTAACAGACAATATCATGCATACACATTTATGATAATAGTAATTTAATTAGACAATTCGCAACAGGGTTAGAGAAACTTGGTCACGACCTAATTATACTGGCATTTATTTGCAACAGACATGCAAGTATGTCCAAAAGATAACGTCCAAGTTTTATCAAAGGCATAACAGGTATGTGATTGTCCATTTAGTGTGGATCAAACAACTAGCCGCAAGCTGCGTGGACCGATGCGCTATCTACCGTACTATCAAGTTTGGAAAATGAGTAAGATTTGTATAGAAATTTTCTACAAATCGAGACAGACAATCAATGACAGCACAGGGATGGATCCGGGGTTTGGATGGTGGCGGGGGTGGGTGGGTGGTTTTGGATTCCCCCACCAACCAAGTAAAAAAGTAGAGTTGTGATGAAAACACATACATGTAAGCTTAAAAATATTAAGCTTTTAAAGTAAATTTTGTCTGTTGACTGCTTAGGTCCCTCACGGTGAGTATATATATCTGCGATAAAGTAGAATGGATGTTGATTCATACGACCCCCCCCCCCACATTTTCTGGATCCGCCCCTGTGACAGAAGGAAACCTATGGGAGACTGTCTTACAGACTGAAGGAAAACAGAAACAAGAAAAAGTTGACGCAGGGCCTCAAAGTCCCCGGAATATAATGTAAAAATAGAATGGTGTAAACAGAGCAGTCAACAAAAGAAAATATTTAAGCAACACAGTTGCATATATAAGCCTTGACAATCTTATACCTCGGACCAAAATGTACGCTATAAATTAACAGAACAACTCATTTAGTATATATACAGGTCCTCTTTTAATAAATAAGCCAGCATCCAAATCAACCATACAATATCCCTAATACACGATAATTTACCCTTTAATACTAAAGAAAATTTCCCGAATTGTTGATCTATGCGCGTCTTTGTTGGTCATTTTCGATCATTACAATGTTAATTCGTACCGATATTGTTTCGTATGTATGCTCGCTTACTTTGTCAAACTCCGCACAGGGTTTACGACATCGCTACACTCGCTTAAAACCACTGCCATCATACAAAATCACGTGACGATAGTCAGATTAGCTATGACGTCTTTGCCTGCCAACAGAGACTGCTGACACTCGATCTTTTTGGGTTTCGCTCTTATGGAGGAGTCAAACTCCGTTATTACTTTGTGAATTTCTTCAACAGTATCCATTAATTGTTTACATTGAACCGGAGTAACACTGAAATTTCGCCCTCGGTGAAAGGACGGAAATGGCCGAGTTGTTACGATTGTAGTGATAAATACATTCTTTTTTCTTTCTTTATCGTTAGAATTTTTTTTTTCATCCATTGTAAGTCGTTTTTCTAACATACCCATTCATTCCGATTGTCATTTTACTGAAAAAAAAATTAAAAGTAAAAAAATCAAATCCTTCCAGATCTGGAAGGATTTCTGTGTGGTGGCAGAGATTCTCCTTACTGAAAGAGGGAGATCACTGCGTTGGAGATTGTTACTTTGTATGTATTGATCCAAGTATGTATTTTAGGGCGCCATATAAGTCGTTATTACTGGTTATTAAATGTAACCATATTTAAAACCATATAAAATGTGTATCTCTGTTATTCATAGCACATCAACTTTAGTCGGGGAATTTAGACATCTATCTGTTAATTCGTAAGTGGCACATTTTACATTAGCACTGCTAGACCGCAGTCCCGGGTGCGTTTGGCCGAGGTCACATGAGTGTCTGGAAATTCAAATCGGATGGAAAAGGTTCAACTACAGTACAATATGCGTGTGAATTAGCTTGTTGTACCATTTCTGCATTAAATGCGTAGGCACTAAATACATAGTAGAATAAAAAGTACAATAAGACAATTTAAAGCCTAACAAAACTTGAATGACGAAGAAATTTTACAATTTTCTATTAAAATGCTTCTGTATAAGTCTGTGATAATTAGTCTTCTGCCACTGTATACGAATTAGTACAGTCATGTAATACCGAAACAAGGATCCACAATTGATATTAGTAAGGTTTTAACTGTGATTTTGTCACAGTTCTTACGTTAATTATTTTTAGCTTTAGTGGTTGTTGGTTTTAGAATCAAAAGAAAACAATAAAGAAAAAAGAGAAACCGATAGTGTGAGCCAGAGAAAGAGAAGAGGAGAGAGAGAGAGAGAGAGAGAGAGAAAGAGAGAGAGAGAGAGAAAGAGAGAGAGAGAAAGAGAGAGAGAAAAAAGAGAGAGAGAGGTAGAAAGAGAAAGAGAGAGAGAGAGAACAGAACGGAACAGAGAGGGCAGAGATGGAAAGAGAGAAGGAGAGAGGAGATGGAGATTAATAGAGAGAACAAGAAAGGAAGGGAGAGAGAGAGAGAGAGAGAGAGAGAGAGAAAGAGAGAGAGAGGGCGGGAAGAGAGATACTTTGGTTACTTACGACAGTCGTTTCGGTACAGTATCATAAGCTGCAGAACCAGCGTTGTGCACATGATTATTGCCATTAACCAACTGACTTTCACAGTCGTCATGTTGACCGGTTTTAGTTAGTTCGTCTGCGACCACGACAGAACCTGACAAGAATACTTTCAAAATTATAATCTATTTGAATAATAAAATCCATGTAAAACACAAAAGGCTTGGCAAACACATACTGAAATTAAATGTACTTTCCATAAAAATGGCTCGACATCACGCACTCACGGTAGGCTACAGGTACTACCGAGTTATAATCTACTTCCCAGCTACTGATAGTTCTTATCATCATATATTCATACGGTTGACATTTCAGGCTGATCTCTGGTATGTCGAGTGTTAGTTTAATAGCTCTGTCGGTCGGCTTATTCGAACGAAAACACAGCAATGACCAATCGACTTTCTGTGTTGACACAGCGAACACCTGCACAAAATGACCAAAGAAAGAAAGGGTGTGTCAGTAAGCCGAATCACACAGTTCTGCTGTTCATTCTTGCAGAAGTTACAATGCCTGCTGCTATTGTCTTTCTACGAATCCCACTTACACGTTAATACATATCATCACCGGATAATTGACCTTTCACCAGTGGGCACTTTTATTGTGTCCATATGTTTTAATTTAACGACAAATTAAATAAGACAGTATTCACTGCGCTCTAAGCGCATGAAGACGTACTTACAAAAAACATAAGGTACTATTTTTAAGGACGTAAATTCACTAAACCATCAATTATTTTACAGTTATCATACACATTATCAAACAGAAGTTTTTGTTTTTCAGTATTCTTTCTTCTAAATTTAAACAATAAATGAATGGTACTACATTAACTTTGATTCACTCTGTAAAACCAGTTAAGCCATTTTACGAATACTAATGTTTATTCAAATTAATGGTTACCTTTTTTCCAAATTTACTCATCAGTCGCAATCTATGTCCAATCCTTTTCCACAGTTTCACGTCACTGTCCAGATCACCTTTGGTAAGTCTGTCGTCTCTATTCTCTGCACCGTACCTCAATCAAACACGTCTGCAGTAACTCACTGCGTGGCTATAAAGGCCACATCGGGTGTTCGTCCAGCTTGTCTATTCTCCGGTGAACAATGCCGTCTGCAACGTGTGAAAGTAAGAATCAAGGCAGGTAAACAAAATTCAAGGACATGTTTAAACGGCCGATACATTTCTAACGATGTGCCAGTTGGAAAATTGACATTAAAATATGGCCGTGGCCGTGAACGTAAGTAAAGAGCTAGGTCAACAATCATATTTGGACGTAGTCAATATGATCCTGATGTCTGTGATAAAATGATTAATAGTGAAATAGCATAAGCTTAAAACTATATTATAACAAACAGAGTCCGAAACAGTTGATATTTACAAACAAAATATTTCGGTAAATTACATGTAGAAATATTCGAAGAATGCCCACCCAAAAACTAATAAAAGTAGAGAACATGCCCACTTATTAATGAATATTTCACAAATGTGTTCCAGTATTTTGAAATAGAAGGTCATTGTTCGACTTTCAGTTGGGTTTAATGCAGCATCTTAACGGGTCTTTGTTCCCACATAAAATGGAGTTAAAGGCGGGCCGCTTAATTAAAGCATGCATTATTAACGAATCCGTGCTTTTCTTTGATTTGAACGTATCGTCGAAAGACCAATAAATAAACACAGTTTTCGTCCATCTTGCAAACGGAAGATTTTGTAAACTTGAGCATTAACCAAATAATCAATGTTTTGTTGTTGTCGTTAGGTTGAACCAGACTAGACGAAATTCTGATTTACGCTTTAATCTTAGCCAGCACAATATTCTAGCGAATTCCATAAACTTATCTCCCTTTATAACAATAGACAACAAAGAAACCATGTTAATAAATTGAAAAGAAAAAAGCAACAACAAAAATCCATTGACCATTTCTTACTTCCTTCTTTGGTAGGTATTTGGTGGACAGTTTCTGTAGACTTTTATTTTAGATTTTCCTGCTTTTTAAACATTTGAGACGATATAAGACTGCAAAGTGCACACCGAATTGCATCTTATTGATTGGGATAAGAATGAGATAAATTGCTTGAGCATTATCTTAAAAACAAGCAACAAAAAATAAATTAAGAATATTTCTTATATGAAGTATATGGAAACACAGACCCACAAGGGAGGTAACTACTACTGTTCTTTCATTTCGAGAATGGGGAATTATTATACGGTTTTTAAATATGAAACGTGGGATGCATGTTCATTAAATGAAATTGACGGATTGCTTTCATATGCTGCTTATTCCGGTTGAAGTAGATGCTCATTAAACGTTTAATATGTTTCATCAAGCGCATAAGTCCATACATCACGGCAATTTAGACATAATGGATCACTATTGTAATTATTAATTTAAAGGTTTATGTATGACATTTACACAAAACGTATGTTCGAAGTTTGTACACAGAAGTCAATGTCGCATGGTTACTTCAATTCGGAAACGTTCGTTTATTATTCCGTCGTCATTCTCCGACAATCGGAACTCCTCGGGTAATTCCGTCCTCGGGACAATCATCCCTCGGATGTATCTGGTGCAATAATACTTAATGAAATCACGATCGTTTTGTTCGCCGGAAGTCGGAAGAAGAATATGCCTAAGTAGTTCGCACAAAACATAAACACTGCCATCGTTTGACAGCTGCGTGTATGCTGCGCTTGGTAAATAAAAATCGGACGATTTAAATTTGAAGCCGCAACAAATTGAAGTTTTACTGGCATCGTACTGTAGTGAGCTGTCACCCGAGCTGCCACCTTTGTTTTGACGTCTGTCTCAAAAGAAGTCCCATTTAGATAAATGGTCGAGGTGATCCGACTACCTACATACATCCGAGAGATGATTTTTTGACGTTTTTATTTTTTCAATTTTTGGAAGCAACTGTACGCACGTGCGTAAGTGCGTAAGCCCATGCACGCCCCTGGTAAAGAAGAATTATATGTCTGAAACATTATATTTTACTTAAAATCTAATTCTTTCGTGATACAGAAACATCCCCAAAAGCCACCACGTACAATCTAGAAATACATGCCCCCGGACCAACACCCAACCTTCCCCAGCGGTCGGGCGTACACATTATACCATGCCTAGCTATGTCCCTGACCGGTTTTTTTTTGAATTTGTTGTTGTTGTTATAATTGTATTATTTTTGTATCCACGTTTTTTAGGACGCTGAGGGTCTGTTTGTAGGTGGAACTTTGTAAAATACTTTACATGATACCATTAGAAACCACAATGCCATCCAAAATTGTTTTCTAAATCTAGAATACAAGTTATCAACTTTGTACTTGTGCATGAACTATTTATATGTACCTGACTGCTGATTGTCCATTTAATCTTAATTAGTAACATCTGGCTAATTAAAGTTTCAAAGAAATCAAACTTAAAGCCTACCTGGTCATTCTTAATTTAGATGCAAGGCACTTTATTTTGGAATTGTGTCATTATCACGCCATTCAATGTTCTGTTTATAAGGTAACTGGTGTATGCACATGATAAATGATCAGAGATATATTAGGGCTGTTGAACTCTAAACAGTTAAAATTGCTAAAAAGCGTCGAAATTATGTTGGTTTCCAAAAAATTAAGATTTGTGTGTGTGTGTGTGTGTGTGTGTGTGGGGGGGGGGGGGGGGGGGGGGGGTTAAATATATTGCAGCGACCAATTATAATCATTATAGCGACGTACAGCTTTTTGGTGGAGGAAGACCCCAGACAAATATCTGGGTAGAACCACCGGCGTACCGCAAGTCAGCTGTAAGACCTTCTCACATTAAGTCGTTCGCCCCGACCGGGACAAACCCTTAATCTATTGATTGGCGGCAGCATGTTTACATAATCTCGTTATCAGAGTTACTATTTGAATCATGTATTTATTGTGACTCGAAAGATTTCTTTTTTTTTGAAAAAAAATAAAATAAAATAAAGTAACACCAATAATAAATAAAAACGCCTTAAAATATAAAGCCACAAGCCTGATCGTCTGCTGCACTCAGACGCTGCATTTACTTTTTATTTAATCTATATAAGACATTTGAAACCTTCAAGACCACCCTTCCTGCAAGTGAACTCGAGGTTTCGTTTCGCTTGCGGCTCCCTGCTTATTTTTAAAGCATCCTTTTTATTTTCGTAGTGCAACAGCATAACGTTTAGGCGAAGATAAGATTACTGGAATAAAACGCCTCTTTGTTTACCTTATGCAGGGAGGCGGGTGAGTATAGATTACTTGTCCCTTGCTCTGATTGAAGCTGGGAACCGGACCGGATACTGATTAGTCTGAAATGCATGTTATTTGCTACGCATATGGGCTCTGAAAGAAGTTGGGAATAAGAAAAATGCATGTTAGTCTGGATCACATGCCCCTTGCTACGCTGAATGCCCTTTAGAGAAACTGGGAACCAAAGAAAGTCTGGATGGCATGTCCTTTAAAAAAGGACATTTTTAGATCCAAACAAGAGGGTGGTTAGTGTGAATCACGTGCTCCCGGCTACGTGGAACAGAAGGGCTCTGTTGATAGTACCAGTGTACCAGACAAGAGGGTGGTTGGTCTGGATTACATGCCTCTTACTACGCGGAACAGAAGGGCTCTGCTAATAGCACGGCGTACCAGACAAGAGGGTGGTTGGTCTGGATTACATGCCCCTGACTACGCGGAACAGAAGGGCTCTGCTAACAGTATCGGTGTACCAGACAAGAGGGTGGTTGGTCTGGATTACGTGCCTCTTACTACGCGGAACAGAAGGGCTCTGCTAATGGTATCGGTGTACCAGACAAGAGGGTGGTTGGTCTGGATTACATGCCTCTTACTACGCGGAACAGAAGGGCTCTGCTAATAGTATCGGTGTACCAGACAAGAGGGTGGTTGGTCTGGATTACGTGCCCCTGGCTACGAGGAACAGAAGAGCTCTGCTCATGGTATCGGTATACCAGACAAGAGGGTGGTTGGTCTGGATTACGTGCCCCTGGCTACGAGGAACAGACGGGCTCTGCTCATAGTATCGGTGTACCAGACAAGAGGGTGGTTGGTCTGGATTACATGCCCCTGGCTACGAGGAACAGAAGGGCTCTGCTAATAGTATCGGTGTACCAGACAAGAGGGTGGTTGGTCTGGATTACGTTCTCCTGGTTACGAGGAACAGAAGGGCTCTGCTCATAGTATCGGTGTACCAGACAAGAGGGTGGTTGGTCTGGATTACATGCCCCTGGCTACGAGGAACAGAAGGGCTCTGCTAACAGTATCGGTGTACCAGACAAGAGGGTGGTTGGTCTGGATTACATGCCCCTGGCTACGAGGAACAGAAGGGCTCTGCTAATAGTATCGGTGTACCAGACAAGAGGGTGGTTGGTCTGGATTACATGCCCCTGACTACGCGGAACAGAAGGGCTCTGCTAATTGTATCGGTGTACCAGACAAGTGGGTGGTTGGTCTGGATTACATGCCTCTTACTACGCGGAACAGAAGGGATCTGCTAATAGTATCGGTGTACCAGACAAGAGGGTGGTTGGTCTGGATTACGTGCCCCTGGCTACGAGGAACAGAAGGGCTCTGCTCATAGTATCAGTATACCAGACAAGAGGGTGGTTGGTCTGGATTACATGCCCCTGGCTACAAGGAACAGAAGGTCTCTGCTAATAGTATCGGTGTACCAGACAAGAGGGTGGTTGGTCTGGATTACGTGCCCCTGGCTACGAGGAACAGAAGGGCTCTGCTAATAGTATCGGTGTACCAGACAAGAGGGTGGTTGGTCTGGATTACGTGCCCCTGGCTACGAGGAACAGAAGGGCTCTGCTAATAGTATCGGTGTACCAGACAAGAGGGTGGTTGGTCTGGATTACGTGCCCCTGGCTACGAGGAACAGAAGGGCTCTGCTAATAGTATCGGTGTACCAGACAAGAGGGTGGTTGGTCTGAATTACATGCCCCTGGCTACAAGGAACAGACGGGCTCTGCTAAAAGTATCGGTGTACCAGACAAGAGGGTGGTTGGTCTGGATTACGTGCCCCTGGCTACGAGGAACAGAAGGTCTCTGCTAATTGTATCGGTGTACCAGACAAGAGGGTGGTTGGTCTGGATTACGTGCCCTAGCTACGAGGAACAGAAGGGCTCTGCTAATAGTATCGGTGTACCAGACAAGAGGGTGGTTGGTCTGGATTACATGCCCCTGGCTACGAGGAACAGAAGGGCTCTGCTAATTGTATCGGTGTACAAGACAAGAGGGTGATTGGTCTGGATTACGTGCTCCTTGCTACGCCTAGAAGGTCTCATGTTGTATTGGAGTACCAAAGAACAGAGTGGTTAGTCTGGATTGCATGCTCCTTTGTCCACAGAAGAGCTCCGACAGTATCGGTGTACCAGGAAAGAGGGTGGTTAGTCTGGATTGCATGCTCCTTGCTCCACAGAAGAGCTCATGTTGTATCGGTGTACCAGTAAAGAGGGTGGTTAGTCTGGATTGCATGCTCCTTTGTCCACAGAAGAGCTCCGACAGTATCGGTGTACCAGGAAAGAGGGTGGTTAGTCTGGATTGCATGCTCCTTGCTCCACAGAAGAGCTCATGTTGTATCGGTGTACCAGTAAAGAGGGTGGTTAGTCTGGATTGCACGCTCCTTTGTCCACAGAAGAGCTCCGACAATATCGGTGAACCAGGAAAGAGAGTGGTTAGTCTGGATTACGTGCTCCTTGTTCCGCAGAAGAGCTCATGTTGTATCGGTGTACCAGCAAAGATGGTGGTTAGTCTGGATTACGTGCTCCATTGCTACAAAGACAGTCTCTATTTATATCGTTGTAACAGAAGGACTCTGACAAAAAACTGAACCAGAACTGAATCTGGTGAGTCTGGATTTCTTATCTTTCCAATCCAGATGGATCTTGAAAGAGCTGGGAAATTGGAAAGAGGTTAAGTTAAGTGCTTTTTACTACGTAGGAGAACCCAGACAGAAGCTGGGAGCCAGACAAGAGGCTTGTTAGTCTGGTTCGGTCACACATTTAGCTAGTGAAGTATAATGTGAGATAAAGATGAATAGTTTGGATAGTGTTAATTTAATAGATGTTAATTAGTAATTCAATTATATTTAAATGCTACGTGTATGTTTTAGTATGCATAGTTACTTTTTACCTTCGCGTACTTATCTGCCTTGCATTATTGCATATAATTCGTAAGTGAAAGCTTAATTATTAGCATTTATATAAAGTTTTCAGACTAAAACAAAATATCTTAAAACAAAGGTGTTTGATATACATGTACCTTTAACAACATAATAAATCTCTTCGTCTTTGATACCTTAAGAACCTGGGCATGTAGCAGGCATATGTGTGAGAATAACGAACGGTTACTGTGCGTAGGGAGATGAGTAGGGCCCTGACAAAAGTTGGAAACAAGACAGCCGCATGTACAATATAAGGAATTTCCGGAATTTATGTGATTTTTTTTAGAAATTCTAGTCTTGTTCTTGACACGGTGTCCGAACTCAAGCTTTTAAAATATCGACTTATATAAATCAGTGGCGGATTTCGACAGGCGGATTTCGACATGCGGATTTAGACAGGCGGATTTAGCCAATTTAATAAACTAGCATAGGCAAGGGTTTAATTAATAATATTTCAAGAAAATCACACCCCCTCCCCGACCAAACCCCTTAAGGTAAACTCTGTATCCACTCTCTATGCGTGGGTCTCTAAGTCTATGCGACATCTTCAGTTGTGTTTGTTATTAAACTGAAGACAGAAAGCAATTGTACTTTCAGTTCTCTATAATTTGGTTCACCTCATTTTGATCGGGACATAACTTAAATTGGTCTTCTTGCTTTATTTAGATATGATTTATGTAATTGTGTACCGCCACACAAGAAAACAACAACAAACAAACCATCTCATGAGCGAACAAAACAGGCCCGACAGCATAACCACCACAACAAGAACAAAAAACAACAACAAACAAACAAGCAAACAACCGAATGAACGAACAAAACAGGCCCGACAGCATAACTACCACAACAAGAACAACAAACAAACAAACAAACCAATGAACGAACAAAACAGGCCCGACAGCATAACCACTACAACAAGAACAACAAACAAACAAACGAATGAACGAACAAAACAGGCCCGACCACATAACCACCACAACAAGAACAACAAACAAACAAACAAAAAAAACGAATGAACGAACAAAACAGGCCCGACAGCATAACCTCCACAACAAGAACAAAAAGAAACACAAACAAACAAGCAAACAAACGAATGAACGAACATAACAGCCCCGACAGCATAACCACCACCACAACCATAACAAGAACAACAAACAAACGAATGAACAAGCAACAACTACAACACCAACAGCAGCAACATAAACTCTGTTCAAATCTGTGACAAAAATATAAATATGCATATTTATATAAATGTGAAAACGTTCAATAATACAGAAACAACTATTTGTCGTACCATGTACATCTCAAATACTTTACCGCATGTTAAAAGTTTACCTAAGCCTTTTATGATCCAGTGACCCAGAGTGCATTCGTTTTAACATAATCTCTACCGATCTATATTAATTAAGCTTAGCTGAGTTGTTTTATAAAACGCCTTAGATCTTATCACTCGACAATGCCTGTGGTTTAAGAACACGTCTAATGTTGTTTATTAACTTTGTTAAGCGGGAGTCAAAAAGCTGCTTTTACCTTCTGCATGTAAGCTAAAATCGGAAATTAAAGTCGTTATTTAAGGTTCTGGACCTGTAACTAACTTCGGTAAACATCGGGACTCGGTATGATCCGGTTTTATTTGAATAGCATTCGTCGTAAAGTTTCCTATTTGCTATTTTTAGTAGTTTTTCACCACCCATTTTTCAAAAAATTTACGAAAAACGTGTAAAGTGGTTTATTTCAAATATTTCCCTCAAGCCAGCCAAAATCAGTAAAGAGAAGGTTTTCATGTAATAAATCAGAGTTTTACATACATATTTCCATCTCTTATACCAACTGTAGGTGATTTTTGTATAAAGGAGTATAATCTGTAATTGACCATTTTGACGTTATTTTTCGCTATAAATTCTCTTGCAGTTTCATTATAGTAACCTTTACAAATTCTTATAAATTTTATTAGGAACAGTAAAATGCCTTTAAAATCTCATATTATGGGCAGTTCATATTGCAGAAAATTTTAAAACTAGTTGTATGTGTCTAACTAGCTTCAAACTTGAGATATTTGCTTTTATAGATAGAGTAAATTTTTAAACACACCCCAAAACTCGGATTTTTGCTCGTGGGTACATGTATGCAAAGTTCTGTAATTTTTATTAGGAACGGTAAAATGCCTTTCAAATCTCATATTATGGGCAGTTTATATTGCAGAAAATTTTAAAACTAGTTGTATGTGTCTAACTAGCTTCAAACTTGAGATATTTGCTTTTATAGATAGAATTAATTTTTAAACACACCCAAAAAACTCGGATTTTTGCACGGGGTACATGTATGCAAAGTTCTGTAAATTTTATTAGGAGCGGTAAAATGCCTTTAAAATCTCATATTATCGGCAGTTCATATTGCAGAAAATTTTAAAACTAGTTGTATGTGTTTAACTAGCTTCAAACTTGAGATATTTGATTTTATAGATAGAGTAAATTTTTAAACACACCCAAAAAAATCGGATTTTTGCTCGGGGGTACATGTATGCAAAGTTCTGTATTTTTATAAGTATTTTTCCAAAGTGTAATCTTATTGTTCTGATTTATCATTACATGATTGTGTAACAGGAACATTGGTAAAAATTTGAATATAGAACAGTAGAATTTGAAAAAATGGTACTTTTTCATTTTTTGTTCCAGCACAATTTACGGTGTTTTTGAAAATCAAGGGTCACTTTATAAAAATGTACATAACTTGAGTTACAAACGGTAAACTTCCTAAAAAATTCACCGTACGATGTGTTTTATAGTACAGATTCAAGAAACAGTATCATTATAAGGATTGTGAAAGGTCACCATTACAGGTCCAGAACCTTAAAAGCAATCGAAATTTGAATGGTTGGCTGAGAGATAAAATCTATTTTCGCTCTAGTGGCTATATGTACATGAATACGCCATAAAGCTCCGGATTTTGTAGTAGGTTAAATTACGTTTATTCTACGGTTGTTTACTTTCAAGTCAAAGTAATACAATGCAGCAACTGCAGAAGATTTTTTTTTTAAAAGAAACATGGTGCTAAAGAGAAAAAACAAAGGGAGATAATGATTAACAAAGAAAACAAAAAGATAAAATGTACAAATAAACGATGAACAGTAATAAGAGGGCGAGAAGAAGATGAAAATATACAAAACGTTACTAAATAAAACTCAATCAAAATGACCATAATTGTTCATAAATATGGGTGTTGACAAATAGCGAAGGGGATGGAAAGCCGACGCCATGTTTCTGCTCACCCACTTCACTTCACAATGAGCCGAACTTATATTTAGTTTCCTTTTTCAAGCTGTTGAACTTAAACTAACAAAAAAAAAAGTAATAAAAGCAGCCTCGCCAGCTTTGAAAGAAAACTAGTAATACTAGAAGAAGGAAAAATAAGCATTATAAAATATGAACAAATACACATACAAGGAAATGCATATACTAAATATGGACGTTCAGTAGTCACAAGTAGGAAAACTATATAAAACAACAGCAGCCGACATCATTGATTTAGCATTTACAACAACAAAAACTGCAGTTGCTCCTACCACCATTATTAAATCGACAACAGCTGCCAGGATATACTTAAGTTCTACCACAATTAAATTAATACATGTATAGTTGCGTCTTGAAATTTAAAATAAACTTTAGACAGGACAGGAAACAAATGCAAAATAGCAAAATCAGTCACCGAAACCTCTGCATTAGTATACTTATTCGACAACATCCGAATTAGGCCAACTTAAGCAGGTGAGAAAACGAAAACATCATACCTTAAGATGTATCCGAACCCAGAATCGTATGTGGCAACATCCGAAGTCTGTTTACGTCACTATAAGTCAAAATGCAGCATGCTTTTAATGTCCGCTTTACAATACACGTTAGTCTGGGTTGTTAGTCGATGTACATACTGGAGTCAGTACACGACATGGTGGGCAAACAGAACCGTACTGAACACACTGGCTTGCTAGTTTACATGTAAAGAATTATCTAATACCTATGGACAATGTCGACATTAGTGTGGTTATTGATTTAAACCTTTCCCAAGTTATTATGGGGCTGTCAGGTAGCATCAGTCAGGTAACATATGGGCCTTTTGTGAGTATTAAATGTAATATCAGAGCTTATGTGTTCATGTATCATGCCAATATTATGTCTGAATAGAAAGTTGCACAGGCATCATCATCATCACCATCACCACCTTCATCATCATCATCATCATCATCATCATCATCATCATCATCATCATCATCATCATCACCATCACCACCTTAATCATCATCATCATCATCATCATCATCATCATCATCATCATCAACAACAACATTATCATCATCATCACCTTCATCATCACCATCACCACCTTCATATTCATCATCATCATCAACAACAACATTAACAACATTATCATAAACTTGTGCCTCCTAAGCGTCATCATCATCGTCTTGACATCATCATCATCATCATCATCATCATCATCATCATCATCATCGTCGTCGTCGTCATCATTAACAACAACAACATCATCATCATCATCATCCGATAATCATCATCATCATCATAATCATCATCTTCATCATCATCATCGTCGTCGTCGTCATCATTAACAACAACAACATCATCATCATCCGATCATCATCATCATCATCATCATCATCATCATCATCATCATCATCATTATCGAAATTTTCTTACTACTTCTCTGACATATATATGTATGTGTCGAAAATGCTCGAAACAACAGTAACTAAATTAACTAAAATTAAAATGGGATTGGGCGATTGACATTTTACAACTGCTGCAGGTATGACTAACAAATGATAACGATAATACCCGAGGATTTACGAGTGTGATTTGATAAATAGCGTGATCACTCAGAATGTACGCGACATATATCTTTGAACGAGCCCATGACTCTAGCGCATGACTAACGATGGGCATAGTCATGTTACGTTTATAAATAAAAACACAAAATGTTACTTGTACAAACACATGCAGATGTAACTGGATATATTGCTAGAGACACACCAAGGGTCGTAATTATAGAGATTCTTAGTTAACTTTACTTATACTACTTAAGCTAAGAATCTTGAACCTATGATGTAGTAAACTTTCTTAAGTTTCATTTCTTAAGTTTCATTAAAATTAACCATAAAAATGTCGTTCTATCTTTCAAAATTAAAGAAAGTTTCTTAGTTTAAGTGAAACAGTGCTAATCTAGATCTAAGTAATTTGCCTAAACCTGGCGCACCCTGCTAGCAGACCAGGTGTAAGGAAGAATGTTTATTGTATAAAGTTGTTGTTACAATGGAAAAGATCTTTCTAGGCTTTATGACAGCGGGTGTGGGGTGATTTAAGGCGTATAAATATATTTAATTAATTTCAAAATGACTGTCACACCTTAAAGGTGATATCCGACAGTTTGGACTAAAAAAATATTCCTCAAATAACCAAATAAGTCATTGTTACCTAAAAGATTTTGCAATATGCTGCTAATTGATGTCATAGATCAGTGTGAACAGTGAAACATAAATCCCAATTACCTCATTGTAAACATGTATTTAATCTCTGAGCCACGCTACAGAGATAGCTATTTTTAACTAG
This sequence comes from Sinonovacula constricta, assembly GCA_007844125.1. Classification (NCBI taxonomy): domain Eukaryota; kingdom Metazoa; phylum Mollusca; class Bivalvia; order Cardiida; family Solecurtidae; genus Sinonovacula; species Sinonovacula constricta. Next base: position 29,057,607 of record CM017568.1, on the reverse strand, counting down.
GAAAATCACGTAACAACTCACTTTTGATATTACGTTATATCGTCATCCGGCTTATCCGCTCTGACCTCGGTATCTATTTTCATCATAATCGTGCATATTTACAGATTTGGAATGAGGAAACTTTTATAAGAGTGTTTTATCGCGATTTGTACAGTCTTAAGATGTAGGCCATATTCAAAACCGTTGTCACTTATACTAAAGTATGAGTTTATGCAAAAAATATTCATTAAGCCCCCGAAGCAGTGGAAAGGCATTGTAACATGAATTTGATACAGGTAAACTGTCGGACACCACCTTTAACGTTGTCGTTACTCATAAAGAGAGCAATATTTATTTAATGGGTGGACGCATAAAAATTACAAGTAGGCATGGTTTAAAGGTAAGCGAAAAAAATGGTGTATGAGAAATGACACACCAATGAGCTGCAACGGGGTTTTAACAATAATATCACATACCCTTCGAATTTAAAGCGTTTTGATTGGTCGAGCGTTGGTCATGTGCGAGTCAATATAGTGATAATGACTCGAGAATGTTTTCACGTGAGCACCGAGAATATAATACTGACGGTCGTGTTCTTTTTACGCGCACTATTGGTTAGACGCCACTAAATAATATATTCTATTCTATAGTGAATCGCGCAAAGATGGATACAAATTGCACCATGACCAAGTTTTGATGTACCCCCATAACCATATATAGGTGAAACGAGCTATTTATTGTCTATCAGAAAGATCCTAAAATAAGGCAACTTTTGCAACTTGTAAGAAGGTTCTGCTTCATAGAATGCGCATACCGCCAAATTGCCAGTCGATAACCGCCAAGTTTCAATGAAATATGTACTTCCTGTAAAAGTGGATCAGTCCATTATTGTCCATAGGGATAAAAGGATATTGCTTTCTTTTAATTCTACATAGTTTTAGTTTCTTTTGACACCAAACGATTGTGATTATCTTTAAAACGGGAAATTTAAGGCCAGAACATAGCAACAGACTGTTACTAAAGAGAAAAAGTCCATCTCACACATTCCACCTCCGGTCGGTATTTAGTGTAACCACCCATATTGCTACAACAACATGGCATCTGATAAAAGAAATCGTCAGGTTTTCAGTTTGTCCGTAATGATTTGGTAATATTTAGTGAAAATGTGACCAAGAAAACAACAACAAATGTAACCTTGGTAGTAGTAAATGCTTTTCGTGATAATCTGTCGAGGAAATGAACGTTGGCGAATTAGAACGACATCTTTAAATGTTTTATATTAAATGCAAAGCACGTGTGGCTCGTTGTACAAAAACAACAATGAAGTGTAATTTAATAGGATATTTGATATAACATGTAAAGACTTATGTTTCGGTCAATATATAATTTTGCGGACCTGGCTCATATGATATTGACCTCGAACTGCGTCCTCGGTCAATATGACATTAACCAGGTCCTTATTGATCTCAACACAAGTCTTTGTATAATGTCACATACCCTTCGAATTTAAAGCGTTTTGATTGGTCGAGCGCTGGTCATGTGTGAGTCAATATAACGTGAATGATATTGACCTCGGACTGCTTGTGAGGCAATGAACAAGCTCTAGCAGAAACATAGTATAAACACTCTCCTAAAAATGAAGATTCACAAAATGGACACACATCATGTTATTGCTTCACACCTTCTCTCATTGAATATCACGTGTAATACATTTGTCATTTCGTTCTTTAATAAAGTAAAGACGATCAATTTATTCGTTTATTAAGTGTGTGTACCAGGTAAGTAGCGAGATTCGTTACAAATGCTTACCTGAAGAGAAGATTTGTGTTATACTTACAGTGACTTTCTACTACAAAATATTAATCAAATGTTAATATACTTCTTTGCTTAACATTGTGTATTTACTATTTTACATTTTAAAATTTCAATATTATTTCAACGAATATTTAACTGTATATGATTTTATGACCAATTCACACTACTTTTATTATTGAACTTCAAGACATTTGTCACTACATATAGGTCCATAGGGCCGGGCCTACTGTATTTCATAGTATATGTACATGTATTGATGTATGCTTATTTGTACATATGTCACAATAATAAATAAACATTTGCCTCTTTACTTTACTTTACCTTTACTTACTTACTTACTAACTTACTAACTTACTTACTCAAAAATAACTCATTTAGGCTATTTGTAAACTAATGGTTTCCATGGCAACCATTACGAAATTTTGATAGGATGGTGTGTTTAGAAAAACGCTTATAACTTTTCCAAAAATGGTAATAGACATATACAACAGGTACACAATTAAAGGTTATTGAATGACCATTATGGTCATGTGTCAATTATGCAAATAAGCACTTATGCATATTTAAAATTTTAATGAGAATCTAACAATAGACTTTATTTTTGAAAAGTTTACTATATTATTTTTATTTAAACGCAATATTCAAACAAATTCAAAAGATTCAAAAGTTATATAAATTCTCTATTTGTCTAACACATGTTAGTCTGAGTTTTATATTATAAGTATTTTTATGAATTATTTTACTTGTTTTCAGTCAAATTTTGCTTATTCAATCTTAATGCATAATTTGGATAGTCTGCTTATGACTTAACATAACTATGAAGAATAACTTGTATCATTCCTGAAGTGGAGGCTATCACTAAATGTAGAATTGAAATAATTAATTATACAAATTAGCCAACATGAATATTCATATATCTTAATGAGAATCTAAAAATATACTTTATTTTTGGAAAAGTTGATTAGATTCTATTTATTTAAAAGCAAATTTCAAACAAACTCAACAGTTTCTTAAGCTATATACATAACCCTATAAGAAAATGCAAATAGTTTTAATTAATCTATAATTTAAATTGACATTTTAGGTTAGTTTAAAGTCGACTGAAATGTGAGGATTCTCTCAGGCAGGGAATGTGGACAAGCATTGCTAACTCTTAGTAAAGCACGATAAAACTTGGATGACAATTGTAAACCCCAGCTTCTTAATGTTTTATGCTTATATACATTGTTATTTTTAATGAGAGCATGTGCCATGCAGATTTTTTCTTTTTGTCGCTGGCTTACTGAAAGTACGTATGGGGAATGTCGCGTTTTTATTTAAAATAAACATTCCATTTTCATCTCGTCTAAATACTATTCGTAACTTCACGGTATTATACGGGCAATTCCAGATGGCCGATGTTGTCCGAGAAGCACAAGTCCTCGAATCTGCCTTTTAAAATGCAGTTAGCGTCAGCAGAACAATATTACAATCTATTTTTATCATCTAATTCACATCTGCTGCAGATAAAAAGTCAGTGTCACAGGTGCTGTTTTCATTGTCAGATGACAGATTCATGCTTATGTACTGTTTGTTTTATGCAGTGGTGACAGTTTTCGCGTGGTAACAAGAATTCATGTTTTGTTTTTACGGCTATGAACTGCTGTTTAATGTGAGAACGAAAAATAACAACAATAACGATATTGTGATTGTTATAACAAATAACAAGCCGCCAACAATCACTGCACAAACAGAATAGAAGAATACTCCCGTCTTTAAAAATATACGCCCATTCAAGGTTTTGCTAAAGGTGCATCAAGTTTTACCATTGTCAAACAAGTTGACAAACCAACACAAAAACATCTTTTCACCGTTGTTTTTCCTGAGAAAGCTACATAAAATTTAGTTATAATGGCTTTAATGCTATCTTCTCCGCGACTCAACGTCGATTGCATGGATCGTTTTGTGAAGATCTAAATTTATTACATGTTTTAAATCGCTTCTTTAAAGGCAAACATGATAAATCATTAATAAAGTAAACGCCATTTCTGTTGATTGTTTAGAATGTTAAAAGGTCCGGATATGTAACTGCTTGGAGAGTACCAGTAGGTCGAACATCGACCCTGAGTGTGTGTCCCACTCGAGATCATGACACTTAAGAACATGTATTTTTGGGGTTTTACGGCACACTTATGAACATATAAAGGCAATATAATAATCTAAGAGGGGCGCCCGTGGCGAAGTGGTAGAGTCGCCGATGTATAACTCCTTTGACTGCTTAGCTTCTTACAGCGTAGGTTCGAGTCCCGTTTGGGGCCAAGGACTTCATGTGGAAAGGTCTTCAAAACTCCGGTGGTTCTATCCAAATATCTGTCTGGGGTATTTATATCAAAAGATCTGGAGGTAGCTTTAATCACCATTATTGGTCGATGCGGAAAGCCGGAAATAATAATGTAACCATTTATTTCGGGCTCATTTCCTGACGATGCCCTGGAGCGCGACGCCTATTATAGAATGCTCACTGAAATTTGCACATGGGGAAAGGTTTGCTCTGCGGGCTTTCTTAACCCGATAAAATATGGGTCTTAATTCGTTAAACGGCGTTCTATTTAATTTATTCATTTTTATCTTTATATTTTTTGTGTCTGTGACATTCAAAATAACTTTGAAAATTAACAATATGATACTAAGGAGGATAAATGCACTTTGCTGAAGAAAAATACTATCTGAACAATAACTGTGTAACGTGAGGCTGCGGCACATGTGCAATTTCTACCTGTACTCTTTAGATTTATAGTTAACATAAACTTCGCATCAACGACTTTTCTTGTAGGTGTATGTACATGTAGCAAGGTGTTTAAATTTTATACCTTTCCTTCTATTCCACATGTTACTTTAGGTTGCATTTTTATTACAAGCACAAATGTACTTTTTATTGGCACAAAAATGGCCGTTCTCTGACAAGTACAATAACAATACCACATTATTATCCCATCAAATTGTTTAACGTCGATTTCGTACATTTAAATACAATCGAGTAACAATCGAGAGACACTCATGGCCCAGTGGAACAGTCGCCGACTTGTTACTCTGACTTGAATTCTTTCACTCGGAAAGGTCTTCCGGCGGACCTGAAGTGCGCCGTTGGTTCTACCCAAACATTTGTCCGGGGTCTTCCTCCACCTAAACCAGCCGGACGACGCTGTAGTGACTACTGTTTTGCCACTGCGAGGTATATTTAAAATAAAATAAATACAACACTTAGTTACAGTAGTAACACCCTTAACACCCCCACCCCCAAATGGTAACTGCTATAAAGAGGTACGTACAACTAACCCGTATTGTTAGGTAATTCATCTATGCACGACATTTTTATTTATAGTTTACTTCGTGTGAGATGTTAATTTCATATGTATACATTAAGTGTTTGAATGACAGTACAGTTACATGCATATTATTAAGCGATTTGTCGCTAATTTAACACTTAAGTGCCCCGTGAATAACCTTATGAATATTGAAAAAGGAAGAAGGAAAAACACCAACTTTTAAAGAGTTTAGTTAGTATCACATGTTTTTATACTTTCGATCTTCATTGAGTTTTTGTATATTGTTCACAACGAACAGCCACTTACTCATTTAGTAAATAGGTATGCTTAAAAGGTGATTTATTTTACACACACTTTAACAAACGGCACCCAAAATATCATCTGTGGAATGATCAAGTACTTAGAGTAAGACTGCTATACATGAACTTCCCACTTACATCCAAGACTACTTGCTGTCGTTTTTTTCTGTCTTGAAATTTAGTTGAAGTGATATTTTTAATGAGATTTTATGTTATTTTCCTTTTTTTTCATAAAACGAATATCTTGTCTCGCGGTCAGTTTTAGAATTTTGGACAATAGCTACAACTTGCAGATCGGACCATTGAAGCCACTGTTATCATGTCATCACTTCTTTATTAGTTTAATTTAAATTGTTTTACAAATATGCTGACTAGTTTTCTAGTAATAGTATTTCGTCACATAAGAAACAGTCTGCCAGGTATTGCCAAGTTTACGTTTCCTTTAAAGGTGGCACCCGACAGTTTTCCTATATCAAAAACTTGTAACAGTATCTTACCATTCTTTAAGATAATTGGGGCTAATTTTACTCTAAAAAGCTGCGATTTTTAACACTACGCTGTGGAATTTTCGCTATAAACAGATATCGACGTCAGACCAGATAACACGGATAATGATATAATGTAGTCTTAAAAGTAAGTGGCCATGTGGTTTTATGGATTGTTTTTTTAAAAAAAAAGCTAACTGTGCAGCGTGGATCAGATAGGAATTGCAAGTTTGTAATAACGAGTGTAGTGTTGTGCTCCACATTTCACATTGTAGGAGGACATTAACAAGAAGCAGCATTTCGCGTGATCTTTTTCATGCGACTATTATTTATTAGTTTAAGAGAAGATAAATGATCAGAACTCAAGAATCCACCTTTAACGGTATATACATGTAAGCTCGGTCATCAACCATATCAGCAATATCAGTATTTAAGGTTACTGGATAGTGACAAATTTGTTAGTAGCAATCACTCTGAAAAGTTTAGTATAGTTTATATATGAGCTGTAGATTATAAAAAGCAAAAACAAAAAATCAGTGGGTTACCATTGAAATAATCATTTTATTGCCTCATGTGTATGGTTGATGTAAACAAGCAATGTTGCCATTTTCAGACATTAACTTTATTATATCATATCAACTATATTTTTGTGAAAAAAGGTAAACAAGCCTATATGGCAGTTTCTAACATTCAGCACAAGTAAAGCTTTCATTTAAAACCAAACAAGGCTATCCCTGAAGTGATAACTACAAAAATATCTCATAATAAATAAAAATAAAATACTTAATTAAACTTAAAAAATATAGAAAAACTATCAGAAAATACTTAATTTAGATGCAGAGTTCTTTAAACTTCTCATATAGATAGAACTTTTTATTCTGGTTAAAGTAAATACAAAAAATGTATGTGTTACCATGCAAACCGAAGAGCTATGGCTTGTCAAATATCAAAAAAATAATATTTTTAATTAAAAATATGCATAAAATATCACCTATTTTTATTTGAGATGCAGTAGTCTTTAAACTTTACACATAGATAGAAATCATTTTGTTTTACATATAAATAACAAAAAATGTAGATTTTACCTTGTAAAATTTAAAATTCGGGGTTAGGGACCAGACAGCCTGAAAGACGGATCAGAGAATGATAATATTTCTTCATGCATATCTGCAAATAGTGTCTAACATTTGTCTTAAGTTTCATTAAAATCCTTTAAGTGGTGTAGGAGAAGTTAACCTAAAAACGCTCTGATTAGCTGATAATCCCATGCAGAAATTTAAGGTTCTGGACCTGTAATGGTGACCTTCCACAATCCTTATAATGATACTGTTTCTTGAATCTGTACTATAAAACACATCTTACGGTGAATTTTTAAGGAACTTTACCGTTTGTAACTCAAGTTATGTACATTTTTATAAAGTGACCATTGATTTTCAAAAACACCGTAAATTGTGCTGGAACAAAAAATGAAAAAGTACCATTTTTTCAAATTTTACTGTTCTATATTCAAATTTTAACCAATTTTCCTGTTACACAATCATGTTATGATAAATCAGAACAATAAGATCACACTTTGGACAAATACTTATAAAAATACAGAACTTTGCATACATGTACCCCCGAGCAAAAATCCGAGTTTTTTGGGTGTGATTAAAAATTTACTCTATCTATAAAAGCAAATATCTCACGTTTGAAACTAGTTAGACAAATACAACTAGTTTTAAAAATTTCTGCAATATGAACTGCCCATAATATGAGATTTTAAAGGCATTTTACCGTTCCTAATAAAATTTACAGAACTTTGCATACATGTACCCCCGAGCAAAAATCCGAAATCTTTGGGTGTGTTTCAAAATTTACTCTATCTATAAAAGCAAATATCTCAAGTTTGAAGCTAGTTAGACACATACAACTAGTTTAAAATTTTCTGCAATATAAACTGCTCATAATATGAGATTTTAAAGGCATTTTACCGTTCCTAATAAAATTTACAGAACTTTGCATACATGTACCCCCGAGCAAAAATCCGAAATTTATGGGTGTGTTTCAAAATTTACTCTATCTATAAAAGCAAATATCTCAAGTTTGAAGCTAGTTAGACACATACAACTAGTTTTAAAATTTTCTGCAATATGAACTGCCCATAATATGAGATTTTAAAGGCATTTTACCGTTCCTAATAAAATTTATAAGAATTTGTAAAGGTTATTTTAATGAAACTGATATAGAATTTATAGCGAAAAATAACGTCAAAATGGTCAATTACAGATTATACTCCTTTATACAAAAAATCACCTACAGTTGGTATAAGAGATGGAAATATGTATGTAAAACTCTGCATTATTACATGAAAACCTTCTCTTTACTGATTTTGGCTGGCTTGACGGAAATATTTGAAATTAACCACTTTACACGGTTTTCGTAAAAAATCCGACAGTTTAGGAATAACTGAGTCAAGCACTCTTTTGGTATTAGTGTCACTTGGTTGTCCCTCACAAGCTTGACCCCTGAACACATTTAAAAGTCCATCCTGGCCATCCGGAAAAAAAAAATCAGACGAAGGTGAGCGAGCGTCAAACCATGTCGCTAACTCTCGCAGTTAGCATGCGAAGGAAACTTTAAATCGCAAACACAAGATGAAACAGTGCATTTTTCACCTGTACACAGGAAACCCACACAAAAGTTATGATCCACTTCAACTTTACATGACTTTGTTGTCGGTAAACCACTATTTTTACAATATCGCCTTCGACGATCACGCTGTCGAGCTCCCGGTTCCCTCATTTTTGAGAAATGGGTATCCCAATGACGTCATGGAAAATCCATATCACGTGGTGAAAAACTACTAAAAATAGCAAATACGAAGCTTTACGACGAATGCTATTCAAATAAAACCGGATCATACCGAGTGCCGATGTTTACCGAAGTTAGTTACAGGTCCAGAACCTTAAGGTGCAGCACAACGCCGTGAATGTGGGATAGCCCAGACGGTATTGTATTTATCAGGTCATTCAATCAAATCATCAGTAGCCGCTACACACTTTCCCATGGTAGTGTACAATTAGCGTGCCTTGGCGACTTTTGAGTATACGCACTATTCCTAGGACCAGACATGGCAGTGCAATCGGTAGAGCGTCGGCTCCAGGTTAGAGAGGCCCGGGTTCGATCCCGGGCCGCGACATACCAAGGTCGTTAAAAATGGTGGTGGTATAGCTCCCTTGCTAACTCTCAAGCAAATATAAGGGTTCCACGACTGGTTGGCCCAGTATCAGGAGAGATAGGGATTGAGATTGTAGGCACTTAAGCCGATACTGTGCAGCGACATTTCTATCATTATAGCACAGGGGCACTTATGAGGTGCCCAGGGACTGTACCCGGCCGGTTCATTATACTGACACCGACGAGTCAGGCGTTATGCTGTCCCCTTAGCCCTGAGCGTTAGAAGGGAAACCACTACAACCAACTTTAGAGAGAGAGAGAGATAGACAGACAGAGAGAGAGAGAGAGAGACAGAGAGAGAGAGAGAGAGAGAAAAAGAGAGAGAGAGACAGACAGACAGACAGACAGACAGAGAGAGACAGACAGACAGACAGACAGAGACAGAGAGACAGACAGACAGAGAGAGAGACAGAGAGACAGACAGATATACAGAGAGAGACAGAGAGAGACAGACAGAGACAGACAGAAAGACAGAGAAAGAGACAGAGAGAGAGAGAGAGAGAGATAGAGACAGAGACAGAGAGAGACAGAGAGAGACAGAGACAGATAGAGACAGAGAGAGAGAGAGAGACAGAGAGAGACAGAGAGAGACAGAGAGAGAGACAGACACAGAGAGACACAGAGAGACACAGAAAGAGAGACAGAGAGAGAGCACTATCAAGCTTTTTATACAGTTGGGAAGAATACACACGTGATCATTTCCGTGATTATTCAATTCAGTTAATGTTCAAAATCGTAGTTATTAAGACTAAGGTATGGGGTATGGGTTAATGCAAAATATGTCAATCTTCCCTAAGCAGTGATTCGATACCGTTAAATGTATTTTATATAGGCAAACTGTCAGATACATGAACTACTTTAAGTTTCAACAAAACTGGTAGAGTTTAGACGAAGGACATTGACAGACAACACCAGAAGTATTGAGTATACAATATATAAGTAATCAAACTCACAATACCTGCTGTCGTGAATAAAATCAATCCGAGATCACCAGTTATGTTATCCCCACTCCTGCTCACCGGTGCAAAGACAATGGGTTAACGTTCTACGGTTCACTGCAGATTCAAGTTGATTCATCGGGCCACTGAATCATCTCGGCTAATTCCGTATGGTTTTGTAAGTCAATTCGTAAATTCTCGGGTGTATGCGGAGAAAGACAATTCACCTTTCCGCGAGATCTAAAAATAGATATTACACATTGTGTATTAGCATGGAATTAGCCAATCACATCGCATTGATTGACACTTTACCTGCGTTGTGCTGATTCTCACTTACACATTGTCCCACAAACAATGATTTTGACAAACGATCAGTTTAAATCTGTTTGAGCCTTTGGTTCAATTTTATAGCAACAGGGTTGTTTGTTGTTTGTGGTTTGCAAGGAATCGTACGTAGCTGTAATCGCTTTTCTGTTTGCATCTTAATTTAGTTTATTGGATGAGGCTTGTCCATTTCTGCATCAAAAGGTAAAATCTCGCTGAAGCCGGAAACAACTTTCTTTCATAATTTTGTGTCATGAATGCATCATTGGGTGAAACTGTCTTAATTTTCATCTAAACATCTTCATCACAAGCTCTTTGCATTTGGGAGATTCAAATTAAAACATTTTCGCGGATCTGTAAGCTAATCTGTAAGATCTGTCACTTTAAACCAGATTGTTTGTGGGCAAGGGGGCGGAGCTTAAACTCTATTTTTAGACTCGCGGAAAGGTGAATTGCCGAGATGTTCCGAGAGCCGCAAAAAACGACATATTCATACATGGGGGACTACTATTACTTTCTTAAAGATATATTTATGCAGCGGTTACTTTCCATTACAATCGCTATACATGACATAATGGGATGAATTTCGGTTCATCGGACATTGTTTTTTTTATTTACATCTGCAGTTGTCTGTCATATTTGTTTAGTAATAAATCCATATTAATTCAAAATCACAATCTGGCTACACATTCTTTTGATTATATATGTGCATGAAGAGGTGGATTAAAGAAAAATCATAGTATACCATTGTTCATGTAGATGTACAAATAACACTACCTTGTAGAATATGTCACTTATATTTAAAAGATTGAAACAATAAAAATGCTACAAAATACTGTTAAAGGAAGTGACCGTCTAAAAAAAAGAAACTCTTTTTTTTTCTCCAGTTTACCCCCACTTTCTAAACTAATTAAAGTAGTTTAAAGTTAAACATCTGATTACAAAACGTATTTCTATAGTCTACGCTAAGTCTACGCTTAGTTCGATTAAAAGCTTAACTGTGTTTATGAAATATCAAACATTTTCAGAAATAAAAGACATTTTATCACTCCAGTTTTATCGTGTAATAAATTTTATTTCATTTTTATTGTAAAGTGAATATTATCGGTCGAAACTATAATAATCACTACAAGGTTGTATGGCTTTGGCCGGTAAAATGTTCTCTTAGAGCATATTTAGAAATCTAAAGAAAAACAAATAGGAAAGTTACCCTTATATTGATCTTTCGCTGTAGTTTAATTTTAGTAGTTTTAATTTTAATAAATCATTAAATAAGATAGCAGAAAAAGATTCAACATTTTCGGATTTTAGACAGCTTTTCATGCACAATAGTTTCATTGCTTTTTGTTACTGTGTAAAAATGTTTACTTGCGTCAGGATGTTCCCTACCGTTGTTTTGTATTACATTTTTCATTTTGGATAAAAAGTACACTTTTAGTCTGTTATCGCATATTGTTTTCACTGCCCTCAAAATCGTAGTTTTACCTAATAGAGCCACATTTATTGTACAACGCCAGTACATAATAATGTTAGTTAACTGTAACCGTCTTGATTTGGATTGGCAGAGTGCGCCCCCTTAGTTTTTAGCGTCGCCATTGTCTCGCGCGTTTATTAAGATATTTTTGAACTTATCATCGTCGTCTGTCTGTTGTAAACAGGACATTGATAAATCCCGGTTTACGGTCTCGAAATCGCTACACGAGCTCCAAAGCAGTGGCAGTTAAAATATTAAACATTAACATCTTTCGAAGCGTGGAGGCAAAACCTTCCTTCTACGTTGTCCATGGACCCAGATTTTGCCACATTTTTAGTGGATGGTATTACATGGAATCGCAAAACATCGGAAAACCCTCGCGGTTTTCACTAATGACCCAGGCGAGTACGGCCGTACAGTGGCACAAAAAGTTGCTCAGCTAGAGCTTATGCCTCGGACAGATTGCCAATTACTGCCCTATAATTTCACGGAACACTATTTTGAAAAAATTGAAGAGGCATTAAAACTGTGTGGCAAGCAATCCGGTTACATTTTGGCTTCCATTCTACTGTTGGACTTTTGTTCACTTTGATAATATCAAACTAGGACACGGCGAACGGCCGGAAGAACTGTTCCAACGTTTATCTAGTTTTGTTGATGACAATATCTTAAAAGGTAACTGGTCGATTAGCCATCACGACACGGTCCCAGATGAGGATGAAGAGGCTACGTCTACGGTGGAAAATTTCTTACTCCTGACATGGATGAGATTGATCCACTATAATCTTCCGGCCTTAGTGGAGCAAAAGTATGCCCCTGATCTTCGATCACGTACGATCACGTACGCTCGCTTCATGGAAACCAAAAGTTGACAGTTTACTTTATGAAGTACATGTTGTGGCTGAAGCGAAAGTGCTTAGACCTTCCTTCAAGCAGTCTGCTAACCGTAAGACAAGTCGAATCACTAAGGTTATATGTCCACTGTGTAAGGTAGCCGGCAGAACAATATATCAGCATTATCTTACCAAGTACAGGTTTTTTACCCGACGAAGACCGGCAAGTCGGGTTAAATTCGCCAAACTACTAATATACATTCCGACGAGGAAGATGACGGCCAGGATCATGTGTACGATGATCAGGAAGTCAATGTACCACCTCATCATGTAGTAGACAACTCACGCCGTGTAAGCACAAAACAGCTCCCATCCATGAAGCATTTTATAAACAATGCCCGTTACAACTAACAATGAACAGTGGTGCTGAGATAAGTATGATCAAACAGTCTGTCGCAGAGCATATTGGAGCTCCAATAAAATCGAAGATCAGAGTGTCCTACTGGCTGATGTCGTCACGCCTCTTACATGTATTGGCGAAACACACTTAACTTTGACAAGAGGTGGTAACTATCTACTATTAGAGGCTCTCGTGGTAAATGACTTGGATGTGGACGTACTAGCCTGAATTCCATTTATGGTCACAATTGCCAAATTACAGATAACCATAAGAAACACAGTCATCATACAGTATGGTGGATGTTCAAAAGCCCGAAACATTAGTCATGTTAGACCCACACAAGCCTCAGTTTTACGAGTAGAACCATCGTCTTTATTTGTGTGGCCAAGCACATTCATCGAACTGAAAGTGCCATCTGATATTGGGAATGAAGAGACAATCACGATTTAAAGCAGTCGTTACAAATACCAGTGAGAATAGCTGGTCCAAACCTCAGGCTGCTGAAGTTGTTGTCGGTTGCATTAGATTAGTGAACGACTCACCTGAACCACAAGTGTGTTACCATCGACCAAGACAATATATTACCTGAACGTTCCCTTTCACACTTTCGCCAAGTCTTGATACAGTATGACGATGTCTTCTCGCCAATTCTGTCTGGTTACAATGGAGCTGTGGTAAAGTTTGAAGCAGTTATAAACATGGGCCCAGTACAACCTTTCCAGAAAAAGGGGGGTGGGATGGGGGGGGGGGGGGAGTACCGCAGTACTCCAAAGATAAACTTGTGGAACTCCAACAAAAGTATGATAACATGAAAAGGGAGTGTTTCGCTGCCCAGGGGAATGGGGGATAACTGAAGGATACATCAATCGCTCTTTTCTCGTAAGAAAACACCAAGGCGAATACAGGCTTGTAATTGCATTTCCAGATGTCGGACGCTAAAGCAAGCCACATCTTAGTTTGATGTAAGACGTAGAATCCACTTTACGCTCAATAGGACGATGGAAGTATATCATCAAGTCAGATCTGACCAGTGATTTTTACCAAATACCCTTGGCCAAGGACTCTATGAAGTACACAGGAGTCGCTACTCCATGGGTGTTTGAGCTTACAATCGATGTGCCATGGGCATTCCTGGATCTGAGACTGCACAAGAGGTAATGATGTGTCGTACACTTGGGGACTTTGTTCAGGATGGATTTGTTGCAAAGCTTGCTGACGACCTATACTGTGGGACCAATACCATTGATGGTCTACTTACCAAGTTTAAGCGTGTCCTTAAAATGTCTTACAAAAGTGCGGCCTACGTTTGTCTCCTGCAAAGACGGTTTAATGCCCAAGGTCAACAACCATTTTGGGATCGTTATGGACTGTTGGTGAACTTTCTGCCAGCTCCAATCGCATTGCTATACTGGCAACATGTACACCCTCTACAACCTTTACTGAAAAACGTTAATTTATTGGCGCATACAAACTTCTGGGAAGAGTTTGTCCTCATAGTGCTCGTCATATAGGCATTTTAGATGGTTTAGTGGCTGGAAAGCAATCACATGAAAATATTGCCTGGTCTGAGTCTGCTTACAAGTCTTTCAGAGATGCACAAGCAGCATTGAATCACCACAAGTGCGTAGTTATTCCACGACCGTCAGATCAGTTGTGGGTCGTAACAGATGGCTCAGTATCACAGCGTGGCATAGGACCTACACTATATATGATGAGGGAATGAAAGTTACTGCTTGCTGGATGTTTTAGTCCAAATCTCCGCAAATATCAGGTCACCTGGCTTCCTTATGAATTAGAAGCCCTGGGCATAGCAGCCACAGTTAAACACACCATTCCATACATAATTCAGTCTAAGTGTAGGGCTTGTCTTCTTACTGACAGTAAGCCATGTGACAAAGCAGTAAAAATTATGCCGCGGTGAGTTTTCTGCAAGTCCTAGGTTGACATCCTTCCTGTTGATCGTCATTCGATATCAGGTAAACTTGCATCATCTCGCTGTTTCCGCCAACATCCCGTCTGATTTTGCAAGCAGGAACGCACTAGATTGCTTAGAACCAAACTGTTAGATATGCTTATTTTTTGCACAGAAGAATCTGTAGTTCAAACTGTCCAAACTAACATTGTATTGAATCAAAACGCTCGTTTCCCATTTACAAGTCGATCTGCTTGGCTCCAAATTCAATCGGATTATCGGATTGTCCAAACCTTCGGCGTACGCGTTCCCATTTGAAGCAGAACACGCGCCCATCAAACAAGCTTACTAAGATCAAAGATGTAAAGAAGTATTTGCAAATTGCATTAATCGCGAAGGACAATCTCCTGGTAGTGAAACGTAGCGACCCTCTTCAACAAGCATCTGAACAAATAGTAGTACCAAGATCAGCAGTCGATGGACATGTTACAGCATTACACATTAAATTAGACCATCAATCAACCCACTAATTGAAAATGGTAATGAGGCGCCATTTTTATGCTTTAGACCTACATAGCACTTTGAACATGTCACAAAATCATGTCATCTCTGTGCTTCACTGCAGTCGTTTCAAGATTTTACGATTAAACAAGCAAGTGAGGACCCTCCAGCAGCCATTGGCATATCATTTGCAGCAGACATACTGAAGCGTAACCGCCAGAATATCACGGTGTTACGAGAAATGGTAACATCGTACATTGAAGCATGCTTTATTGTAGAATGAAAGAAGGGGCGCTATCAAGGAGGCATTAATTGTCTCTGTATAGAGTTACATCCCCTAGATGGACCACTGCTGTTATTCGTGTTGACCCTGCTCCGGCCTTCAGTGCGCCCCATTCGGATGAATCACCCAGACGTTTGGACATTGTGCTTGAAATTGGTCGAGTGAAAAATGTTATCAAGAAGCCAGTGGCGGAAAATGCCATACAGGACTTTGAGCATTTTGACGCTATTAACCAGGCGGTGGATCGATGACAAGTTCAACCCTTGCTATTTGTCGCCAGGTTGAATTCACAACTTCGTAGATCGGGCCTTTCTTTTCGAGAGCTATGGACACAACGCTCCCAGTTTACACGCGGTCAACTCCCGTTAGCAGACCGTAAAGCATTTCTTCAGCACCATGATTCCAGGATAGCCAATCATCTATCATGTGAAAAATCCAAGTCCAAGATTAGTCCTCAACTTCAGCATATTCAGTGGATGATTTAGTGTATTTGTTCTCAGATAAGAGTAAGCTCAAAGCCCGTGAGAGGTATCTTGTTGTGTCATGTGATGGTGAATGGTTTAATATTAAGAAATTCACAGAAAATCAGTTGATGGCTACATCATACAAAGTAAAGTGCAGTGAGTGTTATCGTGTTCCAGTTGACAAAATGCCCTGAAGTTCATTTGTGCAATCTGATTCTGATCAGGAGTCGGACGATCAGTGTGATTCCATTCCCAGTGAAATTTGTTTTTCTGTACCTACCAGTGTACCTCCAGTGCTGACTGAGCCCGATCCACTGCCAAGTACAGTTGATTGTGTGCCCTTCATTATCGGCGAACCTGTGTCCCCTTAATCTGCAGCCTCGCTACCACCAGAAAAGAGTCTATTTTTGCAACCAAGTACAGAATCAAGACCTCAACGTTCAAGGAAAGCCCCTGTATATCTGTCTGATTATGTCACTTAAATTTTTAGACTCGTGTATATACACGTTATTTTTTGTATTCTAAATAACTATAACATTTCAGTTATTCGGTATTTTAGACTAAGATAGTTATTTTTTAAGTTACTAAAATATCATGCGTAAGTTATGTTGTGATACTTAATTTAACTATAATTTAGAACTTTACTACAACTTGGAAGTGTAGTTCAAAGTGTATCGGCTACCTTAACTGTTTGTTGCACTGCGTTTAAAACAGTTGTTTATATTGATGTTGCTTTGTAAATTTGATCTTCATGTGTTAACATAATTTCACATTAATTCAGTATTTTAAATGATAAAAGTTCAGAGCTGCTTTTAAGTAAATTACAAACATCACGTTATGTTCTTATATTTTCTTTAATATGTACTGTTGTTTATTTTAGTTTTGATATAGTATTATTTTGAGGAGAGAGGTAACGCCAGTACATAATAATGTTAGTTGACTGTAACCGTCTTGATTTGGATCGGTGGAGTGCTCCCCCTTTGTTTTTCGTGTCGCCATTGTTTCACGTGTTTATTAAAGAGATTTGTGAATTTATCATCGTCGTTTGCCTGATGTATCTTCCTTACTGGCGCAATGTACAGTTACAAGAACAAGTTTGTTTTAGCACATTTAGAAAAAAACAACAACAGTAGTTCGACATAGATGACAGGCTATGGTTAATTAGTTAAGGCCCAGGGTTAGGTATTGACACCTATATGGGCTTTTAGTCTTTTTACGTTGTTACCTTTTTAGCCGTTCTAGCACATCCACCTTATATATCAGCGGAATGCACACGTGGTCATGTCAGTGAAAAATAAATAAATAAATAAATAAATAAATAAATACGCGGAGTCGCAGCTACACGACTATTTCCGGAAACGTAGAAATGTCAAAGGTGTTGCGAGTGATTGACTCGATAGTGACGCAATTATTTAAATACTTGTAAACTGCGGCTCGTGCAGTTCTATGTGTCATTTCGCCTTGCAAAACTGTGACCAAGTCGCGTTAAACAAATATGATTAACCTCACGAGTCTTATCATGTTACGGCAAAGGACATGTTAGTATGTAATGTACCTATGATTAAAAAAATTTTGTAAACATCCTCATTGTACAAGGGATGAATGATATAATCAGCTCAAACATGAATCCCATCTATTTTAAATGTTTCAATGTGAAATATATTGAAGATATTTGTCGATTTTTGGTGTATGATCCTATTTTACTTCATGAGTGGTCATAGAAAAAAAAGTTTTCACTAGTAAATATATATTTTTCTATGGCCACGAGTAAAATAAAATACGACCTTACACTGGAATCGACAAAATTTCCTTTTATTTCATTCATTTTTTTTATCAGTAGTTCTTAATTACCTCCCTTGGAACCCAGGATGAAAACAGTTGCTCTATCATATTAATGTATGCCAGAGCCAAATGATTAGGGCTTCTCTCACTGGTATTTCTAACCTTTTCACCCCAAAAGATGAAATAAAAATTGTCACAGTTGTCAGCGGAGGGGTTGGGAATAAGAAACTGTAACAATATATATATTTATAATATATATATATAGACGTGCAATTGACCAGGCGGTCAGTCGAAAGTTGAATCATACAAACAATAATGAATTAATAACAAGTACATTACTGTAAAATATCTTGGCATGGGTGAATTCAACATGGCGGCGGATGTGGTTTTTAATTATTTAACAATTATACATACACATTGAATAGAGTTTAACAAATATCAAACTATAAAATGACGTCGAAAAGGTTTACAACAAGAATGAATGATGAAATGATGAATGAGAATAATAGATATAATAATAAAATAATATTTACCTGTAACAATATATATATTTATAATATATATATATAGACGTGCAATTGACCAGGCGGTCAGTCGAAAGTTGAATGACAAGCCTGGGTGCAAAAATCCCGTTCACCAAGAAAACAAAAATTTGATTGGTTAGTTAAGAAGGAAAGGCGGGAACGAGTTGCACGGATTTCCCGTTGCTGTAAACAATATAAAAAGTGACTACAAAAGTTTACCAAGACGCTACTGAAATCGAATAAAATCTAAACGAGTTAATGTATACTAATTATCTACTAATTATTTACTAATTATCTACTAATTATCTAACTTATTCACTCAATATACAACCCTATGACATATATATATATATATATATATATATATATATATATATATATATATATATATATATATATATATATATATATATATATATATATATATATATATATATATATATATAAAAAATATTTATTGCGATAAAGTTGAATGGATCTAAATTCATACCCACCACCAATTGTTTTTTGATCCGCCCCTGGCTGACGTTTGCCAAATATAGAGCGTCTTCGTATCAGTTGTATACGACCAGCTTGCTTTAAACGGGAAAAGACACAAGGATTATATTTTAACGTAAGGAAATTTCGATTGACTGCAGCAGAATGCGACGTTAAGTTAACATTTTATTTTTTATTGGCATGTGTAAAAATATAATAAACGTATACAAGAAAGTAATATTAATTTAGGGACGAATTGTCTCAATCATGCTACAGAAACAATGAACAGAAATCCCAAGAAAATATGATATCCTTCTTAATTAACAGAGCAAACACAACAAGAACAATATAAAGAAAAATAATAACACTTATTGTGTTTAACGTGGTTGCACATAAATAGTAACAAACAGTTGTGAATAAGGAAAAAGCAGAGACGACTTGTAAATAAATGCAATGACCGAGCTTCGAAAAACACAGTAGCGCCATGAATTTTCGAGCTATAATTACATATAGACACGCGTGGCGATAAAATTATGTTGTAAAATGTAACAGGATATTAACGTAGCAATTCTAAAGTATTACTTTCTAAGACACGGGAACAATTTTCTATACATCCTTTTAGCTCGCATTCGAAAATGATTATCCCAATATCCGTATATAATCCAATTAGACACATTGTTGATAAACAAAAACCACAAGAAGAATTGGTACGTCACTTTCCCGCCAAATGACATTTCCTGTAATAAGTTACTATTCACAACTGCCGCGACTCGCAGGGACTGATGCGTTACAAACGTAATGAAGAAAATCAAGGTTATCCAACCGAACATTAATGTAGTCCGTTTATTCCGCATGTTGAGCTTATTTACCAAAGAAGACTTGTGATTCTTCACAAACTTATGCACATTTTCCATTGAACGACCCACAGACGTGTTCTTTTCATCTGATTCATCAGATTTAGAAAGTCTTGAGGAAGATACAGCTTCTGAAGACCTTGAATGAGAATCTAATCGACGTTGATGGTTTGTTGTCGTCGGATCTTCCTCGTTTGTGATTCTGTTTGTTGGTAAGTTTGGAAGCGACCGGCAAGAGCCAGATAGTCTACGGTCCATGATGCTACAAATGGAGTCAAAACTGGCAGTTCGCTGGAAATCCACCCATGATGATACAGAGGGTTTGGTTATCGAGAAGACCGACATTGACCTTTCTTCGAGACGACCCTCCATATTTTCGGATGTCGATTTCGTGAGATCATTTGTTATGTTGCTTGACTGTAAGTCATCATGCGTATTGCTCCGGATTGAAGATTTACTCGCTCTCATAGTTTGTTGAATTTTCGGGTTTTTTTCAGACACTGTTGCAGTCGGCGCTTCCCTTAATGACACCATAAATAATTTGCGGTATTTTTCGTGTTTCACAATTGTTCGCCGAATTATGGAATACAGCACCACAAGAGTTATAAACACTATCAAAGCAGTACAGAGAAGCACGCCGTTGAAAGCAAGAGCGTAAGTAGGTTGGTACTCAGTCAAAAACGTGCATTCTGATCCCATTTCATGTTCAACGCAGAGCTTGTTTATGCCATACAATATAGGTGAAGGCCATACTAATAACAACGTAATACCAATTGCAGCCAGACACATGCCCTTGGCCGCTGCTTTTGAAATCTTTCTTCCGAACGGCCTGCAGATCTTCTGGTATCTGTCAATGGCGATCATCATGAGAACCAACGCTGATGACGCCGACGTGAAGTATCCTACCGCAGAAAATATCTTACACATCGAAGAGTTGTTAAAGGTAAATGGCATCAGAGAATTGACAATAACAAACGGCATGACGGTAACACATGTCATCATATCCAGCGCAGCAAGAGTTAAAATAAATATCCGTGGGTTGGATGGTCTCATCTGGGCGTATATGTACAAGATATGACCGTTACCGACGATCCCGACAAAGCTGAGGACGGAAATCAGAACTATCGCTGCCGCGTAAACCTTTCTCTCTTCCGCTTCAAGTGCAGCCAGATCCGTAACATTTTGTGTCCCATTATACATTGTGCGACATGTTATGTTAACCATTGTGCGACATGTTATGGTAGGTCAGTTGAAATGGCATCTGGCAGTATTTACTTAATAGTTAAGTACAGTTGTACATTCCACCACAGACTAAATGCCACAAATCAAACACAATAATATGTCATAATCTTGTATTATTTCGACAATGTACTAATTCCAAAACCGTCGCATTTGTCCAAACAACACCCTGCATGCTGTTGTTTTCCTTTTGTTGACAGGATTAGGTTGATTTTTATCCTCCATCACAATAGACTTGGCCGTGACGATCGGGCTTATTATTTCCTTATACCATCATTGGTAGTCGAACTTTCACAAACCCCGCTCCGATGCGGCTCTGCAACGAGAAAAAAATATTAAAAAAATACAAATGGGCTTTCAGTTGTATTAAAGATGTCGGACTATTACTTCTAATAGTATATTATAGGCAAATCACTTACTGATTTTTTTTTATATAAAATAGTGCAAAATGTGGAAGTGACTGTTGTTAAGTGTAAAGAAAGCAGCATATAAAATCCATAAAAACAGTGACTTATTTATTCCAAATGCCATAATCTATGATTTTTTTTTTGCATTGAACTGTCTATTTGACTAATATTATTACATAATAACATCTTATAATATCACTTCTTTACCAGAAAATAATTGTGAATGAATGACGCCGTTCTTATGCAAAAAAAACCCCGCATAGACCATCTATATGTAATGGTTTCATGATATAAGTATAAAAATAAAGACAGAAAAACTTCCTTATATACTAACAACGAAAAGGGTAGCTGGTGACTGTTATATTGTTATATAGAGTAGCACAACAACTAAAAACGGTAAGAATTTATATTGCTAGAGACGCATAACAACTAAAAAGATAAGTCTTTATATTTCTAGAGACGCATAACAACTAAAAAGGTAAGTGTTTGTATTGCTAGAGACGCATAACATTTAAAAAGGTAAGAATTTATATTGCTAGAGACGCATTACATTTAAAAGTGTAAGAATTTATATTGCTTGAGACGCATAACAAATTAAAAGGTAAGAATTTATATTGCTTGAGACGCATAGCATCTAAAAACGTAAGTATTTATATTGCATAAGACGCATTACAAATTAAATGTAAGAATTTATATTGCTAAAGACGCATAACAACTAAAAAGGTAAGAATTTATATTGCTAGAGACGCATAACAACTAAAAAGGTAAGTATTTATATTGCTAGAGACGCATAACATTTAAAAAGGTAAAAATTTATATTGCTAGAGACGCATGACAACTAAAAAGGTAAGAATTTATATTGCTAGAGACGCATAACAATTAAAAAGGTAAGTACTTATATTGCTAGAGTCGCATAAGATTTAAAAAGGTAAGAATTTATATTGCTAGAGACGCATAACATTTAAAAAGGTAAGTATTTATATTTCTAGAGACGCATAACAACTTAAAATATAAGTGTTTATATTTCTAGAGAAGCATAACAATTAAAAAGGTAAGTATTTATATTGCTAGAGCGCATAACAACTAAAAAGGTAAGTATTTATATTTCTAGAGACGCATAACAACTAAAAAGATAAGTTTTTCTATTGCTAGAGACGCATAACAACTTAAAAGATAAGTGTTTATATTTCTAGAGACGCATAACAACTTAAAATATAAGTGTTTATATTGCTTGAGACGCATAACAACTTAAAAGATCAGTGTTTATATTGCTAGAGACGCATAACAACTTAAAATATAAGTGTTTATATTTCTAGAGACGCATAACAATTAAAAAGGTAAGTATTTATATTGCTAGAGCGCATAACAACTAAAAAGGTAAGTATTTATATTGCTAGAGCGCATAACAACTAAAAAGATAAGTGTTTATATTGCTAGAGACGCATAACAACTTAAAAGATAAGTGTTTATATTTCTAGAGACGCATAACAACTTAAAAGGTAAGTATTTATATTGCTAGAGCGCATAACAACTAAAAAGGTAAGTATTTATATTTCTAGAGACGCATAACAACTAAAAAGGTAAGTATTTATATTTCTAGAGACGCATACCAACTAAAAAGATAAGTGTTTATATTTCTAGAGACGCATACCAACTAAAAAGATAAGTATTCATATTGCTTGAGACGCATAACAACTAAAAAGGTAAGTATTTATATTGCTAGAGACGCATAACAACGAAAAAGGTAAGAATTCATATTGCTAGAGACGCATAACAACTAAAACGGTAAGTATTTATATTGCTAGAGACGCATAACATTTAAAAAGGTAAGTATTTATATTGCTAGAGACGCATAACAACGAAAAAGGTAAGAATTCATATTGCTAGAGACGCATAACAACTAAAACGGTAAGTATTTATATTGATAGAGACGCATGACAACTAAAAAGGTAAAAATTTATATTGCTAGAGACGCATACCAATTAAAAAGTTAAGTGTTTATATTGCTAGAGACGCATAACATTTAAAAAGATAAGTGTTTTTATTTCTAGAGACGCATACCAACTAAAAAGATAAGTGTTTATATTTCTATAGACGCGTACCAACTAAAAAGATAAGTGTTTATATTGCTAGAGACGCATAACAGCTAAAAAGATAAGTCTTTATATTTCTAGAGACGCATAACAACTAAAAAGGTAAGTCTTTATATTGCTAGAGATGCATAACAACTTAAAAGATAAGAATTTATATTGCTAGAGACGCATAACAACTTAAAAGATAAGTGTTTATATTTCTAGAGATGCATAACAACTTAAAAGATAAGAATTTATATTGCTTGAGACGCATAACAACTAAAAAGGTAAGTATTTATATTGCTTGAGACGCATAACAACTAAAAAGGTAAGTATTTATATTGCTTGAGACGCATAACAACTAAAAAGGTAAGTATTTATATTGCTAGAGACGCATAACAACTAAAAAGGTAAGTATTTATATTGCTAGAGACGCATAACAACTAAAAGATAAGTCTTTATATTGCTTGAGACGCATAACAACTAAAAAGGTAAGTATTTATATTGCTAGAGACGCATAACAACTAAAAGATAAGTCTTTATATTGCTAGAGACGCATAACAACTGAAAAGGTAAGAATTTATATTGCTAGAGACGCATAACAACTAAAAAGGTAAGAATTAATAGTGCTTGAGACGCATAACAACTAAAAAGGTAAGAATTTATATTGCTAGAGACGCATAACATTTTAAAAGGTAAGTATTTATATTGCTAGAGACGCATAACATTTAAAAAGGTAAGTATTTATATTGATAGAGACGCATAACATTTAAAAAGATAAGTGTTTATATTTCTAGAGACGCATACCAATTAAAAAGATAAGTGTTTATATTGCTAGAGACGCATAACATTTAAAAAGATAAGTGTTTTTATTTCTAGAGACGCATACCAACTTAAAAGATAAGTGTTTATATTTCTATAGACGCATACCAACTAAAAAGATACGTGTTTATATTTCTAGAGACGCATACCAATTAAAAAGATAAGTGTTTATATTGCTAGAGACGCATAACATTTAAAAAAATAAGTGTTTTTATTTCTAGAGACGCATACCAACTAAAAAGATAAGTATTCATATTGCTTGAGACGCATAACAACTAAAAAGGTAAGTATTTATATTGCTAGAGACGCATAACAATTAAAAAGGTAAGAATTTATATTGCTAGAGACGCATAACAACTAAAAAGGTAAGTATTTATATTGCTTGAGACGCATAACAACTAAAAAGGTAAGTATTTATATTGCTTGAGACGCATAACAATTAAAAAGGTAAGAATTTATATTGCTAGAGACGCATAACAACTAAAAAGGTAAGTATTTATATTGCTAGAGACGCATAACAACTAAAAAGGTAAACTATTTATATTGCTAGAGACGCATAACAACTAAAAAGGTAAACTATTTATATTGCTAGAGACGCAAAACAACTAAAAAGGTAACTATTTATATTGCTAGAGACGCGTAACAACTAAAACGATAAGTGTTTATATTGCTAGAGACGCATATAAACTGCACAGATCCTGATTAGACAACTTCCAGCTAACATTGTTTATCTGGATCTGGCCTACTTAACAAAAGCATTATCAATACATGCTTAGCAAGCTAGGCATTGGCTGTTATAGGATAATGAAATATGGCATTGAGATAATTCTATAATTGAAACTTATTTCGAACGGTAATACGACGTGAGCTTTTATTAAAATTTTCATCGCAGTCTCAATTTCTGGGTTATAAAGCAACGTGTGCAGTCATCACAAAGCATATATCTGACATATTATCAGACTGTTGGATGTGTCTTTATCTATCAGTAGTGTACAAATGTTAGGGCCCAACACTTTGAGCTCGATCAAGTTTCGGTATCTCATTGGTCACTTTTTAAATTTAAACAACAATCTGACCAATCAGATGATGGAAAATGATCTCAGACTCAAACTCAAAGTTTTATAACCTCGGGTCTAAATAAAATCCAATCTAGCATTGAGTTGTAGAAAAATCAGGCTTATAATAAAAGAAACATGAAAATTAATAGAAAATCAGCGATTTTATGGGGAAACCTTGGCATTGACACCGTGCAAGAAAATATTTGCTAAGATCCTGATGTGTTCAGGGGTGGATCCAGGAAATTTTGGTGGGGGTGGGGAGGGGGGTGGTGGTTGATGGGGAGTATGAATCAAGATCCATTAAACTTTTTCGCAGTAAAAAGAAGATATATAATATACACACTTTGACCTAAGCAGTCAATAGTCAGAATTTACCTTAAAAGCTTAGTATTTATAAACTAACATGTATGTGTTTTCACAACTCTACACTTTTTACCTGGTTGGTGGGGGTAGGGGTGGGGGTGGGGGATGTGGGCATGAATCCCTGGATATGTTATGTGCATGTATAATAACATAAACGAGGGGAAGTTTTATTCTAATTTGTTTGGCTGTTTTTTTGCCTACGATTACATGTACTTTGAAATAATGACGCAAATGTGAACGTGTGCAGAATTAATGAGTATGAAACACGATACAAAAAAACCCAACCCACTGTAGTAAACACGGAACTTAACGGACACGAAATACACTCATCTAAACCAACGTGTAACCACTGTGTGGTCCAAGGTGATATTCGACAGTTTAGACAATTTGTTTCTAAACCAAATTAGTTATTATTACCTAAAATTTATATCGAAATTATGTTTACTGGTATCTTAATTTGTGTGCGAAGTGAAACGTAACACCAACTTGTCATTACATATATTTCCTATTTGAGTCACGCTTTACTGTATAATTTTTAGAGTTACAAAAACCACATTGCCGCTTACTTTTGAGCTTGCGTGATATCCTCATCCGGGTATTTATCTCTGACATCGATATCTATTTGAGCATAATTCACCATCGTGTTTTATTGGCTTGAAAAGTACGGACTTTTAGATTGATCTTTTTTCACGATTCGTATAGTCTTACAGTTAAGAAAGTGTTCAAAATCATTTCACCTAGATGTAAGTATAAGTTAATTCAGAAATCATACCCAACTTCTTCTAGACAGAAGTAAGATATTGTTACATGTATTTGATACAGACAAACTGTCGGATACCATCTTTAGTTGGACTCATATATTGTATGCATAATTGAAAATCTCAATTTTACTTCCTGCTCTTTAAAGTGCTGTTAAATTCACAGGCACACCTAATTTGTAATAGTCGCAGGCTTTACCTTATCAATTAGAACTCGACAGTTAAAACATAAACATAAAGTTGAAAAAAGTAGACTTATTTGAAAGTGGTTGAACGTAATTAACCAATTTAAAATTGATTACTGGATGAAAGCATTCCTTTAAGGTTGTATCCAACAGTTTACACCAAAGATCTTTTTTCTCTAATAAACAAATCATTCATTGTTACCTGAAAAGGTCCTGCAAAATGCCATTGATTGATGCCCTAGATCATTGTGAACAGCGAAGCATAAAACTACACTCGTCATTGCAAACAGGTATTTCCTATCTGAGCCACGCTTCAGAGATAACTATTTTTAACTAGAAAAAAACACGTGACAACTTACTTTTTTTGAACGAGTTATATCGTCATCCGTGTAGTCCGCTCTGACGTCGATATCTATTTTTAGCAGAGATCACTATCGAGCTTATTTATAGACTTGGAAAGAATGAATATTTAGAGTGCTTTTTGGCACGATATGTAGAAGCTTACAATATAGATAGTGTTCAAAATCGTGTTCACTTAGACTAAAGTATGAGTTTATGCACAAATTATGTCTAAATTACCCCAAACAGTGATAAAAAATATTGTTACGTGCATTTGGTGTAGGGAAATTGTCGGATGTCACCTTTAAGGCGAGTTGGTCACAGCTGAGTTATACACTTAATCCATAGCACTACACGAGAAGCACCTTATATTTATTTAAAATTACTGCGTCACAATCGGACCAATCAGTGAACAGACAATACCTGACAAACAACAACAACAACAACAACAACAACAACAACAACAACGCTATTGGCATTACGTATTTGCAATACATAGAGCCTAATACATACAATATGTAATCAGTGTATTTCAGATTTTGAATGATGTTTATAAATATTTCCGAAAATGTAGTATTATTTCTGTTATTTTGAGAAGGCATTAAAGTATTGAATTTGCTGCTGGTGGGAAACGTACGAAAATATGTTTAAAAATATTGTTGTCTTATTTCATTGTACCTGGGAAAGACAAGAAGAAAATGGTAATAATCCTTGATCATGTTCATATTGCATTGGGTACAAAGACGTAAATCTCTGTCTACATTTAAGTATCTGTCTGTTTCAATAATTCAGAGTCTAAATAAATCTTGTTAATAATGTTTGGTATTTAGTCTTAATATCATGTATAAGATAATATTTAAGCATAAATTCATGTTTGAACAAAAAGTAGGATGAAAGTCTATTTAAGTTACTTATGTAAGTATACCAACTCTCTATATAAATGTCTTATTCTTTGTGAGCGTCGGCTCCAGGTACGGGAGGCCCCGGGTTCGATCCCGGACCGCGACATACCAAAGTCGTTAAAAATGGTAGTGGTATAGCTCCCATGTTAACGCTCAAGCAAATATAAGGGAAGTTCCACGACTGGTTGGCCCAGTGTCAGGTTAATGTGACTGGGTGTGGTATCATGTCAGGTGTTCACGGCATGCTATACACAGTGAAGGCAGCACTATATCTGCTTCAAGTGGACACTGTCTCCAGATAACTGAAATACTTTTGGTGGGACGATAAACCCAATAAACAAACAAACAAACTTATTCTTTGTTGTATGTGTAAAAAAGTATTTCTGAAGATTCTTTGAGAAATTGGAATATTTGCTCAACCGTTTCTTTGCAGCAGTGATTTAATAGGATATTTCCAGTTCAACGAACCATAACTTTTTGTTATTTTTTGCATCATCTGCAATCATGTCATAAACATTATACTCAAGGTTTTTAAGAGGGTATGGGATGGGATGGGATTAGCCGGCATTTTTGCCGATACTGTGCAGCGACATTATCATTATAGCACAGGGGCACTTATGGGGTGCCCAGGGACTGAACCCTGCCGGTCCATTTTTTTGACACCGACGAGTCTGGCGTAATGCTGTCCTCTTAGCCCCGACCGTTAAGAGGTAAGCCACTACTACCAACTTTAAAGTCTTTGGTTTGATCCGGCCGGGGTTTGAACCCGCGACCTCCCGATCCGCAAACTGATACTCTACCACTTGAGCTATTGGGACCAGTTAGTTTATTGTATCTACTTCTTCTTATTTCATTTTGCTGAAAATACCACACTTTGTATTTCTTCCCCTTTTCAAAAACCATTACTTTATTTTATCTAAGTTTTGATAGTTAGCCCCCAAGTGTTATAATAGTTTTCAAAATCGTTAACAAATGATTGTTATGATACTGGTGACTATGCAAACAGAACAACGTCATCTGCAAACAGAATCAAAAAGATTTTAACATCATGCTTTGTAAATACACACTGTACATTTGCGTCGTCCAATTTACCATTTTATCGGATACCATGATTTACACTTGTATAAATAGACTCTAGCGCTGTTACAAATTGAGAGCTAATTTTTGAATTTATCTTTTTTTTTGGCCAAAGAAAGGTTCTGTTTATACGGTCATACCAATTTTTTCCAAGTCCGAAAATACAGAATAAAACTTATTACTAGAACGTGTTGTGTTTACTGCTGTTGAGTGCAAGAGATATAGACAGTCAGTAGTTGATCTGCCGCTCTGAAAACCGAACTGTCTATTATTAGTCTATTATCATTCGTCCGTTTCGTCACTCAGTCAAGAAGAATTTGGGAGTTTACCTTTGCTATTACGTTAACTTAAGTTATGCCTCAATAATTTCTTAGGTCCGCCGGTGCTGCCCCCTTTGAATATTGGTGCAATTTTGCCTTTGCCCAATTACTCAGGGTATCGCCATATTTAAAAAAGTCGATTAAATATATAATGACGTCTATTCCAGCACGCTCAACTCGGGATTGTTGTGGGTTGTTAAGCTTCAAAAACTTGGAAATAAAAGGGAAAAGCGTTGACTCATGTTTTATTTCTTTTGTATTGTTCAGTAAATAATTATAGATGCAAGAATAACAAAACTGAGACCACGTGGCTTTACCCCACCATTGACATGATTAAGATAGTGTTGACGATGACAATAACGATGCTGGTGATGATTATGATGATTATGATGATAATGATGATGATGGTGATGATGATGATGATGATTATGATGATAATGATGATGATGGTGATGATGATGATGATGATGATGATGATGATGATGATGATGATGATGATGATGATGACTACTACGAAGACGATAGTGATGGTGATAATTATGGTTTTGATGGTGATGATTATGATCATGATGACGACGACGACGATGACGACGATGATGAAGATGATGGTGTTGGTGATGGTGGTGATAATAAAAATGATGATGAGTTTTCTGTTGATATTGTTGATGATGATTATTATTGTTCAACATTAGTGCAGCTAGTACTATCATTTAGCTTTTTACACCAATGCTTGTTGTATGTGATGAAGTTAGCTTATATATGACGTAAATGAAAATTTATTGTCTCACCACCTCCACTAAAGGAAATAGTCTATGTAATGTACCCATAATGCATCATGCCTCATAAATCAAATATTAACAGTGTAACTAAGATTGTGTATGTTTTTTAAGAATTCAGTAATGGTTTGAGCATTTGAATTGTTTTTTTTTGCAGAACAATGACAAGTAGACAAAGAGACATCTTACAGTACACATGTGTTTTATGAAATAAGTCTGCTGACAAAAAACAAACAAACAAATCATGTCATAACCACGGCTTTCCACTCAATAAAACGTTTTGTAAATGTGGCCTTTCACGCAATAAATTATGTTGTTAAAATAACTCTCAACTTGGTAAGACGCATGGTTTTAAACGAATAATGGGTAGGTTTTTTTTAAAAAAAATCCGGACACTTAAAATATTTAATGAATGCATTCTTTTGCGAAAATATAGTTAATGAACAATTCCTACTGGAATTTGAACATTTCCCGAACAAATAGTTTCTTTGAACTAACTATATGTACGAAGCTTTTACTTACGTAAAACGTTGTATGCAGACATGTAATCTCTAAATAAACATTTAATAAATAAAGCTCGGAATTCAGTAATAATAATAATAATAATAATAATAATAATAATAATAATAATAATAATAATAATAATGATAATAATAATAATGGTAATAATGATGATGATGATGATGATGATGATGATGATGATGATGATGATGATAATAATAATAATAATAATAATAATAATAATAAAAATAATTTTAATAACAAAAATAATAATAATAATAATAATAATAATAATAATAATAATAATAATAATAATAATAATAATAATAATAATAATAATAATAATAATTATAATAGTAACAATAATAATACTCTCAAAAACATTATCTTTAAAAAAACACTGAGTTGCTATAAAGTTTAATTTCAAGCTTCAATCTGACTCAAGTACTGAATCAATACAAATGCATTCACTGTAATAACATACAGTTAAAATCTGACATGGTATCACATAATGCCCCACCTGTCAGTCTCATTTCTCAGAGAGATGATACTTTTCACGGTCAAATATTGACTCCGAGAAAACTTCTTACAGAAGATGTATAGAGGATCTGAGATTTCATTTAATACAAACATTTACTAAATAAAGGTACATAACTCCAAAATCAAGAAGTACAGAGTTGTGTGCACTGCACTTCGTCTCAATAAGACCTATCTATATATCAAGTCAATAGCTTTGATAATATAGGAGTTATGCTCCGGACAAGAAAATTAAACAAAGGGCAATAACTTAAACACCATGACGTGCAGAGTGACGGTTCTTGTCCACTGCACTTAGTCTCAATGAGATCTATCCACCTATGAAGTTTTAAGTCAATAGCTTTGATAGTGTTGGAGTTTATACTTAGGACAAAAATCTGGACAACGGCCCACCCACCCGCCCGACCGCCCGTTATGGGTGATCCCATAATACGTCCCATCTTCGACGGGCGTATAATTAATACAGAAAAAGAAACAGAAACAAAATATGTAATGGGTGTATTAAATGGATTACAAGCGAAATCATGTGATAAAATGTAATGTACAAGATAAAATGTAATGGGTGTATTAAATGGATTACAAGCGAAATCATGTGATAAAATGTAATGTACAAGATAAAATGTAATCATTTCTTATTTCAATATACCATCACCTTGGAAGGGTGTTGTATAAAAAGAAAAAAAAAATAAAGATACAAAAAGTAAATAATATACTATCAAAACCTGTGCTATGAGCTTTATCTCAACTAAGACATTATTCTGCAAGTGGGTCCTGAGTTATCTCGAAACCGGATCTACCAGTCTAGGATCAACAACTTCTATTTATTTAATGAGTTTCCCCTACAGCAAAATGTATTCTCTATGGCGTAAAATTAACGTTTAATTTCCTTGTCCGATCGAGACGTGCCGTGTGTACAAAATATCTTCATCAACAACATACAAAGTATGAGCAACCTTGTATATGGTTGCCACGGTTTTTATGTCAATAACTTTAAGAGAATGGCAGTGGCCTTGCCATTTCAAGCATACATAATGCAACAAACAACACTTCATATGATGAAACCGTATTGATTATGATGTTTTATGATGTTTTAAACTGTTTATGAAATTATATTACATGTACTTCTGTTGGGCTATTCCTGCAAATAATTGATACGTCCCAGTTGACATGAAATCCGAAAATTCTTAAACATAATGCAGCTGAAAGCAGAATAATACTTAAATAATTGGTGTTACACTTTATCCATTACCATCTCGCTTTAAATGAAATAATACATTATCATTATAACGGCTAACCACACAACTAACAATATGCAAATATTATATTTTTTATCATCTTAAATAACCACCACATCACCTATATCACATCTTTCGCAACCACCACCACTATCACCACCACCACTTAAATCACCAGCACTACTAAAATCACCACCACTAAAACCACCAACACTTTAGCTACAACCACTATCACCCCCCGCCACTATCACCTTGCCTCTAAAACCCCCACCACTATCATCCCGCCACTAAAACCACCACCACTAAACCACAACATCTTTTACTCACGCCACTTAAACCACCACCACTAAACCACCACCACTAAAACCACCACCACTATCACCGCCACCAGTAAAACCACACCACTATCACCGCCACCACTAATACCACCACCAATATCTCCCCGCCACTATCACCACCACCACTTTAACCACCACCACTGTCACCCCGCCACTAAAAACCGCCACCACTATCACCGCCACCAGTAAAACCACAAACAGTAAAACCACCACCACTATCACCGCCACCACTTAAACCACCACCACTATCACCCCACCACTAAAAACCGCCACCACTATCACCGCCACCACTTAAACCACCACCACTATCACCCCACCACTAAAAACCGCCACCACTATCACCGCCACCAGTAAAACCACCAACAGTAAAACCAACACCACTATCACCGCCACCACTTAAACCACCACCACTATCACCCCACCACTAAAAACCGCCACCACTATCACCGCCACCACTTAAACCACCACCACTATCACCCCACCACTAAAAACCACCACCACTATCACCGCCACCAGTAAAACCACCAACAGTAAAACCACCACCACTATCACCGCCACCACTTAAACCACCACCACTATCACCGCCACCACTTAAACCACCACCACTATCACCCCACCACTAAACAGCAATTATCACAACCACTATCACCAACACAAACAACACTATCATTACTATAACCACAATCCAAACCACTATCACCCACACCACCAACATCATCATCACCTCACTACCACCACATTCAGTTTACCATCTACCACTATCACCATAACCATTATGACCGGCACCCTTAAAATAACCACATCTTTCGCAACCACCACCACTATCACCACCACCACTTAAATCACCACAAGCACTACTAAAATCACCACCACTAAAACCACCAACACTTTAGCGACAACCACTATCACCCCTGCCACTATCACCTTGCCTCTAAAACCACCACCACTATCATCCCACCACTAAAGCCACCACCACCACTATCATCCCGCCACTATCGCCACCACCACTATCGCCACAACCACTATCATGCTGCCACTAAAACCCCCACCACTATCATCCGCCACTAAAACCACCAACCCTATCGCCACAACCACTATCATCCCGCCAACAAAACCAACACCACTATTACTTCCACCACTATCACCACCACCATTGTCACCACCACCTCTGTCATCACCACCACCACCACTATCACGACCACCACAATCGCCGCTACAATCATCAGCACCAGTATCACCTTCACCAACTGTATCACCACTACCACCACTATCACTTCCACCACTATCACCACCACCACTGTCACCACCACCTCTGTCACCACCACCACCACCACTATCACGACCACCACAATCGCCGCTACAATCATCAGCACCACCAGTATCACCTTCACCAACTGTATCACCACTACCACCACTATCACTTCCACCACTATCACCACCACCACTGTCACCACCACTACTCTCACCACCACCACTATCACGACGACCACAATCGCTGCCACCACAATCATCACCACCACTACTAGTATCACTACTACCACAATCACCGCTACAACCACTATCTCCACCTCAACCACTATCGCCCCCACCTTCACCACCACCACCACCACCTCTATCACCACCATCGCCATTATCGCAACCACCACTATCATAACCACCACAATTACACCACTATCACCACCACCATCAAAGTCACCACAACCACTATCACCACCACTATCACCACCACTATCACCACTATAAATAAAATGACCATCACCATACCCGCTACCACTATCATCACTAACACTATAACTACCTCTTTCATCACCACTATCACCGTTATAAATAAAATGACCATCACCATACCCGCCACCACTATCATCACTACCACTATCACTACCACTATCACCACCACTAGCACCACCACTAGCACCACCACTAGCACCACCAGTAATAAAATGACCACCACCATACCCGCCACTACTATCATCACTACCGCTATCACTACCACTTTCATCAATACCACTATCACCACCACTAGCACCACCAGTAATAAAATGACCACCACCATACCCGCCACCACTATCATCACTACCACTATCACTACCACTATCATCACTACCACTATCACCACCACTAGCACCACCAGTAATAAAATGACCACCACCATACCCGCCACCACTATCATCACTACCACTATCACTACCACTATCATCACTACCACTATCACCACCACTAGCACCACCAGTAATAAAATGACCACCACCATACCCGCCACCACTATCATCACTACCGCTATCACTACCACTTTCATCAATACCACTATCACCACCACTAGCACCACCAGTAATAAAATGACCACAACCATACCCGCCACCACTATCATCACTACCGCTATCACTACCACTTTCATCACCACCACTAGCACCACCAGTAATCAAATGACCACCACCATACCCGCCACCACTATCATCACTACCACTATCACTACCACTTTCATCACCACCACTATCACCACCATAAATAAAATGACCACCACCATACCCGCCACCACTATCATCACTACCACTATCACTACCACTTTCATCACCACCACTATTACCACCATAAATAAAATGACCACCACCATACCCGCTACCACTTTCATCACCACCACTATCACCACTATAAATAAAATGACCACCACCATACCCGCCACCACTATCATCACTACCACTATCACCACCACTTTCATCACCACCACTATCACAAACAACTATCACCACGATTGCTAACAGTTTAAAGAACATAATAAAACCATCACGCCCGATGTCTTAAAAATAATCAAGAACTGGATAACATGCTTTAAAACAAACCTACCTGTCAAAACATGTATTAAGTAGATTTTCTTGTACATCTCATTTCACCAGAGTTTGCCTATGATTGTTAATCCAAGTTTCCAACCTTTCTGAGACCTGTTGTTCCTGGACTCATTCGTCCGGTATACATAACTCATATTTTACACCACTTATTATCATATATCATATATCTAGCCTTCTGCTAGATAAAACATGCTTTATTAGTGTTCTTTGCAGAGCGAAATCAACTAAAGTTTACGACATTGATACGATCTACAATGCGGACAGCATACATGTAGTTTCAGTTTGAAGTTGACACTGAATATTATAAGGTAGTTGTTCCGCCTGAGTGGTCGGGTATGTGGCTGTGAACTCAGTAACAATGCTCCGATTGTCGCATAAACCCCAGTCACAGTGCGCCATGATTCTGTGAGTACAGGTAAAACACAATCCTCCTCCTCCTTATCCCCCTCATCATCATCATCATCTTAGTCGACGTCATCATAATCATCATCACTGTCAACGCCTCTATCACTACGACAACCAACACCACTTTTACCGTCACTATTACCCCACCACTGCCAAACTACCTGATCATTTTTACAGTGACAAACATAACCATCACTCCACCAACACTTACACAACCACCAACACTACTATCACCATCTCCACCACCACCATTATTGCACTAGCTTAAAACTATTACCCTACCATTATTATCATACCACCATCTCCAACACTATCACCACCACCAATATCAATATAACTTCTTTGACTATCACCACCATCAAAATTATCACCGCCACCCAGTCAACCCTCATAACAACTATCTCCATTATCCGCAACATTACCAGACCACTTGCACCGCCGCCAACTTCAGCACTATCACTACCACTATCATTACCATCATCAACACTAAAACACCATCACTATCACCACGACTTTCACCACCACTATTGCCACCACCTCCACTACCACCACCACTACCATCGCAATTTCTCCACCACCTTTACACCATCACTACCACCACTATCGCCTCATCACCATTACTATCCCCCATATCACATTACTACCACTACCACCTTTCCTGTCAACACCACCACTACAATCACTATCACACCACTTAGACAACCACTATCACCACCACAACCACTCTCACCAATCGGTTGGTCACAGAAAATAAAAAAATAGTAACTATCCTGTAGGTGCCTTTGAACAAAAGGTAATCTTTCCTTAAAAGCTTTTAGAGTGATAAATTTAAATTATTTGTATGCTACACTTCAAACGCTAACAAATCCTTGGCATTAAATGTCTTATCTGCTATACTGTGTACTAGTTTAATTCGAGCAGTTATTATTTGCAAAATGGTTTGACATATTTAGTTATTGCATCTAATATAATAATTTAATGTTGATTAAACTAAATACGTATGCATTTTATAGTGTATGTTGTTTCTTGTTGTTTATCAGAAAGCTGAGTAAAGCTTTAATACGCTAGATGTTATTTTCTTAAAGAAAACTGGTTTTATTATATTTGATACCAATCTAGACTATAATACTGAACGATTATTTCTGTTAGATTGACATAATAATAAAATATCACATTATTTTTAATCGGTTATTATAACTAATCATATTCTAACTTATCACGTACGACAATAACAACGTAAACATAACTGTATTCAATACTTTTATTATGAAACATATATATGCATGACTCAAATAATTATAACGACATGTTATATTAATAAATAAATATAAAACGAAGCACACATCATAAAACTCGTTCAAAAACACATTCAATTATACCATACACATTATCACATCAGTTTTGCATACTTTGTCTGACAAAATCTGCGCTTTTTTTTAACTAATATTAAAAACAACAACTCACAAAACAAAAGCATTGTTCTTCTGTCTGGCTTTAAAATGTAATGTTTCTCATACTAAAAACAAACAAACAAAAATATAAATAATTTGTATCTTTTTGTATATATCATTTATTCTGACAAATGAATCGTCACTGTTTATTTTATAAATCAATAATAGAGCCATAGAAAACAAGTCCAACTGCCAATACGATATTCCTGTGATCTGAGACGCTGGTAAAATACTGGTTAAATATTGGTGAACTCAGACCGCTTAATCAGAATGGTAAAATTTTATGCAGAATTTGAGCTGCTTTCACAATATATCGTTTAACTAAACAATGCTATTAGGAAATATTATACATTGTTAATTACAGTGTAGAATTTATTTACGGTCTTATTTAAACGTTAAATCGAAAACGCTTGGACGTGCTTCATTGAGAGTTCAGTCTTGCTTGTGACAACAAGTAATTAATCAATATCAGACGATTTATTTATCAATTTGGTGGTTCTTTTCGTCTGAAAAGGCTTTATTTATTAAAATAGATTTACAAGTGTGTAAGGGAACGCATGGACATTCCTCCGCCAAATAAATATTTAGTAGTTCAGGTTGAGCACTGCATCCAATGGCTTGCAACGGTAGATCTCAATCTGTAAAGACAAGTTACAATAAACCTCATAACATGCAATTAAAATACTTTAATTAGTTATAAGCAAAAGAAAATGGAAGTTGTTTACTAACAATCTCCTGCAACAGAAGTGTCGTGATAACTTGCTAGAGACTCATTAGCAAATAGTGCAGGTCTAGCTCAGGCAAGTTTAAGCGGAAGCTGACTGTTCTGGATATATACTATTTGCATTAATCTGGTCAACTCTCTTGGCAGGTAAATAAGTGTTTCAACATTTTCAAAAGAGTAAATGAATGTAAATTTATCTATAAAAAAAAGACTACACCCAATGGCAGACAGTGTTAAATAGCGGATCAACTGTTCCTATGCGGATTCTTCGACCGGCCTAATTCTGTTGTATAAACATGAAGCGAGGTTACAGATTCAATTGCTCGCCAAGACATAATGCATGTGCTTGTTTATTGTATTGATTTAGTTTTCTTCAAATTGCTTTAACGCATACACGTTGAAGACTCGGTGTAGTGTAATATGAATAGGTGTTGTATAGTTTGAATTTTCGTGAATCTGTATAGTGGTAAGCTACCGAATAGCAAGATATTTTCATTTTGTAAAGCACACCATTTGATTGTTGAATATACCACTCTTGCAAACATTCGCTTGTACTTACATCATCCAGAAGGCCCACATATCCGGCCGTATCAGCAGACATTCCAATCATGAACCCGTTACAGCCAGTCTCCCTAATCTTGCCATAGCACCAGTCTCCGGATACAGCCCCACACACTCGCCCTTCCAGTCTCAACTGATCGTGGATGAAAATGATTTCCTTCGTCGGTTTGTTCTGTAAAGGAGCATTAGAAACGTGCAAAACTATTGTTGATACACGTTTTAATTATACCGGCCGCAATACCTCAGTTGGTAGAGCGTCGGCTTGCGGATCGGGAGGTCGCGGGTTCAAACCCCAGCCGGGTCAAACCAAAGACTTTAAAGTTGGTAGTAGAGGATTCCTTCCTAACGCTCGAGGATAAGGGGACAGCGTAACGCCTGACTTATCGGTGTCAGTATAATGCACCAGCCGGGTTCATTCCCTGGTCACGCAATAAGTGCCCTGTGCTATAATAAAAGAATGTCGCTGCAAGTATCGGCAAAAATGCCGACAATCCCATCCCAAGTTTTAATAATAAATAGTATCTGTAAATGTAGTCTTCTTCTTCATATCTACTTCTCATCCCCAGTTTCATCATCATAAACATCATTTTCACCTTCGTTTGTCATATCCAAAAATATTTTTTCATAATTGTGTTTTTCTTCCTCTTCTATTATTTTTCTTTTCTTCCTAATCCTCCTCTTTTTCTTCCTCTTTTCTTATTTTCCGTCTCCTCCTCCGCTTCATTATCATCATCATCTTAATCATCATCATTATCATCATCATCTTAATCATCATTTAAAACAATATCAGTCATACCTTTTATCATCTTTATAATTTGGAACTGAGTTACGTTTCAATCTCAATCAACAGTCCTTTCTTTTACAGAATTAAGTTGTGTTATATCGTTTAACTAGATGTTAACAACTCGAACAACTTACGACTGTAGGGAGGGTGAGGGCCTTGGATGAGTTGGTCTCTGCTCCGAGCATCACCACTCCAGGGACCTTGGCAATGAACACGGAGGGCTTCTTGCCACAATGGCCATTCGTCATGATGGACTGAAGGCTGGTGGCATTGCGGTGTTTAAGGTTCTCTCTGAAACACAACAAAGGAGTGATGTAAAAAAACAACGTTAATGTTAGTTATACTGAGTAGACAAGGAATTAAAAAGATAAATATCGTGGAGATAGAAGTGAAGTCAGATCGGAAAAATAAATAAAAAATGGTAAAACACGTAAAATGTACTTCTTCTAACAGCAGAAAATGAATAACATATCAATGTCAAACTATACGTTTACAACAAACCCAGATATCCATAGCTAGAAGAATAGACAAACAGTCAGATGGACTGCCAAAAAGAATTAAATACAGTTTTCAAGATATTCACGGATTTCACACAATGTACGCCTTATTACTGCCTACGCCATTTTTTTCTAAAGGTCTTTATAAAGTAGTGCTCGGCCGACTTACGCGTATTTCATCTTGACAATGAGAACTCCCTCGTCGACTGGGCTCGGTTTGACCTTCTTTAACAACAGACTGGAACGGCCATTGAAGTAACCGGCCTTGTTGTGGATAAGGACGTTGTCGGCCACCAACTCATACACATTGTTTCCAGATACGTCCTCGATACCTTTGTCAAAGTTGATCTTGATTTCTGGTTTACATACTGGAATTATAACAAACATACATGATGAATGTTGGGTTCGTGGAACTGTATTTATATATACCCGAAAACGCGTTACATCTTAATGTTTGTTACATTTCAATGTAAGTAATGATGCAGTATTTGAAGATATCATATTACTAGCTTAACAATTGACTATGTAAATGTTTCTTTCTTAATCAATGACAGCCAGTGTCATATGTGGCGTTATATTACAAAAGCGATTATTAATTAACCCTCAATAGCTAAAGCCACGCGGAGCCGATCATCCATTCATACCCCCCCCCCCCCCCCCCCCCCACCACAAACAACAACAACAACAAACAAACAAAACAAACGAGTTCGGTTAAATGATTGATAAATATAAACGTTCATAACGGTCCTAGAATTGCTTCCCTTGTTTACAATCATAATAATCATAATGTTTACAATATGCTGCTAATGTCAACATATCATTCTCCCATGAACGTCATGGTCACCGTCAATCGGAACTCCTCGGGCAATTCCGTCCCCGGGACAATCATCTCTCGGATGTATCTGGTGCAATGATACTGAAATCACGATCGTTTTGTTCGCCGGAAGTCGGAAGAAGAATATGCCTAAAATGTAGTTCGCTCAAAACATAAACAATGCCATCGTTTGACAGCTGCGTGTCTGCTGCGCTGGGTAAATTACAATTGGATGATTTAATTTTGAAGCCGACACAAATTGAAATATAACGCATCGTACTGTAGTTGGCTGCCATCCGAACTCCCATGTTTGTTTTGACGTCGGTCTCAAAAGGAGCCCCATTTTGGGAAATGGCTGAGGTGATCCGACTACCTACATACATCCGAGAGATGATTCGTGAATTATCCGAGGTGTTCCGATTGGGTCACCGTATCAATGAAAGACGGCAAAGACATACAAACCCACCATTTGATAATTGGCAAAGCTCTCATTTACAGAAGACTCTTGCTAAGGGAAATAACTCTTACCTCGTCCGGGTACTATGAGGTCAGTAAGAGTACAGTCACAATCTGATGGATTGTAGGCGGCCTTGGGCGGGCAGTTCTCTCGCTTCCACTCGCCATTGTCTGTATACTGCTCGAACTTGGTCGGGGCTCCACTGATGGGTCGACGGGTACAACCTAGGAATGATGAAATAATGTCATTTTAAACAGTTCACTCAATGTGGGGATCTGGATACAAAATGACGGAACTCCACCATAACGTCGATTTAGCACTTCGAGCTCGTTTCTTTTGCACACCCAGCTGATGAAGAAACAGCTTTGTGATTACCCCAGTTGTCCATATTGTCATGTCTATTGACGGCATAATCCGGCATGCACTGTACCATTTAAGTTTGTTTGTATTTTACATGTGATTTATTTTACTGCTTTATTTTTGTATATAGATAGTTCAAAGGCATTCGTTGTAAGTATTACATACGCCAGTATGAAAATTTAATTCAACAAACTGTCTCAAGTTGATTGATCGTTTAAATAAAAAAAAAAGAAAACTGTGACGTCACACACGTGACACGTACCTGGTACTCGGTCTTTGAGAGGGCACATATCTACGCATGTCGGGCTAGGGATACATCCCTTGGTGGGGTGGAAGGCTTGGCCCTCAGGACAGCACATACCCTTGGGGACCCCTCCCTGGCAGTCCCAATAGGCCCCGCACTTGTTAGGGTCCGAGTGCTTGTAATGCTTGGTACCAGCTACCTTACACTTGTCTGAAACAGGGAAACAGCAGGTAAGATCAATAGGTTGAAAGAGATAAGGGTGTAGCTCGTTATCGATAGAAATTTATTCTGTCATAAATACTACTTCTGAGACGATAATAAATGCCATTGTTACAATTATCATCTTTCAATATTTATTTACTTATTGGAAATGCCAACATAGCAGTGGCATAGTCGTAAACAGTAAAAAAGGGCTTGCACTAGAGCCAAACGCAATGTTTAAGTAACACAATTTATCTTTTCGTATGTTGATCTTCGCTATGTAATTCAAACAATACATAAAACGTGTATTCGGACAGAATGTGTTGTGACAAAACAGAAAAATCTAAGTCCAAACACAATATTTTACTAGTTGTCATCTAAATATTTACCTTAAATTACAATACACTATTTATTATATCAATAAAGAAATACATTATTTAAGTTTCGTTATTTGGTATAGTCTTTAATAGACAGGAGCAGAACGTCATTTCTCCAACTTGAGTATGGGATGTGATGGGATTTGTCGGCAATTTTGCCGATACTGTGCAGCGACATTTGTATCATTATAGCACAGGGGCACTTATGATGTGCCAGGAACTGAACCTGACCGGTCTATTATACTGACACCGACGAGTTAGGCGTAATGCTGTCCCCATATTCCCGAGCATTAGGTGGGAAGCCACTACTACCAAATTTTAAGTCTTTGGTTTGACCCGACCGGGGTTTGAACCCACGACCTCCCGACCCGCAAGCCGACTTGAATATGTGACATAACAATAAAGATAAGATTGGGAGTCACTCACCATGCGGACAATCCACCATCTCTGCTGGCAGACATTTGAACTTGGCTTGGTCCCAGAACTGACCATATTCACATTCCCGGTAGACAGGTTCTACACGACTGCCCTTGTAGTAGCACTGTACATACTGGGTGCAGTCATAAGGGTGAGGATTGAACCCGATTGTGTTCTTCACCACGGCGTTGTCACACACACCTGCAATGGAAAGGCGAGTTGAATCTTACACGGTAAAAGTATTGTAACTACAACAAATAAATTTAATTAAAAAACTCAGAAAAAAGGCCTATCATGTTCGTTTAAAGCAATTTTTAATGTGTAAACAAATGTACATAAAATATCTTGAATATATACTAGAGTAAATAGTTCTTTCAAGTCAGTGCATAGATTTTGTTACTTAGATAAATATTCAAGCGTAAATGATTTAATAAATTTATGAGAAACATATGTGTTTGTCTTTTTCTGATAACGTTCGCATTTAATACTTTTTCGTCTTTTTATATTTTTTGCTATTTTAATATCACTAGGAGTTAAAACAAATAAAGAAATATTGATGTGCTTTCCAGATAAAGACACACAAAAAGTGAAAATTAATTTTACAGCTAAAATAAAAAAGATGTCAGATCAAGGACAGTCTCGGATCAAGGGCATAAGAAGAAATATGTACAGTTAAGATGATGGTCAAGAGGATGGTACAGAATCCGGCGAAGCCAAATGTTGGCAGATAATACTTGTCTCATAAAATAATATTAAGTGCCATTATTGATGATGTGAAATTGTCACATTTATATGGGAACCTTCCTGCGCTCAAACAGAATCCTATTTTAGAATATTCTCACTATGAAAAAAGGCGTATCACATCTGTAAACTGTTCATTTCTATAGGTTAGTTTATAT
This sequence comes from Sinonovacula constricta, assembly GCA_007844125.1. Classification (NCBI taxonomy): domain Eukaryota; kingdom Metazoa; phylum Mollusca; class Bivalvia; order Cardiida; family Solecurtidae; genus Sinonovacula; species Sinonovacula constricta. The sequence goes on along the minus strand of CM017568.1, from coordinate 29,013,776 downwards.
GCAAATATATATTTAATTAAGACTACTGACAAAGAATATATCTGATAGTAGTTTAATGTTCGAAATAGTGTATTGATAAAACACAGTACATTCTCATTTGCGTACTTTGGTTTTTTATAAAGGATTGAATTTATGGTGCACTTTCTGTTTCCGTATGCTCCGTCACTGCGTTGGTTCGGACCTCGGTCCGTAGGAACACTTTCGGCAATGTATTACGGATGACCTTCGGTGCGACGGTATTACCATTGTTCCGTGTCCTTCCTTCACCAAACTATTTAAAATGTCACTAAATGTGTGTTCATGTGTTTAAAGATGGTATGCGACACTTTTTCTATGTCGGATATATGTAACAATATCTAACCTCTGTTTGGGGTAATTGCGCATAATTTCTGCAGAAGAAATCATAGTCTAAGCTTTGACGATTTTCAACAGTATCTCAATATTAGGGCAATACGATTCGTGAATAAACACCTAAAATGTTAATTCTTTTCAAATATATGAATAAAACGATCGGGATATCTGCTAAAAATAGACATCGACGTCACAACGGATGACGTGGATGAGCGAAAACGTAGGAGGTCGTAGCTTTCTTAGTTTAAAAATAGCTAACTGTGCAGCGTGGCTCGGATAGAAAATACATATTTATAATGGCGATTGTGGAGTTATGATTAACTTTTCAGACAGCTGTAGGACACCAATGAACATCATTTTGCGAGATCTGTTCAGGTAACGAAGTCTTTTTAAAGATGTTTAATGAAAATATTTTGGTCCAAACTGTCGGATACCACCTTAAACAAATGATATCAAATATTGACTTACTGGGATCTTTCTTCTGAATCTGGGCTTGTCCCTGCTGGACAAGAAGAATGCAGGCCACCACGAGGATACCGCAATGCATTATGAGCCTGAAATGATCAGTACAGGGAACATGTACATTCGAGTTAACTCTTTCTTGCTACATTGTTATGATAACTTCATACAAACACATGATGCCGCTTCTGTGTCGTCATATACACATAATATTTGAAGGCGGCGGTAAAAGAATAGAATAAACGTGAAAAACAAAATTACGTATTATATTTATTTTTTAAATGATTAAATAATGAATTGTAAAAAAAAGATATAATCCTTTTTAATTTATTATTTATATCTTGGCCATCATAAATTATGGTAAATCTATTTTTAAAATTAATACAGCATTGGTCGGACTTTCTGAAAGTTCGAAAATTGTGTGACTTTTTAGTATGCACTTTGAAAGAAAAACAAACATCCAAAATAATATAAACACCTACCACAAGCAACGAAGACTTTTACAAATGGAGATTAATTGCACATCTGTGTCACTTCAATTAAACGCGTCATAATCAATTGTTCGTAAATGCCACAAACATGGCTCATTTGTGATGAATGATTAAGCCTTAAATAACAATGTTGATTTCTGTTCAACGCATAAAGGACACTTATTAAGCATATTCTTGTTACAAGTAATAAATTATCATTTTGACTGACGAGATCCACTGGAATACATAAGATAACACTGTGGCCAACAGGCACGGCATGCATATAATAATTTCAAAAGTCGCAACAAACAACATTGTTTGTTTCAATACTGTTGTCTAAATTAAAAAAAAAAACATTCCAATATATTTATGATGTCTTGAGCTTATGGTTTAAACAATAAGCCGTAGCCAATGGTGTCATGAACTTATGGTCTGTACAAAGAGCCATGGCCTGTGGTGTCTTGAACTGAGCCTATGCTTAATGTGCATACATTTCCGTCGTTATTATATAAAATGAGTCTTATCACCGATGCACTTGAAGCGAGATTAACAATTTGTTCTTATTAAATGTGTTTTAATTAAAGATAAGTGACACGTATCAATTAATATTTTGTTAAAAATGTCTCCTTAAAGCTACGATATATTTGCTCCGGTGTCAATACACACACGCACGCACGCATGAACGCACGCACGCACACACACATATATATATAGATCCTGAGAGAGCTGGATGATCTAGGGCTAACTTCTGTGTTTACTAATGACACTAATGACACTTGTCATGTTGGCATTAGAGTGCACAAAACCTATTTATTCATTCATTCATTCATTCATTCATTCATTCATTCATTCATTCATTCATTCATTCATTCATTTATTCGTTCGTTCGTTCGTTTGTTCGTTCGTTCGTTCGTTATCTCGATCTATCGATTGTTTTCATTCGTTTGATTTGCTAGTTCGTACGTCCGTCAGTCAGAATGTTCTTTCTTTCATTCGTTTGGTTGCTCGATCTCTCCTTCGTAATCAATTAGAAACTAAATAATTTACCTTTACACTAAAATCCAATCTGTTGCTTATAACTCCAACAACAACAATAATCACCTCAACCTCTGGTATCTTGCACTATTACATCCTTTTGACATTGTCTACGTTTTATATGCCCACCGAAAATTGTCCTCTAGTTTACTCTCTCGACCTGTTAGCCAATCAGAAATGTTGTTACAAAAAGCCATTAGTAAATGACGTCAACGTTCGTACACGAAGCGTGATTGACGCTAGCACGTCAAAGTCGCCAGTTGTCAATGATCTAATTAGCATACGAACGGTGCCCAGGGCAAAATAATCTCCTGTTCTTTCCGTTTGCTTTTTTTTTGTTGGCTAGAGAGAAGTTATTGTGTATCTACGTTCTATCGTCACAAGAAGAAGGTGATAAATTGACTTTGTATGTAAATTGCCAACACGAATAAACGTTCAGAAACAAACAATATAAGTTTTATGGAGAGTTTTTTCCTATTTATCGACATAAATTGATATTATTTGCTTCCTACTGTCATTTAGACTTATGTAGTGACAAATATATATAAAAATAAGAAAACAGAGTTTATTGACGCGTTACTTCATCTGTACACTCATGCATGTGTATGGAATTGAATAGCCGTTTGTTATATGTATGTCACTATTGTGGAAAAAAATAAACAAAAAATAAATGAATAAAATAAAAAGTAAAACAAACAACAACAACAACAAAAACAAAACAATCAACAATTGCACAATGCAAGTTGTCATTACAATATCCACTTCCTCTGACCATAAGCTTTGTATTTCAAGTTTGAATCGAACCTCTTTCAAAGAAGAAGTTATGCTCCGGGTACAGTACAGTACAGTACAGTACAGTACAGTACAGTACAGTACAGTACAGTACAGTACAGTACAGTAACAGTACAGTACAGTACAGTACAGTTTTACCATGGTATGGTATGGTATGGTATAGTATAGTATGGTATGGTATGGTACACATGGTATAGTATAGTATAGTATAGTATAGTATAGTATAGTATAGTATAGTATAGTATAGTATAGTATAGTATGGTATGGTATGGTATGGTATGGTATGGTATGGTATGGTACACATGGTATAGTATAGTATAGTATAGTATAGTATAGTATGGTATGGTATGGTATGGTATGGTACACATGGTATAGTATAGTATAGTATAGTATAGTATGGTATGGTATGGTATGGTATGGTATGGTATAGTATAGTATAGTATAGTCTAGTATAGTATAGTATAGTATAGTATAGTATAGTATAGTATAGTATAGTATAGTATAGTATAGTATAGTATAGTATAGTAAAACTAAACATCACATCAGTATTTTGCTAGATTATACCCAACATATAAGCATATGTAAATATTCTATATGTTTTCACTGTATTTGCTAGTAATATCTTAAGTAGTTCGCGCGGCGCATTCAGTTTGCTCATAAAAGCTCTTCTGTAGGAAGGAAGTTAAGTAAAAAAATAGGGTGAAATTGCTTCTAAACTGGGGGTTGATGGTTCGAATCCCGGTATGGGCACGCATGGTCAAGGATTTTTCTTCCTTCTTTCTCACTTTGACAATTATGTCTGCATCTCTCTACCAGATTAAGGAGGAAATATTTTCTAGTTTTTAATTTTAATTTTGTACAGTTATTATTTTACTGAATTTTGCCAAATTCTCTAGAGCATATGCTCCAGTTGTACCCATTTTACAAAAACAAAAACTAAAACAAACACAAACTGAAACGTAAACCATTTTATTTTGATATGTTCAGCTTACATAAATCTACAAAATATGACAAAATTTAGGAAGAAAAAAGCCAGTAAGACTGACTCGAGGACAAATAACAGGGCCAATATCAAATCATAATTAATATATTAAGATTTAATTAAATAACTACATGTACTTTTAACATTTCACATTTAATACTTAGTTAGTTTTTGCATTAATCCAAGTCAGAAAATGCTTGTTTTTTTTGTGTGTGAAATCTACATGTTGTAAATTTACAACACTTTTTGTTAAACACTACTAATTAATGCCCTGAATGTTTGAAAACTTTGAATATTTTGGTTCATAAATTTATGCTTCCTGCCGGCGTCTACACATAGACCGAGATATCCAAGAGCTTCTTGCTGAAATCTATATCATTTTTGGCCCTGCCTTATAAGCCAATCAAATCACTTCACATGAGGGCTTTATATCAATATCACTTTTCGCCGGGGCCGAAAAAGTGATATTGATATTGGGACTGTTTTAAAGCAGGCCGTCGTGTTATTGAACGTGGCAAGTGTTTATATATATATATATTGTTGGTTCAATAAGACGCAAGAATTATCAGCGCAATTATATTTACTCAACATAACATATAAAATATACATATACATATATATACATAACTGTTTACAGACATTGTTTCCGTGTTTTGAAATTACATGTATTTGGTGCATATTGAGCTTTCCAATCTCCTTTGCCGGCGGAACGTTTTATAAAAGGTAACATGTTTGCAGTAAAATAATTTATGTAAAAGCTGTCTTTCAGTAGAAATGTAAAGATAGATAGATAGATAAGACGTTTGTCAGTGGCAGTGTGGCAATGTTAACGATGACCAAAATAATCTTTATTTATTTGTCATAGTAACAACACGCACAACAAGTCTAATAAGCCCCCCCCATCCCCCCTCCAACAATCTACCTTCAGCGCCACCCAACTGGTTCTGATAAGAAATTTGACGTTCGCAATATCTCGGCTCTATCCTTACACGGTCGGTTAAAACATATCAAATGTGTTCCGAGAGAGAATTTGACAGACCACAGATACAAATCATTTTATAAGTCATCATAGCTAACCAATTACTTTGCACCAAATAACATTATTGAATGTTGAGTACAGCCTATTTTACCAAGAAATATGTAAAACCTCCATTCAAAAATGTTAGCCGGATATATAGAATATATTAAGATGTATGAAATGCCTGGAAAATATACCTCTATAATGAAAAAAAAAAAAAAAAAAAAAAAAAAAAAAAATAGGAAAAAGATTACTAAGTTCTAATTAATTCAAGTATGCAAAACAGTGGATCATCTAGTTAATGAAACACTCAAGCATGCAGCCACGGATCGGTATTTTTCAACCGCAAATTCGCTCTATCTCATTGGTAATCCATTATTGCGTGTCTGAATGTTGTTGAGGGCTGCGTTACATCATGCCTGCATGTAGGCATTGTGGTTCAAGGTATATGTTGACTAACAATTCGCTGTCGCATTGAGATACATAGAAAACATACTTGGAATATTATTTTTTGAATATATATAATCAATATTCCTAACAGACATCCTGGCATCTTGACATTTAATATCTTTAAATGAAATATAACATCGTGCTAACCTTACAAATCATTTGAAGATTCAGTATCATTTCACACTTGTCTTGTGTGAGTGATGACAAATAGATCATGTGCAGCATTTTGTATTAATGTAAACACAATTTAAGTAAAATCGACGGTCCCGTGCTGCTGCATGGAAATTGAATTAATATACGGTCACTGCCTTTAACTGATGTCTCCAACTGGGCACCATCTGTGGGTTTCGATCTCTGTCACCGTTCAGTCCCATGGTCCCATTGGCAATGTTGCATCTTTGTTCCCATGGCACGATGAGTTTAGTCAGTATATGCGTCTTGGTTCCCGGTGATCACAAAACGATAACTGGACGCTGTGTTATCTGGCAGAATCTTTGGGAACACATGTCCCCGGTGACCACAAAACAGTATCTTGGCACAGTGTTTTCTGGCAGGCCCTCTGGGAACACAAGTCCCCGTTGACCACAAAACAGTATCTTGGCAAAGTGTTTTCTGGCAGACCCTCTGGGAACACAAGTACCCGTTGACCACAAAACAGTATCTTGACACAGTGTTTTCTGGCAGGCCCTCTGGGAACACAAGTCCCCGTTGACCACAAAACAGTATCTTGGCAAAGTGTTTTCTGGCAGACCCTCTGGGAACACAAGTTCGCGCTGATCACAAAACAGTATCTTGACACAGTGTTTTCTGGCAGGCCCTCTGGGAACACAAGTCCCCGTTGACCACAAAACAGTATCTTGGCAAAGTGTTTTCTGGCAGGCCCTCTGGGAACACAAGTCCCCGTTGACCACAAAACAGTATCTTGACACAGTGTTTTCTGGCAGGCCCTCTGGGAACACAAGTCCCCGTTGACCACAAAACAGTATCTTGGCAAAGTGTTTTCTGGCAGACCCTCTGGGAACACAAGTACCCGTTGACCACAAAACAGTATCTTGGCACAGTGTTTTCTGGCAGAATCTTTGGGAACACAAGTCTCCGTTGATCACAAAACAGTATCTTGGCACAATGTTTTCTGGCAGACCCTCTGGGAACACAAGTTCGCGCTGATCACAAGACAATATCTGGACACAGTTTTTTGTGCAGAAACTCTGGGAAAACAAGTATTTGCCTAAGTCTCATTTCCCAGTCGTTGCTTGTGGCAGGTGACCCGTCGCTGACCTAGTAGATGAGACAGTGTTACATGACAGGAGCACATATTCTTAGGTACCAATTCTTTGGCACAGTTGAAGGTCATTATTGTGAAGAAGATCCTGATTCTGTGAAGAAAATCCTGCGTACGTGGATGGTAACAGGTCATAAACTGACCACAGAAGAAACTGCAGTCTAAGAGGCCATTTTGGTCAGCTTAACACTCACTCCCATTGATTGCCCGCTTCCATCAATTGCCTGCTTCCATTGATTGCTTCCTTCCATTGATTGTCTCCTTTCATTGATTGTCTGCTTCCATTGATTTTCTGCTTCTATTGATTGTCTGCTTCCATTGATTGTCTGCTTCCATTCATTGCCTACTTCCATTGATTGCCTGCTTCCATTGATTGCCTACGTCCATTGATTTACTGCTTACATTGATTTCATGCTTCTATTGATTGCCTGCTTCTATTGATTTACTGTGTCCATTGATTTCCTGCTGTCTTTTCAAGGCCTTGACGTCCAGCGCATTTTCTTTGAACAATGTCCGTGTAGCTCTTCCTTGATTACGTGCTATCAACAGCCTGACTTGCTGGCCACTTCCTCGCAGTCCTGGTTTCTATTTCTGCTTGTTATCACGGAGATCTTTTATAGAGTGGCAAAGTATGATATTTAAATAAAATCGATACTAATTGAAACAACTTAAAAGACCAGGTATACAATTCAAATAAATAACAAACTTAACTATATGGCAAATGAAACATGAAATGTTCGTGATAATATTATCCGATAGACAAACAATATTTCAATGTGATACGAGACCATGTGCAGCGTACGTTTTCATTATATTGTTAAATCAATACTCAGTCATACCATTATTCCATTTTGCACCATGTACAGCGTACGTCTTTTTTAGATTGTTAAATCAATACGCAATCATACCATTATTCCATTGCGCAAGATGCACAGCGTACGTTTCATTATAATGCTAAATCAATACGCAATCATACCGTTATTCCAGTCGCACCATGTACATCGTATGTCTTCATTATAGTGCTAAATTAATACGCAATCATATCACTATTCCATTGCGCACCATGTACAGCGTACGTCTTCATTATATTGTTAAATCAATACACAGTCATACCATTATTCCATTCGCACTATGTACAGCGTACGTCTTCACTATATTGTTAAATCAATACGCAATCATAAAAATATTCTATTTCGCATCATGTACAGTGTACGTGTTTATTATATTGTTAAACCAGTCTGCAGTCATATCGTTATTCCATTTCGCACCATGTACAGCGTACGTCTTCATTATATTGTAAAATCATTATGCAATCATACCATTATTTAATTTCGCACCACGTGCAACGTTCGTCTGTTGTTTTTTTTTTTTTTTTTTTTTTTTTTGTTTTTGTTTTTCACATTTGCATTTACCTTGTTTGCCTTTGTCTACTGGTAGATAAAATTCAAATATCTGTTAGAGTTTTGATAGGACCTTTTCTTATTTACCTATTCATTATATTGTTAAATTACCATGAAAACATTCAATTATCTTTTTTGCATAACGTACAACATACATCTTCATTATATGCCTTTATCAACTGTAAAATACCATTATTTCATTGCACACCACGTACAGCGTACATCTTCGTTATATGCCTTTATCAATTTATCATAAATCTACGTTATATTCTTGAAACATATTTTGACGTTAATAGGAGGTTCAATTCATGAAATTGGCCATGAAATTGGTAAGGTAAAGGAACTGTAAATATTTTAGTCTTGCTAACGGTTTGAATATCGCTACTTTGTACGAACTGATTAAAGGTATGAAATATTATATTATATATAAAATATTTTCAAAAAAACAAACGAAAAGAACACACAAAAAACAACAACGTTAAACGGACACAATTGATAAAAAGGAGTGAAGTGACGTTTGCATTTGGCATTTATCATTATCATAATCATCACCGTCATCATCATCATCACCATCATCATCATCTTCTTCTTCTTCTTCTTCTTCTTCATTATCAACATCATCTTAATCATCATCATCATCGTTGTCATTATCTTTATAATCATCTTTATTATCATAGTAATCCTTCTCCTCCTCCTCCTCATCATCATCATAATCACCACCATCATCTTTACCATCATCTTCGTCGCCTTCCTCCTCCAGTTTCTTTTTCTCCTCCTCATATCATTATTTTGAGTAACTACCAAGTGACGAAATACAACATGCTGTACTTCAGCAAGTCATTCTAGACGCAATGCCCATTTTGATAACGTAACGTACATGTAACGTGCGATCTATAGATTAAATCCCCGTATGTTTTATTTCCTGTAAAGGAGTGTAAACAATTGTCTGTCGACGTCTTGTAGCCCTCCCCCACGTAATGCTGTTGACAGCTACCGCTGTGACGGCTTTACGAGTTACCTTGTCACGTTATTATCCAGCAGAAAACGTACGTCATTAATTTCGTCTGTCCATTAATTGATGCTTATTATTGCCAATGACAGATGTAACGAGCGTTCTGATTGGTCGAGAATTTTTGCCGTGGTTTTGTATAAAATACTGACTGTGTTTGTACCAAAGCAGTTGTGAATAGTTTGCCGAATAAGGCACATTAAGTTAAAGATATTTGTTTTAAGGGGATTTTTTTTTCAGTATTGCAATTGTGATTATCAGGTTTGTACTTTATTTTCTTTTAATCTTCATTTGCACTGAAACATTGAACTTATATACCTGCTTGCTTTAGTAGAATAAATATAGTATAATATAGTATTAGGTTATAACATTGTCAATTAATTTGTTGCAATTATTATTTATTTATTTATTTATTTATTTATTTATTTATTTATTTATTATTAACCTTATAGATTTTTATAGATTTACTTACGTATTTTACTTTTAACGTAGTTATACTTTAATTATAGTAAACCATATCGTATTCGGCGCCGTATGACATATCAAGTGTCGGTGTGCCGTAAAACCAAAAATACATTATTAATAAATATTACTATCATTATTATTATTATTATTATTATTATTATTATTATTATTATTATTATTATTATTATTATTATTATTATTACGTCGCAATTATTCAAGGTGTACATTTTTATTTTAAAAAGCTCGTATTTATTTTTAATTGTAGGTTGCTATGGTAACGTTTCGACATGGGTTACTGGCGTGCTTTGTCACTATGCACGTGATCTTGGCTGTCCGTTCAGCAGCAACGGTCGACCCTTCAGGTAGGTACTGCTGACGTTGACAGAAAAGGGCAAAAGGAATATTAACAACATTAATCTGATCATAAGAATAATTTTATAATGTCTATAATTCTAGCTTCCAAATGATGCATTAAAGCGATCGAAAATTTCAGAGAGCTGTTGACACCTTTTTTTCATGTTCGTTTATTTCCAGTGAAAGTCTTTATTTCCAGTGATAACCCTAAATAAATATGTGGAAAATACTGGTTGCCCGAAATTATTTTTTATTAGCTATCAACACTTTTCTTCATTTAAATGATCCTTCTTATCCTAAAAAAACCATTGTTTTACAAGACTAGTTCAATAATCCACACTGCTTTCGTTATTTTGTAGAATGCCGTCGACTCATGGATTTGTACATCGTTATCGATGGCTCGGACAGTATTTCCTACCCAGACTTTGAGACACTGAAGGCAACTATCACGTCCTTCCTTCCGGTGTTGGACTACGGCCCCCAGAAGGCCCGGCTAGGTATGCTCGTCTACAGCACGGGGGTACCGGCCACCAGCGAACACACGTTCTCGACCAATCTCCATTACCTTCAAAACGCTGCAAGAACTCTCGAACATCCAAGAGAAGGAACAAACACAGGCCTTGGCATCGAGGTTTGTTTAATTGTTGGATCAATCTACTTTTATGTCTTGTGCATGCAATGTGTATAATTTTACAATTTAAATACCACAGAAATAAATAGTTCCTTTAAGTTTATAGTAGTTAAACGCGTAAAAAAGGTTCCAGATTGTAAAACCTACAACAAAATTGCTCATGGTCGATCATATTAGCAAACTGTTGCCATGTTTAAACAAATAGATCCATATATTTAAATTTCGGGTCGATAATCTCAAAAAAAAAACACGTTCACAAATGAAAACCATGCACTCTCTGTTGTAAGACAAACGCCAAATAAAATGTCCATGTACTTGTATGCCATCGGGATGGTACCAGAAAATTAGCATGTTGAACATACTATAAAATAGTAAATTAATTAAATAATAATTTAATTAATTAAATCACCAATTAAGTCATTTTACATCTTTAAATTTCACAGCACATGCGACAGAAGTTCATTGTCGATGGTCGTCCTAACGTTCCCTGGGTTTGCATCGTGATTACCGACGGTATCAGTAAAAATGCAACCAAAACAGCTCTGGAGTCTAAACTAGCTGAAAAGATGGGCATCAGCATGTTTGCTGTCGGTATAGGCAGTTTAATCGACATGAACGAATTGCAGACAATCGCTTCTACACCTAAACAAGCGTTACAGCTGCAGAACTTTGAACAGCTGGCCGGCATGTTGGCATCGATGACAGCAGTAATTTGTCGTAAGTAAAGCATAGCTAAATATCTAGTGCCAAATCTTACTTACCATTGTACTAATAAGAATTTATATGAAAGAAAAACTACAAAAGATCATTACCAATTTAAGGAGAATTTTATTACATATCGCTACATTTATTATCGTGTCTAATTGTGTTTTTCATTTTTTTCTTTCTATTTTACAGCATGCCCCGTGCCGATGACTCTCCCTCTTGCCAAATGCAATGACGGACCACGGGCAATTGGAACAACGCGTCAATATCAGTGCCTAGACGGCTATCTTCAGGTTGGTAACCCATACATCACCTGCCGAGACGACTTTACATGGACACCATTGGATCCTGGCTTTGCCTGTGTGCAATGTGGCGACACCCCAGTCATTGCAAACGGCTTTTGCGGCGGCGGCGAGTATCTTCTCGGTTCTATAAGACACTACCAATGTGAACCAGGGTACCGTGCAGTCGGAAAGTCAGAAATCAGATGCCTGGAAGATGCTACCTGGTCTCTTCCGGATTTTAAATGTATTCCATGTGGCGACACACCAGTGATTGAAAATGGCTTTTGCGATGGCAATGAATACACAATTGGAGCCATAAGGCACTATAAATGCAATCCTGGTTATAAGGCTGTTGGAACCTCCGACATCAGGTGTTTGGACGACGCCACATGGTCGCCAGTTAACTTCCAATGCATTCCTTGCGGCGCAACACCAGTTATTGATAATGGTATTTGCGGCAGCGGAGAATACACACTCGGGTCCATTAGAAAATTTGAATGTCTGCCAGGCTATTTAGGCGTTGGACACGATCAAATCAAATGCTTGGATGACGCCACATGGTCAATTCCGGATTTTAAATGTATCCCATGTGGTGATACACCAGTGATTGAAAATGGCTTTTGCGATGGCAATGAATACACAATTGGAGCCATAAGGCACTATAAATGCAATCCTGGTTATAAGGCTGTTGGAACCTCCGACATCAGGTGTTTGAACGACGCCACATGGTCGCCAGTTAACTTCCAATGCATTCCTTGCGGCGCAACACCAGTTATTGATAATGGTATCTGCGGCAGCGGAGAATACACACTCGGGTCCATTAGAAAATTTGAATGTCTGCCAGGCTATTTAGGCGTTGGACACGATCAAATCAAATGCTTGGATGACGCCTCATGGTCAGTTCCGGATTTTAAATGTATCCCATGTGGCGATACACCAGTGATTGAAAATGGTTTTTGCGATGGCAATGAATACACAATTGGAGCCATAAGGCACTATAAATGCAATCCTGGTTATAAGGCTGTTGGAACCTCCGACATCAGGTGTTTGAACGACGCCACATGGTCGCCAGTTAACTTCCAATGCATTCCTTGCGGCGCAACACCAGTTATTGATAATGGTATTTGCGGCAGCGGAGAATACACACTCGGGTCCATTAGAAAATTTGAATGTCTGCCAGGCTATTTAGGCGTTGGACACGATCAAATCAAATGCTTGGATGACGCCACATGGTCAATTCCGGATTTTAAATGTATCCCATGTGGTGACACACCAGTGATTGAAAATGGTTTTTGCGATGGCAATGAATACACAATTGGAGCCATAAGGCACTATAAATGCAATCCTGGTTATAAGGCTGTTGGAACCTCCGACATCAGGTGTTTGAACGACGCCACATGGTCGCCAGTTAACTTCCAATGCATTCCTTGCGGCGCAACACCAGTTATTGATAATGGTATTTGCGGCAGCGGAGAATACACACTCGGGTCCATTAGAAAATTTGAATGTCTGCCAGGCTATTTAGGTGTCGGACACGATCAAATCAAATGCTTGGATGACGCCACATGGTCAATTCCGGATTTTAAATGTATCCCATGTGGTGACACACCGGTGATTGAAAATGGCTTTTGCGATGGCAATGAATACACAATTGGAGCCATAAGGCACTATAAATGCAATCCTGGTTATAAGGCTGTTGGGCCCTCCGACATCAGGTGTTTGAACGACGCCACATGGTCGCCAGTTAACTTCCAATGCATTCCTTGCGGCGCAACACCAGTTATTGATAATGGTATTTGCGGCAGCGGAGAATACACACTCGGGTCCATTAGAAAATTTGAATGTCTGCCAGGCTATTTAGGTGTCGGACACGATCAAATCAAATGCTTGGATGACGCCACATGGTCAATTCCGGATTTTAAATGTATCCCATGTGGCGATACACCAGTGATTGAAAATGGTTTTTGCGATGGCAATGAATACACAATTGGAGCCATAAGGCACTATAAATGCAATCCTGGTTATAAGGCTGTTGGAACCTCCGACATCAGGTGTTTGAACGACGCCACATGGTCGCCAGTTAACTTCCAATGCATTCCTTGCGGCGCAACACCAGTTATTGATAATGGTATTTGCGGCAGCGGAGAATACACACTCGGGTCCATTAGAAAATTTGAATGTCTGCCAGGCTATTTAGGCGTTGGACACGATCAAATCAAATGCTTGGATGACGCCACATGGTCAATTCCGGATTTTAAATGTATCCCATGTGGTGACACACCAGTGATTGAAAATGGCTTTTGCGATGGCAATGAATACACAATTGGAGCCATAAGGCACTATAAATGCAATCCTGGTTATAAGGCTGTTGGGCCCTCCGACATCAGGTGTTTGAACGACGCCACATGGTCGCCAGTTAACTTCCAATGCATTCCTTGCGGCGCAACACCAGTTATTGATAATGGTATTTGCGGCAGCGGAGAATACACACTCGGGTCCATTAGAAAATTTGAATGTCTGCCAGGCTATTTAGGCGTTGGACACGATCAAATCAAATGCTTGGATGACGCCACATGGTCAATTCCGGATTTTAAATGTATCCCATGTGGCGACACACCTCTACTTGATCACGCAACATGTGACGGCGGAGATTACACAATTGGATCTGTTCGTCGGTACTCCTGTCTCAAAGGTTATCTTGGCGTTGGCGATCCAACCATCAGATGTCGTGAAACCGCACAATGGACCCTTCCTGACTACAAATGTACTGGTGAGTACGAAACACATTAGCAGTGCCCTAGTTACTGTGAAGGCGTATGCTCTTTCAAACATATCGACTGCGAGTTATTATTTACTTTAGATTGCAACATATTGATTTCCAAAATTAGATTACATTTCAAAACGTATAATTTTAATTATTTTGATTTCAACTTAAGTATATGATGGCCGTGTTTTATTTACAGCGTGTGGCGAGCCCCCTGTGATCCCGAACGGAGAATGTGGAGGTGGTGAATTCTTGATCGGCACACAAAGACAATATCAATGTTACGAAGGCTACATGGCGATGGGCAGCCCAGTTATTGAGTGTCTGAACGATGCCACCTGGTCTAAACCTTCTATTCAATGCCTAGGTAAGTATTTATTTTATTTCACCAACCCTTTAATAAACATTAATTCTAACTGGTCAATCTTCGACAAGTTTAAATTTCATTCCGTTGTTTTGTAATCTGGTACATTGTCAAACATGCCAATTTCTTTGCACTGAGGCATCTCTCGTGCATATTTTTGTAATTGTATCCTTTGGAAATCGCAAAAGTCATTGAGTGTAAATTCATTCTTATCGTTTTACTTTAGATTGTGGAGCTCCCCCGATGGTGGCGAATGCCTTCACCAACCTTGGCCCAAGCCTTATTGGTACCACCAGAGAGTATTTCTGTAACACCGGATACCAAATGGTCGGTCTAGGAATGATTCGATGTCTTGGAACTGGGCATTGGGAGAAGCCAACCTTCTCGTGCACTCGTAAGTGTATATACCATTTAAGAAATAGTTCTCACCACTGAGGACAAGCCAGTCCACATAATGTGAACTATTTCTTATATTTTACCGATTTTTTTTTCATAATTGTATTGACAAGTTTCCAGATATCTTTGGAATCAATGATATGCCTAATTTCTTCTTCTGTCAAAGTTGCGTACCGCTTATTGGCAGACAACATCTCTAACTACGGTGTGTAATTTTTACGAATCGTGAAAGTCGATAGACCGGGTCCATAAAAAGATTATAGTGACCGGGAATACAGAGTAGCGATTCCTCATCGGTCTACATTGATAATAATGGACCGTTGAGTGCGAAATGATAATTATAGAAGCAACATTACGTGAAGTATAATATTACTATTTATAAGCTTTGTATTTAACTATATGATATATGATTATTCTAAGTGATATACAAAAGCATAATAATATGTTTTAAAGACATTTTGTCTTACTAAGTTAATTAAATACACGCATATCAAAAACCAACTTAAATTGTTTATTCTCTGAAAATCAACAACCATGTTTTAAAGAATTTGATTATGGATCTTTATGTATGTACGATGTTTATATATGTCTCGAAAATCTAGACAAAGTTCTATTCGTTTGTTCTTGTTTCTTTTAAGTTAAGACAACTACTACAACCACCACGCCTGCTCCGGTGCCATCCAACCCTAGCGTGTGTGATGCTTGCCGTCTCATCAATGGAGTGGGCTACAACAGCCATCCTTTCGACTGTAACCAGTACATTCAGTGTTTCATCGGCACCAAAGGAATGGAGCCTGTTTACAGGCGGTGTCCATTCGGTCAATTCTGGGACCAGAACGTGCTCACCTGCCTTCCATCTCACCAGGTGAACTGTCCCCATGACAAGTGTGCCAGCGGTCTCATTGGTGGCTACAAGGCCACAGATCCCAACAACTGTTGTTCCTATTGGAAGTGTGAGGGCGGAAAGGCATACGGCGACTGCTGCGGTGAGGGCCGATCATTCAACGCTCGACTAGGTTATTGTGTCGAAGATGATACCTGTGAAAGAGATTGTCCAGACGATTATGAACTTCCAGGTAAGTTTACATCATTTAAGGGTATTAAAATATATAAAAATTATCTACTAATATTTTACCTTACAACGGTGTACGTGTATCTGTTTTATATTAATGTGCTTTTTGGCTGTTTTGCTTATTTAAATTAAGTAAGATAAAATTAGTAATCACTTTTAAGATATAACAGTTTAGCTAAGTATTGTCTTATCGAGTTGTATGAATTGTCTTTAAGACATCTTTCAGTTTGGTATTGCTTTCCTCCTTTTATTCTGATCAACATGTATCAGTGATTAAATAAAAAAAACATAAACTTACTTGTATCCTGACAGCTTGTGATAAGCGACCAGATATGACCGATGTGACAATCTACCATCAGCATATAGGCAACAACTACTGGGTGCCGATGCCCTGTGCTCCCGGTACCGCCTTCAACCCGGTCGACTGCATGTGTTCATTGGTTCTCATGACCCTACCTGGTAGCACCAGACAGCAAGGTGAGAAGTTTGAATGTGTCATTAAAACCCAGTTACGTCATTCTAGTTAGCTTTTGAATGAATGAAAGCAGTCATGAAACAAAATGACTTAAGACATTAAGCATTGTACTTATTTAATGTCAAAGCCCTTTTCGAATGTTGTTATTTTCATGTTACAATTGTCATCATAAATTGCACTGCCTGCAAAAGATAACATTGTTCTTTTTTATATCAAAACATTAATATAAATATGTATTTCTATCTGTATTCAGTGTGCAAACCGGAAGTGTACCTGCCATTTACCGGAAGCTTCAACGACCGCTCAGGGAAGAACGTTTACATCCTTCCGGAGAACGTCACACTGCATGACAATGCTGCATTCTTCAACGGTCGGTCTAGAATATTGATTAACCGCTTCTCTAACACCGAGTTCCACGGCCATCTTGTGATCAAGTTCCGGTACAAGGAGCTTCTTGAGGGACCCACCGCATACACCCTGCAGGCTCTGGTTACCAATGGCGACTGTGGCTCGGATCCCTCTGTAGTTATCGCCAAGATGCCCGGTTACGTGTTATGTGGCGCCAAGACCAACCAAGCACGCTCCTTCGCCCTGCCAACACTGGATAAGGAATGGAAGGAAGTTATTTACATTCACGACGAAAAGAGGCTGGAAAGTAGAGTATGTGGAGCTTCGATGAGCAAATGGTCGTACGGCCCTATCCAAGCAACCCACTGCGCCATGCAGATTGGTTACGGCAATGGCCTTCAGTCATTCATGGGTCTTATTGACGACGTAAGTAGTTTTGATTTATTAAATCCTAATAATATATTTTATATTTGCGGCAACTCCATGTTAACGGTAACTAATGACATATTCCAGAGACATATCAGTAAATACTGATGGTCCTGTGGAACTGGCTGATTTAGATAATATACATTTGCATAAACATGTGGTGATTAGATAACTTAAGAGTTCAGATAGATTGCAATGTCTATATAGAACTATAAGCATCCATTCTGTCAAGATATATTATAAACTACAGATAAAGTAAGCAAAATTACATATTATTTTACAAAGACAACAAGGGTAGATTTATCTTCAAATTGTTGTTATTTCTGCTTTAGCGTGAAATTAAGACATCATACTGCCATTATTGTGTCTGGCAATTAAATGAGCGTGAATTGATACCAATCATTTACGTTACTGTCAACATAGAAAAATATATCATGGCATCGTTTAATTATAAACTACTTGAATAAATCAATATATGCGCTTTTTAAGATATACTATTTCGGTCGTTTTAAACGTTAAAATACTGGATTTTTTCTCAACAATTTCGATCAATGCCCATTGTATTAATCCATGGTTTGTTTTTTATGTTTTCAGTTTTACGTCTTCCAATGTCGACCGAGGGACGATATCTTGAACATCAACTACTAGAGACTGCCATCCGGGCACCTCGGTTTTTGTTCGAGCCCATGTTTACGACTTACCATGCAGTCATTTTTATACCGCTACTTAATTTTAGTCGTCTGCTCACAACTCTATGCTTAGATTCATGATGTACTGATAAGCAGCTAGTAGCAATTATTGTAAATGGTGATCAAATAGCTCCTGGCTGATCTGGATTTACAATATTTGCCGTTGCTAGTTGGACTCGTTTTAAATTGATTATGTTATTTTAAATATCAGTTTTATCAGGAATTGTTTAGTAAAATAAATTCAACTAATACAACTCAGAGTAACAATTGTCCCTTCTCTGGAGTTTCTGTGTATTCTCGCAAAAGCGGTTATTGTTGTGATATTTTAAAGTAGATCTATATAAAGAGGTTGTTGCTCAAACAAAAAACAAAGAAAAACAACTTCACTTATACGCGTTTTTCATGCTAATAAGTCAGACGGTGTTTGAATTGTTCTATTTGTATGTGCTAAAATATTTAATCTAGGAATAGAACAAAAAACTAACCTAAAACCATTCTCATGTAATTGTAGGCAAACTGTTCCAACGTTGATACCACGTTAATAATTCCATGGTATTCAGCCATCGCATGAATAAAAATAATACGAAGCACCCGACGTGTCTTTTATTGAATACTTTGTAAATGTTTGAAGATGGGAAAATGTTCACAGACTAATAAGAAAATATGTAGAGTAATAGTGAGTATGTTTTTTCCCTTTTATACTGAAAATCATACAAATCATGTACACAAAAACGTATAGAAAATTGAAGAAAACTGCGCTTTTTGAACATAAGAGAGCATTTCTTAAAGCATATGTGGACTTTTTTATAAGCTGAATTATGACCCTGTTTCAAATTCACCATTTCAGTGAAGCTGGTTGTTTAAATGTGCATTTAAATTAGTCTCACGTGCGGTTATCTGTCAAATTATGTAAATGAGGTAGAGTGATTGATCATGCTTTTGTAAAAAATAATCCAAGATAACAATGATCAATCATGCTTAAATTTGGTTAACAACATTGTTATTACTTGAATAAATTATCTTGTTTTTAACACAATCTTAAACACGTGTTGTTTACTGTTGAGTTAAAAAGGAAACATCAGACTGATGACATAGATTATGCATATGTAGAAGACCCCTATTCGTGCTGTTTGAAAGGTTGTGATTATCTATTTTACTTAATGTTATTATTATTATTATTTTCATTATTATCATTTATTTATTACAAATTAATATACGTTTTCGTGTGTGAAAGTATAGTGTAGAATGTTGAACGATTGTTCAATAGAAATAGAAAGTTGTTTTTGTGCTCATGATTAAATCATGTTAATTTATATTTTGTAATAAACATTGAAAAATAGTCCCCTTATTTTTATTTTTTAAGAGTACCGATATGCCAAGGGGATAACTCGCGTGTCCCAGAAATTTACTTGGAGTTATTTCCCTTCATGCGACACATCATTTGTCATTCAAAGTGACTATATATTTTTGTAAGTGATAACAGAAGCTTCACACTAATGTTGCTAGTACCAATAACTAAAATCGAAGGTTAAACAATCTATGAGAACATCATTCATATTAATATTAAATCCTTAACTTATATCTTACTTAAGTGGTACATGCCCAATGGTGAGGAAAATGTAAAGCAACATAACTAGTATATTATTTGTTGATTATTTATTTTATAGATTGGAATTTTTTAAGTGTACCATTGATTATAATTGAACAAAGTTTAGAAACAAACATATATATTTAAGAAACCAATAATCAACATCAATATAACAACTATAAATAAGCAAAAAATAGACAGCATCATGAACAGAATCATGCCAACAGTGATACATATCATAATCAACTATCAAACAAACCTGCAAAATTTACATAAACTTTAACAATTCATATTACCTCACTAAAAAACAAGCTGGTATTGTACAATACAATATAAAACTGCTTTCATTCTGATTGTAGCCCTCTTTAAAATAATAGCACATTCCATAATTAATGCCTGCAGAATTTATCTAATCACAAAACAATTGTTTCCCAAACAGATGCTAAAATGTGATATTTAAATAATCAAAATCAACTTCACTAATACAGATTTTGAGGTATTTTTGTAGTTATTTCCTTCATTTTTCACTAATTAAAGGGGTCTAAAAACTCAAAAGTGGTCAGAAAAAAAAGAAGATAATGCAGTTATGGCCCACTATACAAACATATTGGCCTTCAAGGGGCTTACAGTGGTCCTTCCCCATAATATTTCAATAAAAAATTGATTAAACATACATTAATGTTAAGGTAATTATTTAATATTTTTTCAGATTCTCATTTAAGGGTTATTTACAATGTGAAATAAAAAGACTTGGGTGTCTTAATTCAGAGATACTGAATATTTTCACATTGATTTTTTCTACCCATAGATTTTAAATTATTCAATTTTCCAATTTAATGCACATGAATTCAAATGTTTGTTTAATCCATTTTCCATTTTCAAGGATTAAATTAATTCTCAAAAGATTTCTACTCCTTTATGTATACTTTTACAAAACTTTACAATCCACCACCCAAGATGAAGTGTTGATGTTATAAGCAAATGAATATATACCCATCATATTGAAAGAAAAACAAACGATGATTTATATACAACTTTTAGATAATTTAAATATTGCTAGCTTATAATATTTAACATAATGTATAATTTAACAAAACAAAGCTTAAAAATTTGCTTTAACAAGAATTTTTGATTGTAAAAGTAACAAATATAAGATGGTTTTACATATGTAAAGCAAAACAATAGTAACAGATGCAAATATTATACAATGCTGCAATATATGAAAACAAATATAACATGTTTGTCAAGATGTCATAGGGAAACTATAAAAAAACATGCACACAATGTATTCAAAATTGTAAAACAGAATAAATTTAATTTAACACAGTCCATAAACTGACATCAAATACATCACAAATAAATGTCTTTTTTTTTTTAACGAAAAGGCAAACTTTGTAAATAAAAATTAAATGAAAAGGCAAACTTTGTAAATAAAAATTAAATATCAGAACACAGACTTGGGATTAAGCAAAAAGCTTAAATCTTAAAATCGCTGATCGTGTGACATGACCGGTAAATACTGTTAATTGTGTAAAGAAGATCAATGTAATAACACATATAGACTCATTGAGAATATACATCAATATAAACCTATAAGATACATATCAAGATCTATAGTATCATTCTGTACTAAAAAACAATAAATTGAAAACTTAGAAACGCACTAATTATGCATAGATTTTAAACTTACATAGACATGAATAGATTTAACAATTTAAATATGCCAAAGTCAACAATATTACCACAATACATCTTTTAAATAAACCACACTTTAACTTAATAAAATATTCAGGGGGTTTTCATAGACCGAATAATTATTGCAAGTCGAGTTATTTGTTCACAGAAATTGTAAACTTTTCCAAAGAGATTTTTCGTTTGTTCTTTACACTTCATATCAACAGTTACGAATATATCAGGGTTGTCAAGCTATTGCGGAAAAGACTTCAGACAATTTTGATGGTAAAACTATTGGCGCACCAATGGCCAACAAGATGGCCTCACACACATGGAAGTTCCTGCCTAAAACAGGATCTGGAAGTTATGCAGCAAATGCTAAGAGTTGAAAGATTACTTTTTTCTACTTGGTCACAGGTGCCCTTTAGCATTTTGAGCAGTTTTACATAGAGATAAAGAAGAGAGAAGTTTAAGTCGGTTTGTTAGCAAAGTTGCTTATTTGTAATTCTGTTTCGGAGAATCTGCACAAAAAATAGTTCCACCCTTTACTCGACCATTTTTCATAAAAAGGGAGCAGATTCATTTATAAAATGACTAAAATGTTATTTTTTATTAAAAATAAAATGAAATTGTCCAACAAAATGCATAAAACGGCAATGATATATACACTGCACATACTTAATGCATCACACTTCGATTACTAACTAGTGTGTTACCAAAAATAATGCATGAGTGTTAATTCACGCTCGCGTGTAGATCAAAATATAAATATATATATATATCAAACAATTTATATATATCAAACATTTTAGCTGTTAAGGAATAATGTATTGTTTTATAGTTAATCTTTTTATACTGTCAATAATTTAATTAACAAAAATACAACTTATGTTTATTATCACTACGACTAGATTTATACTTCAGATTACAAAACAGTTGTTATATTTTGAACACACAACTGTACACATATTCATGGAAGAATTTGTCAACATTATCACAGTTTCTAGCCCATCTGACAGAACTACAACAATATGTTAACAATTATCAGGCTACATTTGTCAATAAACAAGTCTTAATTCTAAGATATCTGCTCACAATTTTATTCAGAGGTTACAAGTTCCATAAAGACATCGCAGCAAATTGTGTAGACAGATATCAGACAGTTCCTAGCGCCAACTGGCTGATCCAAATATATACTTTTTGCCCAAATCTGATAAGTTCTTGCTCAAAAGACTAAGTGAGCAGTTAAAGGTGGTATCCGACAGTTTGGGCCATTTTCTTTTACCTCAAGCAACCAAGCAAACTATTGTTATCTTAAAAATTCCAGCCAAATGATGTTCATTGGGTGCCCCATGTAAAAAGCAAAGCATAACACCACAGTTGACATTACAAAGAAGGTATTTCCTATCCAAGCCACGCTGCACATTAAGCTATTTATAAACTAAGAAAATCATGTGACAACTTACTTTTGAGCTCAATTTACATGAACAACCGAGTAATCAACTTGGACATCAATATCTATTTTTAGCAGAGATCCACATTGTATTTATTTATAGATTTGGAAATAATGGGGATTTTAAGCTATATATTTTAAGATTACCATTGTCTAAAAAGTAAGTAAATACCCGTTACTTCACCTAAAGTACAATATCATGCATGAATTAAGCATACAAATTGCCAAGAACAGGTTAAGAAGTTAATACATGTATTAGATAAAGGCCAACTGTCGGATACAACCTTAAAGACAACAAAGGGAGTTAAAATCTGATTTTGTATAGAAATATCAAGAAAGTAAAAAACTACAACAATAGTTCAGTCAGTAGTATTGGATAGGTCTGATATTCGAAATCTTTTTAGATGCTTACTTTTTTTCCGCTTCTGATATACATAAAGGAATTACATTAAAGGAGTGTTGTTAGTCTTAAACTATATTCTTATATTTAAAAGTACTTGTAAACTTTTACTTCTGAAAATGACCACATTTCAAGGAGAGTCATGAAGTGGCTCCAAATATGCTCATTGATATTTGATCTAACAATGATGATAAAGAACTAACAAAGAAGATGATAAATACCGTACTGTCAGATGCTGCGTCGTCACAGTTACTGATGTCATGTCAGATGAAGTGGTCAAAGGGCTACAACTCTGTCAAAATCAAACATTGCCAATGATATACACAACAAGGCTAGGTACTTATAGACTAACAAGGCTAGGTACTTATAGACTAGCAAGGCTAGGTACTTATAGACTAGCAAGGCTAGGTACTTATAGACTAGCAAGGCTAGGTACTTATAGACTAGCAAGGCTAGGTACTTATAGACTAACAAGGCTAGGTACTTATAGTCTAGCAAAGTTTCATTAAAATACGACAAAGTGTAGCAGAGAAAAACAACAAACAAATCTTGTCTAGTAACGGGCCAATCAATGAATGGACAGGACTAAAAAGGCCCTCTATTCTATGTATCTGTAGGTACAATCAATATGCTGTTAAACTTCTTATTGTGGATATTTCAAGACAATGTCATATTGATATGTGTAAAAGCAAAATCGGATGGGCAGAGAAATACAAGGTTATGTATAACAGAATAACTCCAGGTAATATTTACATTTCCTTTATAAATTTTCTTATTAAATTCAACAATTTGTGCTAATGTATAAATGTATCATGACAAAACATGCATATGATAATAGAAAAATATCAGCAACATGTAAAAAAAAATGTAAATAAGATTGCAAAATATGCTTAACTAAGATGTCCTTAAAAGTTATAAAAAAAATTAAAATAAATGTGCTGACAAATTTTATTAGAAAGAATTATGAAAAAGGTGCTAACAAATCCTGTAAGAATGAAACATGTGCCAGGAGATTATTATATGAATTTGCTAGCAAATAAGGGTATGCTAGCTAATTGTGTAAAATGTAAATTTTTTTTTTTTACAATTTTGAAAGAATGAAATATGAAAAAAAAATGTTGATAAATGTAACAGTAATGGAATAATGATCAAAGTAACAATTTGAACACAGATAAGATGTATTTACATACACACTGAATCAATGATCACATCAGATATAATGGAGGTGTTTGGTGCAATAGTTGTTCAGATTGAGGGTCTCTCTACACTAAGTTTAACTATTTTCCTTATATATAAATAATTGTATTTTAATCATTCTTGTCATACAAAAGATATAACTGACATTGTCCAGCTATGTCCTTCACAAAAACATAAAACCATTTTCATCATAATCCTCCTACAATATTAAATCCTTCTCATCAACTGCATACCTTCCCATCATTAAAACAGAACAATGATTTTATTCATGAAAGCCAAAAGATAACTGTGTAAATAAAATATCTCCTTGGTTTCTTAACCTCAGAAGAATCATTTAGACAATTTTACACCCAACTCTGTACCTGTTAATGAAGTTTTGGCTGAATTCTTGTTAACATTTTCCCTCTGAAATATGACATACAGAAGAAAATTGGAATGTAAGGGTATGTATAAAAGTATTAGCCAGTCTAAAAAAAGGTCATACACGTCACCCTCCTATAGAGTTATCCCCCCTGCCTTTAATCCACTGGAAGAGCCAACAAAATGTATTTTGAGGATCAAATAAATATAAAGAGGATCTTAATCTTTTTAGATAGTAAATAAATACTCAACAATCTATTCAAGTAACCTTAACCTCTATTGCGTTACACTTGGTCATAACCAATACAATGCATTATTTTGTTAACTACATGCAAATATTACTATATTTTGTTAAGACCTGGATCAAATACTGCAGACAGTAAGCAGACACCTCCAAGCATGGAGAGGTAACTTATCTGGATTTACACAAATTGTCCAGACAGTATTAATTCATGCTATGCTGGCTAAGATTAAGGATTCCACAAAGCACCAGGAACAAATGGCTTGGATGATAAATATATGATCCTACAAGAGACTGGATCTCAACATGTCCTACTAAAGACAGGCTCCATGTACTGAACCACTGGCAAGTTCAATTTGAAGAAATAAACGAAACTTAGTTAAAGCCACCAGAATTTCTCACACATATCAAGAGAGAAGATAAAAATTTTAACAAAACTGTACTGAGTTGCTGGACAGTCTTGTGAACGGAAGCATTCTGGTGTGTCACCTTTTATTCACTTTCCTATCTTTGTGTGAATAGTTATTTAATCTAACCTTTTGGGTAACAAAATGGAAGCGCACTTGATAATAACAATGATTCTTTTTTCAAAAATCACTGTATGTGGGGGCAGTTCCCTAAGAGGCGGCCAATTCGATGTTATTTTCCATCTCCATTAAGTCATTGGGATGGATCTCATTTGGATCATAGCTAGGATTGGGGTTGTTGAGCTGCCAGTTGTATTCACTGTACTGAATGTCTACAGGCTTGATCTTCTCCAGCTTAAAGAGAAGGATGTTGGCCTTATCCTGTTTGGTTTTGTCCAAGTATGGTATCATCCATCTAAAAATACAACAAAGGGCTTTACAGGTATATAATGCATTACGTAGACAAAAGGTAATAATGATCCTGTTATTGCTTTGAAAATAAAAATTATTTATATATGTGTGTGTGTGTGTGTATATATATATATATATATATATATATATATATATATATATATATATATATATATATATATATATATATATATATTTATATATATAACATAAATATATATAAAAGGTTTTTATTTTCAAAGCAGTATTAGTGCTTGTAATCTTTCAATGTATTATAACAGAATAATTTATATAAATTCCTTATAGAAAACAAGGAATGTCACTAGCATCAAAATAGGCCTCAGAAGATGCAATGACCTTAGGTATAACCTTGAGGTTCAAACTAGCAAATGATATGTGGCACACACTTGCATGGGTACATGAAAATCAATAAACTTGAATACGTTAAGTATGAGTAGGCACTTATAAGAAAGAACCTTTAATATGACCTTGACCTGAATGATCGCTCTTGAAAATATTATGCCCAACAACCTTCTTCTATATGTCTGTAAGATAGTGACATTTGATTGAAGTACTGTAAATAATATGGAAGTTAAGGTGAAGACAGAAAAAGGGAACAGACAAGACCTGGAAGTTCTCTTGGTGTGACCACTATATGAAACTATGTTATTCTAAAAATATGTTATAATGGAAATCATGACTTATTCAATCACTCTTTATTGTGTCATCCATCAATATTATTTAATATTATTAGCAGAGAAAAAATCAAGCAACCTAATTAAAAAAAGAAAATTATTCCAAGACACCTCAAGTAGCTAATTATTCCACAAATTTCCGCCTTACTTGATGACATTTATGTCATTGTTCCCAAAGTCCTGAGAGTACCACTGAAACAGCCTTGACAGACGGATCTGATCCACCTCGGTGAACATAAACACTTCCTGGTCGCAGAAACTCTTGGTTGCTGCATCGAGGCTACTGTCAAGATTCTCCGCAGAATAGACGTTGATGGCCGGGCAAGACTGGAAACAAATTAATTAGATACGGAACATAGTCTCAAAAGCGGTAAAATTCTTAACACTGAGCCTGATTGTTAAAAATTTATCAGGCTTTGTTAAAAAGTGTAGATCTAGATCCACTAGGAGCTGTCCAATTAGGGTCTGCAACACTGAGACTCATTCTAGCCATAAGTTGAGACACATTATTATCTATTGGTTTTTAACAAAAAAATAGCATCATAGATGTTTACATGCCAAGTTTTATCAATAACAATTGTTCATTTCTTTCTTAAAACTATGACAGTATTTCATGTTTAATACTGGGCACTGAAAAAATTAAGGTCCACATGGCATTGCCAGCTATAATTGATGCTGGGAGACCCCAGGCAAATATCAGGATAGAACCACTGGTGCACTGCAGGTATTGTAGACCTCCTCACATCAAAGTTTTTATCTATGACTTGAACCTATGATATGAAAGGTTAAGGATTTACAACTTCTCGCCTATCTGCTTTGCAAGTGTACAACCAAGATGCTGACAAGTGGGATAATAATGAGCCTTAAACAGTGATGATGGTGATGATTGGATGATGATGATGTTGGTGATGATGATGATGATGATGTTGGTGATGATGATGATGATGTTGGTGATGATGATGTTGGTGATGATGATGATGATGTTGGTGATGATGATGATGTTGGTGATGATGTTGGTGATGATGATGATGTTGTTGGTGATGATGATGATGATGTTGGTGATGATGATGATGATGATGTTGGTGATGATGATGAATATAATGGCGGGGATGATGATAATGACTCAACTGACACACCAATAAGGACAATGCTGAATGAGACATACCTTGGCTCCGCAGACAAGAGCAAAATGAATACGAGGGTCCAGGTTTTTCACAACATATTTTGTTCTGGGGTCGTCAGGTTTAAATTCTGGTTGGATGGATGCAGGATGTGATCGATTTCCTGAAAATAAAAGATATAGAATATATCATATATTGTACTACAAGAATAAGTTTTGAAGACTTTATTTATTGCAACTGTTAACCTTCAAAGCATACATTAATGAAGTTTTGGTGGATAATGTAATGTATAGAATCTGAGTTGTCTGATCAGAATCTGCACAGTCAGTCACTTGTTATTAAACCTCTTACAACACATCTAGTCAACTCAACATGTTGTGATTTGTCAATCAAGTGTATTAATTAATAAACATGTATTAATTAATAAACATTTTTAAGTTCAAATCAAAATAGTGCAACTAAAGTAGAAGATAAGATTGGGGGCGCCTGTAGTGGTAGAGTTGCTGCTTTGTACTCCTCTGACTGCTTAGACTTTCACTGAGTGGGTTGGAGTTTGGTGCGAAGGGCTTAATTTGAGAAGGCCTTCCAGCTGACTTATGGTGCGCCATTGGTTCTACTCAGACATGTATCTGGGGTCTTCCTCCACCAGATAGCTGGACGTTGTTATAATGATCATAATTGGTCATTGCAATGTATTTTAAAAACAGTAACAGAAGATAAGATCATTGGATCTTTTTTAACCTATGTGATATGTGAGTGTGTGTGTGTGTGTGTGTAGCATTCAACAGTTATATGTCTGATAAACTAACTTATAATGTGTTATAACTAATGTGTTAAAAAAACAACAACATAAAACTTCTCAAGACTTAAGCCATTTTTGTACACTGGTACTGCTGTAAATTTGGATATATTTAGATTTATATTATTTAGGCACTTTACATAGGACTTCGATTTAAGTATATATTCATATAATGACAAAATGATTTCAAACCTACATAACTTACATTACGGCATTACTTTTCATGCAAACTTAGATCAACTTAATATACAAAAAAACTAAACACACAGTGCCACTGGAGTTGACATATTGCTCTTACGATGCAATGACCTTTAATGACCTTGAATATGACCTTCACCTCAATTGTTGCACTTGCAACTGTTATGTTTGACACAAGGACACACCTCTGTGTGTATCAATGTATAAAGATAGGTGGTAACATTTGATGTAAATATTTTGAATAAATAATAAGGAAGTTAAGGCAGAGACACAGAAATGGATCAGAAGAAGGGATGTCCATATGTACCGTGCAAGAGATTCATGCCGCCCACCATGGATATGACTTAATAATATGCATGACAATGGCATGTTTGAAAAGAAAGCACAATAAAGAGCAGAGTATAAAAATTCAAAAGTAGTCCATATTATCCACTTTCTGGGGTAGAACCAGTACCTAGGTAGTGACTTCCTCAAGCAATTTGTAGTTTAGGTTATACCTTTGCCCAAGGACAATCTATCGGGTCTTGGATTTGAAACAAGGACCTTCACTATTCAATATTCCATGAGCTTTAATGTACATTTCATTGCCAATGAAATGTCCTCAACTGGATTTGTACATTTCATTGCCAATGAAATGTCCTCAACTGGATTTGTACATTTCATTGCCAATGAAATGTCCTCAATTGTATTTGTACATTTCATTGCCAGTGAAATGTCCTCAACTGGATTTGTACATTTCATTGCCAGTGAAATGTCCTCAACTGGATTTGTACATTTCATTGCCAGTGAAATGTCCTCAACTGGATTTGTACATTTCATTGCCAGTGAAATGTCCTCAACTGGATTTGTACATTTCATTGCCAGTGAAATGTCCTCAACTGGATTTGTACATTTCATTGCCAGTGAAATGTCCTCAACTGGATTTGTACATTTCATTGCCAGTGAAATGTCCTCAACTGGATTTGTACATTCCATTGCCAGTGAAATGTCCTCAACTGGATTTGTACATTTCATTGCTAGTGAAATGTCCTCAACTGGATTTATAATGTTCTTCTTTTTGGTGTTTGAAAATGCTTCTTGCACAGTCTTCTGCAGTTTTGTGGATGTATTTATGATCAACCTCATAACCCAACCATTTACGAGCTCCTGTTAATTAACTGTAGGCCTGATCATCTATAATTACAGTACCAATCAATTCAATTAACAAAGTGTTCTAGACTAAGTACTCTGGGGATCAATTACACATTAATAAGGTTATTGATTATCATGACTGATTATGGTACTGGTTTCACTGTATGATAACGACTGTCTTGACTATAGTACACTGTATAAGTGTAAATGCAAAGTGATTGTTTTACAGTGTAAAGTGTTGTAAAAGTGTGTAAGTGAAATGCATTTGTTTTACTGTTTTCTCATTTTCACTTATGTGGGTTATCTTTATTGGATATGGTCAATACACCTAACATGATAATTTAGTCATGAAATCATGCTTGGTAACTACTGTGTTGAGTTAAGTATAAATACTTGATAACTTAATGGTTGAGAGATTGATCACATCTACCATGTAGCCAAGTACACACAGAAAAACTGAATGACAATTTTCAGGTGATTTTTTCCTAAAACAAACACTTGTTTGAAACAATCATTCTGCCCCCTGTTTGTTGTTTCTTATGTAAAACTGAATTCTGCCCCCAGGTTGTTTTTTTTTATGTAAATCTTCAGATACAGTGCCTTTTAATACAAATTAGAATATTTGTAACATTACAAATTTTAACTGTCCTGGACACAATGACTTGAAAGAGTGAGGAGTTACAAGTTGGCTAGTACAGTGTATATGTGAGGGTAATGTGTCATCAGTGTAAATTGTGTGGGAGGGTTGCATACCCATACACCAACTTGTACTTGGTAAACTGTTTGGCTGGTGCATGTTTACAACCCATAAAACATGTTTTTACAGCTACATAGATCTTAGTCTAAGGGTGTGCCATATTTTCTTATGACACTTTTATGTCCAATAATCCTGCAGCTCAATATAGAACCATTTTTTCCTACTGATAACCCTTTATTTCTCCAACAACATGTATTGCCCATACTTGGGGGAAGGGCATCTTTGTGACAATTTTAACTCTTACTATTATAGTATATGCCATATGTTTAACAACAATTATTTAATACCTATCTGATTTTGATCAACACTATTTATGACTATTCTATTAACTAGCTTTTTCATACTTTACATTATTCCAGTAATGAAGTGATTTTTTTTTTACCTTGTATTATAAGAAAGCAATATAGTTTTTGGCATTCATTTAACAGAGTTATTTATTCTTTCAGGGGTCCCGAAGCGTAGTGGTAGAGTGGCCGATTTGTAGCTCCTCTGACTGCCTAGCCTCTGGGTTCGAGTCCCGCTGGGGGTGAAAAGGACTTAATGTGAGAAGGTCTTCCAGCTGAATTGTGGTGCATCGGTGGTTCTACCCAGACATGTGTCTAGGGTCTTCCTCCTTCAAAATGCTGGATGCTGCTATAATGATCATAAATGCTCGCTGCAATGTATTTCAAAAACAAAAACAATACATAATATTTGTTAAGTAGATGTAATTTAAATGCATTTTTGTAGATAGAATAATACTGCCTCTGACTTAAGTTAGAATAGTTCTCAGATGACCGACTGATTTACCCAAGCCTAATCATATTGTGCCTTACAGGCTGAGTGAAACAAGCATCAGAAGTGAAATATTTAAATGAGAATCATAAGATATTTTTGTCAAAACAGATAACTCCTTTGTGCTGAAGCTTTGTAGTTTTATGATTGTACATTATTGTATTCTGTTTATTTTGTTTATATTTGGGACTCCAAGCCAATTATTGGCAGAAAAAGACCCAATCACGTGTCTGGAAAGAACTACATGTACTGGCACACAGCAATTATCTAATTCCTGTCTGATCTTAATTTACGTTATTCGCCCAAACTTAATCACGCTGAGCCTAACTAACTGCTAAACAAGGGCATCTAACTATCTGCTAAAAATGGGCACCTAACTAACTGCTCAACAAGGGCACCTAACTGCTCAACCAGGTCAATTAACTAACTGTTCAACAAGGACACCTAACTAACTGCTCAACAAGGGCACCTAACTATCTGCTAAAAAAGGGTACCTAACTAACTGCTCAACAAGGGCTCCTAACAAACTGCTCAACAAGGGCACCTAACTTACTGCTCAACAAGGGCACCTAACTTACTGCTCAACAAGGGCACCTAGCTAACTGTTCAACAAAGGCACCTAACTAACTGCTCAACAAGGGCACCTAACTAACTGCTCAACAAGGGCACCTAACTAACTGCTCAACAAGGGCACCTAACTAACTGCTCAACAAGGGCACCTAACTAACTGTTCAACAAGGGCACCTAACTAACTGCTCAACAAGGGCACCTAACTAACTGATCAACAAGGGCACCTAACTAACTGCTCAACAAGGGCACCTAGCTAACTGTTCAACAAGGGCACCTAACTAACTGTTCAACAAAGGCACCTAGCTAACTGTTCAACAAGGGCACCTAACTAACTGCTCAACAAGGGCACCTAACTAACTGCTTAACAAGGGCACCTAGCTAACTGCTCAACAAGGGCACCTAACTAACTGCTCAACAAGGGCACCTAACTAACTGATCAACAAGGGCACCTAGCTAACTGTTCAACAAGGGCACCTAACTAACTGTTCAACAAGGTCACCAAACCAACTGCTCAACAAGGGCACCTAACAAACTGCTCAACAAGGTCACCTAGCTACTTAACTGCTTAAAAAGGGCACCTAACTATTGGTATTCTGATGACAAATGGAGGTCTAGAGGTTATGAGATAAAATGCATATATATATCAAAGGTGGTATCACACAGTTTGGACCAAAAATATTTTCATTATACATCTTAGTAAACCATTGTTATATGAACAGATCTTAAAAAATGTTGTTTACTGATGTCTTACTTCTGTTGGAAAAATAAACCATACCGCCACAATCATCATTACATGTATTTCCTATCTGAGCCATGCTGTACAGTTAGCTATTTTTACACCAAAAAGAAACATGTGACCACACATGTTTTGGTTCATCCACATTTTCTATGATGCTGTGACATTGACGTCTATTTTTGGAAGGAATCCCAATCGTTCTTATTTACTGATAGATAATTTGTCGAATTCCACCTTCAAAGCAATACTAAGGTAAAAAAGCAATTATCTACTGAAGTTACCATAACATATGTTAGTGCAGTATAACAATGAGTAGATAGATTTATAAGTACCTTTTACATGTACACTGAAGTGGGATAAAGTAGGTGACATAATTTAACTGTCTGGATATGGAGCAATGTCTATAAATTAAGCCCTACAAGGACCATATAAAAAAGTCATTATTGTGCATTTGTTGGGGTAAGTGCCTTGACAGCAAATTGACTGATCAACAGCCAGTTCAACAATGCCCCTGCCATGACAGCGAATTGACTGATCAACAGCCAGTTCAACAACGCTCCTGCCATGACAGCGAATTGACTGATCAACAGCCAGTTCAACAACGCCCCTGGAAGTCCAGGATTCAGCCCAGACAAACATTTAACTGCCAAATGCACTAAAATTTATCCAAAATTAATGTAAGTTTTGTTTGTTTATTTGGTTCTATTGTCCCACCTGCAGTATTTTAGTTATTTGAAGACAGTGTCGACCTGAAGCAGATATAGTGCTGGCTAAGCAACTGCACATTTGTAACAAGAAGATTTCCAAAGTTTGACTTTGAACAACTTTTTGTTTTTTCTCTGCCTACACACTGACACACAAAGTGTGGGTTATTACCATAGTTCACCGTGAACATTGCTTAGATAAGCTAAAATTAGTCAAGCTAAGAATGGAAACTCAGAAAGCTCAATATAAGTAAGTCTGACAAAAAATAATACAAGAAAGCATGAAATAATTCTAATTCACTGACAATCCTACCTGCTAAATGTAAACATGTACTTATGTGTCCTACTTGATGCTTACACACAGTCTATAGTGGCACAGTTACATTTAATGGCATCTTTCAGCAGTTCTTGATGCTTTTTAATTTTTTTACAGGATATTTTACACCTCAGACATAGGTGAGGGTCCTTTAACTAGGATAACAATTTGTGGAAAGTGTAACTGAAAACTTTTGATTTAAGTCTAATAGAGACTGGTTTTCAAATTTTTTGAGTTGCTAGAAAATAATGATTATGTAGACTTAATAATATGCAAGAGAATATACATAATTTTTTGCATACCAAAATAATTGCTATAAAAAATCATCACAATAACAGGGAATGTATATGACTATAAATTACGGACACTTTTTTGGGGGGTGGGCATTCACATATTTCTAATAGGTTAAAA
Source organism: Sinonovacula constricta (assembly GCA_007844125.1). Taxonomy (NCBI): domain Eukaryota; kingdom Metazoa; phylum Mollusca; class Bivalvia; order Cardiida; family Solecurtidae; genus Sinonovacula; species Sinonovacula constricta. The sequence continues at coordinate 28,979,612 of CM017568.1, read as the reverse complement.
AAAACATGGCATATTTTTTGAAAACATGGTGCAAAAGAGGAATACTGTTACCAGTCAATAACATGTCCTTCGGTGCAAAGTATTCAGAGTCCTATCCTGCTACAGCAATTATCTTTTTTGCCAGACACAACACATTTAAGCCTATTTATACCAGGCTTAATTGAAAGTATTTCTAAATGTGTGCAATCAAAGCATTTTCCGAGAGCTTGTCTCACTGAAGCAGTCAACAATGTTTAACAGCCTCCTGACTGCACAACTATGTGTGATTATTTCCATGTAGGTTGATATATTGTTCTGGATTGTTCAATTTGGTGACAAATATTCAAAAGCTATATATATTTGTTAATTAAGACTATTTTTACTGTTTCCCATAGCCTTTATCACCTTGTTGTCCTTGTTTCATTAGGAATGTAAAAAACTATTCTGCATTTAATCAATTAAAGCCCAGATATTTCTCAACAAGTTTGATTGTGGTAATAATTTTATGGTACAATATGACAACATTAAACAAGCATTCACTTTTTTCAATAATATAACCAGAAAACCCCAACAGATTTGAGTGTGCCATAAACAAAAGTGAGCAGAAAGCAATATTAATGAGTTCTTTGGCCATTGTTTATACTTACATTGTAATGATACTAAAGGGTCAAGTAGATGATATTGTAGACTCAAGTCTTTAAATGGGAAGGAAAGTAAAAGCAGTAAGTTGACCAGTGGGACGTAAAGGTGGCATCCGAAAGTTTGGACCAAAAATATTTTCATTAAACATCATTACAAATCATTGTTACCTGAATGGTTCTTGCAAAATAATGTTTATTGATGTCCTACACCAGTCGAAAATGTTAACCATAATGTCACAATCTTCATTTCAAACAAGTTTTTTCTTTCTGAGTCATGCTGCACAGTAAGATATTTTTAAACTAAGAAAACCATGTGACCACTTACGCTTTGGCTCATACACATCATCCCCTGTGATGATGTCTATTTTAAGCATGAATCCCAATCACTTTTATTTATAGATTTGAAAAGAATTAACATTTACGTGTTGATTCAAGGATTTTTTTTCTGCAGGAATTATGTACTAATACCCCAAATCAGTCGTCTGATAGCTACCTATATAAGATAGAGGCAAACTGTCCGATACCACCTTTCAGGAAGTCTATCAATATGTGGTACAGTATTACTGATACTTAAATAGAATCTCCCAATCTTTAATGTGATCTCACAGCCTCAAGGTCACTCTAATGCCTCACCATACAACTACTCAAGGTCGCACAAAACAACTCAATGTCACTATCACCTTGAAACAGACTAGTATCTAAGGCATTGTTTCCTCTCTGTTTAATACATGAAAAATACATGAAAAATACACAAGTAAATGGGTCATATGAGATGATGCTTATACCCAGGTGATAATATTTCCTATTTTCCCATAAACATGAATGGATGTGTAGCAGTTTCACTGGTAATTTGTTCACAGAGCCTCTATAGCTCAGTTGGTAGAGCGATCCACAAGTATTGGGGAGGTCTGTTGTTCGAATCCCAGTGGCGGCTCACTTTTTCTGCTCCTGTTACAATTGGTGCTATGACCTACTGCAGTAGCCTGTATGTAATGTGATATGCAACAGTGCTGTAGAGGTAAACCAAGGATGAGATTCAGGGTGAATTTCATATTTTAAGGGATGATTAGCCGGCATTTTTGCCGATATTGTGCAGGGGCATTTCTATCATTATAAAACATGAGTTGCCCAGGGACTGAACCCGGCCGGTCCATTATACTAAAACACCGATAAGTCAGGCGTAATGCTGTCCCCTTAGCCTCGAGCGTTAGGAGGGAAACCACTACTACCAACTTTGGAATCTTTGGATTGACATGGCCAGGGTTTGAACCCACAACCTCTCGATCCGCCGCTTTACCACCTGAGCTATTGCGGCCGGGTAATTCTGTAACGAGGGAGGTATGTAGCAGCTCTCTGGTAGTTCATTCAGAGAGCCTCTATTGCTCAGTTGGTAGAGCGACCCACTAGTATTGGGGAAGTCTGTGGCCCAGTGAAAGCTCATTCTTTCTGCTCCTGTTACATAAGGACTCAATTCTAATTCATTTGTATATGCCAATCCATCATGCCATGGAATAATTGGAAAGTAGAATTTTGTATGGATATTTTGGTATTACAAACATAATATAAGGAGTGATTTTTACCATAGACATGTAGCTTGGGTTATGATTTTTTAATAAACTCAGAAATACAGACAATAAAAATAGGACATTAACTTCTAGCATAGAACAGGTGTCTTTTCTAAGATCCCAGTTGCCAGATTTAATTCAATGTCTGCTTAACACAGATTTATTAGGCTTAAAGAAGTGCAGATCCCTATCAGCCAGGTTTTACTGGGGGCTGTCTGATCATGATCTGCACTATTCGCCGCAGAGTCTTTACCAATAAGTCTTGTTTCCTTAACAGTTTACCAAGTTGTTAGCAAATAACATTTTGTATGGATAAAAGAGTTAAATAGATGCATGATCCATTTATTCTTGCTGCCTTGATAGTTCAATAAATGTTTCTATAAGAAAGACTTTCAGCTGGTCATTGACGTGTCAGTGGTTTAGCTTCTTTTTCACCAAAATGGTCAACAGACTGCAGTTTAACTTTTGTTGTTGAATAATTTAGATCTATTTACAATCCAATTTTAGCCAGTATAAGTGGTCATCTGAGGCAAGAGATCAGAATATAAAACTACGTATATCCATGTCCAATTGAAAGGCTATGATCCATACTTTGTTTTAAAAAGTTTACAGATAAAACTAACTGGTATAATGGCTTTAAAGCTATCCCCAGGCAACTTCATACTTGACTCTCCCTGGGTAAATAACCCTGTAACTTGTCATGATATTAAATACACATCCAGGTAAGAATTTATTTCTATCCCTTAACGATGATATCTGACTGTTTGCCTATATCAAATACATATAATAATACCGAACCACTTCTTTGGGGAATTTGGTCAACATTTTTTTATAAACCCATACTTTAGTCTTAATCAAAATGATTTTGAACACTAACTGAATTGTTAGACAGAACTAATCGCGAAAAAAATCACTTCAATGTGTATTCTTTCCAAGTGTATAAAAAGCTTGATAGTCGGTCTCCTCTAAAAATAGATATCGATGTTAGAGTGGATTACCTGGATGACTATATAACATGATCTCAAATGTAAGTGGTTTAAAAATAGCTCTGCAGCGTGGCTCAGATAGGAAATACCTGTTTGCAATGATCAGTGGTGATTTATGCTCGACTGTTCACACAGATCTAGGACATCAGTAACAGCATTTTGCAGGACCTTTTTAAGGTAACACTGTCTTATTTGGTTTTTTGAGAAAAGAAATTTTGGTCCAAACTGTCCGATACCACCTTTAACTTGCCTCATGCGACTTAGCACATTGTTAGCGAATTGTTAGAAATTTTGCTGTAAGATGGCAAATCCTGGTCTAAAACCTCCCTGGTGGATTAATTATGTCCCTATTTTGTCTCCTTTAAACACTGCTGTTGCTCATTATAGTTAAAATGTGACAGTTTTAACTGAGTACCACATATGTGACAATAAAAGGCTAATTCATTTCAAGATACTATTATACAAGAACTCCCCTATATCACCGTCTCACACAGTGGGTACATCAGCTGCTCTCTGATAAAATGCTTGTATAACTATGACCATGTTCTTGTTTGTGGTTAAAGACCCTGTCCAAAGAGTGTCTTCATTTTTAAAGGTCCTCAAAATTTCACAAACTGGCCAAAATAATCTGTAGTTGTTGGTAAAATAAATGGATTGAAACCTAGAGTTTATTTGTAATTTGTATTATGCAGCACACCGACCTTTGATAGCTCATATGGCACCAAATAACCTATTAAGTATCGATGTGCCATAAAACCCAAAATACAAAAATTAGAAAAAAATACTAAGAGGTTGCCATAAGTGGGATTTGCCGGCATTTTTGCTGATATTGTGCAGCGACATTTCTATCATTATAGCACAGGGGCACTTATGAGGTGCCCAGGGACTGAACCCGGCCGATCCATTATACTGACACCGACGAGTCAGGCGTAAAGCTGTCCCCTTAGCCCCAAGTGTTAAGAGGGAAGTCACTACTACCAACTTTAAAGTCTTTGGTTTGACCCGGGCGGGGTTTGAACCTGCGACCTCCTGATCCGCAAACCGACGCTCTACCAATTGAGCTATTGCGGCCGGTTTGTTGCCATAAGTGGTGCATGGAGTTAAGTAAAATTCTACAAATGGTGTGCATTTTTTTAAACTCTAGGTTGTATTCCATTTATTTTACAAGCAAATAAAGATTATTTTGCCAGTTTGTGAAATTGAGACCAAGTGGAGGACAGGACCTTTAACAGTCTGCCAGTTATCCGGTGCGGTTGACCATGTTCTGATTTAACTGTATGCTGATAAGGTTTTGCTTTCTTAGTTGTTTTATAAAGTATAATTCAACTATAGTAGTTATTATCATGCTGTGGTAACCTGTAAGGCCATTTCATCCGATCCCAATGTCTCACTCACTCACATTATCCTGACATTGTGATAGTAGTTCTACTTATCTTAAACCATCCACAACCTGAGTCATTCAAGAGCCATTGTCATTCTGTGACCTGTGACTGAACCCACGACCCTTAACACCTATACCGATGCTCTGCAAATTGCACCATTGAGGCAAGTATAGCATACCACTATCCATTGATTGGTTTGAAGATTTGGTGCCAGTAATCCCATTGTTCATAAAAATAGATCTGGCAGTATAACTACACCTGGATCCAGTAAACATACTTGTTATTCAGCTTAAGGTATTTGGTATTCCAGTTTGAACCAGAATGGTAATCTCAATTATATAATGTTCTAACTGCAATCAACCAGCAAACAAAATTGATTTGCTGTGAGTCATAATCATATGTCCTTCTTAGTATTATAAGCAGACCTCTAGATCTAAGACAAGAAATGACAGTAATGACAACAACAGTAATGATGATAGTAATTATGATAATAAGTGATGATAATGATAGTGACGATATTTACAGTGATGATGATGGTGATGATAATGACAGCAATGGCAATGACCAGTGATGATAATGATGGTGATGATAAAGACAACAATGACAATGACCAGTGACGATGATAATGACAGTGACGATAATGACAGCAATGACAATAACAGCAATGACAATGACAGTGATGATGATAATGACAGTGATGATACTGACAGATAATAACAGTGATGATACTGACAGATAATGACAGTGATGATACTGACAAAAAATGATGGTGATGATAATAGCAGTGAGGACAATAACAGCAATGACAATGACAGTGATGATAATTACAGTGATTATACTGACAGATAATGACAGTGATGATACTGACAAAAAATGATGGTGATGATAATGGCAGTGATGATAATGATGGTGATGATAATGGTAGTGATGATAATTAATCACAATGATGACATTGAGTGATGATAATGACAGTGATGATAATGTCAGTGATGATAATGACAGTGATGATAATGTCTACTCCAAATATCTAATAGTTCTCCACCAAACCTTGAAATAAATTTTGAACTTTGAACCTATAAGTTAGATGGAAAATGCTTCCTTTCAACATATCTAACTTACTCTCAACCACCCACTTTCTGGGTTAAACAAATACGCCAGTAGTTACTGTCTAGGGAAGTGTGTAGTAAAATGTCTTGTTAAAGGATTAACATCACCAGGTTGATACACATTTCAAACTCATGATCCTCCGATTAGAAATACAGAGGATGTCTACTTTCTTGTGGCTAAAGATAAAAATTGTCATATTAAGGTCAGAATGAAAACTAGAAAATCTCAGAATGAGAATGATTAATACTGCCACTACCCATTTTTTGGCAAGTAAGCCTTTGACATCAGACTATTTCCCCTGAGCTTATAATCTGATTCTTGCACAAAACCAGCTGTTTTAATAAAGGAGATATTTGTGCAAGGTTATTTGAATATCAATCAACTTCTTTGTGAAGTAATTGAACAACCTGCAAGCCTAAGGTGTCCTGAGGAATAGTGTCGTGTTCAGTTAAAAGACGGGAGAAAGTGAAGACATGAAATCAACAGACCATTAATTTTGAAGAATGGTTTTAATACCCAACCAACATTGTAGACAAGTAAAAATATGTCCTTTTAGATAATTATACCAAGACTGTACAGTGTTTTTTATCCTTCTCTGAACAGGTCTGGTAAAGGGATCCGTTCACAATTGACTACATACCCATTCCCTAACTTGACTGAACCCTTCACGATTACAAAAATGTCAATTTCATCCAAATGTTGTTATAAGTCTGTTCTTTTTTTATATGTCATTTCATTTCTTCAAATACCGATGCAGAGCAACATAAATGGCCGAAATTTATTGTTCAGTCCATAATGTTAGCATTCAAAAAATCAATTTACTGTTGTTAATTAAAATTTACAAATTTTTTGTGTGGTGACTTCTGTTTTTCACAATTTACATAATTTCATTGACAAAAGGGTGACAAAAACAATGCTGCAGTAATCACTTGAAGCAGATCAAATTACAGTATGTCTTTAACGATCTTGAAAATAATAACACAAGTTTAACATATTAAACATATATACATGAAAAAAAACCTGCAAACACATTTCAATAGTTTAATTAATTAATTCCTTAATTAATCTTTCATTATCTACACCAACCTGCAAACAAACTTTTGACCAGCAGTAGCATTGTAACTTAAAGTGGTCAAGAACTATTGATTACTTATTGCTTCCATGCTTTTATTTGACAGTAAGAATACCTTTTATTCACATTATTCAATTAAATCAAATGTTTTTCTTAACCCAATCAAAATAAAAGTGTAAACAATTTAATGACCACAGGGAAAATTTCGTGCTTCTATTGTGCTAATATAACAAAAGTTTAAATATAACTTGTCAATAACACCCAGGGACCCTGGGGGCCAGTTAGTGGAAAGTATTGGTCAGTTACATAATGGAGATCAAACTGGTTTAACAGTTACATAGTTGGTTGTCCTTTGATGTCGTAGTGACCATTGTCGCTTTATATCTTAAACCTTGTATCTAACAATTTTCCCATACTTATAAGTAAACAACATTATTCTATATCCAAGTTTTTTCACCAATCAACACAGTCTATTTGTACTATGTGATCGTCCTGTATAAAGCTGTATTGGACAGTACATCGCTCAAATATATTACAATATTGGACAGTAATCTCGAATGGGATCAATAAATGATAAAAGCAGTTCAATCATAAAAATCCGTATGAGATCACTGTATGCAAGCTCTTTACATTATGCATTGTTTATAATCAGAGAATACGGTTCAAACTGCTCGAATAACAGCAGCATTAGTCTGCCATCCATTATAAAAAAACACAACTTATAATGACAGAGGAAGACATATATGGATATAGAATAAACTAATTTTATTACCATCTTGATTATTTTTTAATCTAAGTAACTTTTAAGAACTCTGTGTTGTTTATAAATCTGAAGTAGCAATAACAGACGTATGTAGCAAATGAATAATAATACGCCCATAACAGAAAAATGGACGTAGAATAAAAAGATCATTTTACACAGAAGTGTCCAATATTGAAATGTATTTGGAGAATTGCCCACATTGAAAAACTATATTGAACTTAGGTATGGGCTCGTCCAATATGGATTTTCAATCTGGGCACTTATACAAATATGTTTCTGTATTGGACACTTCAGAGTAAAATAACCTTTAATTATTTTTTAATACATTGGTAGCAAACCATTATCTTTGAGTATTTTGGCATGATAACTGTCCATCCCATGGTCATTACTTTAATAAGTTGTGGAATACTTCATCTTTCAGTTCTGTTTATAATTTTTTTCATTTTGAAAACATTTTTTTTTTAGAGAACAGGGCTTTCTACAAAGCATACACTTTGAACCTGACTGATGACCTTACTTTTGCAATCAAATTATTGTACTTAACAACTATTTACTTAAAGAGAATCTATGATCATAATAATTTAACTCTATTTATATGCTTGTTGTCAAATTCAAGGTGGCATGTTCTTAAAATAATTTTAAATAGCCAACTATGCAGCATATGCAGACTTAGGGTTCACCGATTGAAATCATGGTTTCTGTGAAACAAAGCACCTCTCACACAAATCTAGAACACCAACAGATAATTTTACTAAGAATTTCAAGTAAAGTATAGATTAGTAAACCATATATTGTTTGCAAAATCTTCAAAAGGGTTTTTCAGGCTCAAAATATTGTATAGCATCTCTAAACATGACTTTATTACAGATCACATAATTATACATTTTTTTTTAAATGGCAGTTATAATTGTCTCATTTTGTGTAACACATATTTCTATATTCATGCCTAACTACAAAATAGTTATATTTTATTATGAAGTGTATCGGTAGAAGTAGTAGCAGTAGAGTAGTACACATATATTTCTATATTCATGCCTAACTACAAAATAGTTATATTTTACTATGAAGTGTAGTGGTAGAAGTAGTAGCAGTAGTAGCAGTAGCAGTAGTACATACATGGGAACTTTCGCTGAGGTCAAAGTGGGAGATTTTCACTTGCAAAGAGGGTGATTTGTTATTTTCATATTAACAATGAAGGAAGTTATCAGTTTCCAAGTAGGGAGATTCAGAAAATGTGTAAATCAGCCCTGATTTTCAAATAATTTTGAACCTTAAAAGCAGGAGTCTCCCTTCGAAAGTGGGAGAGTTCACATGTATGGTAGTAGAAGCAGTAGTAGAAGGTGATATGTATTGTTTTTCATACATATCTTGTACTTGTTACTTGAGTTTCATTCATGATAACTGAGATGAGGACAATAAATGATAACTTGCAACATTACCCTGATGACCAATTACCCCAACTTACTTGCAACAAAGTAATTACTTGTAACATGAACTTTGAACTATAAGCACAGCATCTCTAAATGAAATCAGGTAAAAAGTGTAGATCCAGATCAGCCAGTCTTGCTAGGAGCTGATTGATCTGGACCTTCATTATTTGCTGCAGTCATTTATAATGCCTTAAAACTATTGCATGTAGATGGTAGCGAATTACTAAGAATGAGTATGGATTATTAAGAAGGTGTAACATCGTAAAAGTCAAGGAGAATTTTGCTTTAACATGAGAAATAGTCGAGAAATGCCTCTTACCTCGGAGAATGCCGTGTTCGATAGCATCCAGGCTGTAGACATTGCCACCAATGTTATAGCTAGTTGTCTTCCAAAACTGCTGGACCTTTAAGACAGACTCAGGCAGTTGCGACTGCTCTACCAGCCCATGAATTGTCAGGGCATTGTAGATGTCTGAAGACAGAGGTCAAGGTCATTAAGTGTGTATGTGTATTTAATTTGTTTAATTTCAGACTATTAATGAACATCTCATTAACAACCGCTCAGTTAAATGGAAAATTGTTTTTTGAAGATTTGGGGTTGACCCCAATTGTGAAATTATATCTCTTAAATCTACTTTTTTTATTGTTTCGTGAATGATTTTTAAGACAAGGATGTTTTCAGCCAAGATCTTGCTAAGGAGCTGCTTTAATACTTCCATGCATTGTAGCTTACTTATTGCATGGGCTTAACATAGTTGTTGCCTGTTTAATTATAGAAGCAATAATAGTTTATAACTATATCTTATATTGCCATTTTCCTGTTTGATTTTGATGGCACCGGTTATGTTGACAAGTTACTTTTTTTAGGGCTATGAACCTTTAAGATCCTTTGCTAATAAACCCCAAACAACATATTTCCTAGAGAAAAAAATGTTGTTTTTTCTGTGTTTTTGTCTTCTAATCATTTTAAATATTTAATACTGAATTTGACAGGAAAAGGCCTCTATAGAAATGATAAGATGATTCCGATTGGTTCTTATTATGTGTGATTCTGTTAAGTGTGACCACTACCATGTCACCTGACTCTAGCATTACAAGGATACTGATAAAGAAGGCTTTCTTCTCATTCTCGCTGATGTTATCCAGCACTGCATACTGAAGCTGAGGGGCCATATCATCTCTGTAGTCCTTAAATAGTTGACTGCCCTGGATCTGTTTATAGTCCACCCCCTTTCCATCTGCTGACATATACTCTCCTTTCAGTCTGAAACAGTAGGGAAAATTAAAAATGACATTGTTTTACGACAAAATAAGCTTAACATCCTTCATTGGTTTTGGTCAACTTTATTAATACAGTTATTACGGTTATGATTAAGATAATGTAAAATCAGTAGACAAATGCAACTGAAGCAGGGAGCATGAGCCACCAGAAATTTTAACCATAAAATCTGACAAACTGCCTCCAATGGAGAGATACTCTACCATGCTATAAGGATGTTTGAACCATCTACCAGTGAAACTGCTGAACTAACCCCCCCTCCTTCCTATGCAATGAGAATGTCACTTCTGTTGTTTTTTACTGAAGCAGTATTGTATATATGGTAACTTAACTAAAAATTAAATAACAATTAACATAAAACATAAATAATTCCAACTTTTATTATGACTACCATTTACAGCTTTATATATTTCACATTCATCAAATGACAGTTGTCTCAATGGGCAAATGTCCTAAAAGGAAAAGTCCAACATTTCTTTATAAAGCAATATTAATCAATCTTGGAGTCAAATTCAGCAATCCTAAAAAGCACTAGAAAAGTAAATTTTAGATAAAAATCCATTGTAGAATGAAGAGAAATATTTGCATCAACTTATCATGATCTAACCCTTTGTGATTATCACTGATAATTTTGATTGGAACAAGCTCTTGCAACTTAAATAATCCCTCTCTCTGACAATTTGCTGGGTAAAACCAGTACTAATGCAGTAACTACCGGAAGCAATGAAATAAATAGATTGGCCCAATGACTAACATCTTACATCCCAGCGAGGGCATGAACCTGGGACCAATACTGCATGTGACAGACCAAAACTATTTCATGACACACAGTCCTGAAACTTATACAACCTATACTATAATTTTCAGGCCGCTACTATTAGAGATTGGCCAATATCATTGATGCATCCGTTAATCGTGATATTTGCTTGCAAAATAAACTATCGTGATACAATGCTTAGGTATCGATACAGGATGATACTATTATTTTTAATGAAACACTTTAATTTATGTCCCTATTGTTTACCTACAAAATGCCTACTTATGTGAAAAAAATAAATCTATTATACGGCTTACTTAACTGAATTTTTTTTATATCGAAGCGCTTAATTTCACAAAATATTTGTTACAGGAACAGCCTAATATTTAGTTAGTTAGGGAAAATGGACCTCTCTTTCCTCAAAATATTTTTGTTCTAACCAGCTGTAAGCGTGTTCTTTTGTTAGTATGTTTAACCTAAGCGACATATGCGTTTGTTACAACAACCATGATGTTTTTATTATTTTACAATCATCTTAGCCAGTGCCATGGCTTCATTAATATTCCAGTTTTATAGGTTATTGAAATTAAAAGCATTCTAATCATAGTGATGTTTTCACTTAATAAAAGTATTAAAACAATAAACAGAAATGAGGATATTAATTCAGTAAGGCATAAATTCACTAAATTGCATTTATTTTGTTTAAATGAAAATATTGTGATACTATATTGCATATGGGCAAAAGTTATTAAGAAAGATTAATTAATTATTAAAGCAGTATTATTTTATATCTTTTAACAAATAACAATTTTACTTCATAGTCTTTTACAAAATCAGGGTCTGTATTGAATCTTATATTAAATTCCAATGAACTTAAGCATGCACGGCTCCAATAAAGAGTCCCACTTCTTAACCACAAGACTATGCATGCTTATAATTGGCTATAGTATATATAAACATCAATGCAACATAAAATTTGGTGTATCCTCGTTTCGGACCATCTGCATTCCGGACCATATTATAATCATCCCGGACCAGTTTGATTGTCATCCCGGACAATATAATAATCATTCCGGATCACATTTATTTATGAAATAATAATTAGAACTTACGAAAGAAGTCTAGATGATGTAAGATCAAACTTATATTTCCTAGGACGTTGCAAAACCCTCTTTTATTGGCATAAAAATTCTTTAAAACTTGAAGTTTAAAACACCTGTCCTTAATAAAACATGTTATTTATTTTAGCCTTAAGGTCGGTTTATAATTGTGTATATTGATTTGGACATAACATACAGGCTAACAAAATGTTTTGTTTATTAAGGACAGGTGTTTTAAAGAATTGTTATGCCAAAAAAAGGTTAAACAAGGGTTTGCAAGGAAGGACCTTGGTAATATATGTGTAAAATATGTGTTAAATCTTAGATCTATCTATACTTCTTTCCTAAGTTTATGATACATATTTCATTAATAAAATAAATATGGTCCAGAATGATTATACTAGTATTATTATACGGGCCCGAACGACGACCAAAGTGGTCCTGGATGACTATAACATGGTCCGGATTGATGGTCCGAAATGGTCCAGAATGCAGATGGTCCAGAATGAGGGTAATTAAAAAAATTTGAACTTAGGACCTCAGAATTCCTAACAGTAACATTTCATTTGTGGGTGTCTTTGGTCTAGTGGTCATAATGTTGGACTCCTGTTCAGAGGGTTCCGGGTTCGAACCCCAAAACTAACAACAAGATGTTTGTCTTTGGGCAAGACTTTTTTTTGCACATACTACTCACCGGTTCTACCAAGGCAATGGGCAGTTGATAGAGGGATTCATAAAAGTTGAAAGAACTTGTTTCCAAATTGATTATAAAAAAGTTTAAACTAACATTTCCCCTTATATGTTTTTGTACATATACACAATGAGACAGCCAGAAATAACTTCAACAGTCTAATCTCTTATCAGCCTATTCAGAAACTGACCTATTTGATATATCCCGGCGACACCAGTGTCACTCATATCATAGACATAGTGTCACAATCAATCATTTAAACTTACCTTAGCATGGTTTTCTGTAATTTCTTTGAGAGATCGACTGCTGACCTTGGGGAAACATCTTTCAGAGGTTTTGTGTTCAACACTGTTACTTTCGGGTCAGTTGACATGATTGCAGTTTTGAATGTTTCACTAGTAACTCCGGGTATACTACTGAAACCGTAGTCTCGTTCCGCACCTAACTAGTTTGTGCGAATTGACTATTTCTCAACGTCTTTTAGGTCACTTAGATCTCACGCATTTGCGGTATATTTGCATAACCCCGCCCACAAATGAAAATCTCGATGTAGATGCATACTAACTTACTGCAAATGCATCTTACTGAGTACTTGTGAACTCAGAAAATACGATCAGACGTATGTTGTTACACAAAAAAGGTTGTTTAATCATGTTCCTAAGCTAGCTACTGCCTTGTAGGCATATTTGCATAATCCCTCCGATACATGCTTAAGGTGAATTTTAACGAAAACATAAAATGGTGAATTTCCTTAATCCCGCCCACCATGGCGATGTTTCAGCAGTGTATGCTACCTTTGTACGCGTCTTTTGTTGCAGTGGGCGGGATTAAGGAAATGTGTCTGTAGATAGTTTCCATGTGATGTCATAGGCACTGATCACTGATAAGACAGTTTAAGGTAGCCATCTTTGAAGGCAGGAGCTAATGCAGGCCGAAATCCGGAAATATGTGCTGTATTAAACTCACCACTGTGTTTTCATTTTTCAGTTTATTTTACTGAATTTTATATCAAATTTAACAGCATTTATGAAGTGTTTTAAATATAAAAACTATATTTTGATAGTTAAAAAGGTTAAAAAAATATACAACCTAAAAAGATACACTGTTTATTTTGTTTAAGGATAAGCCAATAATTTTATTTATTTCTGTGTATTAGTGCTTTTATCAATTTATGTGAGACACTTAAGGATTACGATAAAACGGCTTTTAGTGCGCAGAAATCTGTGTCTTTTTATGTTTAAATGGCTTAAGAGGAGCTATTAACAGCAAATTTAACAATATTTATCTCTGATATGTTTTGAAGCTAGTACGTCATAATTATTCGTTTTGGAGGCGGGATTATGTAAATGTAACGTAAGTGCTCGAGATCTAAGCGAACTGTAAGACGTGAGAAAAAGCCGCTCCCTAGTTTGTGTTTGTGCGTTGGTGTTTGGTGTACAATAAATTGCGAAATTGTGGTCATGCCTTGAGAAATCTTGGCAAGTTAACTTTTGAATATATTTGCAATCATTGAATAAATTTGAATTTTTCTTAAGGCAATACGTTAAAAACACACACCAAATAGGAATGCAAATATAGAATGCGAACCTAAATAATTGTTGAGAAATTCTTAGAGGTTACACGATACTATTACACGTGTTATATATTATTAATTTAACACGAAAGATTGTAACCAGATTGCAACATAACCTCGGCCTGAATGACCTCGTAACAATAAAATAGTTGAAAAGAGCTTTTTTTTACTATAAAGACCTAAAAACAAATAAAACTGATTGCTTATTTAAACATCCAGTACTTAATTTGCCGCTCTGTAACCCCCAAACGTCACTACAAAAGAGCACGGATGCGAGATATCCAAGGTGCCATAGAGAGCTTGTGCGGTAAACAAGAAAATGGCTACATTGCGTATTTAACACTATAATTATAATGTCGATTCATTACATAAATATTTTAGAATAATGAACTGTAACTATGATAGGAACTAGACAGCTTGCTACCTTGTTTTCTCCCTTGTTGTCTGCTACATCTGAAATTACAAGCTGCATCGGCGTCTTTTGTAAAACAAGGTCTCACCAAACGGCTGCGAATGCCAGTGCTACTTTTAAGGTTAGACGCCACTAAATAAGTTTGCTTTATATTCTATAGTGAATCGCGAAAATATGGAAACAAATTGCATCATGACAAAGTTATGATGGACCCCCATAACCATATATAGGTGAAACGAGCTATTTATAATCAGAAAGACCCAGAAAAAAAGCAACGTTTGCAACTTGTAAGAAGGTTCAGCTTCATATACTGCGCATACCGCCAAATTGCCAGTCGTTAATCACCAAATTTCAATGAAATATGTACTTCCTGTTAAAGTGGATGATAGTTGGAGTCTTTTTTGAACATTTTTTCATTTTTCAGGCACATTTTCATATTAGGACCCCTAAAATCAGACTTAACAGTTAATTTATTTCTGAAATGTCTTCAAATGGTAAAATTCATTGAAAGAACACCATTGTTATAAGGATTTGCCCATCTGCAGTCATTTTCAAGCCAAAGGTACAGACGAGGATTCTTCCGGAAATGTCGCTTAAAGGTTAGACGCCATTAAATAAGTTTGTTCTATATTCCATAGTAAATCGCGAAAAGATGGAAACAAATTGCACCCTGACCAAGTTATGATGGACCCCCATAACCATATATAGGTAAAACGAGCTATTTATTGTCTATCAGAAAGACCTAGAAATAAGGCAACTTTTGCAAATTGTAAGAAGGTTCAGCTTCATAGACTGCGCATACCGCCAAATTGCCAGTCGTTAACCACCAAATTTCAATGAAATATGTACTTCCTGTTAAAGTGGATCAGTCCATTTTTGTGCATAGGGGTTAAATACTTTTGCTTATTTTTAATTCTACATAGTTTCAGCTTCCTTTTGAAACCAAAAGGTTCGGATTACCTTCAAAATAGGAAATTAAATGCCAAAACATAGCAACAGACTGTTACTAAAGAGAAAAAGTCCAATGTCACACATTCTTCTTCCGGTCGGTATTTAGAGTAACCACCCCTTAATAATTGAAAGCTCTGGTTTATTGTTGCAAGCTACACTGCTAAACGGGTAACACTCGGTCCATTTCTCTGAAAAGAGCCTCACATTACAAATGCGACATCGTTTTATTGACTGCTACAATATCGACCCATAAAAATACGCATTCCATCAGAGCCACCGCTCTCAAGAGCGGCGCCAACAAGAAGGAGCTAGGATATGAGACATCCAAGGCGTCGTAGAGAACATGTGCTTTAAACAAGAAGATGACCATTACCAAAACTAAACACTCTCTAACACTGTCGATTAATTAAGTAAATATTTGCCAGTAATGAACCATAACTCCAATGGGAGAGTATTTTTGCTTTGTCATGCTTTCCTTATTCTCTGCTACATCGAGATCTGTTTTTACAAGCTACATTGCTAACATCGGTATATTCGGTTTCTTTTGCTTAACAATACTCTGCCAAACATCTGCCAATTCCTATAAATGCCAGCTACTTATTTTATATTTGCAAGCTACACATTATTGTTGCAAGCTACAATGTTAAGAAACGGAATAATCCATTATTTTCTCCAAAAATGTCTCACAGAACAGCTGCGATTTCCTTTTTTTGCCACCTACACTGTCGCCCCATAAAAATTGCAATCCGCAGGAAAAAGTTGATGAAGAGCATCAAAGTCGCCGGAAATAATATATCAGAAGTTAAGCATATTAAGTAAGGTCTCATTGAGCACCCCTTCATTTACTTTTGTGGAATAAAACTGTTTCAAAACGCTTATGTTGTTAACTGAGTAAATTTATAAGTGTTAATGACACTTTTTTAATTCTAGGGCAACACAACAATATCGGTGAACAACACCTACTCAACAAATGCCGTACGAAGTTTCCAAACAAATAATCGTGGTACGACTTTGAAATGGTACAAAGTCATCATCATCCGCCTTAGCGCGAGAAATCTTTACAACACGCTACGCATATGTAGAATAATATGACCTATATATTTCTTCGCAATATGCCTCCAAAATGATTTTTCTTTAATATAAAAGTAAACCATGAAGTTAAAATCTCAACGAATCTTGAATATCGACCAAATATTACACATATACATGTCTATCAAAGTGTTCGACCAAATGTGTTGGATAATTAGTGCAGTGTGTCCAAATTAAAACCAAACACACCACTTATTGTTGTAATATTCACCGAGCTGTTATTGCGCGATTCGCCCTAAAAAGCTTTTTGTTGGGTGTAAAAAAGGACCAAAACTGCGATTACTGATTATTAAAAAAGAAATCAATAAATCTTTTATACGAAGAAAAATGCTTTACCATGAGTATGACACCGTGAAATTTTGGTCGAATTAGTGCGTTCCTGCAATTTGAAAATAAGAATTTGACCATCGATATGTGTAAAAGTTTACTTGTTACTTTTTCATAATTCGTACGTTTATTTTTTGTATATTTAGTAGTTCTTTAGAAGTCACAACAAAAGAAACAGAACGCTTTAGTATACATATAACAATGTGTTCTTTAACAGCTGAAATATAGTAACAATTTCCGTTTAAAAATACGTTCGCTTCTTAAAAGCCAAGACTTCACCCCATAGGCATTTCCAAAACCTATTATTAATATATGTATAAAAAATCTATGTTAGAATATTAAAGATATGATCAGCAAGCTGTAAAATCTATTCTCCTTTTTTTTTGACAAAGTTATTTGGACAAACTCAGACTTATGTTTTATTTCTATAAGTGTCGTCTCCACCATGTCACGTGTTTCATTTATATTGCATGTTGTGTTTCCTTTATAGTTCTTTTGTATACTCATGTACGGTATATTTCACAGTTTGAGTTATAATAAAGTTTTTTTTTGTTTTTTGTTTTTTTTGTTTTGTTTTATAGGGTCTCCGTTCTCGGCGACACACGTCGTCATCGGCGACCTACTAAGAGGCACCGCTCTAGAGAGAGCAGCAACAAGGAAGAGTTCGGATGCGAGACATCCAAGGCGCCGTAGAGAGCATGCACTTTATACAAGAAAATGGCTATCCTGGGAACTAAACACTCTCTTACACTGTTGATTTATAAAGTAAAAAACTGACAGTAACGAACGATAACTCTGATGGAAAGTATAGTATTTTTGCTACTTTGTTTGTTTTCCTTGTTCTCTGCTACATCTGTATTTAAAAGCTGCTTTGCTAACATCGGCATATTCAGTTTATTTGGTCAAACATGACCTCGCCAAACAGCTGCGAATTCCTATAAATGCCAGCTACTTTTTTATAATTGCAGGCTGCACATAATTGTTACAAGCTACACTGTTTTCAAAATCGGAATATCCGGTTCTTTTCTGTGAAAACGGTCTCACAGAACAGCCGCGATTTTCAGTTATTTAATATAGCCTAGCCCGCTATACTCTCGTCCCCATAAAAATGCATTCCATAAGAGGCACCGCTCTCCAGAGCGGCAAAGATATGCACTTCCGGTAAAAGTTGATTAATTCATTGTTGTGCAAAGGAGTTCAGAATGTTTGGACCTTTCTGCTTCTGCATGGTTTCAGCTTTCTATTAACACCAAAAGCTTACAAGAAAAGTCATTGATGCGAAGCATCAAAGGCGACGCAATCACTGGAACCGGTAAAAACGTTAAAGCAAAATGGAAGCAAGTTAGAATACATTTTTGAAAAGTTATTGTTTTCATTTGATAATCTTCAGTAACTATACATCACAGAAAAGTAATTATAATGAATAGGGATGTCAACGAATACGGTTTTTTTTCTATCCGGGTATTCGTAAACACTACACGGATAGTTTCCGGTTAACCAGATGTTACGGCTGCATTTACATGTTAACGACGATATAAAATGATAATTAATCGACATTAAACATATTTGACTATTATTATCTGGCGACATTTTTGCTGTGACAATCACGACAGTTTTTGATGTGACATTGCATTTTTAAGACATTTTATTAGATTATTGATTGATGATGATCCGTAGTTTTGAATACCGCTTACATCCTATCGGTAAACATCCTGGTCACATGACTGCAGTGGCAATCGCCAAACGTGATCACAGTAAACTCCACGCTTTAGCGCGTCGTCAATGATTATCTTAAAAATTAACATCTGACGCGTAATCATAGTATTAGTCTGTCATTACGGAAAAGGTCCACCGATCAGGTTAGGCATGCGGGTATTTAGCTACTCACCGTTAAAGCATCATCATTTGTTTCCTTTAAATCTGCGGAAGGTGCCATTGCGATTACAATACAAGGGTTATGCCCCTTTTACAAGCAGTTGAACCATAAAGACACAGCCACATGCCTCTGTACTCTGTTTGCTTATAGCATAGACGAACGGCAGCGTATTAAGACGGTGGCGGACTCAACGTACACTCCCAATCGGAATTCCTTGGGGAATTCCGCTTACGGTTCGATGCTCCATCGGGTGTATCTGGTGCAATGATACTTACTAAACGCCGGAAAGATTACGCTTAAAATGTAGTTCTCACAGAAATTCACGAAAGTAAATCGATGATGTACAGAAATAAGGAACACCAAGATATGTTATCTATAAAACATGTATGAGGCGTTGGTGAGGCTTTAATTCAAGGTTACTCGGGCCATGCACATGACTTCCTTGCGCCACATGTCCGGCTGTAGATATGGGATTTATGAACATACCAAAATGACCAAGGGGTAAAACTGTGAAGTCGGCTGGGTATACATTGGCATAGAAGTAGACTATACATCAGACCTTTACCTTTTAAACGTGTTTGTGTGTTTCACGCTGGCGTATTTATACAAAAAGATTAACACAAATTTGTGGTCGGTTATTTTTAAAGAAAATAAGTTTGTATAAACCAAGACACCAAAATATGATACATTTCCTTACAGGTATAATATTGTATATAAATTGTGTGTGTATATATATACACACATTACTAACTCTTGTAACAACAGATACGTAATTACTAACCGCATGCAGATATAGCAACAGAGTCCCTAAAGCCTACCCATGACCCTGACCTAGCTTATCGGACAATTTCGATAAGGTCAATGAAGTGCTTTGAAGAACAGCATCCATAGGTATTTTTAATTGATTACTTCTACTTGTATTTTAAATGATATACTTGTAAGTCGACCACGTAAACGATTCCAGTCAGTTGAAAGCCTAGTAATTATTCTCCAAACATATTGCTTTGGGATTTGTGTCCATCGATTAAAACGTTATCTCGAAACTAAACAATCATTGATGTCCTACGATATGTTTGTCCATTAAGTAGGCATATCAACTTTGTAGTTTTAATGGAAAGGAACCATAATTAAAACCAATTAACGCGTAGTACGGTATTAAAGGGAAGTAGACATACGTGGCTGAGAAATTTAACAATTGAATTTTATTTAACAAAAATGAAGTTTACAAGTTAATAAGTATGCCCAATAAACACTAAAAAGATACGATTTACTATATTCGTCAAGCTGTCTAAAGTCACCTTTGACCTGCAGGTACAAACAATTGCTGAAACAAGGTCAACCCGGACGAATACAAAAGCGACTCGCATTGATGGAAATTCTCGATATCATCATATTCACGTCGAATAAAAGAAACGAGCTGCTTAACCAACTACCTACACTCACAGTATAAACAAAGTTCTTCTTATTGTCGGCGGTTACATCTGAAGGGCACGTTTTCTCATAATAGTAGCAGACGAATGAGTCAAATTAGTCTCCACTTGCTGTCTTGGAATATAATGTGTGCAGTAAACGTTACATTGATATTGTACATAGTTGTTACAGGCCTACTTTTTTTTAAATAAATTGTATAAATGCTTTGTACTTAGATATAAAAACAGACAAAACAAAGGTAATTTTATTTAGAAAACGCGACCAAACTTTGCCCGACGAAAGTTGATTCTATAATGTTGTTTCCTCAAAACAAAGGTAATTTTATTTAGAAAACGCGACCAAACTTTGCCCGACGAAAGTTGATTCTATAATGTTGTTTCCTTTGAAGTAGCGAACGATTTTAACTCTAAATTAAGTTTCACTGAGTGATTAAGATTTGAAATACTTACGTATAAATTGGGCTCTTCTTCATTATCAACAAATATACAATTTCAGAGTTTGACACATTCGTTGGTTTGATAGTTATGTTTGCTAGGTTTGGAGGCTTGACAAGTCCAACTTGAAAGAATATTACACATTAAAGCACTCCGAATATTGGGGTTTATAAGGGAGCTTGGTCAATGAACATTGTTTATTATTAGATTTACTGTGTCATAAAATAGTGGTACAATGTTATACGATCGCAAAACACAATTTTGTCAATTTGTAGTCAGTTTGTTAGTGACAGCAAAATGGTTTAGCTAATAGGACACAAAGATTAATTTTGCTCGATAGAAACGAGTTTTTATTTGCTCGTAATAAATAATTTACACTTTATTTATAGTCATTTTATAAAATTTTCACAAACAAAGTGATAGATGAGTTTAAGCAGCATTAGGCAAATAATCTAGGCGTAGTGGCTCACCTTTTTAAATAAAAAAATAAGATACGCTTTAATCTTGAAATATATTTAAATATTTTACCGCGGTCTGTACGGTTAGCTAGCGATTTAGACAAGCGACACAATACTTCGATTTGTTACTGGCAAGTTTGTAGATAATTGAGTTAAAGCAAAAATTCAAGGTTTTGTACATTTTGTGATTGTAAAAGTTTGGAAGGTGTTAGCTTTGTTAGTGTGCTGGGCCTATAAAGTCATTGGAAAGTTGCATAAATATAATATAAATTATTATTAAATATTAGATAATTAAAACATTATAAAGCTTTTGAAATTTAAAACGTTTTAACAAAACTGAGAAAGTACACACCTGAAGCATTTTATTTATTCAAACCTATTTATTTATAAACCGATTAGGAAACAAGTTCTTTCAATATATATCAATACTTCTCGACTGCCCAATTCCTGTGTAGAATCGGAACTCAGGTAGTGAGTACCTGGAGCAATGACCAGGTCAGTTTCGGGGTACGAACCCGGGACCCTCCAATCCTGAGCCCAGCGTCTTAACCTCTTGACTACGGATGCTACTTTAATAATCGCTGCAAAAAAATGTAATACCAACTTTATTTGTGTTTATTCCACAAAATATTGGGATCATACATGTACATGAGAGTGTAGCATTACACGAGTCATGCTTTATTGTGTTATTATTATTTTTTTGTCATTGTTTGACAATATTTAGTTTAAAAAATCACACTTGATGCACTGAATTCATGTATTCATGTCATAAAACTAATACAGATGTTTCTTGTGCTTACTAAAGTTCAGAGATAAGTATTAGCTTAAAATTTTAAATACATGTATAAACCTTTTTTTAAAGTACGTACAGGATTTTATTCTTTTTATCGTTCTCCGTATGCCTTTAAACAGTAGGCCTTAATGTAGATAATTTATCAAAGTTTGCATATTTGTACGATATTTGTTTTTTTTTCTTTCTAATTTTTACACTCGTAGTGTCGCTATGTGATCAATAACGCAACTATGTTTTATTTATGTCAAACTTAACATGTTGCTTTGTAATGGGCGTCCAGCCTCCATATATATGAAAACAGATGTCACTTGACTCTTGTAATTATTATTGTTATTATTATTATTATTATTATTATTATAAGTAGTAGTAGTAGTAATGACGTCCCCTTAGCCCCGAGCGTTAAGAGGGAAGCCACTACTACCAACTTTTAAGTCCTTGGTTTGACCCGGCCGGGGTTTGAATCCGCGACCTCCCGATCCGCAAGCCGACGTAAAAACTGTATAAGTCTATGTCAAACTTAAAGTTTCTGTTTGTTTGTCTGACAACATTTAAACAGGCCTAATCAATCATGACCGAAGATCGGCCCATTCTTCCTTTCTTTAGTATTTCTTTTCAATTCAGCATAATGCTCGTAAACATTGTAAAGCATTCATTTAACATGGATCGTTTATATGGAATTGTAGTAAATTGACATTGAAATTAAAGGGTCCAAAATTAATTAATATAATTATTATAAATAAAGATACATTATATACTTATTCTGCATTTATCGTTTTAATATTCGGCAAATATCGTAAATAGGGTTTCTGTAATTTTTGTTTAGCAAGTAAATAAACGAACAACCAATTAGTTAATCATTGATGAAGTAAATATTTAATCTAAAAGAATATACGTCTATACGGCAAATATTAGAAACAAACGCGGAATTCAAAGGATTGAAATCTATTATATACTATTATATATTATATACTATTCACCTCTGTGATAAATCAGTTTAAAATTGATAAGAATCACATAAAAACGTTTACTTTTCCCAACAACTTCATTCAAATTGCCGGGCTAGGATAAAAATATAGACATAAATATAGAATAGAAATTATCGTCAGAAATAGGAGCGACAGAACATGATGTAATGTTTTCAAAAGACACACAAAAACAACAACATCGATTGTTCGTAAAATGCAGTAATTAGTAGAATTATGATGTTAAATAAAAATAACACTTTCTTTGGCGCGGCAATAAGTATTATGTCCGTCTTGAAATTATGAATGCTTTTAAACGAAATTGTTTACAAGAAGTGTGAGAACAAATGCAGTGGTGCCAGTGTCATGTCTTGCTATTTAGTTTTTCTCCCAAATTTAATGAAATATGCTGTCATACGAACTTCTTTGTTTTATATTATCCGGTTTATGCTATGGATCATGGAAGTAAATTTGCCATTTCAGTGGCAAAAGGTGTCCAAACTGTTACCGCCTCTGTTAACTAGAAAGGAAAGTCCATTGCCCGTAACACATCAGGGTGCATATTGTCGAGTCGTTAGGAGGAAAAACAGTTGTTATCAAGCACAACTATTACAAGAAAATGCATAGGCAACTCAAAAATAGTTTATTTATTGGTGAATTAACAATCATTTTGTCAGCCTCGATGTAATCCAAGTCATAAGAGAAATCAGGGGTTAATTGCGAATTCATTATATTTCGCGGTTAGGCGATTGTTATTTTCCAGTATGGCTGAATGGGTCACGTGACATGTGGATCAGTGCACACGTCACAATAAGGGGCAGTCAATCATGCCAGTCTTTAAGCATCCGGCGATTTTTCGTACGTCCGTCTGTCTTTTATCTTCAAAATCAAAATGGAAATTGTACATATATTATTCCCTACAATGTTTAATCATATCGAAACTAAATTTAAATTCGTTTTATATTCACTGTTAATCCTGATTCTGACATCGAAGAAAATTAATGAACTTGTTACTGTTACATAAAGAATTTCAAAACAATGTCTGTTTGAATTTACTATTGACTCCATAAGAAGAAAAGAAGTCGAATCGGTAAAAAAACAAACAACAACAAAAACAACAATAAACACAAAACAAACAAAGAAAAATAACAGCAAAGAAAAACTAAACAATAACAACAAAAACAACGCCAAAAATACCCCTCCCCCAACAACAACAAAACAACAACAAACAAACACCAACAAGCAAAAACACACAACTAAAACAACAACAAAACAACAACAACAGCAGCAACAACAACAACACAACAACAAAAACAACCTGTTCATTGCCGGTTAATTTAGTCTGAATTATTTTAGGACATTTGTCTTTGTTGTATTTGCTATCTGTTATCCTATTTCAATTTGAAATTTCGGTAAAACAAATAAATGTAAGCACATTTTCCTTTCTTCAAAAAGTGTGTTTGCTCAAAATCCAATAGGGTCGCTTATAGTGAGGGAGAGTCACTTTAACATGGCGCCTATACTGAATTTACTATAATAGAATATCAGGTTCATTAAATTGTTCCTCGCTAATGGTAGACACCCATTGTCACTGCTGGAGTTATTATTGGTTTAACAACGTTTTGGTTTATGACTCGGATTTGTTGTTGCAGTTTAGAAAGAACTATGCAAATATTGCTACAACACGCGTGCATTGCGAATATGGGTAGTGAAAAAACACAGTTTCTTTTATCATTGTTCGCAGTTTTTCTTGCACAACCAGTTGCTTTTGTGAGCGGGGAGAATTACAGTGACGTAAGCAACCTTTATAAAGATAAAATTACAGGGTACAATAAGAACATTCGGCCAGTACTAGACCAGCAAGATTATGTAATGGTGTACGTTGCATTGAGCCTAAACACATTTGAAGACATTGACGAAGTTCTGGGTCACTTTTCTCTATTCGGAACAATATTACTATCATGGACGGACGAGCTGATGACATGGGACGCTGCGCTGTACAATGGAGTGACTAACTTCTCCGTGAACAGTGACCACGTTTGGACGCCCGATCTAGCCATCATCAACACTGTGAACAAAGCTGATAAGGTCGCAGATGCTTCGAACACAGTTTTATTCTCCAACTCTGGCAAGGCCGTTTATGTGACATCGGACCGATTTTCGGTTGCATGTGCCATAGATGTTACGCGTTACCCCTGGGATCGTCATACATGCAACTTAACCATAGGACCGACTACTCAGACGCATGGTTTGGTCTTGGACCTGTACGGAAATGACGTGGTAAAAATCTACCATTCATCAAACAATGGATGGAAATTATACAGGGCAGGAGTAAGTGTCAGCGGTGCGTACATTACGTTTGACTTTTCTTTGTCTCGGAAACCGCTGTTCGCCATTCTAAACACAATCCTGCCCATTGTGTTTATGTCTCTGCTAAGTGTGATGGTGTTTGTTATCCCGACGGAGAGTGGGGAACGACTGTCCTACTGTACTACTTCCATTCTGTCAGTTCTTGTGTTCCTCACAGTTGTTGGCGAAAGTCTTCCAAAGACCTCAGCATCAATTTCATTGCTAAGCGTGTTCCTTGTGTCGATCTTGTTTCTGAACGGGTTAGTGACATTGTCGACAATAACAAGTATCAGTTTCTATTTTAAATCTGACAAACGGCCACTTAGTAGGCCGTGGATCAGATTTGTCTATCTTGCACGCTTGCAGTTTTCGCATTTAAGAAGACATGCTGATGTCCATAGAGAAAATTACAGATGTATTCAGGGCAAAATCATAGATGGTGGTGTCAAAACGAATCACAAGTATCTTCAAACGTCCACGGACGCATTCATCGATGAAAATATGCTGAGAGAACAGTTTTGCTGTAATGACAAAGCGCCAGAGGTTGATGCCATCAAAGGATGCATCGCTAATACAAACCTACCCGATCCAGATAGCAAAACATCCAGCAAAGAGCATCACGACCAACAAGAAGCATTTGCCGATAGAGTTAAATGGAAAGATGTCAGCATCGCGATGGACAGGCTGTTTCTGACATTATATACAAGTGTTATATTTGGCATCATTTTATTGTATGGCTATATGGTGGGATAAAGTAGCCGTACATCATGGATGAGTTTAAGAAAGAATTTGTTGGAGTCGTCTGAACCCATAGCATCGAAACAATAAAATGTCTTTTACATGCATATAGTATAGCATGTGTACAGTTATAATGACTTTGACAAAAAAAAGAAGAAGAATTTTCGTATTGAGGTTAAATCCTTGTGTGACATAAAATTCGTGTTTGGTTCAAGCAAGATGTTTCTGCAAAATTATGTTTTCATATAAACCGTCATTCTTTTATTACAATATAATTCGTGTATGTTCAAATTTATGTATGGTCTTCAACTTGTGTGCAACGTCCATATAACGGGTCCCTTTCGTAGAATCTTTTGGTTTGGTTTTTATGAAATAGAATCTGAAATGAAAAATAGAATCTGAAGGTAATCTAGAAGAACGAAATTTTCAAAAGAGGTAAACTTGTTTTGTTAATAATAGCTCCATCAATGTTTCAGAGATAGTCCATGATCCAATAATTTTGAACATTCATTCCAGGATCAGGAGACTTCAGCGTGGATAATGCCAATAATGTAAAATCAAAATCAACAAGAAAGGCTAGACTAAACGGTTTACCGTTGTGCTACGTGTTATAAAGTGTAATTTTTAGCTCCATCAAACCAACGTAGACGCGATGTCAATTTGTAATGTTGCTCCCCTTGAGAGATAGTGTCCGTCCTGTCAGTTAGTTATCCAGTTTGCTAAACTATGGTATTAAAACATTCTTTTTTATAAATGTTTAAACGAAGGCCGTCCTTCTTACACAATGACTTTGTTTTAATGGCAGCATTTTGTTCATCTCATAACCAACTTTGGCATTTGTCTGATACCAATTTCCGCACAAATTACGTTACAAACTATAAACTATTCACAATGCTTCCCAGGACAGGTGCAACCTACAGCTTTACCAAAACGTGTATAGAATTGACCATGTATTTCTTGAATACCATCGCTAGAAAGACAGCAGATAACAAAGATGAAACAACACAAAGCAGTTATCACAACAGAACAGAACAGAACACAACAAAAAAACTTTATTATAACTCAAACTGAGTAAACGAGTATACAAAAGAAATATAAAGGAAACACACGATGCAATATGAATGATACACTTGACATGGTAGAAACACGACTTATAGAAATAATAAAATAAGTGTGAGTCTGCGTTTGTCCAAATAACTTTGCACAAAAAAGGAGAATAGAATCTAGAGCTTGCTGATCATGTCATTAATATTCTAATATAGGTTTTTTATGTATGGGACATCAAAACAATATTAAAAAGGTCTTACTGAAACGGGCTATAGAATATATATATTGCGCGCGTGTGATTTAGAAATACGTCACTCGTCACTGATTGGTCGGCTGGATTATGAATAAGTAAATTTTTATTAAGGCAAGAGTTCCATGAAAAAGATAATACTGTCAACACGATAAAGTATCGTATCCATAAATCTTCGTAATAGTTTAATGTTGTTCGCTTTTAAACAGTCATTTCCTTGGTTTTGACAGTTTTCATTAGACATATGAAAATTACTTATATCACATTAATAGTATTTTAACATAAAGAAATCCCTTAGGAAGTCTTTTAAAGTTTAATCACAATTATTGGTTTAACTGAGAAAATCAAGAAATGTAAGGTGCATGAGTAATAGCGTAAGTTGACATGTTTGATCATCTGACTCACCCATCAGTTCACTAGTTTAAATGAATTATTTTCCTAAATTGCATTTTAGTTTTTAATTTGAACATTTTTAACACATTCTCTATTGTAAGACAATAAACACGTAAACCCTCTAAGTGTTTATTATTTTCCAGCCTATAAATACGCATGATGTGGATATCCGCATAAAAGTCATCGACTCCATATGGTATGTAAAAGCCCTTTAACTTTATTATTTTTCTTGAAAGACTACATCATCAGAACTTCATACTTGGTAACAGAAAAAAACAACAGGCAGAAATATACATATTGTTAAGTGCATGACACGGATGTCACAGGTGAACCGATAAATATAAATAAGAATAATCTATATGCCTTTCGCATTAAAAAGTATTACATTTTTAATTATCACGTGGAAGCGAATACCTGCCGAATTAACATGTAATGTCATTCGAGTGCATGTGAGCAGTATTTGCTCGCTTGTAACTCGTAAAATGAAACAGAGACTGAATTCTATTAAATGAAGGTTTCAAGTTGCATCACCTTTTAGTGAAGTAAAGCGAAGTTAATACAGACATAATGGAAAACACAGCATGAACTGAAAACGCAGCCAATAACGACGTAAATGGAAAACCCACACAATAAAATCATCTTTGGAAACATAGCCAATAAAAAGATACAGGGAAAACGCAGCTAGTGTGAAACATACACAGTGACAATATATAAATAAAATAACAATATAAAATAAAATGAATAAATAAATAAAATAAAAAAATAAATAAAAAGATGTCCAAACTAACCGAGGATTTAAGTCTTGATTTTGGACTTGGTTTTTCGACTTGACGCTTTTAAAATGCATAAATTGCACTTGTTGTTTATTTATATTTTATTCACTGATTGTCTATTTTCTTTTACTTAATTCCATTTATCATCAATATCCAGTGGATGACATGTGTCACCCTCATGCCCAAAGGGCTTACTGGTAGATTAATTAAACATGAGATAATACTTATAAGACAGATTGACAGACAATATATATTGTTAAAACTCGGATACATTAAATCAACATAACATAAAACCAAATTTATGGTACGGCCCTACTGAGATCTTGGGTAGAAATTGTATTTAGTTTAAACATATTTATTCTCATATTTTACAATACATTTGCAGTACACAAACACAGGATACACATACAAGTATAGAGAGGATTTGAACGAAAGCAAAGCTTATAATGTTCATTTCCTTAGATCAAAATACAAGACAACATGTAAGTAGAGTGGTTGTATACTTTTGCATGAATATATAAGTACTGGGCGTTCGAAAAACAGTTTCAATTCACAGTTTAAGACAAATATAAATATACTAAATTTAAGTGAGAGAAGTATGCAGGTATAAAGAGTTTACACTTAAATGAGAGGGAGAGAAGGAGGTAGGGAGAGAAAGAGAGATAGAGAGAGAGAGCGAAAGAGAGAGAGAGAGAGAGAGAGAGAGAGAGAGAGAGAGGGAGACGGAGGGGTCTACCGTGTCTACTGGTTGATATCGTACATTTCAAATATTTTAGAATCAGAAATGTATTTCTCAACAATATGAAAAATGGCATAGTTTTGACTAAGGATCATGTTTACATTGCCAAATAAAAGTGTATCGACATAGGTGTTGTAGTTTTCCAATGATTTGAACATGGATAGCCTTTGTTGGAAGTATAATGGACATTCGGCAAAGAAGTGATGGTTAGTTTCTACACTACCACATCTACAAAGTTTGGTACATTTCCCTTACGAAAGAGGTGGTGTTTTAGTGAACTTCATCTGTTCGTAGCCGTGATCGTAAAATTTGAGCTCGTCTATTTCCTGTGTAAAAGAATGACGGAGCTTTAACTGTATTTGTACTTATTTTTTCTTTGAACGAATTTAGTGTTGGAGCATTACGTATATCAGGTGATAGATTATTCCACTTAAGTATTACAGAAGGGAGGAATGAATTAAAATATGAAGTTGTTCGTGCAAATACTCCAGGAACATTATAGTTGTAGCGTTACTGATATCGGGCATTCGACACGCTACTAGGGATTAATGAGGACAAGTAATCAGGAGTAAAGGACATTCAGTATCTTATAAAACAAAACTAAACAGTGATTTCTTCTTCTGTCAGAAAGAGGATCCCAATCGACTTCGCTGTGTAATGCATTTATACTGACAAGTTAAGTGGAACCTGAAATAATACGGACACATTCGTTTTGGATATTTTCTAGATGTTCAGATTTATATCTTACAATATTGCTCCAGACAACATCACCATATTCGAGAATAGGTCGAATATATGAATAATAAATAGTTTCTAGTGCCCTACGGTCCAATTTAAATTTGTATTTACGTAGAATGTTGACACGCTGCCAAGCATTTTTTTTTTTTATAATTAATATGAGATTTCCATGAACAATCCTTTGACAAGATTACGCCAAGATGCTTATGCTCAGTAACCTCCGGGAGGATTTGACCGTACATTGCTAAAGGAGGATGGTTTGATAGTTCTTTTTCGGGATATTATAAGTGATTCTGATTAAGATGGGTTGAAGTTAACCAGCCATTTTTTTAGCCCTTACGCCTATTTTATCTATGCCATTTTGTATGGTTTTTGCTGCAGTTTCTGCGTCCTGAGAAATATAATAAAGACTTGTGTCGTCCACAAAGAGATTAATATTGTACTCAATACCATCAACAACATCATTAATTTAAATAAGAAAAAGCATTGGTCCCAATATAGATCCCTGCGGGACACCTGTTTTAATAGTGACCCAATCCGAAATAGCACCAGGAAGAACAACTCTTTGCCGCCGCGAAGTCAAATAATCAGCAAACCAGGACAAGAGCCGTCTTTTATTCCAGCAGAACTCAGTTTGGCTAGTAGACCCTTATGCCAGACTTTGTCAAAGGCCTTACTGATATCAAAAAACACCGTTATAACCTCCAGTCCATCATCAAGTGCTTTGCAGCAGTTATTATAGATAACAGTTAGCTGGTTTACAGGTGAATCACCTGGTAAGCATCTCATCAGATTGATGAGGTGTAAAGAAGTGACAGACTTTAAGATGGTTAAATGTGTTTTCATAGATAAGAAGTTCAAACACCTTTTCAAGTGTGTTAAGCTATGATATAGGTCTGTAGTTGATAGGTAAAGAGGCGTCATCTTTCTTAAATACTGGCGTAAGGCGTAATGTTTGCTCCTTTCCATTTACTGGGTACTTTACTTAGCTGTAATAATTTGTTAAATAAGTCACAAAAAGGGAAAGATAATTCTTTAGTTGCTTCAATTAATACTTTGTTGCCATCGGGCCCTACAGCTTTTCCTAGTGGTAATGACTTCAGGACTTCATCTACTTCCCGATGATTTAATGATATATGTTCATTTGTATTGTTCATTTGGGTTATGTCTGATGGTATGGACTTATAGTTGTCATCAATAATTGTTTGACTAAGGAAAAAAAAAAGAAGTAAATTAGCTTTATCATAATCATTTGATGTAGGGTTGTTGGTACTTGGGTCTAGGAGTGGTGGAATTGATTGCTTGGATGAGACATGTATAAATGAATTAAGAACTTTCCAAAACTCTTTGGATGATGGTTCATAAGTTTTTAACTTTTCGACCTTTTTAATGTAGTATTCAGTTTTTGATTTACGAATAAGAGGTAAAATTTCGTTTCTTATAGACCGAAACGTTGCCAGCAATGCATAGATTGTGTAATTTTGGATTTTCTGTAAAGGCGTTTACGCTTTCTAATATTACGTTTAATTTCAGAAGTTATCCAGGGAGATACATTAGGATTAATTATAATCATTTTATTATGTATGTTATTTTTTGTGTGTATATATATATATATGTGTGTGTATAAATCGATTCGTGACATTTGTTGCGTAGACATCAATATCTTCATCTTTGTACATGTCCCAGTTGCATAGCCCTATATCTGAACGAAGCTTATCATAATCCCCTTGTTCATATTTCCATATCTCTAGATAAAACGATTTATGTTTAGGTGTCGTGAAACTAAGTAGGACAAAAATCAGACAGTGGTATCGAACCTCTTGTGGAAGGAAATGTTCCATGACTCCTGAGTGTTTAACATTATCGTCGTTTGATACTATGACTAAATCTATTAACGATTCTGACTGTTCTGTGAAATGTGTTGCTTCGGTGATGACCTGAAGAAACCCAAACTGTTTTACAAAGGCATCGACCTTTCTAAATGATGGTTTTGATGAGAACAACACATAAAGATTGAAATCTCCCATGAGAACGATATTGGGGATTCCTGAACTTTTAGCCAAGTGAGTGCTCGATCATTGAGAAATATGCCAAGTCTGCATTTGGGGGCCTATAAATTGTACCTATCAAGACGTGTTGTTTAGTGTTAGTGGTGATTTCAATCCAAATACATTCCGATTGATATATATCGAGGCCATGCTTTCTCCTATAGTATATATTATTTTTTACATAAATTATTACACCACCATGACTATCGCCCTTTCGATCTAGTCTCTCTCTGGAGACGAGTAACCCGGTAATATTAATTCTGTAGTTAGAATTGTAGGGCCCAACCATGTTTCACAAAAGGACAAGACATGAAATTCATTTCATTCAGTGTAGAGTATATCTAACTTGGGCTGAATACTCTGTACATTATAATGAGCACACGATAAATAGTGATGTAAGTTTATTAGTTTAGAAATTGCATTTTGCGAGGAGTTTGTGGAAGAGTTATTTGAGAAAGGGCCTGGATTTAGCTTTACATCGCCGGCGATTATAAATAGGATCGCCGGCGATTATAAATAGGATAGCAGTCTATGATATCGTATTAACACAGAAAATAACAATGGCAAAGTGAATTGAAAAAAACAATATTACTGTGTTGTCTAGAACTTTGAACATACCTTATACTGATATGGATTAATTTGGGCTTTTCGGACCCAAGAATATGGCTGCGAAGTGACAATAAGTACGTGTCATGAGACAAGAGTGCAAATATAAAGAAAAAATGGTAAGCATGACCAAGTTGCCACAGCCTCTATATCTTGACATAACTACAACAATTTATACACCACACACCTTTTTTGCTAACTCTCAGAGAGTAGTTATGATAAAGTGCCATCTTACTTGGTTTGCACAGATACTACTAACAAATAAGCTGGCATAAAACACGGCAATGGAATCGATGTATCTTTCTAATTGTAAGAATCACAAGGATAAACAAACAGGAATACGTAAGTAGACACGGCAGATATGACTGATTGACAGATACAAAAAGTGGACAGAATGAGAGGTGTAGACCATACAGGGAGGAGAAAAGGAAATATATAGAGAAAATATGTGATATTTGTTTCCAAGAACATTTTAAACTGTTTTGTTGTCACATTCTTCTTCTCATTTTACAGTAATAATTGTAGTAATAGTGGTATTTGAGGGTTGGAACGCTAAAAAAAGAAAACAAAGTTGTAAGGCAAAGTGATAGAATGTTTTATGTTTAAAGCAGCTGTAGACTAACCCTAAATACTTCTGGTTATTGGCAACATGACAAGTGTATGAGACAATAACAAGAGACATTGTCATGCCACTAAATAAGTATACATCAACTTTGACAAAATGGTGTCTGGGGTTATGCTTACTGTGATCTCAGACGGATATGTTAAATTTCGCAGCTCTGACTTGATATTGGGAAGATGAATATTGGCAACAGCAATAATTAATGAAAATTCTAATTGAGAAAGGGCCACTGGTATTTAAAATGACACCTTTAGTTAACTTAGCTAATAATGTAAAACCTGGTTCTTCTTATACAACACACTATTTGTCGCATTGCAAATTTACTAAGACCAAAGTGTTTAAACATTCTCTATGCAATTTTTATATACTTAATAATACATGCGGTTTACTGTCAAAACGTACCTCTTACGAAAACGTACACCTACGGAAAGTCAAAACGTACCCCTGTCGAGAAGTCAAAACGTACTCCTGTTATAAGTCAAAACGTACCTCCATGTTTCCATTTAATATTAACATTTTATTAGACATAATTAATAAAACATCATTCATAATTCATAAGATATGTTTATTAATTGTACAATATAAATACTTCATTAAGTTATAATTGTTATTTTTTAAGAAATTGTTAAATATTTTAACCAATGTTTGTAACCATATAGTAGTAAGATTATAAGAAAGAAGAAAATATTGCGTTAAATATAACATATAAAAAAAACTAAAAACATAATAGAAATAAAAACAAGATAATAAATAGTAAATAAATAAAAATAGTGTCCCAGCTGTTATATGTTTATGAATATAAGTGTTGTACTTTATACAATGTCATCGTTTTACTTTTATGTTTAACATAATAGGATCTTATGCTTTACTAAAACTTAAATGAAGTAGAGAAATGCAATTCGTTAAAATATGTATATTTATTTATTAGATAGATTGTTAGGAATGTTATAATTTCGTCAGCGCTAATTACAATTACCGGGTTTCTTTAATTGCGGCGTGTTTTCTTTAATCAGCGCTAATTAGATAATGTGTGTTTCGTTTCGACAAGTTAGTTGTATCTGTGATGTACCATTGATGATTACGTATATATTTTACATTGTACTTTATATTCTACTTTCAATTATAATTATGATAAAACTAACACTATTATAACACTTAAGCATCGACTTGTTTTTCGTTTCGACAAGTGGATGTGAAAGTTAATATTATTGTTAATAACGTCACGATTGTATGAAAATGTTAAAATGTTATTGTCAGTAGATGAGTTTTTGAAATGTACATATATTTGATATTTTATTTGAATAAATGACTTGAATCCTTTAAAATTGACGTTTTATCCGCAGACGTATTGTATGTCAAAGTAAAAAATGGTTAAATTAAAAAAATAAAATTTTATGTGCATAAAACTTGCAGATTGACTATGATTAACGCATAATTAGTATACAATAGGCGATAAAACACCTAGCAGTAACTGTTAATAACAAACCATTTATCTATCAGCTGTCTTTGATTGGTTAACAATAGGGGGTACGTTTTTACTTCGTCGATAGTACGTTTTGAATTCGTCGGTAGTACGTTTTGACTGTTAACTGGAGTACGTTTTGACTTCTCATCGGGGGTACGTTTTGGCGAGAGGTACGTTTTGACTGTATCCCATACATGCGCCCCGCCCCCTCCCCCCATTCCCCGCTCCCCTACGACCCACAAGCAAATGCTTATAAGCTCCAAATATTTATCTTCAAGCATGTGATGACAACAGCTTTACTTAACAACTAATTTGGAAGCTAAGAAAAAATCACTGTAAATGCGATTGCCATAATCAGAAGTGGGACGTTTTAACACGGGCCGAATTTGTAATTGGCCCGTTGGACAAGATAAAACCGGAAGTGCATTTGTTTTTATTTTTTAAGCGCATGTTTTGAATTGCCTTGATCATAAGATATTGTTTATGTTTTTTTTCAGCATAACATGGCAACCTTAACATTTTTCGAAAAGCTCAGAGCTTTAGCGTCTGAAACAGAGAAACGTATTGAAAATTGTAAGCAAGATGTAGACACCCCACGTCAGAGAGCGTTTTGTGCTCCTGCTGTACTGAAAAAGATCAATGACATGAATGCAGAAATGAAGATTCTGAATGTAAGTTCTTTTTCCGTTAAGTACAGTTTCACTTTTAGATAGACCATTGTGTTTTTCTCAAAATCATAAATCATGTAAGGAATTATTAAGTCAAGCTAAGTCGATATGTCTTAGTAGTCGGATATTGCCAGATATTTTGTGGGTAACATTTTCTTGAATATTTTTTTTTATTTTTTTTTTACTGGCTTCTTTCTTTAAAAAGTTAAATAATGTTTATCAGCCTTGGTGGCTCAGTAGGTAGAAAGCAGCACTAGGCATGGAGGTTCAACTACAACATAAACAGTGGTTATAGAGCTCCCCAGCAGTTAATATATGACTGGTTGGCCCAATGTCATAATGATGTGAGTGGGTGTTGTATAGTGTCATGTGTTCATGGCGTGCTAGTTACAGCTCTACATCTGCTTCTAGTAAATATGTATCCGAATAACTGATAGGTGGCTGGTGGGACATAAAATCAACAAAAAAATAAACAGGCAAATTAAGGTAAATTTTCGATTATTCTATATTTTGACATATCTTTAATTTTGCCTTTAAATGGGAATTTGCTTCGCAAATGCTGCAGACCTACTGTGGTGACAAATTAGATACAGTAGCACTTCTAGATACATTAGGTTAAAGAATCAATTGGAATCTTTGGGACAATGGATGAATCTTAAGTTATATAAATTCACTTTCAATAGATTGCAGTATTTCCATTTGAAATGGGTATACAGGAAAAAGACTTAATGAGTATATTACATTTGATGACTGGAGAATTCAGACCTGATTGGAAGATTGTACCCATGCTGTGCATAGAAAGAAAGGAAGCTGATTTGGTCACAGTAAAAAATGTCTAAGCCAAAATGTGTGAAAAAGTCCTAGAAAGTGTGGGAGGCAAATGGTTCACTAGGCAGAGTGTGTCCAAAGAAAACCTGGGATGCTACCTTTAGAGAGGACCTAAAGAAGCTTTGTCTAAACCCTTGCACTGGACAGAGGTGAATGGAGGGCTGCTTTAAGGCAAACTACAACCCAGAAGTATGGAAACAGCACGTTAAATGGCTGATGATGATGCTAGTCTCCAGACCCAATACAGACATAAAGGAAAAATTGAGCCAATATAAATGCAAAGAAAAATAGGCATCTGATACAGACTTAAATGGTATTGCCAAATCAACACAATGTATTGTATTTGGTTTAAGGTCTTAGCAGAAAACCTACTTGGAATAAAGTCATTTTCTGGGTAAAAGCTTGTGTGGGGATGGGGGAGCTCCTAAGTCCATCTGATTAAATGATAATTTTCTAAAGCAATAACATGACACTGATGCTCTGCATTTGTTTTTCATCTTATTTGTAGAGGGACTTAATGCAGAATGTGTCACAGCTTGAGGAAGAAAATGCAAAAGCTTCAAGCATTAGTTGTCTTGCTCGTATTATCAATGAGAAGCTCATGGCCTACATTGACAAATCACAAGACTATCTCTCAGCATATGGGTATGTGCCACCAAGTAAGTAAACCCTGATTTTTTTCTTTCCTCATTAATAAATATGAATTTTCTAATTTGAATGATATTTATTTATTTTGATTTGCAGGTTACACATTCAATCAAACTTAGTTGTTCTAATTAATAAAAAGTTAATAAAATTTAAGTCATCTTGTATTTTAGTGTTGTAAGTTGACAAGGAATAAAAATAATTAAGCGACTTGGAGTTAAAAAGTCAGAAATTAAGCTTTCTCAGTCTTTGAAATAGGGACATAATATCTTTTTAGAAACTGAGGCAATGATTAGCCACTTTGTGAGGCATTACCCATTTTGAAACAAAGAAAGGTATTTTTAAGAAGAAACCTGAATTCCTAGTCTGCTAAGCATGATTTGATTGAGCTTATGCAAATAGTGTAGATCCAGATAGAAAGCTCTGATTATATCTTTATGATCAGGGTCTGTTTGCTGCGCAGTCTCTGGGTTATTAAGACATATAGCAGGGAAAGTGGTAATGTCTCATGATTATGCTATTGTGTCTTATTTTAAAGGTATTCCAGATGAAGCAGAAGAAGAGAATTCTGAGATACCTGAAGAAGCGTATCCTTTTAAATAAATTTTACACATCTGAACTGTTTAACAATGATATGTCAAATTGATTGTGGGTTACTTAAAGTTAAAGGTGTATCTATTTTTTTTTTAGTTGAAGTTGTACCACTGAAAGGATTAAATGTTAAGAGCTAAACTATTATTGAAGAAAACAGTAGTATTATGGAAAATACATATGCTATGTGACTGTGACTGTTAGGTATTTATTTGCTCAGTAATCACTTTATATAAAGGTGAATGGGATTAAACTGTTGCAAATCATTAATTTATACACAATATAGGTGGGCGCCTGTGGCTGAGTGGTTAGGGTCTCTGACTTGAAACTCCTCAGCCCCTCACCAAGTGGGTTCGAGTCCCAGTCGGGGCAAGAACTTTCATGTGGGGAGGTTTTCCAGCTAACCTGCGGCGCCCCAGTAGTTCTACCCAGGCATAAGTCTGAAGTCTTCCTCCACCTATAATAAACTGTACACTGCCAATATGACCATAATTGTGTCAATGCGATGTAACAAAAACAAACACAATATAGTCTCAAGAACGAATCTAATTATCACTAGTAGTTTTTTTCTAAAGCCAGTCAACTCATGTATTTAACAAGAGATCTTCCAAAATATTGTGTGTGCTACTGGTATTGTGTGATATGAAAACAATGTTTGATTGCTCAAGAAATTGTTGGCTTTCTTTTTAACCTACAAACTTCCAGAACAGCACTCCTGTTTATTTATACAACAAACAACACATATGTGACACTTCTTCCTGGAATGCATTCATCTAAAAGAATCAATAGTTCACCCTTTTATGAAATTAAAACAGGTGATATTAGATGCAGATTAGCATAGGGTGATAGATTGTGGGAATAGATGTGGGCAAATAAGAAAAAAGAAGTGGGCAAATATGAACAAAAACATATGGTATATGTTGGTATGACAACCAAAACACAATTAAAAATAATTATTACTTTAACACTTGTTAAGCCCCGTAACCCCTGCAGTCGTGAAGCCTCCACCAAAGAGAGACTTAAACCGCACTCCACAAATGGAAGACTTTGGCATATCAGCTGAAACAATAAAGATGATGAACAGTGTGATCAAAAACCCTTCTGAGTCCAGGTGAGAAGACAACTATGTCTCTTGTTGAGAAGACGTGTTACGGTTCCAAAAATTCTCTGATTATCATAATCTTTAAGTGTCCCAATGTTATGTTTAAAAAATAAACAGTTTGTAGAATATTGGGCAGAGGCAATCAATCCTAGTAGGTATAGACATAAGACATTCAGGGTATCTGTGTCTGAACAGTTTGTTAAATATTGGCTGGAGGCCATGTATCCTTATATGTATAGACATAACACATTCAGGGTATCTGTGTCTGAACAGTTTGTTGAATATTGGCTGGAGGCCATGTATTCTTATATGTAGAGACATAAGACTTAAAGGGTGTCCATGTCTGAACAGTTTAAAATAACACTATGTTACTCTTTAGCCTGTGGCTTGGGTTTGAGCCCAGATTGGCTTGACAACTACCATATAGGTACGTATTCCAGCTAAGCTGCTGTATGCAAGTGGTTCTTACCAAACATTAATGTTATGACACTGGCTATTAAGTATACGCCATATAATTTCTTTAATTGAATTTTACAGTTTTTCCTCGTTCAATTATACCTACTCTCAAATGACCATTACCAGTATATTGGTACTGAGATGTTTAAAAAAACAAAATAATTGTGAAATGATGCTTGTTCAACTTTTTGGCTTATGTAAAGCTTAAAATGGTTGTTCCAGTACTGATGGGATAGTTTAAGTAAATATATCTGGGTGTCTTAAGCTGCATAAAGTAAATACTGCCCTAGGATAATTAAACAGGGTTAACATCCATCGATCCATCCATATCCATCCATATCCAATTTATGTTATCCCGGCCTCTTGTTAATACTTTTGGGAAGGTTAGGCCTGTCTGATCCGTCAGGATCGAAGTGCCTCCTTCCAGGCCTGGCGGTCTTGTGGATAGACACTGCCCATTTGTGAAAAACTCACGGTCCCCTTTCAACTAAATCATCCCAAGACAGC
Organism: Sinonovacula constricta; assembly: GCA_007844125.1. Classification (NCBI taxonomy): domain Eukaryota; kingdom Metazoa; phylum Mollusca; class Bivalvia; order Cardiida; family Solecurtidae; genus Sinonovacula; species Sinonovacula constricta. The sequence goes on along the minus strand of CM017568.1, from coordinate 28,939,989 downwards.
TTTGGTCTGCCAGGAGCTCGATGGCCAATGACCTTCAGTGTACAGACCTGTGATGTCCTCCCTCTACTTTACTCAACATGGCCAAGCCATTTCAGGCTCCTTGTCTGGAGAATATTGCTGATATTTCTAATGTTAAGCTGAGAAAGAAGAGACTCAAAGGGGGCATTCACTTCAGGCTTGACAAAGCCGATCCATCTTATCATGGCTTTATTGATGCATACTAGTTTTCTAAGAGTGATAGTTGTTACTGCCAATGTCTCAGAACCATATAGCTACACAGGTCTTATGCATGTTCAGTAGAGCTGACCATTGGTATATATATATATATTTATACCAATTGTCATATAAATATATAACTTAAAATGTATCCCCTTACAACAGGCCCGGAGAAGGAAAACCTGCCACAATCAAGCCAGAATCTTCTGCTGCCTCCAATATCCCATCTATATTTGAGCACAATGGAATCATATGTACCCCGAGCCTGTGTGGTGGCAACATGGATCGATCTGTCATGGACATTCATGCAGGTAGCTTTCTTATGTAAGAGACAAGTTTGGATCACATCTACCCTGTAGGTACAGTGTCTGATGTAGATTCACCAGGTTCACTATCAGGAAGTGACAGAACTAATTACATATCTGATAGGGTAACTGCCTTGCTTATGCAGAGCTTAGAAATATAGTTTTAAAGACTTACTAATGTCAGACAAATTGGATGTTAAACTAATTGTGTCATTATGACAACTGGTGCAGATTAATTGGATGTTAAACTAATTATATAAACAATGAGTTAAAATATCTCTGTAATTTATTCGAAATTTATGATAAAGACAGATTTGTACATCCTTTAATTAGTTAAGAATTTATGGGCTGACATCAAGACCTCATCCAAATAATACCAAAGAAAATAATTATTTTTTTCTTTATTGCACATTAATCTGCTGATAAAGTTGACAAACGATTACACTACTGCAACACCAGTAAGTTTAAGAATAAAAAAATATCTTGAATTCAAAGCCATAATTATAGCCTCTACTTAAACTTCTTACATTAAAATGGCTAAAGTGCGAGGAGAGTTTAGTGTAAACAGCATTTTTCTTATTGCTGAAAAGACCTACCTTAAAAGCTCAAGTGGTAGATCGTCGGCTTGCTGATCGGAAGGTTGTGGGTTCAAACCCTGGCCGGGTCAAACCAAAGATTTTAATGTTGGTAGTAGTGGCTTCCCTCCTAATGCTGAGAGCTAAGGGGACAGCGTAACGACTGACTCATCGGTGTCAGTATAATGGACCAGCCGGGTTCAGTCCCAGGACACCTTATAAATGCCCCTGTGCTGTAATGATAGAAATGTCGCTGCACACTATCTGCAAAAATGCCGGCAAATCCCATCCCTATTGCTGAAAGTTTGTAGAGCCACTTGTTTCTTATCTAAAGAGAAGCAATGATTTCAGAAATAGAAACAACCAATTTATCTTAGCAGTTTTAGTTTTTTCATAAAAAAACACAAATATGCTTTTTTGCATTTGTCACAGGAATTTCTTGTGTCAAATAAGTAGAAAATGCACAATCTTGATAACACTGATACAGCCCATAATTAATATGAAAATAGTTACTGGTTATAAGGTCATATGCGACTAGATGGTGGGTTACATCCAAATGCTGCACAATGCTCAATTTTCACATCTTTTAATTAGTGCAGTGACAGACTGACAGACTCCTCGCCAGTGTCCCTTGCTGGTTACACTCACAGATGATCAACTTGTACGTCATCACAAGGGAGACAATGATGGTCTCTGACCTACAGCTCCAAAAGCAACACGAAACATTGGGTTATGATAAACAATAGATATACTGATATAGGTCATATGTTGTTGTCCAATAATTTTTTTCATCAGCATGATGTTTTATTTAAAAAAAATATCATAATTTCTAGCGTATAGACTAGTCATAATGCTAATAGTGTCCACTCACTTGCCTAAATTATTCATAAACTCAGAGAATTAGTAACATTGAACAAAGTTGAATATTTTTTTATGACTACCAATGAGCAGTTGGTAAACTTGATTAATGTAGTAATTAATGCTGTAAAAAAGAATCAATTTGATTGGAAAATTATTTGAGGTAATGTGTATGTTGCTGATGAGATCTGCATTTTGTATCTACTGGATTTTCAGCTCACCTAAGCACAATGTGCTCAAGGGGAGCTTTTGTGAAACCGCGTTGTACAGTGTCCGTTGTTCGTCGTCAACATTTTAGCTTGTGAACACTAGAGGCCACAGTTTTTATCCAATCTTTATCAAACTTGGTCAGAATGTCAGTCTGCTTGAAATCTTGGATGAGTTCATTATTGGGTCACCTAGGGTCAAAAAGTAGTCACTAGGTCAAATTTTAGGAAAAACTTGTGAACACACTAGAGACCACATTTATAGCCCAATCTTCACCAAACTTGGTCAGAATGTTTGTCTGCATCAAATCTTGGATGAGTTTGTAACTGGGTTACGTGAGGTCAAAAAGTAGGTCACTAGGTCAAATCTTAGGAAAAGCTTGTGAACACACTAGAGGCCATATTTATAGGCCAATCTATGTCAAACTGGGTCAGAATGTTTGCCTACATGAAATCTTGGATGGTTTCGTTATTGGGTCACGTGGGGTCAAAAAGTAGGTCATTAGGTCAAATTGTAGAAAAAGCTTGTGAACACACTAGAGACCACATTTATGGCACAATACCCTAGTCAGAATGTTTGTCTACATGAAATCGTGGATGAGTTCGTAACTGGGTCACGTGGGGTCAAAAATCAGGTCACTAGGTCAAATCTTAGAAAAAGCTTGTGAACACACAAGAGGCCATATTTTTAGGCCAATCTTTATCAAACTTGGTCAGAATGTTTGTCTACATGAAATCTTAGATGGGTTCGTTATTGGGTCACGTGGGGTCAAAAAGTAGGTCACTAGGTCAAATTGTAGAAAAAGCTTGTGAACACACTAGAGACCACATTTATAGCCCAATCTTCACTACCCTTCGTCAGAATGTTTGTCTACATGAAATCTTGGATGAGTTCGTAACTGGGTCACGTGGGGTCAAAAAAGTAGGTCACTAGGTCAAATCTTAAAAAAAGCTTGTGAACACACTAGAGGCCATTTTTATAGGCCAATCTTCACCACCCTTCATCAGAATGTTTGTCTACACGAAATCTTGGATGAGTTCGCTTTTAGGTCACGTGGGGTCAAAAAGTAGGTCACTAGGTCAAATTTTAGAAAAAGCTTGTGAACACACTAGAGACCACATTTATAGCCCAATCTTCACTACCCTTCGTCAGAATGTTTGTCTACATGAAATCTTGGATGAGTTCGTAACTGGGTCACGTGGGGGTCAAAAAGTAGGTCACTAGGTCAAATCTTAGAAAAAGCTTGTGAACACACTAGAGGCCATTTTTATAGGCCAATCTTCACCACCCTTCATCAGAATGTTTGTCTACATGAAATCTTGGATGAGTTCGCTATAAGGTCACGTGGGGTCAAAAAGTAGGTCACTAGGTCAAATTTTAGAAAAAGCTTGTGAACACACTAGAGACCACATTTATAGCCCAATCTTCATTACACTTCATCAGAATGTTTTTCTGCATCAAATCTTGGATGAGTAGGTTACTTGGTAAAATTCTAGAAAATGTTATCAAACCAGTTGCCACACTTATGGTCCTCTCTTCACCAAAGATTTCTAAAGTAAATAACTCTTTATTACTTGATGCTACATTTGAGCCTGCTAAAAGCCTGTGTCATCAGGTGAGTGATTAAGGGCCATCATGGCCCTCTTGTTACCTTTACCTGAATGTTTATCTCTATCCCAAGCAGGGACAAAACGTAGTCTGTTGTTTTCCCAATTTGTATCATAGTGTTATTTTACCCAAAGTAAAACACTGGAGAAGCTCTTGTCACTGGCATTGGTGTTAAAACATGCAGATGTGCATACTTTTTCATAACACTAGGACCTGATTAAGAGTCAATACTACATGAGTCATGATTTAGTGCATTGAAATCCAAACTTTCAAAACATTTTCAGTAGTAAAACAGTAATTGCAATCCTTTTTTTCTTTAAGTGTGTATGTAGAATGTATCATGTACAATTGTTTGTTGTTTTCAAGCCCTGGCCAGCCCTGAAAACAACCTGACATCCCCAGGGGCAGCTGCCCTCGACACACGACCAATCCACCAGCCAAAAGCCAGACTGGACTTCTTCCATGACAGATCGAGGACTGCAGAGCAAACATCAACCTCCCATATTTCTACCCAGCCCCAACTAGCCACTAGCTTCCAGGACTTAGGGAAACAGTCGTGCAATTTAGCAAGACCAAATGAGAAACCAGCCAGACGAGGATTTGATGATGATTTACCCGAGGAGCCAGAACTGACCTTCAGTCTAGAGGTAAGAGGAAAGATCTAAAAAGATGTAATATTTTTAGCACAATTATTTATAGATCTTTTATTGGTTAAAAGGGGGACAGAGGTATCATGTTTTTAATTGAATAAATTAAAGTAGCGATTTCTATTGTCCTGTGTTAATTTTAATAAAATATTCAATAAAACATTCTAAGTGGGATTTCTTTTAAAGTGATTGTAATTTCAAGCTCTTGTTACTTGAAGCACCTCCTTTAATTTTCATTGTAATGTCTTCATTGTTAGACTGTTGTTTGTTTGACTGATATTCATGTCCAGTTGTACATCAAGCTTAGATAACTCCTATTGAATTAGTGATTTTGTAGTTATGGTCCCTGTGTGTTGTACTTAGCCAATAACTCGTTCACATGTTTGGGCATGGCTGAAATACAACTGATGCTCCTCAGTGTGGCCATGAACACTTATACAAAAGACAAATTTTACTGTAAATATAAAGATATTTAATTCAGTGATTGTTTGATTCTGCAAATTGAACATAAAAGTAATATAAACATAAGAAATAAATTGATGGTTAATCCATTTATGAAATTTAACATTAGTTTTGTTTGTTAAAATTGAACATAAATCCTTTGGACTAAAAGTTCTTTGAACAACCAAAAATAAAGTCAAAATCTCATAAACTACACAAACCTCCTGTTTATTCCATAACTATTTAATCAGCTACTTTCCAAGTAAGAAAAGTTCGGGTCAATGAGACTACCATTATATGTTATTCTTTATTTCTGTTTTCAGGCCTTGGCCGAGATGACTGGGATGTTCCATATCTCCACCAATCAGAATCCTGCCTCCACCCTTCCATCACAGCCCACCATGCCAAAGCAGTTTCCAAGGTTACAGGACCCCACCCCTTCATTCACCTCAAAAAGTGTGGAGCCATCAAAACCTGTTCCTCGGGACCCTCTGCTGCTGTCAACTAATCTCCACGACAACAAGGAAAATGCCACGCCCCCTGAACCCCAGCTTCAAGCCAGCAGCCGGGCACCAATATATAGGGGAGATAACAAGTCATTGGGAACAAGGCAGAAAACTGTCCAAGAACTGATGGCAGAGGAAATGCCCCCTTCACCAAAGTTATCAAGTCATTTTTGAACAAGGGACCTTTTATGCCCACCCCCTACTCCCAATAAAATAGTGTCAGCACCATGTGGAATTTAAGACTCATGTCTCTAGTTAATAATAGGTCAAGGTCACAGTGGATCATAAAACTTGTTTTTTCAGCATAGCTGTCTAACTCACTTTTAACCCACTAAGAGATGCTGATTCAAGGCATGTCCAGATGATATCAAAGTAGCTGCATTGGTAGAAATAACCCATTGCATCACTTTTATAATCTTGACCAGATACGCACCACGTAACTATCAACATGTATACAAACTGTGAGCTCAAATCTGGCACTTTCAGAGTATACTGCGTGTTGCTGTGGGTACAAATAGCAGCATTCGGAACCCCTTGTTGATGACCACCTCCCCCATCTTTGCCACCTTTTTACTGAATTTATGTGTAAAATGAAAAGCTGAAGTAGAGTCTAATTAAATAGCAGTATAATATTGTTGAATTGTACAAAAAATAGTGTGTTGTAAATTTAACAAGATTTTTGTTTGCATTGCTAAGTAAGTGAAGCATATGTATTTTCACAAAGACACTGTTGCATTTGGCACCCTTTATTTTGTGGATTACATACAATGTGTGTTTTGTGATTTATATATATATGAATACATAATTACCATGTAACTTAGCAATATTTAAACAATTTACAAGTTTATTATTGTCATAAAATGTATAAACTTGGTGTCTTGCTTGCAAGTTCCTTTTCTTTACAAGTAACTCAATATTTTTTGTTAATTAAAATTTTGGCCAAGATATGTCACAGTGACAGACACAAAACATTTTAAAGCCTCACCAATTCCACATATCTTTTTAAGATTCTTGTAAACTTGTATTCTTTTTTCTACATAAGGTTTATGTAACTTCAAAACAATAAAATTAGTAGTTTTAAAAGCTATGTCCCAATGTATGTATGAAGCAAAACTCAGGGTCACTTCGGTTCTATGATTTTCCTTGTTGTCTTATACTGACTTTTATGTCTACATTAGAAATGTTGGAGAGTGGTAGAAAAAAAGATTGATTTGTGAAACAAGTTGGTATTTTTAATCAAGTGCTCTATATTGGATGTAAGGCAAGTGCTTTGACTGACATTTTCTGAGTCTGAAAGGGTCTGTATTAGCAGAGTAATCTTTTTATTCTAAAGTCCAATAATTTTGATATGAATAGGAAAACAATAATTACAAACTTTATCCGCATCTTCATTGTTTATCATGACTCATTAGCTTCAATTGCCTTTCAACATTTTACGTAAATACTGATTTATAAAAAATTCGACATTTTCAACAAAAAAAACAGTCATTATGACATCATTTTCAGAATGGTATTGAAATATATATTTCCTATATAAAATGTAAAATTGATAGAAATTCATCAGAACTATTTGGATAAATATTTTTGCCAAAGTAGTCTTTCACAAAATGTTTAGTTTGTGTTATCCAGAATGGCATCAGCTCTGTGTGTAGACATTTCAGGTTATTTTCATTCAGGTGTTACAGCTTAGGCACTGCATCAGGTATAATTCACAATATTTTTAATAAGAATCAAGACAAAACACGGAACATTGTGCTTTGATGAGAATGCAAGCATAATGTAACAGGTTTAGTTAGGGCATCGTTGTCCTATGGACACATGAAGTTGTATTTATGTTGCAAACAATTATTTAATCATTTTGCAATCAATGAGCAGAATACTATTACTGTATTCTGTTCAGACTGATGAATAAAATCATTAATCTAATTTAAAATTTATTTTAAGTCTTTTTCTATTAAAACCCCATAAACATAAGCAGGCGTGATACTTTTAGTTGGTTAATAGATATATTAAATGAAGGTTGCTCAGATTGAAAAGAATATGTCTTCATTTCATGGGAAATTTCATGGGTACACTTTTTAACCAGCTCTGGTAGCAAATGCTAGACATTTGGCTTAAGAGGCCCCAGGTTCAGACCAATGTGGTATAGGCGTAGCCCCTTTGCATTTATTCAAGGAAATATAAAGGGCATGGTTGCCTGGTGTAGGGATATTGTGATGGTAGTTTTATGTCACGTGTTTGCTAGCACAGTAAAGGCAGCACTATTGGTTTTAAATGGAACTTTATGATAAATGAAAGATTGCTGTTGTGGTGATAAACAAACACACATTATTCATGTTTTTTTTTAAAGATCATAGTTTAAAAGTGGTACCCTACAATACACCTACATAAAATTCACAACGTGTAGGTACGATAATAGGAACCCATTGTCATTTGGGAATTCGCATCATCTCGAACCCGTCTTTACCCGCATTAAGAAAAAATAAATACTGACATTATGAACTAAATATCGGGATATTTAGAACAAACCAATTATGGCGGAAAAAAAAGAAAACCAAACCCTTGTGGAAGTAAAATAGAAGGAGTGTTCGTAAAAACATGTCACAATAAAATAATTAATTCTTCCTCGGTTAAGTATGACTGCAATAGGGGCGTGTGAATAGTACACGAAGATATCCTAAAACTAAAAAAGAAATACGACGATGGTGATGGACGATTATGACGACGACGATGATGATAACGATGATGACGAAGCCCTGAAGGAGGATAAGAAGGAGAAACCGACTTGCATTCATTTTAGACATTTTAGCCTGCAGTTCCTCCTTAAATGATGTCTGAATAAGGAGAGTGAAGATAGTACCCGGGGATATTCTAAAATAGAACTGAAATACGATATGAATGGTTGTCGTCTGATGGTGAGTTTCAGTGAAAGTACGACACATGCACATTGATAAAGTTTGTAGATCTAAATACATGTCATTGAAATGCGCTAGCTTCATGTGTTTTGAACACAAGCACATCCAAACAACACACACGCACATCCTGGTACACAGAGACACCCCACACACGTGCACATCCCATACACACATTTAAAACATATCCTCTATATGTAATACTAATAACACAATGATCAGAAAACAGTACAGTTAAAACATTGACTCTATGAATGTAGCGCACTGCGTTTAATAAGAAATGTAATAATTTCGAAATCAAGCTTTGATTGCAGTACTTTTTATCCTTTTATTTTTACTGAAAAAATCTGACAACTTACGAATTAATCTGTACTTCAGTTATCGCTGCTTCATCGAAAGCAGTTCATGTTTACACAGAAAATTGTATGTGCATTAACTGGCGTATTCTCTGCGTTAGCTGTGAATACATAGTACTTCTTTACACAGGAAATCTGCCGATCTAACAATAACCACCGCGCCACAGAAAATAGCCTACATATTTGTATAATTTGATATGAAACGACAACAATTACAGTCAAGTCAACTTAAAATCCTTTAAAACATGTATTGCCTTATGATGTTTTAAATATGTAAACACTTACTTTGTCACATATAGCACGCCATAGCGATAAAAATCCGGAAGCGGAATTTAAAGCAGATGATTGTTTTTCCCTTGAGGATTTGCAACGACGTTTGCCAGTTAAATATTTGGTCTCTCTAAAATGTTATGTATAAAGTAGTTTTGTCAATTGCTCGCAATGGTTTTACGATAATAACTTTAAAATAGTGTGAACTTTCAATTGCTCGCAATGTTTTTACGATTATAACTTTAAAATAGTGTGAAATATATTTGAGAAAAATCATTACCTCATTTTCCCCATATCTTTTTACGAGAAGACGTAGAATATTCAGGGATAAACAACCTTTTTGAACAGATTTCGATTGTTGACAATACAACATGTGTTGTGTTCCCTATTACCATTTACATTTTCTTTATTCCTTTCTAATATATACTGACCGCATCAGCCAGAGTGTTTTGGTATAAAAAACAAAACAACAACAACAACATAATGTAAAAACATTTGTTAAGGTAACAGGCCCCACTTTGCCTAACTGAACATTTTTACAAGTCAAGTCGTAGATGGCGTAAACAGGAATCATTAAGAATTGGGTTGATGTCTCCTTGTAAATATGTTTGTTAATTGTTATAACCAATTTGTAAATAACATCTGTCAAACTGCTAAAGAACGTGGACTTGCTTGGAAAAAAGAATGTGAAAGAATACTCGTATCGAAGACCAATAAAGAAGGTTTGGTTGAACTGATGTGCCCGACTGTATGCTGTCATTTCGTAAAGAGCGCAAATCATATACATTAAAAATTAGCAAAAGATTTTGAATTGAAGAACCAAAGTCCAATGTCCATAAAAGTAAATACATGTAACAATCCTTATAGGATGAATTAAATGACAACATAGATTACAAGCACGGGGAGATTTTTTACGACCGCCACACTGCACAAATAACATTGTTGTGATCATGAAAAGGAATATATGACAAAGTCCTATGAGCATTGTAACATATACCAAACTCCGAAAAGGCACAGAACAAAGGTAATTCACATGCAAGCCAAGCGAAAATTATGGACAAATTTGTGATGAGTCATTTAACGAAAAGAGCAAACCAGACAGTTGCCGCATTGGAACGATCAGTCAGCAATATGGACCGACTGGGGTGCTTAAACCGGTTTTGCAGAGCTCTAACCTTGCACTTCCTGATGAGTTTCTCAAATGCCAGCAATGAAAGAAAACCTATCTAATTGAATGCAAAATGTCCAAGCGCTGATATTTTCTTTAAGTTATGATGAAAGTAGTGACGTCATTGAAAAATAATGTCCACACAGTGTTTGGAAAAGAATTTTGTATTATTTCGATCTGATAAACTACACAAAAATGGTTGACTATAAATAAAATTACCTTTCTGAATCATGAACAACATGACCAGAGACGAATCAATGGTTGTAGCATCCTGTTCATGTGAAGATGGAATTGAAGAACCAAAGTCCAATGTCCATCAAAGGAAATACATGTAACAATCCTTATAGGATGAATTAAATGACAACATAGATTACATGCACGGGGAGATTTTTTACGACCGCCACACTGCCCAAGTAACATTGTTGTGATCATGAAAAGGAATATATGACAAAGTCCTATGAGCATTGTAACATATACCAAACTCCGAAAAGGCACAACACAAAGGTATTTCACATGCAAGCCAAGCGAAAAATAAGAACAAATTTGTGATGAGTCATTTAACGAAAAGAGCAAACCAGACAGTTACCGCCTTGGAACGCTCTGTCGGCAATATGGACCGACTGGGGTGCTTAAACCGGTTTTACAGAGCTAAATTAATTTGTCATGCTTATATGCAGATGAATGTGTGAAAAGATCAAAAGATGCAGAAAGGTGAACAATACATAAAATAAAATGAATTACAATGCAAAATATAAACATGAGTTTATTCTAGGATACCTGGTTTTTATTCATTACTACGAGTGAACGAATTGTGTGCATGCTTGGTATAAACAGCTGTACGATAATATGGCATTGCACTACAAAAAGCATCAGTATTCCTCGATAACTGTAAACCTATCAAATATAGATCTGAAGATTTGTCTGAAAGGCTCGAGCAACTTTCTCCAAATGTGAATAAGTTAGCAGCTGGAATGTTTATATCTTTGCATATACCAGCTTTGTGAAGATCTACAATTACGAAAATTTTTTAGTCATGCTTTCTGGTAGTTTATACAAGAGAGGAAGAAAAAATATCTTTATAGATTCTTAATCTGTTTATTTCTTCCACTACAGCTTCAGACACTTTAAAGTTACGCCTTCTAAGAACCCGGGCCCAAGACGGCATTAACAAATGAACCTTGTGCTTTGTGTACTGCTTTTGCAGCAGCACTTTAAAGGAAACAGATGACAGAAATATGGAAATACATCCTGCAGTAATTGAAACTAACTTTTCGTGTGACCTCTAATACTGGAGTCCAGTAAAAATAAACTATTACTATTGTACACGTGTCGAAATTGATTTCAACAATTCTTCCCGAACTCAGAAGCAAGACATTCTACCCGTACAATTCTGGATCTTTACGAGCCTGGTACTCTTTATGTTTGTTTTTTATTTCAAAAGGTGTAACATTAGTCGATTAGTATTTTAGTCACAGAAATATCATTATAATCACACATCTTCACAAGAAGGTCAACATTTTAACATGTTTTTGACAGAATTTTGTTTTTGTGGAATCTTCAGATAGTTATGAAAGTATATTTGGCTAGCTTCATCTGGCAGGTCTCCTGAAAAAAGAATCGATGACCTCAACCACAATCTACATCAATAGAAACAGCTCTATTATAGTTTTAACTTGCAATTTTCGCGTCAATAAATGTGGCATATTTATGTTCAGACTTATTTATTTTATTGTTTCTTCAGTATACTTATATCTTGCTTAACGATATTTCCTCTCTCAGTATGTTCAGTACGTTTGCAAATAACATGTTATCTTTCTCATTCTTTCTTCAAGTTCATAGAGGGGACAATGACTAATCCACCTGTTTGAATACTCTATTGTTACAAGAAGCAAAGGTTCAATTCTGGTAAAAAGCATGCCACCATAAGCAATCACCGAAACAAGAAAATGTTTTATGCAAGCTTGTATTTCTTTCAGTAAAACGTACAGAAATTAATTGTTATATAAGTACCTTATATTACTCGTTTAATGAGCACTTCAAATATAGTGCTGGTCTTGATAAAAGGTAATTACATTTTTTCAAAGTTTGAAAGTAAATCTTTAAAAAGCCCGGATATTCAATGTAGAATGAACGGTGCATCTACCAACATTAAAAGCGGTTGTACCTCTTGCAAATATAAGGACTATAACATAATTAAGATTTTCTCTATGAGGATTTTCTCTAGGTATTTTCTTATGAGCAAGGTATGTAAGAAGAGCTTGTAAATCTACTCCTGCCTACACCTGCACATCTACTTAGAAAATTATAAGTGACCCTTCTTTGTTTTCCCAACGTCTCCGTCATCTTCTGACCTATTGCTGTTCTCGTTGTTACCGATTAGATCATTTTCAACATCGCAGGATTGATAGCATTCCTCTGGTGTCTTTTCTGAAGTCATGCTTTATTCTTTATTTCAAACTAATCCGCATTCAGGGTTATAACTGCATTGTTAAAAAGTAGTTTGGTACTAACAAACTACTGTACAGAGAACCTTTTAGAGCTTTGAAACTGGTCAAGAGAATGATTAAAAAACATTTAAGAAGAGAGAAATGTATTGTTTTTATTAGAATAACTTTTCGTTAAATGACTCATCACAAATTTGTTCTTACTTTTCGCTTGGCTTGAATGTGAAATACCTATTATATAGGTAATAGGCCTTATTTTTCAATGACGTCACTACTTTCGTCATAACTTATATAAAATATCAGCGCTTGGACATTTTCTATTCATTGCTTGCATTTGACAAACTCGTCAGGAAGTGCGAGGTTAGAGCTCTGTAAAACCAATTTAAGCACCCCAGTCTTGCATTGCTTGATCTGTGACTTTTCGGAGTTTGGTATATGTTGCAATGCTTATAGGTCTTTGTCATATTTTCTTATACACAAGATTGTTGACTGTAAATGGAATAAAATTTTTGACAATAATGACAAAAATCTGGTATGTTGAAGTATCATGTTCATGCGTAGAAGGAATTGAGGAACCAAAGTCCAATGTCCATCAAAAGAAAATACACTTAACAAATCTTATAGGATGAATTAAATGACAATATAGGTTACATGCACGGGGAGATTTTTTTTCGACCGCCACACCGCACAGATAACATTGATGTAATCATGAATAAGGAGGCATGATTAAGTCCCTCCAGGATCGAAACATATATCAATATTTAAAAAGTCACAGGACCAACGTATTCACATGCAAACCAAATGCAAAAGTTACATTCCCATGTACTTCTACCAACATCTAAATATAGTTAAATTCACAGAACTGTTTAATAACCATAATATCAAAATACTTAAAAAAGTATGCATTTTCCTTAGAAAAGTTATTGCCTGTTTTGATTCACACATGTGAGTGTTTATTAGATACCGACTAGAGTCACATTTTATTTTAATTACTACAGTGTATGCTATTTGTTTGACTGTTGTTGTTGTTGGTGGTGTTTTGCGGGTGTTGGGGTCAGATTGTTTCCTTATGTTATTTATGCTACTATATATAAGTAACTGTTAATTGTGGGACACTAATTCCTATCTTTTTTCCAAATTTTGTTAATGTTAGCAGTTTCATATTCCCCCAAACCCCCCCAAAATGTTTCTATGACTCATCGTGTCAGTTTAGATTTGATTCTATATTAGCAATCTTTTAACTTGCGAATAGATACATCATCAATTATCATTCAGACTTCTAGCTACCAATTTTAGATTTTCGTTCTCTACACAATGCTTTACTGACAAACAATTCCATCGACAAAAGCACAATTACCTTTTCTGTATTAAACCATCAATCCTATCTTTGTTGCCCATTTTTTGCTGAATGTAAAAATAGGTTAACTCTACAACACATCACTCGCAATGCTAAATATTTCGAACCACTTTCATTCATGAAACAAATGTCAGGAAACGGGCATTACATATGGCATACAAACATGTTAAATTCAATGAGGATCATAGAGACGCTTTGTTTACACGTTACGTCATAGATGTTATAGTCTTTTTTATTGATTACTCGTGTTTTCGTACATGATCTATTTGCACTGGAATTTGTTTTTGTCTAATATTTGTATTGTATGCTAAATAGCTCATTCACCGCTTAGAGCGCTAAGTTGAGTTGAGGAACAACAAATCTGTGATGAGTCATTAAACAAAAAACTCAAATCCAACAGTTACCTCGGAGCGTTCAGTCGGCAAAAGGGATCGACTTGGATGCTTAAACCGGTTTTACAGAGCTCTTACCTTGTACTTCCTGAGGGGTTTCTCAAACAAAGATTTGGCTTTCTTATTAATCTACATTTTTTTAATATTAGCCGCACATTTCCCTACTACAATAGAGTGTGGAGAAATAAGCGGGCTAACAAAAACAAAACACTGTTTTTGTTTTGTTTTTGAAATACGTTTCAGCGAGCAGCTTTAATCATTATAACGAAATCCAGCTTATATGGTGGTGAAGGATGCATATTACGTGGAAGCAACATCCTGACTTTAAAACAATCCTTTGACACACGGTTGTTAAACAAAAATCTTTTAAACCGGAAACCTAAAAATCGTTAAAAATTCTTTGTCAGCAAAATGTTGATATTTTGTTCCATTTGGCAAATATAAGGTGTCAAGACGATTAACAGTTTGATATACAGTTTTATGGGACGGATTATATGTCATTTTGGTAGAGCATGTATAAATGAGGCGGGGAACTTCTAAGTCGGATAGAATCTGTTACGAAGTTTCCATAGAAAATAGAATCCTGCAATCGCTGCGCTTGTTTCGACTACTATTTTCTATAAAAACGTCTTAACAGATTCTATCCTTCAACAATGCAATTGCAAAACATCGAAGATTTTCCGGTCTTAAAGAAACGCCTACGGAAATTGATGTTATTTAATAACTTGCAAATCAGCGAATTCACTTGTCACAACCATATGGTTTTCTCTGCTTTATTGGCTCAGCGAGAACGGCGACCCTTATATTTACAATTGGTTTTGGAAATGTCTATGTGGTGACGTCACATCTGTGAGAGGCGATCGTTTTTTTAACGGTTATATTAATGCTATTTCAGCAGTAAAATGAACACATTGTTATATAAAGATTATGGTTTGGTTTCTTATGTTTCTTAAACATCTACCACTATCAATTGTTGAGTCTTATTTTAAAATTACATGACTGCACAAATTCATCTGCAAGTGAAGACTGCACTTATTATCCCAGACTTCTGCAAAAACATTTAGACAGATAGATGTGTACAATTTCTTCGACATTCAAGTTTTGTTAGGATTTCAACTGTTTGGTTGTAATTTTTATGGTAACAATGAATTTACTGTCTGCCTACTTAATACAGAAATAGGCAGACAGGTCGCGATTGGTACTCAAGCTAATTCCCACGCATATTGTACTGTAGATGAGCTCTTCCCATCAATTTTTGAATTTCCAGGCACTCATGTGACCTCGGTCACACGGTGCTTATGTCAAATGTGCCAAATATTTTAAAGATCTGTAAGAATTTACAGATGCCTAATTGAGTTTGTTTCCGACTTAAATTGATGTGCTTTGTATAACAAAGCGTAACATTTATATGGTTTTACATTATGTCTACATTTAATGACCAGTAATAACGACTTATATGTGCCTTGAAGTATATACGTGCATTAATCCATACAGTAACGTACCGTACCGTACTTTACCACACCACACCACACCACACCTCACCAGACCACACCACACCATACATACATACACACACACACACACACACACATACATACAAGTAAGTGAGCATATATACGAAACAATATCGATAGGAATTAACATTGTAATGACCGAAAATGGCCAACAGTTCGGGATTTTTTTTTTTAATTTTTCAAGCGTAAGTTATTGTGTATGAAGAATATTTTATTAATGATTGATTTGGATGATTATTTATTAATTAATACAGGGCCTGTACGTATACTTAATGAATTGTTTTGTTACTTAATAATGTAAATATAGGTCCGGGGTATAAGATCGTTGGCCTTAAATAGGTAATAATCAAGGCTCATATATGCAACTGCATTGAGAAAGCATTTTATTTTTCATTTTTTGTTGAATGCTCTGTTAACATTTTATTTTTCCAGTATTTTCCGGCGAACTGGATTCTCTAAATCTTTGTTTATGGAATACATTCTTATCCGAAAGTCACCGCTTTACATCATCTTATGGTCGAGGCCTATCTCGTACCCTCCAGTACAGTAAAGGGTCGATCCCGTGTTGTATGTGGCGTCGACGGCTAGGTATAGACACGCCATTGCTACCTCCCGAACGGTACCGAGCCGGTTCATCAGCTGAGGCAACGGAGAAGAAATATATATATATATATGTCAATATAATTTAAAGCATATAAATATAAGACATATGTCAGATGGACTGAGGAAGTAATGACAGAGATACGGTGAGTATTAGAATTAGCGTGAAATGAGAAATGGAGCGGGAAGTTTTGGAGAAGATAAGACTGCAAGAAACGGGAATAGTAAGAAAGAAAGAGTGAGAAAGACAGCGAGAGACAAGCAAAGTTTGATCTGAGATGACTTGATTTAAAAAAAGACTAGTTAGGTAGCTAATCCATTTATTAAATGAGAATTAATACTCATGGTTAGAGCAGGAATCAATGATAGTTTATTTTACTGAACACTGTTTGCATAACAGAGAACCGTATCGCATATGACGGCTATGAATTCAAGGAACACTTGGCATGTAGTGTCGACGACGACGACGATGATTGCTAATGATGGACGATCAAGGCGACGACGATGATTGCTGATGATGGACGATTATGGCGACGAGGATGGTGATAGTGCTTTTAAAGATGACGAAACCATAAAAGAGAATAAAAAGGAGATACCGGCTTACATTCATTTTAGACATTTTAGCCTGCTGTTCCTCGTTATAGAATGTGTGCAAAAGGGGAGTGTTGATACCACCCGGGGATATCCTAAAAATAAAACAGAAATACGATTTGAAAGGCTGTCATCTGAATTGTGCGTTTCAGTATAAGTACGACTCGTGCACATTGGTGAAGTTTGTAGATCTACATGCATGTCTGTGAAATGTATTTGTTTATGTATATTTAAAATATATCCTTTATATGTGATACAAATAACAAAATGATCTAAAACAGTACAACTAAAACATCTTCTCTATGAATCTAGATTTATGCGTTATAATGTAAAAAGAAATCTGAAATTAACTTTGTGCGAATAATATATTTATGTATTATTGTTATATTACAGAAACAAATCTGACAACTTACGAATTAATCCGCACTTCAGATATCGCAGATTCATCGATTGCAAGGGCACGTGTCATTGCGACGATTCCACCCTGAAAGTAGTTCCCGTTAGAAAAAGAACAATGTATGTGAATTAGTTGCTGTATTCTCTGCGTAAGCAGTCAAATACAAAGTCACAGTTTTACACAGGAAAGCTGCCGACCTAACAACTTGTAACTATTCAAGTCTCCAGTACCAAATAAAATAGCCGTACATGTTTGTATATTTTGATATGGACGAAACAAATACTGTCAAGTCAAACAAATGCTTTCCCCAGTAACTTTAGTGTCCTTGATTTGGGTATCATGTACAATATGGTATAAATTAATATATATTAATCATATATTTTGCCGGTACCAAAATATTGTCTTATGAAGTCTTTTTACAAATGTGAACTCTTTTTTATCAGGTTTGACTTTTATTTACTTCGTCTTTACGTGTATGGGAGCCGAGGCCACGCCATCGCTCCGGACATATACCAGTTATTAATAAACGAAAGACTAAAAGTAAACAAAATGGCAATTACAAATATGTTATCGGAAAAAAGGTAAGCAAAACAACAGAAAGAGTTGTTTCATGAATATTTGACATACATAACTCGAGCAATTTAACATGTTAACATTTTCTAGAACGAAGGCTTTAACAAAGAATTTTTACAAAAAAGAAGAAATAAGGAAAAAATGAGAAAATTATTTCTATATTTCTCTAAGTATTTATAATCATGTTAACTTCTCTCTATGTATCGAAGAAACAGTTTAACGGATATCTATGTAACGTTTTATTTTGTTGTTAAGTCCTGATACACTTGTCATAACAAATTATCCTTTACAGCTAAATATATTCCAGTAATAGAATATCTAGAGGAATATTACTTTTCTTGGATCTAAACAAGAAAGTTAATCGATGTCTTTTGCAATATCATTTTTTTTACTATCTCTTTTATATGCTGAATTGCATGTTATGTAAAAATGCCTATTCATTCATCTTACAAATACCCGTTAATTTATCTAATGTCTGTTTATTTATCTTACAAATACTCATTCATTTATCTAATGTCTCCTCATTTATCTTATCAATACCTATTCATTTATCTAATGTCTATTCATTTATCTTACAAATACCCATTCGTTTATCTAATGTCTATTTATGTATCTTACAAATATCCATTCATTTATCTAATATATATATTCATTTATCTTACAAATACTCATTCATTTATCTTATATCTGTTCATTTATCTTACAAATACCCATTAATTTATCTAATATCTTTTCATTTATCTTACAAATACCAATTCATTTATCTAAAGTCTGTTCATTTATCTTACAAATATTCATTCATTTATCTACTTTCTATTTATCCAGTTTTCACGACTTCTCAGAGTTTCAATTATAATGTTTGTATATATATATATATATATATATATATATATATATATATATATATATATATATATATATATATATATATATATATATATATATATATGCTTTCATTACAATTCTCAATGATTGAAAAGTTGAAAAATGTTCCTTCACTTGTTATTATACCTTTTACAAGACGTATACCACGTACAGTATTTCATCCTAGGTCTAGAAAACGGGACACAATCAAACTTTTATATGAGTATATCCCATAATTCTCAATGAAACCCGTATAATTACGTCTTTGTTCTCACCACCACCACCACCGTTACCACCACCAGTTGCAAACAACAAGGCTACCGCTTTCAACAGCAGCGAAAACAACACTAACTACATGCCTATCACTATCAACATCACTAACAACGATAACGCATTTGTTTACCTTAGATGTGACGTAATGAGCGGCCCCTTTCACCCCGGTATCACTGACGATACTAGCAATGTTAACGATGGAACCTTTGGTCTTCCGTAGATGAGGGAGGCAAAACTACAAATTGAACGAATTTTAGCATTTCAATCAAAGCATTGAACGCTCGAAGGCGTTTTAATGTTGTTGTTTTTTAAAACAAGAAGTTATATGTCTACATTTGGTTATTGCTAATTGATGTTTATATTAGTAATCTTTGCAGTTGCTTGGTAAATGCCAATGCAGACAAAATGGAAAACTTTGTTGATAAAAGCATTTTTTTACGAAACAGGAAAGTGAGAATTCTTTTATTTTGAATAAATTGCTGCTTCTTATTGAGATAATTAAATTAAACCGCCAAACTATTATATTAGCAATTTATTATTAGAGATGCTATGAAAACAGTCATCAAAGTATTAATTAAACATTTTTTTTTTACGTTTGACTTTTGTCGATCTATTAAGGAAAGTCGAACACATCCAATATCTTACATTTGTCTCTAGCATTTAATGGATTAAAGTTACTCGGTTCTGATGGCACAGATTAATTAATCCTTTGCTTGAAAATAACACAATTTAATATGCAGCGATTAACTTTGATTAGAAGTTAGTTTTCGGTAATTTTCGATTAAACATAATATACCCCGAATTTACACATAAGAACGACAACTTTTTGTAAACATCTTAAAAATAATAAATTTTCAGGACAATTCCACCATGCTTAACTTTAGTTTATTTATTTATTTATTTGGATTTTACGGCACACTGATACTTAACAGGTCATACGGCGCCGAATACAAAGAAGTTCAATGCGAATAGAGAATGATCAGGTAAAAACTATGTTCTTAACTTAAGTACTTGATAAAAATAGCTTTATGGATAGATATGGCCTAGTTTTTATTTTTATTATTTGCTAAACTAGCGATTCTTTTATGAGCTTTTAAGTATTATAAGTTGATAAATTATTATTTTTACATAATTAATATGTTTATTTATCACAATAAATATATACACAATTATATCTGATTGCTTATTTAGTTCAATCAAAAGAAGCTCTACCATCTGTCAGAAAAGTGATACTTTTATATGTATATATGTTACGAACGGTATTGCTGACAACATCGCTATGCTTTTCATATGCTAAACTATATATATATGTTATCAAAGGTATTGCTGATCACATCGCTGTCCTGTTCATATGCTTAACTGTGTCAAGATCGCTATGAATAGTAGACGTAAGACTATATTGGTGAAATATGACGTTGTCGTTAAATACATACCTAGGGATAACTCACTATTCGTTGTATTCCGTCTAGACGTGTCTTAATATCTGTGGGCATCGAGCTTACAACCTAGGTTAAAGGTTTGTATTTTTCGATATACGATACACACATATGCAAGTACCCTTTCCTTGACATGTTTGTTTGTTGGGTTTATTAACCAAATACAAATTCATGTCTTATTTTAGACAGCTGAAGTGCTGATTTACGGGTAAAGCATACCTTATGGCTTTATTTTTATGGAACCATATGGTTAAACACACCACCAGGACTTCAAACAGTCCTAGGCAAACACGTCAAATGTAAAATGTCGAATGTCCAATATACCAACCCTTGTAAAAATATCTTCTACCTTCGATTACCATATCAATCATAAAAGACACACCTTAAAGGCCCTGTCTTCCCGTTGGTGAAATTTCAGAATTCAATAAAAAGTTCATTAAATTGATAAGAATGGGTTTGTTTCTTTTACCCGGCTTATGTTTTCTTTGCTGAATAATATCTGTATGTATTTCCGTACATAACGGTGTGATGGTCGAGTAGTTAGTTTGCTCGGCTTTTATACTTCAGGCCCCCGTTTCGAATCTCGCATTATTTTCCCAATGTATAGAACAATGAAGGTGATATGACAGTTCTAAACAATGATAGATGAATCACAATTTTTACCTAGGAAAACTGTCTAACAATATAATAAAGCAATAACCTATTGAGTGAGGAACAAACTGGATTTATCTCACAATTCATCACCATGGATCATGTATCGACACTTAGGATGTTAATTGACTTTTACTTGAATTCTGGTAAAATGCTTTAGTGTGCACTGATCGGCTATTTATTGACTATGTCAATCGCTTTGATATTAGGTATGTGCTTGTAGCTAATATCATTGACGGTAAATGCTTCAGAACTATCCACAACATGTCAAGTAAAACTAATCTTGTACCACAGTAAACGCTGAGAATAACAAGCTTTTTGATAGCTTTAATGGTGTTCGTCAAGGTTAAAAATGTCACTAATATTATTTTCTGTACTTTGAATGTTTTAACCCCACTTATGTCACAAACATATGAAGGTCTTGTTCATCTTTCAGAGGTTGCCATATAACGTCTTAGTACTGTATGCGAGCAGAAAGTGATTCTGTCGTTGGTGGAATTGCAAAGTTCAATACGAAGTTCAGCGAAAATTTAAAAAAACATACTTTTCTTCCTTAAACACGGTTTGTATTTTCTTTGGCGAATAATATCTGCACCGTATATAACGGAGTAATAGTCGAGAAGTTGTTGTATGTTAGGCGTTCATACTTCGTTTCGAATCAAGTTAGCAGCTTTTTTATGAGCTTTCTTGTTTTAGATAAAATTTATTAATAATGAATGTTTCAACATTACAATTCAATACATTTATTTTACAACCATATATGTTATCTTGTCAGTTGACGAAATTTTGGGAATTGTTAAACATTAAACACAAACTGGTATTCATGAGGATCAGTAAAGACATTTACCTTGCACATGCGGAAATAGCCAACGGTGTTGACGTTCAAAGCATTCAAAAACTCTTCGGCCTCGATCTCATCAATGGTTTTGCCTATAGGTTCTAGAATAATCACAAGAAAATCAAATAATAGGATAAAGCAGTGCGGTAAAATCACATCAACGTTCACAAGTTTGCATCTGAATGTTATGTCACAACCAAAATATAATAGAACAAGATTACACATTTCAAGCATATACTGACAATGATAACATTTGAAATTAAAGTAACACGCGTTAAGATTAAGAAAAACACTAATAAATTTGTCAGTGAAACGTAGTACTTATGTTAATTTTACATTTTAATTTAAGTTTCGAATTGTGTCCAAAGTAAGTAATTTCCATCTATTTACAAGCTGATGTTTGGCAAGAAATACGTACGCAGGGCTGCATTATTTACTAAAAGATCCAACTTTCCAAACTGGCTGATCACAGTTTCGACTGCTTTCTGAAAGATAAAATATAGATAGATAAACAGTTCGTTCAGTTTTCAAAGAAAGTACAACACATATATACAATGCAGAGCATCAAAGGTCGCCATTGAGGTCACTTCAACAATAGAAGAGTTTTTGCCTTACTTATGACCCGACCAAGAAACAGCAAAACCTTGTTGTTTTAAGAGATTTGCAATTCCATCAAATGTTCACGTCTTAAAGTTATAAGCAGTAACGAGTTGTCTTTAGGTCACATCTGAAAAGGTTCGAATACAACAGAAAAGAGCGTAACATTTGACTTGTACATGTTACATCGTCGTAACAAATACGATTTAAATCAAACAAATTATAAATAGACACATGAACAATTTTATGCGACGGGTTGTGATATAGCAACATTTTAAATTACAACAGTCTTATTTTATTCAAATATTCACCAAAGCTGAATAATAACCGAGATATGATGCTTAAAATGCGCAGAACTGTACTTGTTTAAAGAACAACATGACTGTTCTAGGAACGATTACATATAAGGACTGCGCGCATGCGCAGCTATTAAGAGACGCTATCATTTCACCTTTAGTTTCGTATTTAGGGTGCAAACGATCAGTTGTGCGAAAAATGATTAGTAAAACAACGTTTTTTAAAAAAGAAAGGTGCAACATGTCGGTGTATCATGATAAAACATGTTGCCATGTTCAATGTCCAACACGTCGCATGATAGAAAAAGTGTACTAACAGACTATCCATTATTTAGTGCATTTGTATTCTTTTGTATTTTTTGGTTAAATGCTCATGATGAAGACAATCTTCAGGTTAATATGTGGCATGTGTAATTTGATTTCAAGAAATATATATAGCTATTGATTCAATACAAACGAGTGAAAACCACATCATTACCACAACTTGGTCAGTATTCGAAACGTCACAATGAACAAAGAAGTAATTCTCATCTGTTATCTGTTTTCCCAACTCATCTGCAAAAGAAATCATCATCATCGTCGTCGTCGTCATCATCATGATCATCATCATCATGATCATGATCCTCATTGTCATCATCATCATGATCATCATCATCATCATCATCATCATCATCACCATTATTATCATCTTTATCGTCGTCGTCGTCATAAACATC
The DNA here is from genome assembly GCA_007844125.1 of Sinonovacula constricta. Classification (NCBI taxonomy): domain Eukaryota; kingdom Metazoa; phylum Mollusca; class Bivalvia; order Cardiida; family Solecurtidae; genus Sinonovacula; species Sinonovacula constricta. The sequence goes on along the minus strand of CM017568.1, from coordinate 28,916,381 downwards.
AGCATCAACATAAGCATTATCATGATTGTCATCATCATCATCATCATCATCATCATCATCATCATCATCATCATCATCATCATCATTATTATTATTTTTACCATAAATCGTCATCATTGTCATCATCATCATCATCATCACCATTATCATCATCATCATCATCATCATCATCATTATAATCATCATCATCATCATCATCATCATCATCATCATCATCATCATCATCATCATCATCATCACCATCATCATCATTACATCATTCATCGTCATCGTCAACAGCATCAGCAAAAGCATTAATATGATTGTCATCATCATCATCTTCAACATCATCATCTTCATTGTCATCACTACCAACACCACCACCATCATCATCATAATTATCATCACCATCATCAACATTATCACCATCATCATCGCCATCGTAATCATCCACTTCAGCAGCAGCACCATCACCGTCATCATTACCATCATCATCTTTTTTGTCATTATCACTATCACCATCATTATCGTCATCGTTGTAATCTGCGTTATCATCATCATAACCATCCTCCTTTCGATCATCATAATCATCATCTACGATATCATCATCCCTCTCCGCCGACCAAAGGTATTAGTTAAGCAGTATAATAGTACCACTCACCATTGATGTCTAGTATGGCCACCTTACCACCATGTTCCACTGAAACAAAATAAAATTATTAAAATAAAAACGAACGGTGGTCTGGAAACGATAAGTTAGATTTTAACATCAGATATATGTAGTGATTAGTTACTTAAAAGTAGTAGAAGTAGTAGAAGGACAACTGCGTTTTCTTTTCATGCAGGTATAAATGTTGCTGTTTTAAACGCTCTAATACACTACGCTTTGGAATATAAAGGTGGCAGGAGGCATTTTGCCAAAGCAGAGACATGTGACAAAAGCATAGCAATGTTTGTGAGCCTTACACAAATTCTTCTATTCCTACATGATGAAAATACAAATGTCGAACTAGTATCCAAACATTTTATAAAACAAACAACAAGCACAAAAAACAGCGGGCGTTGCTTTGTATTGTAGCGTACGTAGCGTAGTGTATTGTATTGACAGCGTTCATTGCGCTTCATTAGGAAATCACTCAAACGTAAGTAAGGTATAGTCATAGTGTTTACATTTTAAACTTGTGTGTAAAACAATATGGGATACAACAGAAGCTCTCATATAAGGTAACTATAGCAACATCAACAGCAACAACAACGACAGAGACAACGACAGATCTTTAAGGTGAAAGTCACATGATCTTTTGGAGCGTCAATGAGCCACGATAAAATATATCCGCGGCGATTTTCTTGTTCATATTGTAAACAATCGAAAGCAAACGGTTGTAAGCAGTAAAGGATGTAAGCTTGTGCTTTATAGTCAGGTGCTTCCAGCAAGTAAAGAGTGAATTTAAAATATATCCAACCCTAAAGGTATTTCCAGCAAGTAAATGGTAAACATAAATTTTACCCCACCTTGATGGTGTTTCCAGCAAGTAAAGGTTAAACTTAAAACATATTCCACCCCACTGGTGTGTTCAGCAAGTAAACAATGAACTTAAAACATACCCCACCCTAAAGGTGTTTCCAGCAAGTAAATGGTAAACATAAAACTTACCCCACACTAATGGTGCTTCCAGCAAGTAAAGAGTGAATTTAAAACATACCCAACCCTAAAGGTGTTTTCAGCAAGTAAATGGTAAACATAAATTTTACCCCACCTTGATGGTGTTTCCAGCAAGTAAAGGGTAAACTTAAAACATATCCCACCCTACTGGTGTTTTCAGCAAGTAAGTGGTGAAATTAAAACATACTCCACCCTAAAGGTGTTTCCAGCAAGTAAATGGTTAGCATAAATTTTACACAACCTTAATGGTGTTTCCAGCAGAGTAAAGGGTAAACTTAAAACATACCCCACCCTACTGGTGTTTCCAGCAAGTAAAGGGTAAACTTAAGACATACCCAACCCTACTGGTGTTTTCAGCAAGTAAATGGTGAACTCAAAACATACCCCACATTAAAGGCTTTTCCAGCAAGTAAATGGTAAACATAAAACTTACCCCACACTAATTGTGCTTCCAGCAAGTAAAGAGTGAACTTAAAACATACCCAACCCTAAAGGTGTTTTTAGCAAGTAAATGGTAAACATAAATTTTACCCCACCTTAATGGTGTTTCCAGCAAGTAAAGGGTAAACTTAAAACATACCCCACACTAATGGTGTTCCAGCAAGTAAATGGTGAACTTAAAACATACCCCACCCTAATGGTGTTTTCAGCAAGGAAATGATGAACTTAAAACATGCCCCACCATAAAGGTGTTTCCATCAAGTGAAGGGTAAACTTAAAACATACCCCATACTAATGGTGTTCCAGCAAGTAAATGGTGAACTTAAAACAAACCCCACCCTAATGGTGTTTTCCGCAAGGAAATGATGAACTTAAAACATGCCCCACCATAAAGGTGTTTCCATCAAGTGAAGGGTAAACTTAAAACATACCGCATACTAATGGTGTTCCAGCAAGTAAATGGTGAACTTAAAACATACCCCACCCTAATGGTGTTTTCCGCAAGGAAATGATGAATTTAAAACATGCCCCACCCTAATGGTGTTTTCCGCAAGGAAATGATGAACTTAAAACATACCCCACCCTAATGGTGTTTTCCGCAAGGAAATGATGAACTTAAAACATGCCCCACCATAAAGGTGTTTCCAGCAAGTAAATGGTAAACATAAAGCATACCCCACCCTAATAGGCGTTCCATCAATAAAATGGTAAACTTATTTCGATACTCGGCTTTTAAGTTTACAGTACATGTTCAGAGCAACTAGTCAGGTACAAGAAGGGCAAAGACGATAAGTTTGTTCATGTTATTGGGTCGACGGCGACCCTACATTTATGATTGGTTTTGGAAATGCCTACAGGGTGACGTCACAGCTTTAAGAAGTGGTCGTATTTTTTAAACGGTAATTATCATTCCCTTTTGGCTTTTAAAGAACTCATTTTTACATTTTAACTGAATTGTTATATTTTGTTTGTGTCTTCTTAATAACTTCAACATTAATAATAAAATAATCGAGATAATTATAAAAAATTTAGCATGTAAACTTTTACGCATACCGATTGTCAAATTCTTATTTATGAATTGCAGTACTGCACTAATGCGACCGCAATCTCTTCAGTGGCATATTCATGGTTAAACACTTCTTCGTTTAAAAGATGCGTTTGTTTTCCAAGTCTTTTCTATATCCCAACAAAAAAAAAAAACAACCTTTAGAAGCAAATTGCGCATTTAACGATCGGCTAATATTACAACAAGTAGTGTCGTGTTTGTTTTAGATTTTAACAGACAGTACCTATTATCAAACACTTCTGCGCGACAACTTGGATGAATATATGTGTAATATTAGCTCGGGAAACAAGGTTTGTTAAGATTTAAACTTTATGGTGTTACATTTGTTTCAAATAATATTTCTTTTGAATACATATTGCAAAGAAATAAATAGGTAATATATATTCGGATTTTTTGTTGCCTGCTGTTAAGATTTCCCGCGCTAACGAGGGTGTTGGTGACTTCATACCATTTCAAAGTCGTACCATGTTTATTTGTTTTGAGATTTCGTACGGCATTGGTTAAGTAGGTGTTGTTCACAGGGGTTGTTGTGTTCCCCTTAGGAATTAAAATGTGGAACTCACACTTACTTAACCTGTTAACAACATAACTTTTAATCTAAACAAAGAAATGAAGTCGTGCTATATGCTACTATGTTAAATATGTATAGCTTTCTGATATAATATTTCCAGCGACTTTGATGCTCTGCATAAATTTTTTTCTACTTTATGATATTATTTCAATTCACAATAAATCGTATAGGTAACAATCTCGCCAAAATCCCGTGGAACGCAAGATATAAGCGCGATTGCGAGAGTTACTAATGTCTATATTCTGCATTTCTTGTATTATGTACCGAACATCCCGGTGAAAACATAATATACTTCTACTTTCTGACTTACATACAGACCAGTTCCGTTTGACTGAGGAAAACGGTCAGAAAGTTCTTATGTTCTATGGTAGAAACTCTAAAAATGGGCAGGGAGGGGTGGGGTGTGGGGTGTGTCTGAAACAACGGAAAGTAGTGCCTAAGGTTATTCGTCAACACGTGGATCCAACTAACGACAGATGTGTTGTAAGATTTTTCGAGACCTATTTACGCGCCACATTCCACAAGGGGATTTTTACCTTAGACCTCTACCCAGTAAGCTAAACCAACCTATTGTAATTTCCTCACAGAATATAGGGGTGACCAGTTGGAGGAAGTATAGAACACCATGTTTCTTGATGCATGGATTAACCTTGAAGATAGAAACATTCGCAACCATTCGGGCAAAGTAACTCTTTGCACCCGTCTACATGATAAACATTTCGACGATCAGGCAATAATGGAACGTAGCGTGCACATGTATTGCTGTTTGCGATTACAAGCGACCTAGTGAAGAGTTAAAGCGAAATGTTTCCTCGTGCTCTATTTAGACAACAGCAATCTGTTGTCTGCTTGATTTAGTTAACGGCTGAGAACTTGATGGAGACTGGAGGATTCGGGTTAACTGTGGTTTAAATGTACTTCGCTGTTCTATTTCCAGTGTGTCCTGACAGCGTTGAGATGGTACGAACCACTATCTCGACCTTCCCGGTCACAAAGGTGGAGAGCCTCGAAAGTGTTCGTCACTATCTCCCAGGCGATACCGATAAATACCTCATGGTGAAATGCAAGGATAAACAGAACCAATCGTTAATTCTCCCAAAATATGCAAGTTCATTAATATGTATGTCGCCCATGAGATCACCTGCACGAAGTTATCATGTTTGTCCTAATAAAGTTGCTTAATACACCGTTCCTCCTGCACGTTCTTACAAGCTATTTTCAACAGGGATGCAAACTTTTCACCACTGTCGGGCACAACGTGTAAAGTATTTTTTTCTGCTCAATGAAACAGTATTCTAGCAAATAAAAACTTTTGAAAACCATCACATATTAATCCTGTGATTTTATTCTCATTTACTTTTCTTCTACTTTATACCTAAACAATACGTATATAGTTGAAAAGAATATGTATGCTGTACACGCTGAAGGTTGCGTTTAGGACTTCCTTAACTCACTTGCTTACCTTATGGGGAGTGCGTTTATTATTATTATATATAATAAAACGTTTTTGTTGTTTAACTTTACATACTTAATGTATAACTAAAACTCATTTTATATCTGTGTCTATTTATATTATTTGTAGCCCATTATGATCATGCGTGTTTATTTATTATATAACTTGCGTGTTCAGCATTGTGTGGATACAATGTATATTGATGCAACCTGTTCCTTCACACAGAATCTAACATTCTCTGTTTTGCTTTATACTCATCACCAACACTACATCTTTTTTATATATCAAACATCAACTGAAGATACTGTGTTTACATTTGGAACTATATTAGAGTTAAGAATAAATGATGTTTTATATTCATCAGAATCGGAGCCAAATGAATATATTGACCCACGTCCCACTCCCTTAAAAATAGTTATGCTACAATTCACATAAATAAAAGCATAACATAACGAAAAAATTCCAATTTTGACAATCTGGGTTATGTTCACAAAATTGACATGTGCTATTTTTGTTCCCATCACGTTTCTGTGTAAAATTAATGTTTAATACGATACATACATATGCTTCGGTGCCGTATGACCTATCAAGTGTCGGTGTGCCGTAACACCCAAATACATACACATACGGTGCAAACTTAAGCATACAAGGCGAATGAAGATGATGTTGATAATGATGATGATAATGATGATGATGATGATGATGATGATGATGACGATAATTATAATAATAATAATAATAATAATAATAATAATAATAATAATAATAATAATAATAATAATAATAATAATAATAATAATGAACACACTGAATAAAATCGACAATATCAAGATTACCTAGCAAATCAGCAATTCCTCGTCCAATTCCGCTACATCCTCCAGTAACGATGGCCACTTTGTCTGCAAACCTAGAAGAAGCCATGATATCCAGAAACGATCGGTGTTCTACAATTCAGAGTGTTAACTCACTGCATAATCAGCAGTTGCTGCGCTGTGCTTGTGTGCACTATTATTGTATCAAAAATAGAGGTGTACCAACCCCTACCCCACTCTCCAACATAATCTCACGCCGAGGGCGAGAGTCATACAACCATGAGTCGTTGAAGTTTATGCTGTTCTACTGACTAAATATTGAACTCAACGTTATTTAAAGCTCCACTTGTTCATACACGTATATTCTTGTTGCTTTCTTTGTGATTTAGCGTATGTCAGTTACTATAACCGCATATAAACTGTTTTTATGCTCCCCGAAGAGAATATGGGGAGAATATGGTTGCCGGATCGTTCGTGCATCCTTCGTCTGTCCGACCGTCCGTCTGTCCGTCCCTTATGTTTTTGTCCGGGTTATATTTTTCAGCAACCATTGTTGGATTGAATTCAACAAAACTTTATGGGAAGCTTCAGCTAAAATGAAATGCTCCAATTGTCGACACATTTCGTTTTTATGATTTTTTAAAATTGCCCTGTAACATTTCTGTATAATATTATATGGGACCATTCGTGTTTGGGCTATTTTTCAGCAAGCACTAGAGGGAAATCTATGACACTTTACGGGAAGCTTCACTAACAAGTGCAGATGTGCAGATTATTATTCCTTCCAGCAATCGGAACACAGCGGATATTTCACGAATCATCTTTCGGATGTATGCAGGTAGTCGGAACACCTCAGCCATTTCCCTAAATGCGGCTTCTTTTGTGACAGACGCTAAAACATGACAGCTTGAATAAGAGCTCAGTATAGAACGATTTCTGTAAAACTTCAATTTGTGGCTGCTCCAAATTTAAATAATCCAAGTTTGTTTAAATTACCCTGCGCAGCAATCAAAACAGCTGTCATACGAGGCAATTGTTTATGTTTTGTGCGAATTACCTTTTAGGTATATTCTTCCGACTTCCGGCGAATAAAACGATCGTGATTTCGGTAAGTATCATTGCACCAGATACATGCAAGGGATGATTGTCCCAAGGACGTAATTGCTAGAGGAATTCTAATTGCACTTTCAGGTTTGGTGATTTTTCACTGAGTTGTTGGCCTTTTATTTTTATATATAGTATAATGCCGGATCTTTCTTTCTTGGCTCAAGATGGTATTATATAACTTGTTATTTCTTGTCTTTTTTCTTCTTCTCTGATTACTAGTATGTCTCTATGGCTCTCAATTATGTTGTTTGCTATTGGCCATAATCTTTAGGAATTCTAAACGTCACTTTCTTGGTTCCTCAGCTCTCTCTATATATTTGCCTCTGTCTTTTAACTTCCAAGTTTGGATGTCCATATGTCTCTCTCTGTATCGTATTTGGCTATATCTTTCTTCCCGGTTGGATCTCAGTACTCAAAACAGAATTCCTGGTTAATGATAAATCTCCCTTTATTCTGTGTATTAACTTATTTGGCCACAATGTGACTATTATATTAAAGCTTGTTCATTTTGATATTTCCTCAAACTTTAAACTCATACTCGTCAACAATCTGACTCTCCTGAGGAACCGAGATGAACTGACCGGCACCTCACACGTGCACAAGGACATACACAGGCCCAGACAAAACCCAGACACTCCCATTCAGACATTTGGCCTCTCTATCCCTCTTATTTGTATCAATAACCTTAGTTATTACCATTCAAAGCAGTCTCATACTCTTTCACAATACACAAAGTTCACACAATCTGACAGATTACTAATCAGAGTGATCCCTGAATCGAACAAAAATTAATTTCTGTGACAGCTTGACTATTTTCTTATATGGCTATGTAGGCCATATATGACTATATAGTGATACTAAGAAAGTCTTTTGGTAGGAAAATAAAAGAGTTAGTGCTTTGATATTTGGTATACATGTTCCTCAGCTGGCCTTCAATAAAGATTGTTCAAAGACTTTTCCTCTATTAGAAATCATGACCGCCAGGGACCTGGTCATTTTCCCTAAAGTGATATCTAGTAATACATGGAAAATCTGTTATTCATTTGGGTTGCTATTAACTTGCAAATAAGAATAGATGACAACGTCATATGAGTATTGCAACAATTATTGTTGTAATGTTATACATGTCTTTTGTATTGTATTTCATGTTTAAATTTAAAACTATGTAAAACGATATTCTCCATCATCGAAACTCATTAACGGGATTTATATATCATTTCTTCCAATCGGTGTAATTTTTCCTAGTGTGGTGTTTGCATCACCTTGTTCCTGTAGTTATAGAGTTTTGGCTCTCATACAGCATATTGTAGCACCATGCCTTGCACTATTCTTTTGCAACCATTTGCTACCTTCAACAAAACTATTTATGTTTATGGGTTTATCGTCCCACCAACAGTACTTCAGTTATCTGTAGACGGTCAAAACTATATATACATATATATTACCCTAATTTAAATTGTTTACACCTGAAGTATTTTAATAATATTATTCCCTTCCATTATGTCATTTTATTTGTAATGTGCTACATTATTAATGCTTAAGAATCATTACTACATATGATATGTGCATATAATATGGCCGAATTGTCAGTTTTCATTTAATTTATTACGTTATGTTACAGCAAGCCTCTCTCTGCTTGTACCAGAACAAGATAACACTACACTTATTCATTAAAACAACGGCAAATAATCTTTGTGTGAGTTTGCCACCAAATGTCCGCCACAGTGCTAACCCTTGTATAGCCCTGGTATGCCTGACTATTCCATTTCGTTTCGTTTGTCTGAAGTGTGTTTCTGTACCATAATCAGTCTTTTCTTTCGTTCCATAAAGTCTTTTGGATTGCAATCTGGTGTGATGGAGCAAAGTTTGTGTAGTAAACAGACGCATTTGGATGAAGTCCTTTAACCGTTGCCACAGATCAAAGTCGAAATGTTATGCGGTGCTTTCGGCTAATGTTTTTTTAAAGCCTGTCTTGCATTTGGTTATTCTCCTTTCTCAAGATATCAGTTCTGACAGCATGGCTCTTGTTAATGCGATGGTTGTCCTACAAGAGATCCCCGTCAACCTCTATAGAAAAAAAACCCCCGCAGTTAATAGTCTTAAATCCTCAGACATGGTCATCAAGTTATTGAAGACCCAGGTTTTGTCGAGTGTTGGTTTTCCATGCGTCTCTTCCAAGGATTAGGTGGTGCTTCTTTCACATTTTACACATATTGGTAGACTTTTGTTAGTTTGTTATTTTGAGTGAAGATTGTGTACATGCTTTTGTAAGGCTTTTAGATCAATGTTTTTTTATTGATATGTATGTTGTAATGGGACATATTATGCTGTGACATTTGTTTACGTTATTTGGGGGACATTTTACATGCATATGCAAATCCGTATGTTAGTTAAAGGAAGCCTTTACTTGTGTGATTTGCGAGTACGGTATCGTCTACCTCAGTACTTTCACACGAGTAACATTCGTTTTGCTCGAATATGTACCAGTTTAGGTATTTCACTTCATTATAAGTGCTTATATAACTGCCATCATGGACTAGATAATGTAGGACAACCGAAAGGAGGATATCCAAGATGGCTGGAGCTAAAACTCAAATAATTGTTGACAGCAACAAACCTGAGGTGTAAGACATTTTGCGCATATGCTCGCTTTCATTAATTTGGGATCACGACCAAAGGACCAATCCCGAGTCAAGTGAGAGACCCAAAAGCAACAACCAGTGACAGGCAGAAGCGAGCAGGTGAAATGGTCAAGACAAATGGCTGAATAATGTTTAACTTCAAAAAAAGAATCTATTCAGCAGCTTAGAACAATCCTGATGAGTGTTCAAGGACACACTCTTCTTGTCCATACAGGCCGAAAGAATTAAATCTGTTGTAATAGATAGTAAACAACATGTTTGTGTAGTTATTCTAATAGAAGTAATACTTTTTGGTCTGCCAGGAGCTCCATGTCCAGTGACCTTCAGTGTACAGACCTGTGATATCCTCCATGTAATTCACTCAACATGGCCAAGCCATTTCAGCCTCCTTGTCTGGAGAATTTTGCTGATATTTTTGATGTTAAGTGGAGAAAGAAGAGACTCTAAATTAAATTAAAATATGAGAGAATAAAAAAGAACTGATAGAATAATTTCTGGTATTTAGGATTGCGTAATTGGTATATTCACAACTATTTCCTTTACAAACTGTGAATGACTATGTTCAACCGTCAAATATAGCATACATACACTTGGATCTTGAACAATACCTTTAATAACAATGAGGCCACGGTGTTCAGACCATTGTGACATAGGCGTAGCCCCTATCTATTTATTTAAGGAAATATAAAGGGCATGGTTGCCTGGTGTAGGGATATTGTGATGGTAGTTTTATGTCATATGTTTGCTAGCACAGTAAAGGCAGCACTATATTGGTTTTAAATGGAACTTTATGATAAATGAAAGATTGCTGTTGTGGTGATAAACAAACACGCGTTATCGATGTTTTAATGTTTTTAAAGTTCATAGAAAAAGAACTTGAACTAGAAGTAACTTATTCCTTCACACAAATTTAAACGCCCTTACAAATCGGTATAATTGCATTTATTTTGCTTAATACTTATCACCTAAAACTACATCCCAGCATCGACAAAACTGCACGAAATTGTATTTATAATAAAAGTTTATGCATGTGACAGTCCATTGTTTGTCGAGTACACTATAATAGGATAAGCTATAAAATACATTCAGGTATTTCCCATTTATGAACATGAAACGAAAATAATATGTTTACATTTGAACCTTCATTTGAAAGTTTAGAATAAATGACAATGTGTATTCACCGGAGCCAGAAATGAACATATTTACTTGAAGAACCCACCGCCCCTCCCATAAATTGTTAATGTTTTAGATACAATATAATAATAGTATTAATATAATAACTAGAAAATTCCATATACGAAACATACGTTATGTTAACAAAAGTGATATTTTTCTTTCCATGACCTTTCCGTAAAATTAGTGTTTATATAATAATAATTATAATAATATTAATAATAATAATTAACAATAATAATAATGAAATGAACACAATATATTAACACGACAAAATACCTGCAATTCTTCGCCCTAAACCCATACACCCTCCAGTGACGATGGCCACTTTGTCTGCAAACTTAGAAGAAGCCATGAAATCCAGAAACGATTTGCAGTCCCTCGACAGTTCAGAGTTTTTTACTCAATGTATAGTCAGCATTAAATGTGCGGTGCGTGTGTGTACTATTGTCTGTATCGAAAATAGAAATGTAACGCCCCAAACATCAGAAAATAATCTCAGGACAATAAGGTGAAAGGCTGGTGATATACTCCTCCAAGACTGATTGACAGTCTATTTAACAATAGATTAGAAAGTATAATCTATATAACAAAACCAATACTTAGTTAAAAATGATTTTAAATAAAATATTAACAAATTGATGATATTTGAATTAATAAAACAACAACAAACAATCTAACGAAAACAATATATAAATATGATTAAATAAAAGTGATTGTGATGTTGCAAATATACAGCGCCGTGTCATAAATGAGTGAACTTTTTCAATGCCCTTGCTTTGCAAATATATGTGTCAGACAAACAAAAAACGCACAGTTTCTCTTAATACTCTGGACTGGTAATTTGTTACGCTGCCTTTCTGGATTAGAACTTACTTCACTCGCCGTGGCAAAAGGAATAAAGTCTCTAAATGTAATGGATGGGTATATCATTCCTGGCAAGTGCTTCTTAAAGTCATAAATGCATCTGAGTGTTCATATTCCCAACTCTGAAAGCTAATATCCCCACACCTGTGTAGCTTATACAATTCGAGACCATAACTAAGTGTATTTTGGTCGCGCCCAGTAGCACGTATGCGTATTTATTTTAGGTCAATTCTGTTTCTACAAACGCATTATTGGATTTTAATTTTAATGTTTAATTAAATAACTAATGATGTGGGTCCACTTCCGGATGTTAGTTATGGTGTTGTAACTTATATCCCAATTAATAATGTATATTTTAAGAAAGAGTGTTTTTGCAGATGAATTTAAAATAGTAAATAGCACATTTTATTTACCACGAAAAAATACTAACCTAGAGCATGGACGAATGCAAGCTTTCTTGTAACGAATATTGGTTAATGGTCAGAAAATTAAAATTATAGGAAATCACTTTAGATAATCGATTATTTCTGGTAAATGTGTATAATAATGATCAATAGTGACTCATTGTTGGTAATGGATACATTGATCAGCATATAGAATATCTACAGCTTAATAAATTGTAAAGTTTGCCACACTAACTTAAATCTAAATTAAAGTCTCCCTTGATGATATTAAAAAAATTAAAAGGAATATATGACAAAATTCTATGAGCATTGAAACATATACCAAACTCCGAAAAGGCACAGAACAAATTTATTTTTTACATGCAAACCAAGCGAAAAGTAAGAACAATTTTGTGATGAGTCATTTAACGAAAAGAGCAAACCCGATAGTTACCGCCTTGGAACGGTCAGTCGGCAATATGGACCGACTGGGGTGCTTAAACCGGTTTTACAGAGCTCTAACCTCGCACTTCCTGACGAGTTTCTCAAATGCAAGCAATGAAAGAAAAACTATCTATTTTAATACAAAATGCCCAAGCGCTGATATTTTCTATAAGTGATGACGAAAGTAGTGACGTCATTGCAAAATAATGTCCATATAGTGTTTAGAAAAAAATTGTGTACTATTTCGATTTGATAAACTACACAAAAATGTTTGACTTTAAATAAAATTAACTTTCTGAATCATGAACAAACATGACCAGAGACGAATAAATTGTTGTAGCATCCTGTTAATGTGAAGATGGAATTGAAGAATCAAAGTCCAATGTCCATGAAAGGAAATTTCACGTAACAATCCTTATAGGATGAATAAAATGACAACATAGATTTCATGCACGGGGAGATTTTTTACGACTGCCACACTGCACAAATAACATTGTTGTGATCATGAAAAGGAATATATGACAAAGTCCTATGATCATTGCAACATATACCAAACTCCGAAAAGACACAGAACAAAGGTATTTCACATGCAAGCCAAGCGAAAAGTAAGAACAAATTTGTATTGAGTCATTGAACAAAAAGAGCAAACCCGACAGTTACTGCCTTGGAACGGTCAGTCGACAATATGGACCGACTGGGGTTCTTAAACCGGTTTTACAGTGCTAAATCAATTTGTAATGCTTATATGCAGATGAATGTGTGAAAAGATCAAAATATGCAAAAAGGGGAGCCATATATAAAATAAAATGAATTACAATGCAAAATATAAACATGAGTTTATTCTAGGATACCTGGTTCTTATTCATTTCTACGAGTGATTGTGTGCATGCTTGTTATAAACAGCTGTACGATAATATGGCATTGCACTTCAAAAAGCATCAGTATTCCTTGATAACTGCAAACCTATCCATTATAGATCTGAAGATTTGTCTAAAAGGCTCGAACAACTTTCTCCAAATGCGAATATGTTAGCAGCTGGAATGTTTATATCTTTGCATATACCAGCTTTGTGAAGATCTACAATTACGAAAATATTTTAGTCATGCTTTCTGGTAGTTTATACAAGAGAGGAATAGAAAAAAATATCTTTATAGATTCTTAATCAGTTCATTTCTTCTACTACAGCTTCAGACACTTTAAAGTTACGCCTTCTAAGAACCCAGGCCCAAGCAAGACGGCATTAACAAATGAACCTTGTGCTTTGTGTTCAGTTTTTGCAGCAGCACTTTAAAGGAAACTGTTGACAGAAATATGGAAATACATCCTGCAGTAATTGAAACTAACTTTTCGTGTGGCCTTCTAATACTGGAGTCCAGTAAAAATAAACTATTACTATTGTACACGTGTCGAAATTGATTTCAACAATTCTTCCCGAACTCAAAAGCAAGACATTCTACCCGTACAATTCTGCATCTTTACGAGCCTGATACTCGATATGTTTTTCATTTTAAAATGTGTAACATTAGTCGATTAGTAACTTAGTCACAGAGATATCATTATAAGCACAAATCTTCGCTAGAAGGTCAACATTTTAACATATTTTCGACAGAACGGTTGTTTTTGTGGAATCTTCAGATAGTTATGAAAGTATATTTGGCTAGCTTCATCTGGCAGGTCTCCTGAAAAAAAGAATCGATGACCTTAACCACAATCTACATCAATAGAAGCAGCTCTATTATAGTTTTAACTTGCAATTTTCGCGTCAATAAATGTGGCATATTTATGTTCAGACTTATTTCTTTTATTGCTTCTTCAGTATACTATACTTTAGTATAGTATGTTCAGTACGTTTACAAATAACATGTTTTCTTCCTCATTCTTTCTTCAAGTTCATGGAGGGGACAATGACTAATCCACCTGTTTGAATACTCTATTGTTACAAGAAGCAAAAGTTCAACGATTCAATTCTGGTAAAAAGCATGCCACCACAAAGCAATCACCGAAACAAGAAAATGTTTTATGCAAGCTTGTATTTCTTGCAGTAAAACGTACAGAAATTAAACGTTATATTAGTACCTTATACTACTCTCTTAATGAGCACTTCAAATATAGTGCTGGTCTTGATAAAAGGTAATTACATTTTTTTCAAAGTTTGAAAGTAAATCTTTAAAAAGCCCGAATATTCAATGTAGAATAAACGGTGTATCTACCAACATTAAAAGCGGTTGTACCTCTTGCAAATATAAGGACTATAACATAATTAAGATTTTCTCTATGAGGATTTTCTCTAGGTATTTTCTTATGAGCAATGTATGTAAGAAGAGCTTGTAAATCTACTCCTGCCTACATCTGCACATCTACTTAGAAAATTATAAGTGACCCTTCTTTGTTTTCCCAACGTCTCCGTCATCTTCTGACCTATTGCTGTTCTCGTTGTTACCGATTAGTTCATTTTCAACATCGCAGGATTGATAGCATTCCTCTGGTGTGTTTTTGAAGTCATGCTTTATTCTTTATTTCAAACTAATCCGCATTCAGGGTTATAACTGCATTGTTAAAAAGTAGTTTGGCCAACAGTTCGGGATTTTTTGTTTATTTTTTCAAGCGTAAGTTACTGTGTATGAAAAATATTTTATTAATGATTGATTTGGATGATTATTTATTAATTAATACAGGGCCTGTACGTATACTTAATGAGTTGTTTTGTTACTTAATAATGTAAATATAGGTCCGATGTATAAGATCGTTGGCCTTAAATAGGTTATAATCAAGGCTCATATAAGCAACTGCATTGAGAAAGCATTTTATTTTTCATTTTTTGTTGAATGCTCTGTTAACATTTTATTTTTCCAGTATTTTCCGGCGAACTGGATTCTCTAAATCTTTTTTTTATGGAATACATTCTTATCCGGAAGTCACCGCTTTACATCATCTTATGGTCGATGCCTATCTCGTACCCTCCAGTACAGTAAAGGGTCGATCCCGTGTTGTATGTGGCGTCGACGGCTAGGTATAGACACGCCATTGCTACCTCCCGAACGGTACCGAGCCGGTTCATCAGCTGAGGCAACGGAGAAGAAATATATATATATATATGTCAATATAATATAAAACATATAAATATAAGACATATGTCAGATGGACTGAGGAAGTAATGACAGAGATACGGTGAGTATTAGAATTAGCGTGAAATGAGAAATGGAGCGGGAAGTTTTGGAGAAGATAAGACTGCAAGAAACGGGAATAGTAAGAAAGAAAGAGTGAGAAAGACAGCGAGAGACAAGCAAAGTTTGATCTGAGATGACTTGATTTAAAAAAGACTAGTTAGGTAGCTAATCCATTTATTAAATGAGAATTAATACTCATGGTTAGAGCAGGAATCAATGATAGTTTATCTTACTGAACACTGTTTGCATAACAGAGAACCGTATCGCATAATGACGGCTATGAATTCAAGGAACACTTGGCATGTAGTGTCGACGACGACGACGATGATTGCTAATGATGGACGATCAAGGCGACGACGATGATTGCTGATGATGGACGATTATGGCGACGAGGATGGTGATAGTGCTTTTGAAGATGACGAAACCATGAAAGAGAATAAAAAGGAGAAACCGACTTACATTCATTTTAGACATTTTAGCCAGCTGTTCCTCGTTATAGAATGTGTGCAAAAGGGGAGTGTTGATAGCACCCGGGGATATCCTAAAAATAAAACAGAAATACGATTTGAAAGGCTGTCATCTGAATTGTGCGTTTCAGTATAAGTACGACTCGTGCACATTGGTGAAGTTTGTAGATCTACATGCATGTCTGTGAAATGTATTTGTTTATGTATATGTATATTTAAAATATATCCTTTATATGTGATACAAATAACAAAATGATCTAAAACAGTACAACTAAAACATCTTCTTTATGAATCTAGATTTATGCGTTATAATGTAAAAAGAAATCTGAAATTAACTTTGTGCGAATAATATATTTATGTATTATTGTTATTTTACAGAAACAAATCTGACAACTTACGAATTAATCCGCACTTCAGATATCGCAGATTCATCGATTGCAAGGGCACGTGTCATTGCGACGATTCCACCCTGAAAGTAGTTCCCGTTAGAAAAAGAACAATGTATGTGAATTAGTTGTTGTATTCTCTGCGTAAGCAGTCAAATACAAAGTCACAGTTTTACACAGGAAAGCTGCCGACCTAACCACTTGTAACTATTCAAGTCTCCAGTACCAAATAAAATAGCCGTACATGTTTGTATAATTTGATATGGACGAAACAAATAATGTCAAGTCAAACAAATGCTTTCCCCAGTAACTTTGGTGTCCTTGATTTGGATATCATGTACAATATGATATATAATAATATATATATTAATCATATTTTTTGCCGGTGCCAAAATATTGTCTTATGAAGTCTTTTTACAAATGTGAACTCTTTTTTATCAGGTTTGACTTTTATTTACTTCGTCTATACGTGTATGGGAGCCGAGGCCACGCCATCGCTCCGGACATATACCAGTTATTAATAAGGGAAAGACTAAAAGTAAACAAAATGGCAATTACAAATATGTTATCGGAAAAAAGGTAAGCAAAACAACAGAAAGAGTTGTTTCATGAATATTTGACATACATAACTCGAGCAATTTAACATATTAACATTTTCTAGAACGAAGGCTTTAACAAAGAATATTTACAAAAAAGAAGAAATAAGGAAAAAATGAGAAAATTATTTCTATATTAGTATATAAGTAGTGATAATCATGTTAACTTCTCTCTATGTATCGAAGAAACAGTTTAACGGATATCTATATAACGTTTTATTTTGTTGTTAAGTCCTGATACACTTGTCATAACAAATTATCCTTTACAGCTAAATATATTCAAGTAATAGAATATCTAGAGGAATATAACTTTTCTTGGATCTAAACAAGAAAGTTAATCGATATCTTTTGCAATATCTTTTTCTTTTACTATCTCTTTTATATGCTGAATTGCATGTTATGTAAAAATGCCTATTCATTCATCTTACAAATACCCGTTAATTTATCTAATGTTTGTTTATTTATCTTACAAATACTCATTCATTTATCTTATGTCTCCTCATTTATCTTATCAATACCTATTCATTTATCTAATGTCTATTCAATTATCTTACAAATACCCATTCGTTTATCTAATGTCTATTTATGTATCTTACAAATACCCATTCATTTATCTAATATCTATTCATTTATCTTACATATACTCATTAATTTATCTTATGTCTGTTCATTTATTTTACAAATACCCATTAATTTATCTAAAGTCTGTTCATTTATCTTACAAATATTCATTCATTTATCTACTTTTTATTTATCCAGTTTTCACGACTTCTCAGAGTTTCAATTATAATGTTTGTATATATATATGTTTTCATTACAATTTTCAATGATTGAAAAGTTGAAAAATGTTCCTTCACTTGTTATTATATCTTTTACAAGACGTATACCACGTACAGTATTTCATCCTAGGTCTAGAAAACGGGACACAATCAAACTTTGATATGAGTATATCCCATAATTCTCAATGAAACCCGTATAATTACGACTTTGTTCTCATCACCACCACCACCGTTACCACCACCAGTTACAAACAACAAGGCTACCGCTTTCAACAGCAGCGAAAACAACACTAACTACATGCCTATCACTATCAACATCACTAACAACAGTTAACGCATTTGTTTACCTTAGATGTGACGTAATAAGCGGCCCCTTTCACCCCGGTATCACTGACGATACTGGCAATGTTAACGATGGAACCTTTGGTCTTCCGTAGATGAGGGAGGCAAAACTACAAATTGAACGAATTTTAACAATTCAATCAAAGCATTGAACGCTCGAAGGCGTTTTAATGTTGTTTTTTTTTAAAAACAAGAAGTTATATGTCTACATTTGGTTATTGCTAATTGATGTTTATATTAGTAATCTTTGCAGTTGCTTGGTAAATGCCAATGCAGACAAAATGGAAAACTTTGTTGATAAAAGCATTTTTTTACGAAACAGGACAGTGAGAATTCTTTTATTATTGAACAAATTGCTGTTTATTATTGAGATAATTAAATTTAACCGCCAAACTATTATATTAGCAATTAATTATTAGAGATGCTATGAAAACAATCATCAAAGTATTAATTAAACATTTTTTTTTACGTTTGACTTTTGTCGATCTATTAAGGAAAGTCGAACACATCCAATATCTTACATTTGTCCCTAGCATTTAACGGATTGAAGTTACTCGGTTCTGATGGCACAGATTAATTAATTCTTTGCTTGAAAATAACACAATTTAATATGCAGCGATTAACTTTGATTAGAAGTTAGTTTTCGGTAATTTTCGATTAAACATAATAAACCCCGTACTTACACATCAGAACGACGACTTTTTGTAAACATCTTAAAAATAATAAATTTTCAGGACAATTCCACCATGCTTAACTTTAGTTTATTTATTTATTTATTTGGATTTTACGGCACACTGATACTTAACAGGTCATACGGCGCCGAATACAAAGACGTTCAATGCGAATAGAGAATGATCAGGTAAAAACTATGTTCTTAACTTAAGTACTTGATAAAAATAGCTTTATGGATAGATATGGCCTAGTTTTTATTTTTATTATTTGCTAAACTAGCGATTCTTTTATTAGCTTTTAAGTATTATAAGTTAATAAATTATTATTTACATAATTAATATGTTTATTTATCACAATAAATGTATACACAATTATATCTGATTGCTTATTTATTTCAATTAAAAGAAGCTCTACCATCTGTTTTATATGTATATCTGATACGAACGGTATTGCTGACAACATCGCTGTGCTTTTTCATATGCTAAACTATATATATGTTATAAAAGGTATTGCTGATCACATCGCTGTTCTGTTCATATGCTTAACTGTGTCAAGATCGCTCTGAATAGTAGACGAAAGACTATATTGGTGACGTTGTCTTTGAATACATACCTAGGGATAACTCATTATTCGTTGTATTCCGTCTAGACGTGTCTTAATGACTGTGGGCATCGAGCTTACAACCTAGGTTAAAGGTTTGTATTTTTCGATATACGATACACACGTATGCAAGTACCCTTTCCTTGACATGTTTGTTTGTTGGGTTTATTAACCAAATACAAATTCATATCTTATTTTAGACAGCTGAAGTGCTGATTTACGGGTAAAGCACACCTTATGGCTTTATTTTTATGGAACCATATGGTGAAACACACCACCAGGACTTCAAACAGTCCTAGGAAAACACGTCGAATGTAAAATGTCGAATGTCCAATATACCAACCCTTGTAAAAATATCTTCTACCTTCGATTACCATATCAATCATATAAGACACACCTTAAATGCCCTGTCTTCCCGTTGGTGAAATTTCAAAATTCAATAAAAAGTTCATTAAATTGATAAGAATAGGTTTGTTTCTTTAATCCGGCTTATGTTTTCTTTGCTGAATAATATCTATTTGTATTTCCGTACATAACGGTGTGATGGTCGAGTAGTTAGTTTGCTCGGCTTTTATACTTCAGGCCCCCGTTTCGAATCTCGCATTATTTTCCCAATGTATAGAACAATGAATGTGATATGACAGTTCTGAACAATGATAGATGAATCACAATTTTTACCTAGGAAAACTTCTAACAATATAATAAAGCAATAACCTATTGAGTGAGGAACAAACTGGATTTATCTCACAATTCAGCACCATGGATCATGTATCGACACTTAGGATATTAATTGACTTTTACTTGAATTCTGGTAAAATGCTTTAGTGTGCACTGATCGGCTATTTATTGACTATGTCAATCGCTTTGATATTAGGTATGTGCTTGTAGCTAATATCATTGACGGTAAATGCTTCAGAACTATCCACAACATGTCAGGTAAAGCTAATCTTGTACCACAGTAAACGCTGAGAATAACAAGCTTTTTGATAGCTTTAATGGTGTTCGTCAAGGTTAAAAATGTCACTAATATTATCTTCTATATTATTGAATGTTTTAACCCCACTTATCTTTCAGAGGTTGCCATATAACGTCTTAGTACTGTATGCGAGCAGATAGTGATTCTGTCTTCTCGTTGGTGGAATTGCAAAGTTCAATACGAAGTTCAGCGAAAATTTATAAAACATACTTTTCTTCCTTAAACACGGTTTGAATTTTCTTTGGCGAATAATATCTGCACGTATATAACGGAGTAATGGTCGAGAAATTGTTGTATGTTAGGCGTTTATACTTCGTTTCGAATCAAGTTAGTAGCTTTTTATGAGCTTTCTTGTTTTAGATAAAATTTATTAATAATGACTGTTTCAACATTACAATTCAATACATTTATTTTACAACCATATATGTTATCTTGTCAGTTGACGAAATTTTGGGAATTGTTAAACATTAAACACAAACTGGTATTCATGAGGATCAGTAATGACATTTACCTTGCACATGCGGAAATAGCCAACGGTGTTGACGTTCAAAGCATTCAAAAACTCTTCGGCCTCGATCTCATCAATAGTTTTGCCTATAGGTTCTAGAATAATCACAAGAAAATCAAATAATAGGATAAAGCAGTGCGGTAAAATCACATCAACGTTCACAAGCTTGCATCTGAATGTTATGTCACAACCAAAATATAATAGAACAAGATTACACATTTCAAGCATATACTGACAATGATAACTTTTGGAATTAAAGTAACACGCGTTAAGATTAAGTAAAACACTAATAAATTTGTCAGTGAAACGTAGTACTTATGTTAATTTTACATTTTAATTTAAGTTTCGAATTGTGTCCAAAGTAAGTAATTTCCATCTTTTTACAAGCTGATGTTTGGCAAGAAATACGTACGCAGGGCTGCATTATTTACTAAAAGATCCAACTTTCCAAACTGGCTGATCACAGTTTCGACTGCTTTCTGAAAGATAAAATATAGATAGATAAACAGTTCGTTCAGTTTTCCAAGAAAGTACAACACATATATACAATGCAGAGCATCAAAGGTCGCCATTGAGGTCACTTCAACAATAGAAGAGTTTTTGCCTTACTTATGACCCGACCAAAAAACAGCAAAACCTTGTTGTTTTAAGAGATTTGCAATTCCATCAAATGTTCACGTCTTAAAGTTATAAGCAGTAACGAGTTGTCTTTAGGTCACATCTGAAAAGGTTCGAATACAACAGAAAAGAGCGTAACATTTGACTTGTACATGTTACATCGTCGTAACAAATACGATTTAAATCAAACAAATTATAAATAGACACATGAACAATTTTATGCGACGGGTTATGATATAGCAACATTTTAAATTACAACAGTCTTATTTTATTCAAATATTCACCAAAGCTGAATAATAACCGAGATATGATGCTTAAAATGCGCAGAACTGTACTTGTTTAAAGAACAACATGACTGTTCTAGGAACGATTACATATAAGGACTGCGCGCATGCGCAGCTATTAAGAGACGCTATCATTTCACCTTTAGTTTCGTATTTAGGGTGCAAACGATCAGTTGTGCGAAAAATGATTAGTAAAACAACGTTTTTAAAAGAAAGGTGCAACATGTCGGTGTATCATGATAAAACATGTTGCCATGTTCAATGTCCAACACGTCGCATGATAGAAAAAGTGTACTAACAGACTATCCATTATTTTGTGCATTTGTATTCTTTTGTATTTTTTGGTTAAATGCTCATGATGAAGACAATCTTCAGGTTAATATGTGGCATGTGTAATTTGATTTCAAGAAATATATATAGCTATTGATTCAATACAAACGAGTGAAAACCACATCATTACCACAACTTGGTCAGTATTCGAAACGTCACAATGAACAAAGAAGTAATTCTCATCTGTTATCTGTTTTCCCAACTCATCTGCAAAAGAAATCATCATCATCGTCGTCGTCGTCATCATCATGATCATGATCATCATGATCATGATCATCATTGTCATCATCATCATGATCATCATCATCATGATCATCATCATCATCATCATCATCATCATCATCATCACCATTATTATCATCTTTATCGTCGTCGTCGTCATAAACATCAGCATCAACATAAGCATTATCATGATTGTCATCATCATCATCATCATCATCATCATCATCATCATTATTATTATTTTTACCATAAATCGTCATCATTGTCATCATCATCATCATCATCATCATCATCATCATCATCATCATCATCATCATCACCATCATCATCATTACATCATTCATCGTCATCGTCAACAGCATCAGCAAAAGCATTAATATGATTGTCATCATCATCATCTTCAACATCATCATCTTCATTGTCATCACTACCAACACCACCACCATCATCATCATAATTATCATCACCATCATCAACATTATCACCATCATCATCGCCATCGTAATCATCCACTTCAGCAGCAGCACCATCACCGTCATCATTACCATCATCATCTTTTTTGTCATTATCACTATCACCATCATTATCGTCATCGTTGTAATCTGCGTTATCATCATCATAACCATCCTCCTTTCGATCATCATAATCATCATCTACGATATCATCATCCCTCTCCGCCGACCAAAGGTATTAGTTAAGCAGTATAATAGTACCACTCACCATTGATGTCTAGTATGGCCACCTTACCACCATGTTCCACTGAAACAAAATAAAATTATTAAAATAAAAACGAACGGTGGTCTGGAAACGATAAGTTAGATTTTAACATCATATATATGTAGTGATTAGTTACTTAAAAGTAGTAGAAGTAGTAGAAGGACAACTGCGTTTTCTTTTCATGCAGGTATAAATGTTGCTGCTTTAAACGCTCTAATACACTACGCGTTGGAATATAAAGGTGGCAGGCGGCATTTTGCCAAAGCAGAGACATGTGACAAAAGCATAGCAATGTTTGTGAGCCTTACACAAATTCTTCTATTCCTACATGATGAAAATACAAATGTCGAACTAGTATCCAAACATTTTATAAAACAAACAACAAGCACAAAAAACAGCGGGCGTTGCTTTGTATTGTAGCGTACGTAGCGTAGTGTATTGTATTGACAGCGTTCATTGCGCTTCATTAGGAAATCACTCAAACGTAAGTAAGGTATAGTCATAGTGTTTACATTTTAAACTTGTGTGTAAAACAATATGGGATACAACAGAAGCTCTCATATAAGGTAACTATAGCAACATCAACAGCAACAACAACGACAGAGACAACGACAGATCTTTAAGGTGAAAGTCACATGATCTTTTGGAGCGTCAATGAGCCACGATAAAATATATCCGCGGCGATTTTCTTGTTCATATTGTAAACAATCGAAAGCAAACGGTTGTAAGCAGTAAAGCATGTAAGCTTGTGCTTTATAGTCAGGTGCTTCCAGCAAGTAAAGAGTGAATTTAAAATATATCCAACCCTAAAGGTATTTCCAGCAAGTAAATGGTAAACATAAATTTTACCCCACCTTGATGGTGTTTCCAGCAAGTAAAGGTTAAACTTAAAACATATTCCACCCCACTGGTGTGTTCAGCAAGTAAACAATGAACTTAAAACATATCCCACCCTAAAGGTGTTTCCAGCAAGTAAATGGTAAACATAAAACTTACCCCACACTAATGGTGCTTCCAGCAAGTAAAGAGTGAATTTAAAACATACCCAACCCTAAAGGTGTTTTCAGCAAGTAAATGGTAAACATAAATTTTACCCCACCTTGATGGTGTTTCCAGCAAGTAAAGGGTAAACTTAAAACATATCCCACCCTACTGGTGTTTTCAGCAAGTAAGTGGTGAAATTAAAACATACTCCACCCTAAAGGTGTTTCCAGCAAGTAAATGGTTAGCATAAATTTTACACAACCTTAATGGTGTTTCCAGCAGAGTAAAGGGTAAACTTAAAACATACCCCACCCTACTGGTGTTTCCAGCAAGTAAAGGGAAAACTTAAGACATACCCAACCCTACTGGTGTTTTCAGCAAGTAAATGGTAAACTCAAAACATACCCCACATTAAAGGCTTTTCCAGCAAGTAAATGGTAAACATAAAACTTACCCCACACTAATTGTGCTTCCAGCAAGTAAAGAGTGAACTTAAAACATACCCAACCCTAAAGGTGTTTTTAGCAAGTAAATGGTAAACATAAATTTTACCCCACCTTAATGGTGTTTCCAGCAAGTAAAGGGTAAACTTAAAACATACCCCATACTAATGGTGTTCCAGCAAGTAAATGGTGAACTTAAAACATACCCCACCCTAATGGTGTTTTCAGCAAGGAAATGATGAACTTAAAACATGCCCCACCATAAAGGAGTTTCCATCAAGTGAAGGGTAAACTTAAAACATACCCCATACTAATGGTGTTCCAGCAAGTAAATGGTGAACTTAAAACAAACCCCACCCTAATGGTGTTTTCCGCAAGGAAATGATGAACTTAAAACATGCCCCATCATAAAGGTGTTTCCATCAAGTGAAGGGTAAACTTAAAACATACCGCATACTAATGGTGTTCCAGCAAGTAAATGGTGAACTTAAAACATACCCCACCCTAATGGTGTTTTCCGCAAGGAAATGATGAACTTAAAACATGCCCCACCCTAATGGTGTTTTCCGCAAGGAAATGATGAACTTAAAACATACCCCACCCTAATGGTGTTTTCCGCAAGGAAATGATGAACTTAAAACATGCCCCACCATAAAGGTGTTTCCAGCAAGTAAATGGTAAACATAAAGCATACCCCACCCTAATAGGAGTTCCGTCAATAAAATGGTAAACTTATTTCGATACTCGGCTTTTAAGTTTACAGTATATGTTCAGAGCAACTAGTCAGGTACAAGAAGGGCAAAGACGATAAGTTTGTTCATGTTATTGGGTCGACGGCGACCCTACATTTATGATTGGTTTTGGAAATGCCTACAGGGTGACGTCACAGCTTTCAGAAGTGGTCGTATTTTTTTAAACGGTAATTATCATTCCCTTTTGGCTTTTGAAGAACTCATTTTTACATTTTAACTGAATTGTTATGTTTTGTGTGTGTCCTCTTAATAACTTCAACATTAATAATAAAATAATCGAGATAATTATAAAAAATTTAGCATGTAAACTTTTACGCATACCGATTGTCAAATTCTTATTTATGAATTGCAGTACTGCACTAATGCGACCGCAATCTCTTCAGTGGCATATTCATGGTTAAACACTTCTTCGTTTAAAAGATGCGTTTGTTTTCCAAGTCTTTTCTATATCCCAACAAAAAAAAACCTTTAGAAGCAAATTGCGCATTTAACGATCGGCTAATATTACAACAAGTAGTGTCGTGTTTGTTTTAGATTTTAACAGACAGTACCTATTATCAAACACTTCTGCGCGACAACTTGGATGAATATATGTGTAATATTAGCTCGGGAATAAAGGTTTGTTAAGATTTAAACTTTATGGTGTTACATTTGTTTCAAATAATATTTCTTTTGAATACATATTGCAAAGAAATAAATAGGTAATATATATTCGGATTTTTTGTTGCCTGCTGTTAAGATTTCCCGCACTAACGAGGGTGTTGGTGACTTCATACCATTTCAAAGTCGTACCATGTTTATTTGTTTTGAGATTTCGTACGGCATTGGTTAAGTAGGTGTTGTTCACAGGGGTTGTTGTGTTCCCCTTAGCAATTAAAATGTGGAACTCACACTTACTTAACCTGTTAACAACATAACTTTTAATCTAAACAAAGAAATGAAGTCGTGCTATATGCTACTATGTTAAATATGTATAGCTTTCTGATATAATATTTCCAGCTACTTTGATGCTCTGCATAAACTTTTTTCTACTTTATGATATTATTTCAATTCACAATAAATCGTATAGGTAACAATCTCGCCAAAATCCCGTGGAACGCAAGATATTAGCGCGATTGCGAGAGTTACTAATGTCTATATTCTGCATTTCTTGTATTATGTACCGAACATCCCGGTGAAAACATAATATACTTCTACTTTCTGACTTACATACAGACCAGTTCCGTTTGACTGAGGAAAACAGTCAGAAAGTTCTTATGTTCTATGGTAGAAACTCTAAAAATGGGCAGGGAGGGGTGGGGTGTGGGGTGTGTCTAAAACAACGGAGAGTAGTGCCTAAGGTGATTCGTCAACACGTGGATCCAACTAACGACAGTTGTGTTGTAAGATTTTTGGAGACCTAATTACGCGCCACATTCCACAAGGGGATTTTTACCTTAGACCTCTACCCAGTAAGCTAAACCAACCTATTGTAATTTCCTCACAGAATATAGGGGTGACCAGTTGGAGGAAGTATAGAACACCATGTTTCTTGATGCATGGATTAACCTGGAAGATAGAAACATTCGCAACCATTCGGGCAAATTAACTCTTTGCACCCGTCTACATGATAAACATTTCGACGATCAGGCAATAATGGCACGTAGCGTGCACATGTATTGCTGTTTGCGATTACAAGCGACCTAGTGAAGAGTTAAAGCGAAATGTTTCCTCTTGCTCTATTTAGACAACAGCAATCTGTTGTCTGCTTGATTTAGTTAACGGCTGAACTTGGTGGAGACTGGAGGATTCGGGTTAACTGTGGTTTAAATGTACTTCGCTGTTCTATTTCCAGTGTGTCCTGACAGCGTTGAGATAGTACGAACCACTATCTCGACCTTCCCGGTCACAAAGGTGGAGAGCCTCGAAAGTGTTCGTCACTATCTCCCAGGCGATATCGATAAATACCTCATGGTGAAATGCGAGGATAAACAGAACCAATCGTTAATTCTCCCAAAATATGCAAGTTCATTAATATGTATGTCGCCCATGATGTCACCTGCACGAAGTTGCTTAATACACCGTTCCTCCTGCACGTCCTCACAAGCTATTTTAACAGGGATGAAAATTTTTCACCACTGTCGGGCACAACGTGTAAAGTATTTTTTCTGCTCAATGAAACAGTATTCTAGCGAATAAAAACTTTTTAAAACCATCACATATTAATCCTGTGATTTTATTCTCATTTACTTTTCTTCTACTTTATACCTATACAATACGTATATAGTTGAAAAGAATATGTATGCTGTACACGCTGAAGGTTGCGTTTAGGACTTCCTTAACTCACTTGCTTACCTTATGGGGAGTGCGTTTATTATTATTATATATGATATATCGTTTTTGTTGTTTAACTTTACATACTTAAGGTATAACTAAAACTCATTTTATATCTTTGTCTATTTATATTATTTGTAGCCCATTATGATCATGCGTGTTTATTTATTATATAACTTGCGTGTTCGGCATTGTGTGGATACAATGTATATTGATGCAACCTGTTCCTTCACACAGAATCTAACATTCTCTGTTTTGCTTTATACTCATCACCAACACTACTTCCTTTTATCGACAACACTGCACGAAATTCTGTTTATAATTAATTATTATGCATTTGACAGTTTAATGTTCATCGAATACCCTATAAAATGAGAAACTTTAAAATAGATTTAGGTCTTTTTTATATATCAAACATCAACTGAAGATACTGTGTTTACATTTGGAACTATATTAGAGTTAAGAATAAATGATGTTTTATATTCATCAGAATCGGAGCCAAATGAATATATTGACCCACGTCCCACTCCCTTAAAAATAGTTATGCTACAATTCACATAAATAAAAGCATAACATAACGAAAAAATTCCAATTTTGACAATCTGGGTTATGTTCACAAAATTGATATGTGCTATTTTTGTTCCCATCACGTTTCTGTGTAAAATTAATGTTTAATACGATACATACATATGCTTCGGTGCCGTATGACCTATCAAGTGTCGGTGTGCCGTAACACCCAAATACATACACATACAGTGCAAACTTAAGCATACAAGGCGAATGAAGATGATGTTGATAATGATGATGATAATGATGATGATGATGATGATGATGACGATAATAATAATAATAATAATAATAATAATAATAATAATAATAATAATAATAATAATAATAATAATGAACACACTGAATAAAATCGACAATATCAAGATTACCTAGCAAATCAGCAATTCCTCGTCCAATTCCGCTACATCCTCCAGTAACGATGGCCACTTTGTCTGCAAACCTAGAAGAAGCCATGATATCCAGAAACGATCGGTGTTCTACAATTCAGAGTGTTAACTCACTGCATAATCAGCAGATACTGCGCTGTGCTTGTGTGCACTATTATTGTATCAAAAATAGATGTGTACCAACCCCTACCCCACTCTCCAACATAATCTCACGCCGAGGGCGAGAGTCATACAACCATGAGTCGTTGAAGTATATGCTGTTTTACTGACTTAATATTGAACTCAACGTTATTTAAAGCTCCACTTGTTCATACACGTATATTCTTGTTGCTTTCTTTGTGATTTAGCGTATGTCAGTTACTATAACCGCATATAAACTGTTTTTATGCTCCCCGAAGAGAATATGGGGAGAATATGGTTGCCGGATCGTTCGTGCATCCTTCGTCTGTCCGATCGTCCGTCTGTCCGTCCCTTATGTTTTTGTCCGGGTTATATATTTCAGCAACCATTATTGGATTGAATTCAACAAAACTTTATGGGAAGCTTCAGCTAAAATGAAATGCGCCAATTGTCGACACATTTCGTTTTTATGATTTTTTAAAATTGCCCTGTAACATTTCTGTATAATATTATATGGGACCATTCGTGTTTGGGCTATTTTTCAGCAAGCACTAGAGGGAAATCTATGACACTTTACGGGAAGCTTCACTAACAAGTGCAGATGTGCAGATTATTATTCCTTCCAGCAATCGGAACACAGCGGATATTTCACGAATCATCTTTCGGATGTATGCAGGTAGTCGGAACACCTCAGCCATTTCCCTAAATGCGGCTTCTTTTGTGACAGACGCTAAAACATGACAGCTTGAATAAGAGCTCAGTATAGAACGATTTCTGTAATACTTCAATTTGTGGCTGCTCCAAATTTAAATCATCCAAGTTTGTTTAAATTACCCTGCGCAGCAATCAAAACAGCTGTCATACGAGGCAATTGTTTATGTTTTGTGCGAATTACCTTTTAGGTATATTCTTCCGACTTCCGGCGAATAAAACGATCGTGATTTCGGTAAGTATCATTGCACCAGATACATGCAAGGGATGATTGTCCCAAGGAATTGCTGGAGGAATTCTAATTGCACTTTCAGGTTTGGTGATTTATACTGAGTTGTTGGCCTTTTATTTTTATATATAGTATAATGCAGGATCTTTCTTTCTTGGCTCAAGATGGTATTATATAACTTGTTATTTCTTGTCTTTTTTCTTCTTCTCTGATTACTAGTATGTCTCTATGGCTCTCAATTATGTTGTTTGCTATTGGCCATAATCTTTAGGAATTCTAAACGTCACTTTCTTGGTTCCTCAGCTCTCTCTATATATTTGCCTCTGTCTTTTAACTTCGAAGTTTGGATGTCCATATGTCTCTCTCTGTATCGTATTTGGCTATATCTTTCTTCCCGGTTGGATCTCAGTACTCAAAACAGAATTCCTGGTTAATGATAAATCTCCCTTTATTCTGTGTGTTAACTTATTTGGCCACAATGTGACTATTATATCAAAGCTTGTTCATTTTGATATTTCCTCAAACTTTAAACTCATACTCGTCAACAATCTGACTCTCCTGAGGAACCGAGATGAACTGACCGGCACCTCACACGTGCACAAGGACATACCCAGGCCCAGACAAAACCCAGACACTCCCATTCAGACATTTGGCCTCTCTATCCCTCTTATTTGTATCAATAACCTTAGTTATTACCATTCAAAGCAGTCTCATACTCTTTCACAATACACAAAGTTCACACAATCTGACAGATTACTAATCAGAGTGATCCCTGAATCGAACAAAAATTGATTTCTGTGACAGCGTGACTATTTTCTTATATGGCTATGTAGGCCATATATGACTATATAGTGATACTAAGAAAGTCTTTTGGTAGGGAAATAAAAGAGTGCTTTGATATTTGGTATACATGTTCCTCAGCTGGCCTTCAATAAAGATTGTTCAAAGACTTTTCCTCTATTAGAAATCATGACCGCCAGGGACCTGGTCATTTTCCCTAAAGTGATATCTAGTAATACATGGAAAATCTGTTATTCATTTGGGTTGCTATTAACTTGCAAATAAGAATAGATGACAACGTCATATGAGTATTGCAACAATTATTGTTGTAATGTTATACATGTCTTTTGTATTGTATTTCATGTTTAAATTTAAAACTATGTAAAACGATATTCTCCATCATCGAAACTCATTAACGGGATTTATATATCATTTCTTCCAATCGGTGTAATTTTTCCTAGTGTGGTGTTTGCATCACCTTGTTCCTGTAGTTATAGAGTTTTGGCTCTCATACAGCATATTGTAGCACCATGCCTTGCACTATTCTTTTGCAACCATTTGCTACCTTCAACAAAACTATTTATGTTTATGGGTTTATCGTCCCACCAACAGTACTTCAGTTATCTGTAGACGGTCAAAACTATATATACATATATATTACCCTAATTTAAATTGTTTACACCTGAAGTATTTTAATAATATTATTCCCTTCCATTATGTCATTTTATTTGTAATGTGCTACATTATTAATTCTTAAGAATCATTACTACATATGATATGTGCATATAATATGGCCGAATTGTCAGTTTTCATTTAATTTATTACGTTATGTTACAGCAAGCCTCTCTCTGCTTGTACCAGAACAAGATAACACTACACTTATTCATTAAAACAACGGCAAATAATCTTTGTGTGAGTTTGCCACCAAATGTCCGCCACAGTGCTAACCCTTGTATAGCCCTGGTATGCCTGACTATTCCATTTCGTTTCGTTTGTCTGAAGTGTGTTTCTGTACCATAATCAGTCTTTTCTTTCGTTCCATAAAGTCTTTTGGATTGCAATCTGGTGTGATGGAGCAAAGTTTGTGTAGTAAACAGACGCATTTGGATGAAGTCCTTTGAACCGTTGCCACAGATCAAAGTCGAAATGTTATGCGGTGCTTTCGGCTAATGTTTTTTTAAAGCCTGTCTTGCATTTGGTTATTCTCCTTTCTCAAGATATCAGTTCTGACAGCATGGCTCTTGTTAATGCGATGGTTGTCCTACAAGAGATCCCCGTCAACCTCTATAGAAAAAAACCCCGCAGTTAATAGTCTTAAATCCTCAGACATGGTCATCAAGTTATTGAAGACCCAGGTTTTGTCGAGTGTTGGTTTTCCATGCGTCTCTTCCAAGGATTAGGTGGTGCTTCTTTCACATTTTACACATATTGGTAGACTTTTGTTAGTTTGGTATTTTGAGTGAAGATTGTGTACATGCTTTTGTAAGGCTTTTAGATCAATGTTTTTTTTATTGATATGTATGTTGTAATGGGACATATTATGCTGTGACATTTGTTTACGTTATTTGGGGGACATTTTACATGCATATGCAAATCCGTATGTTAGTTAAAGGAAGCCTTTACTTGTGTGATTTGCGAGTACGGTATCGTCTACCTCAGTACTTTCACACGAGTAACATTCGTTTTGCTCGAATATGTACCAGTTTAGGTATTTCACTTCATTATAAGTGCTTATATAACTGCCATCATGGACTAGATAATGTAGGACAGCCGAAAGGAGGATATCCAAGATGGCTGGAGCTAAAACTCAAATAATTGTTGACAGCAACAAACCTGAGGTGTAAGACATTTTGCGCATATGCTCGCTTTCATTAATTTGGGATCACGACCAAAGGACCAATCCCGAGTCAAGTGAGAGACCCAAAAGCAACAACCAGTGACAGGCAGAAGCGAGCAGGTGAAATGGTCAAGACAAATGGCTGAATAATGTTTAACTTCAAAAAAAGAATCTATTCAGCAGCTTAGAACAATCCTGATGAGTGTTCAAGGACACACTCTTCTTGTCCATACAGGCCGAAAGAATTAAATCTGTTGTAATAGATAGTAAACAACATGTTTGTGTAGTTATTCTAATAGAAGTAATACTTTTTGGTCTGCCAGGAGCTCCATGTCCAGTGACCTTCAGTGTACAGACCTGTGATATCCTCCATGTAATTCACTCAACATGGCCAAGCCATTTCAGCCTCCTTGTCTGGAGAATTTTGCTGATATTTTTGATGTTAAGTGGAGAAAGAAGAGACTCTAAATTAAATTAAAATATGAGAGAATAAAAAAGAACTGATAAAATAATTTCTGGTATTTAGGATTGCGTAATTGGTATATTCACAACTATTTCCTTTACAAACTGTGAATGACTATGTTCAACCGTCAAATATAGCATACATACACTTGGATCTTGAACAATACCTTTAATAACAATGAGGCCACGGTGTTCAGACCATTGTGACATAGGCGTAGCCCCTATCTATTTATTCAAGGAAATATAAAGGGCATGGTTGCCTGGTGTAGGGATATTGTGATGGTAGTTTTATGTCATATGTTTGCTAGCACAGTAAAGGCAGCACTATATTGGTTTTAAATGGAACTTTATGATAAATGAAAGATTGCTGTTGTGGTGATAAACAAACACGCGTTATCGATGTTTTAATGTTTTTAAAGTTCATAGAAAAAGAACTTGAACTAGAAGTAACTTGTTCCTTCACACAAATTTAAACGCCCTTACAAATCGGTATAATTGCATTTATTTTGCTTAATACTTATCACCTAAAACTACATCCAAGCATCGACAAAACTGCAGGAAATTGTGTTTATAATAAAAGTTTATGCATGTGACAGTCCATTGTTTGTCGAGTACACTATAATAGGAGAAGCTATAAAATACATTCAGGTATTTCCCATTTATGAACATGAAACGAAAATAATATGTTTACATTTGAACCTTCATTTGAAAGTTTAGAATAAATGACAATGTGTATTCACCGGAGCCAGAAATGAACATATTTACTCAAGAACCCATCGCCCCTCCCATAAATTGTTAATGTTTTAGATACAATATAATAATAGTATTAATATAATAACTAGAAAATTCTATATACGTAACATACGCTATGTTAACAAAAGTGATATTGTTATTTTTCTTTCCATGACCTTTCCGTAAAATAAGTGTTTATATAATAATAATAATAATTATAATAATATTAATAATAATAATTAACAATAATAATAATGAAATGAACACAATATATTAACACGACAAAATACCTGCAATTCTTCGTCCTATACCCATACACCCTCCAGTGACGATGGCCACTTTGTCTGCAAACTTAGAAGAAGCCATGAAATCCAGAAACGATTTGCAGTCCCTCGACAGTTCAGAGTTTTTTACTCAATGTATAGTCAGCATTAAATGTGCGTTGCGTGTGTGTACTATTGTCTGTCTCGAAAATAGAAATGTAACGCCCCAAACATCAGAAATAATCTCAGGACAATAAGGTGGAAGGCGGGTGATATACTCCACCAAGACTAATTGGCAGTCTATTTAACAATAGATTAGAAAGTATAATCTAAATATAACAATACATAGTTAAAAATGATTTTAAATAAAATATTAACAAATTGATGATATATGAATGATTATTAATAAAACAACAACAAACAATCTAAACGAAACAATATATAAATATGATTAAATAAAAGTGATTGTGATGTTGCAAATATACAGCGCCGTGTCATAAATGAGTGAACTTTTTCAATGCCTTCGCTTTGCAAATATATGTGTCAGACAAACAAAAACGCACAGTTTCTCTTAATATTCTGGACTGGTAATTTGTTATGCTGCCTTTCTGGATTAGAACTTACTTCACTCGCCGTGGCAAAAGGAATAAAGTCTCTAAATGTAATGGATGTGTATATCATTCCTGGCAAGTGCTTCTTAAAGTCATAAATGCATCTGAGTGTTCATATTCCCAACTCTGAAAGCTAATGTCCCCACACCTGTGTAGCTTATACAATTCGAGACCATAACTAAGTGTATTTTGGTCGCGCCCAGTAGCACGTATGCGTATTTATTTTAGGTCATTTTTTTTTCTACAAACGCATTATTGGAGAAAATTTTAATGTTTAATTAAATAACTTATGATGTGGCTCCACTCCCGGATGTTAGTTATGGTGTTGTAACTTATATCCCAATTAATAATGTATATTTTAAGAAAGAGTGTTTTTGCAGATGAATTTAAAATAGTAAATAGCACATTTTATTTACCACGAAAAAATACTAACCTAGAGCATGGACGAATGTAAGCTTTCTTGTAACGAATATTGGTTAATGGTCAGAAAATTAAAATTATAGGAAATCACTTTAGATAATCGATTATTTCTGGTAAATGTGTATAATAATGATCAATAGTGTCTCATTGTTGGTAATGGATACATTGATCAGCATATAGAATATCTACAGCTTAATAAATTGTAAAGTTTGCCACACTAACTTAAATCTAAATTAAAGTCTCCCTTGATGATATTAAAAAAAATAAAAGGAATATATGACAAAGTTCTATGAGCATTGCAACATATACCAAACTCCGAAAAGGCACAGAACAAATTTATTTCACATGCAAACCAAGCGAAAAGTAAGAACAATTTTGTGATGAGTCATTTAACGAAAAGAGCAAACCCGATAGTTACCGCCTTGGAACGGTCAGTCGGCAATATGGACCGACTGGGGTGCTTAAGCCGGTTTTACAGAGCTCTAACCTCGCACTTTCTGACGAGTTCCTCAAATGCAAGCAATGAAAGAAAAACTATCTATTTGAATACAAAATGCCCAAGCGCTGATATTTTCTATAAGTGATGACGAAAGTAGTGACGTCATTGAAAATAATGTCCATATAGTGTTTAGAAAAAAAATGTGTACTATTTCGATTTGATAAACTACACAAAAATGTTTGACTTTAAATAAAATTAACTTTCTGAATCATGAACAAACATGACCAGAGACGAATAAATTGTTGTAGCATCCTGTTAATGTGAAGATGGAATTGAAGAATCAAAGTCCAATGTCCATGAAAGGAAATTTCACGTAACAATCCTTATAGGATGAATTAAATGACAACATAGATTTCATGCACGGGGAGATTTTTTACGACTGCCACACTGCACAAATAACATTGTTGTGATCATGAAAAGGAATATATGACAAAGTCCTATGATCATTGCTACATATACCAAACTCCGAAAAGACACAGAACAAAGGTATTTCACATGCAAGCCAAGCGAAAAGTAAGAACAAATTTGTGATGAGTCATTGAACAAAAAGAGCAAACCCGACAGTTACTGCCTTGGAACGGTCAGTCGACAATATGGACCGACTGGGGTTCTTAAACCGGTTTTACAGAGCTAAATCAATTTGTAATGCTTATATGCAGATGAATGTGTGAAAAGATCAAAAGATGCAAAAAGGGGAGCCATATATAAAATAAAATGAATTACAATGCAAAATATAAACATGAGTTTATTCTAGGATACCTGGTTCTTATTCATTACTACGAGTGAACGAATTGTGTGCATGCTTGGTATAAACAGCTGTACGAAGATATGGCATTGCACTTCAAAAAGCAGCATTATTCCTCGATAACTGCAAACCTATCAATTATAGATCTGAAGATTTGTCTAAAAGGCTCGAACAACTTTCTCCAAATGCGAATATGTTAGCAGCTGGAATGTTTATATCTTTGCATATACCAGCTTTGTGAAGATCTACAATTACGAAAATATTTTAGTCATGCTTTCTGGTAGTTTATACAAGAGAGGAATAGAAAAAAATATCTTTATAGATTCTTAATCTGTTCATTTCTTCTACTACAGAATAAATGACAATGTGTATTCACCGGAGCCAGAAATGAACATATTTACTCAAGAACCCATCGCCCCTCCCATAAATTGTTAATGTTTTAGATACAATATAATAATAGTATTAATATAATAACTAGAAAATTCTATATACGTAACATACGCTATGTTAACAAAAGTGATATTGTTATTTTTCTTTCCATGACCTTTCCGTAAAATAAGTGTTTATATAATAATAATAATAATTATAATAATATTAATAATAATAATTAACAATAATAATAATGAAATGAACACAATATATTAACACGACAAAATACCTGCAATTCTTCGTCCTATACCCATACACCCTCCAGTGACGATGGCCACTTTGTCTGCAAACTTAGAAGAAGCCATGAAATCCAGAAACGATTTGCAGTCCCTCGACAGTTCAGAGTTTTTTACTCAATGTATAGTCAGCATTAAATGTGCGTTGCGTGTGTGTACTATTGTCTGTCTCGAAAATAGAAATGTAACGCCCCAAACATCAGAAAATAATCTCAGGACAATAAGGTGGAAGGCGGGTGATATACTCCTCCAAGACTAATTGGCAGTCTATTTAACAATAGATTAGAAAGTATAATCTAAATATAACAATACATAGTTAAAAATGATTTTAAATAAAATATTAACAAATTGATGATATATGAATGATTATTAATAAAACAACAACAAACAATCTAAACGAAACAATATATAAATATGATTAAATAAAAGTGATTGTGATGTTGCAAATATACAGCGCCGTGTCATAAATGAGTGAACTTTTTCAATGCCTTCGCTTTGCAAATATATGTGTCAGACAAACAAAAACGCACAGTTTCTCTTAATATTCTGGACTGGTAATTTGTTATGCTGCCTTTCTGGATTAGAACTTACTTCACTCGCCGTGGCAAAAGGAATAAAGTCTCTAAATGTAATGGATGTGTATATCATTCCTGGCAAGTGCTTCTTAAAGTCATAAATGCATCTGAGTGTTCATATTCCCAACTCTGAAAGCTAATGTCCCCACACCTGTGTAGCTTATACAATTCGAGACCATAACTAAGTGTATTTTGGTCGCGCCCAGTAGCACGTATGCGTATTTATTTTAGGTCATTTTTTTT
The DNA here is from genome assembly GCA_007844125.1 of Sinonovacula constricta. Taxonomy (NCBI): domain Eukaryota; kingdom Metazoa; phylum Mollusca; class Bivalvia; order Cardiida; family Solecurtidae; genus Sinonovacula; species Sinonovacula constricta. The sequence goes on along the minus strand of CM017568.1, from coordinate 28,878,776 downwards.
TCTACAAACGCATTATTGGAGAAAATTTTAATGTTTAATTAAATAACTTATGATGTGGCTCCACTTCCGGATGTTAGTTATGGTGTTGTAACTTATATCCCAATTAATAATGTATATTTTAAGAAAGAGTGTTTTTGCAGATGAATTTAAAATAGTAAATAGCACATTTTATTTACCACGAAAAAATACTAACCTAGAGCATGGACGAATGTAAGCTTTCTTGTAACGAATATTGGTTAATGGTCAGAAAATTAAAATTATAGGAAATCACTTTAGATAATCGATTATTTCTGGTAAATGTGTATAATAATGATCAATAGTGTCTCATTGTTGGTAATGGATACATTGATCAGCATATAGAATATCTACAGCTTAATAAATTGTAAAGTTTGCCACACTAACTTAAATCTAAATTAAAGTCTCCCTTGATGATATTAAAAAAATTAAAAGGAATATATGACAAAGTTCTATGAGCATTGCAACATATACCAAACTCCGAAAAGGCACAGAACAAATTTATTTCACATGCAAACCAAGCGAAAAGTAAGAACAATTTTATGATGTGTCATTTAACGAAAAGAGCAAACCCGATAGTTACCGCCTTGGAACGGTCAGTCGGCAATATGGACCGACTGGGGTGCTTAAGCCGGTTTTACAGAGCTCTAACCTCGCACTTTCTGACGAGTTCCTCAAATGCAAGCAATGAAAGAAAAACTATCTATTTGAATACAAAATGCCCAAGCGCTGATATTTTCTATAAGTGATGACGAAAGTAGTGACGTCATTGAAAATAATGTCCATATAGTGTTTAGAAAAAAATTGTGTACTATTTCGATTTGATAAACTACACAAAAATGTTTGACTTTAAATAAAATTAACTTTCTGAATCATGAACAAACATGACCAGAGACGAATAAATTGTTGTAGCATCCTGTTAATGTGAAGATGGAATTGAAGAATCAAAGTCCAATGTCCATGAAAGGAAATTTCACGTAACAATCCTTATAGGATGAATTAAATGACAACATAGATTTCATGCACGGGGAGATTTTTTACGACTGCCACACTGCACAAATAACATTGTTGTGATCATGAAAAGGAATATATGACAAAGTCCTATGATCATTGCTACATATACCAAACTCCGAAAAGACACAGAACAAAGGTATTTCACATGCAAGCCAAGCGAAAAGTAAGAACAAATTTGTGATGAGTCATTGAACAAAAAGAGCAAACCCGACAGTTACTGCCTTGGAACGGTCAGTCGACAAAATGGACCGACTGGGGTTCTTAAACCGGTTTTACAGAGCTAAATCAATTTGTAATGCTTATATGCAGATGAATGTGTGAAAAGATCAAAAGATGCAAAAAGGGGAGCCATATATAAAATAAAATGAATTACAATGCAAAATATAAACATGAGTTTATTCTAGGATACCTGGTTCTTATTCATTACTACGAGTGAACGAATTGTGTGCATGCTTGGTATAAACAGCTGTACGAAGATATGGCATTGCACTTCAAAAAGCAGCATTATTCCTCGATAACTGCAAACCTATCAATTATAGATCTGAAGATTTGTCTAAAAGGCTCGAACAACTTTCTCCAAATGCGAATATGTTAGCAGCTGGAATGTTTATATCTTTGCATATACCAGCTTTGTGAAGATCTACAATTACGAAAATATTTTAGTCATGCTTTCTGGTAGTTTATACAAGAGAGGAATAGAAAAAAATATCTTTATAGATTCTTAATCTGTTCATTTCTTCTACTACAGCTTCAGACACTTTAAAGTTACGCCTTCTAAGAACCCAGGCCCAAGCAAGACGGCATTAACAAATGAACCTTGTGCTTTGTGTTCAGTTTTGCAGCAGCACTTTAAAGGAAACTGTTGACAGAAATATGGAAATACATCCTGCAGTAATTGAAACTAACTTTTCGTGTGACCTCTAATACTGGAGTCCAGTAAAAATAAACTATTACTATTGTACACGTGTCGAAATTGATTTCAACAATTCTTCCCGAACTCAAAAGCAAGACATTCTACCCGTACAATTCTGCATCTTTACGAGCCTGATACGCGATATGTTTTTCATTTTAAAATGTGTAACATTAGTCGATTAGTAACTTAGTCACAGAAATATCATTATAAGCACAAATCTTCGCTAGAAGGTCAACATTTTAACATATTTTTTGACAGAACGGTTGTTTTTGTGGAATCTTCAGATAGTTATGAAAATATATTTGGCTAGCTTCATCTGGCTGGTCTCCTGAAAAAAGAATCGATGGCCTCAACCACAATCTACATCAATAGAAACAGCTCTATTATAGTTTTACCTTTCATTTTCGCGTCAATAAATGTGGCATATTTATGTTCAGACTTATTTCTTTTATTGCTTCTTCAGTATACTTATAGTATGTTCAGTACGTTTACAAATAACATGTTTTCTTCCTCATTCTTTCTTCAAGTTCATGCGTAGATGGAATTGAGGAACCAAAGTCCAATGTCCATAAAAGGAAACTACACAGAACAAATCTTATAGGATGAATTAAATAGGTTACATGCACGGGGAGACTTTTTACGACCGACACACCGCACAGATAACATTGATGTAATCATGAATAAGGAAACATGATTAAGTCCTTTGAGGAGAAACATATATCAATATTTGAATAGGCACAGGACCAAGGTGTTCACATGCAAACCAAATGCAAAAGTTACATTCCCATGTACTTCTACCAACATCTAAATATAGTTTAATTCAAAGAACTGTTAAACAACCATAATATCAAAATACTTAAAAAAATATGCATTTTCATTAGAAAAATTATTGCTTGTTTTAATTCACACATGTGAGTGTTTAACAAGAACATGTCTCATCGTGTCAGTTTAGATTTGATTCTATAATAGCAATCTTTTAACATGCGAACAGATACATCATCAATTATCATTCAGACTTCTAGCTACCTACTTTAGATTTGTGTTCTCTACACAATGCTTTACTGACAAACAATTCCATCGACAAAATCAACACATGTTAATAACATTACTCTTATAATAATATATGACCTTTTCTGGATTTAATCATCAATCCTATCTTTGTTGCCCATTTTGTCCTGAATGTAAAAATAGGTTAAATCTACAACACATCACTCGCAATGCTAAATATTTTAAACCACTTTCATTCATGAAATTAATGTCAACAAACGGGGTTTACATATGGCACACAAACATGTTAAATTCAATTAGAGTCATGACGCGCTTTGTTTACACGTTACGTCTTAAATGTTATAGTCTTTTTCATTGATTTCTCCGGTTTTTGTACATGTTTTTTTGCATTGGAATTTGTTTTTGTCTAATATTTGTATTGTAATGTTAAATTGCTCATTCACCGCTTAGATCGCTTAGTTAAGTTGAGTTGACTGAAAACTAGTCTGTGATGAGTCATAAGACAAAAAGACCAAATCCAACAGTATCTCGTAGCGGTCAGTCGGCAAAACGGATTGACTGTGGTGATTAAATCGGTTTTACAGAGCTCTAACCTCGCTCTTCCTGAGAGGTTTCTCAAAAAATATTTGGCTTTCTTATTAATCTACAAATTTTCGGGACATCACCTTTATCTATACTACCAAACAACAAATACATCACTCTTCTTATTGGAATGCATTTATGTAATAGAATTTATAGTTTCAAGAAATTGACACAGTTAATATTAGCCGCAAATTTTCCTACGACGATGGAGTGTGGAGAAATAAGCGGGCTAACAAAAGCAAAACTCTGTTTTTGTTTTTGAAATACATCTCAGAAAGCAGTTATGATCATTATAGCGAAGTCCAACTAATATGGTGGTGGACAACCCCAAACAAATGTCTGGGTAGAACCATCGGCACTCTACAGGTCAGCTGGAAGATATTCCCACATAAAGTCCGTCGCCCCGTACGGGTCTCGAATCTACGCGATGAGAGGCTTAGCGGTCAGGTTACAAGCTGGCGACTCTACTACTACTCCTCGGGCGATCCTACAAATATAAACACATGGTATATGTTGATATGATCAGCTAAAACACATAGTGTTTATGCCTCTGAAAAAACACAACACCATTTCGAGTATAGTTTAGAATACTTTATTTCACATGTTAACTTTGGTGTCAAATTATTCTCAATGAAACACACCGTATATATTTTCTTTTTGGTAAAAAGACCCGTAGTCGACAGGTGTGACAATGTCCTGGAAGAGAATCCAATGCCAGATTTGCACAGAAAGAATTCGAAATGGAAAGCCACATTGTGGGATACATAAAATTTTATTAAATCGTTCAATACATGCTATATACATAATTATCATAAAAATAAAAAAGCACGTTGACGATAAAGGGACACAAACAATAAACTGAAAGATAACATTATCAAAACGTATGTTGCAAGGTTTTTAAAAGTAAAACGAGTACAATATTATCACTGCATAATACGTGGAAGCAACATTCGAGGTCACACGGTGCTGATGTAAAATGTGCCAAATATGAATTTACAGAAAGATCCCTAGTTCAGTTTGTTTCTGACTGAAATTGATGTGCTATGTATAACAGAGGGTTACATTTTAAATGGTTTTGCATTATGTCTAGATTTAATGACAAGTAATAACAACTTATAAGTGCCCTAAAGTATATACTTGGACCGATACATACAAAGTATATATACGAAGCAATATCGGTACGAATTAACATTGTAATGACGAAAATGGCCAACAAAGAAAGGCATAGACCAACAGTTCGGGAAAAATTCTTAAGTATTAAAGAGTAAATTATTGTGTATGACGAATATTTTATGGATGGTTGATTTGGATGATTATTAATTTATTAAAGCAGGACCTGTAGATATACTAAATGAGTTGTTCTGTTAATTAATAATGTAACTATTGGTCTGAGGTATAAGGTTGTTGGTTATAAATAGGTAATAATCAAGGCTTATATATACAACTGCAATGCGAAAGCATTTCTTTCGTTATTTGTTCAATGCTCTGTTAACAACGTTTTATTTTAATATTATTTCTTGGCGACTTTCATTCTCTGAATCATGTTTTGGAAGTTGTTTTATCCGGATAACACCGTTTTACATCAGCTTATGGTCGAGGCCTATCTCGAACCCTCCAGTACAGTAAAGGTTCGATCCCGTGTTGTATGTGGCGTCTACGGCTAGGTATAGACATGCCATTGCTACCTCCCGAACGGTACCGGACCGGTTCATCAGCTGAAGCAAAAGGTCAGAAATATATATATGTCAATATAATATAAAACATATAAACATAAAACATATATCAGGAAAGGAGATGAAGTCGACGTGAATACAAAGCACATAGATGGGCTTAGGAAGTAATGACAGACATACGGAGAGTATTAGAATTAGCGAGAAATGAGAAATGGAGCTGGAAGTTGTGGAGAAAATAAGACTGCAAAGAAACGGGAATATTAAGAAAGACTGATAACTAATTTATTTATTAAATGAGAATTAATTAACACATGGATGGAGCCGGAATCAAAGATAGTTTATCCTACTGAACAGTTTGCATAACAGAGAACCGTATCTCATGATGACGGCTATGTTTGTTTGTTTGTTTGTTTGTTTATTGGGTTTATCGTCCCACCAACAGTATTTGAGTTATCTGGATACGGTGTCAACTGGAAGCAGATATAGTGCTGCCTTCACTGTGTATAGCATGCCGTGAACACCTGGCATGATACACACACAGTCACATTATCCTGACACCGGTCCAACCAGTCGTGGAACTTCCCTTATATTTGCTTGAGCGTTAGCAAGGGAGCTATACCACTACCATTTTTAACGACTTTGGTATGTCGCGGCCCGGGATCAAACCCGGGGCCTCCCGTAGATGACGGCAATGAATTGAAGGAACACTTGGCATGTAGTGTCAACGGCGACGACGATGATTGCTAATGATGGACGATCAAGGCGACGACGATGATTGCTAATGATGGACGATAATGGCGACAAGGATCATGATAGTGCTATTGAAGTTGACGAAACCCTGAAGGAGGATAAGAAGAAGAAACCGACTTACACTCATTTTAGACACTTTAGCCTGCTGATCCTCGTTATAGAATGTGTGAAAAAGGGGAGTGATGATAGAACCCGGGGATATCCTAAAAATAAAACAGAAATACGATTTAAAAGGCTGTCATCTGATTGTGCGTTTCAGTGTAAGTACGACTCGTGCACATTGATGAAGTTTGTAGATCTACATACATGTCCGTGAAATGTATTGGTTTATGTATATGTATATTTAAAACATATCCTTTATATATGATACAAATAAAAAATGATCAAAAAAGTACAACTAAAACTTCTCTATGAATGTAGATTAATGCGTTATAATGTGAAAAATCTGAAATTAATTTTGTGAATAATATATTTATGTATTATTGATATAATAGAGAAACAAATCTAACAACTTACGAATTAATCCGCACTTCAGATATCGCAGATTCATCGATGGCAAGGGCTCGTGTCATTGCGACGATTCCACCCTGAAAGTAGTTCCCGTTTACAAAGAACAATGTATGTGAATTGGTTGTTGTATTTCCTGCGTTAGCAGTCAAATACAGAGTCACAGTTTTACACTGGAAAGCTGCCGACCTAACGATTTGTAACTATCCAAGGCTCCAGTACCACAGAAAATAGCAGTTCATGTTTGTATAATTTCATATGAACAAAACAAATAAAGTCAAGTCAAATAAAAGCCTTTTCCTGTAACTTTAGTGTCCTTGATTTGGTATATCATGTACAATATGTTATATATTAATATATATTAATTATACATTTTGCCGGTGCCAAAATATTGTCTTATGCAGTCTTTTTACAAATGTGAACACATTTTTTTATCCGATTTGACTTTTTACGTCGTCTATACGTGTATGGGAGCCAAGGCCACGCCATCGCTCGGATATTTACCAATTATTCATTTGCGAAAGACTAAAATGTAAACACAATGGCAATAACAAATATGTTACCGGAAAAGGGTGAGCAAAATAACAGAAAGATTTGTTTCATAAATATTTGACATAAACAACTCGAGCAATTTAACATGTTAACATTTTCTAGAACGAAGGCTTCGTCAAAGTATATAAAAAAGAACTGAGAAAAAAGAGACAAATATTTCTACTGATTAAGAAGTATTGATAACCATGTTTATTTCTCAGTTTCACGGATATCTATGTAACGTTTTATTTTGTTGTTAAGTCCTGCTACTCTTGGCTTAACATTATATCGTTTACAGCTAGATATATATTCCTTTTATTCCAGTAATAGAATGACTAGAGGAAAAAATTATTTTTCATGGATCTAAGCAAGAAAGTTATACTATGCCCTTTGTAACATCTATTTCTTTTACTATCACTTTTATATGCCGAAGTGCATATATTATGTAATAATGTCTACTCATTACAAATATTCATTCATTTATATAATGTCCATTCGTGTGTCGTACAAATACCCATTTATTTATCTAATGTATATTCGCTTATCTTACAAATTCCCATTAATTTACCTAATGTCTCTCCATTTATCTTACAAATACTCATTCATTTATGTAATCTCTCTACATTTATCTTACAAATACTCATTCATTTGTGTAATGTCTCTCCATTTATCTTACAAATACTCATTCATTTATGTAATATCTCTCCATTTATCTTACAAATTCTCATTCATTGATGTAATATCTCTTCATTTATCTTACAAATACCCATTATACTAATTGTTCATTTATCTTACAAATACTCATTCATTTATCTATTTAATGTCTCTACATTTATCTTACAAATACCCATTCTGCTGATTGTACATTTATCTTACAAGTACTCTTTCATTTATTTAATGTACCTAAATTTATCTTACAAATACCCATTAATTTATCTACTATCTATTTATCCAATGTTGACGACTACTCCGAGTTTCATTAAAATGTATAAATATATGTTGCATATACATGTTTTTAAGCTCTTTTACAATGACAATGGATTCTACAAAACGGTACAGATGAATGTTCAGGATTAATGAACTTTTTTAAAACATATTTTGTGTCATTTTAAACATGCTTTAACAAAAATTTATGCTTTCAATACAATTTTAGATGTTTTCGAAGTTAAAAATGTTCATTCACTTTTAAATATATCTTAAACAAGACGTATACCCAGTGTTTACAGTATTTCATCATAGCTCTAGAAAATGGGACACAATCTAATTTTTATTTAAGTATCCCATACTTCTCATGGGAACCTGTATACCATCCTCATCATCATCACCATCCTCATCATCATCATTAATTTCGTCGTTGTTCTCATCACCACTACCATCTTTACGACCACCAGGTGCAACAACAAGGCTACCGCTTTCAATAGCAATGAAAACAACATTAACAACATGCGTATCGCTATCAACTTCAACAAAAACAGTTAACGCATTTTTTACCTTAGATGTGACGTAACTTGCGACCCCTTTCAGCCCGGTATCATTGACGATACTGGCAATGTTAACGATGGAACCCTTCGTCTTCCGTAGATGAGGGAGGCAGAACTACAATTTGAACGAATTTTAGCATCTTTAATCAAAGCACTGAACGCTCGAAAGCGTTTTTATGATTTTTGAACAAGAAGTTATGTCTACATTTGGTTATTGCTAATAGATGTTTATATAGTAATCTTTGCAGTTGCGTGACAAATGCCGATGCAGACAAAATGGAAAACTTTGTTAATAAAATGCATTTTTTATAAAACAGGAAAGTGAGAATTCTTTTATTTCGAACAAATTGCTGCTTCTTATTGAGATAATTAAATTAAACCACCAACATATTACATTTGTACATAATTATGAGGCTTGCTACGAAAACAATCATAAAAGTGTAAATTAAACAAAAATTTTTTTTTTACATTTGACTATTGTCGATCTATTAAGGAAAATTGGACAAATCCATTATCTTACATTTGTCCCTATCTTTTAACAGATTGAAGTTACTCGGTTCTGATGGTACAGTTTACTGAATCCTTTGGTTGAAAATAACACAATTTAAAATGCAGTGATTAACTTTGATTAAAAGTTAGTTGTCGGTTTTTTTCGATTAAACATAATAAACTTAGAACTTACACAAAAGAACGACGACTTTTGTAAACATTTTAAAAAATAATAAATTTTCAGGACAATTCCACAATGCTTAACTTAAGTACCTGATAAAAATAACTTAATGGATAGATATAGCCTAGCTTTTATTTTAAATATTTGCTAAACTAGCGATTATTTTATTAGTTTTTAATTATTATTAGTTGATAAATTATTATTATTTTATATAATTAGTATGTTTATTCATCACAATTATATCTGATTACTTGTTTATTTCAATCAAAAGTAGCGAAATGACGCTTTTCACGCTCTACCATCTGTCAGAAAAGTAATACTTTTAGATGTTTGTATGCTATGAAAGGTATTGCTGATCACATCGCTGTCCTGTTCATAAACTGTGTCAAGATCGCTCTGAGTAGTGGACGTTAGACTATATTGGTAAAGTATGACGTTGTCTTTAAATACATACCTAGGGAACTCACTATTCGTTGTATTCCGTTTAGACGTGTCGTAGTATCTGTGGGCATCGAGCTTACAACCTAGGTTAAAGGTGTGTATTTTTCGATAAAGGATACACAAATATGAAAGTACCCTTTCCTTGACATGTTTGTTCGTTGGGTTTATTAACTAAATACAATTTCATGTCTTAATTTAGACAGCTGAAGTGCTGCCTTTACGGTGAAAACATATGATATAGTAGTATTTATATGGAAACATATGGTGCGAAACACCACCCTGTCTCATTCACCTAACCACAGGTTCAAACAATCCTAGTCAAACACGTCGAAGATAAAATATTTAATTTCCAATATACCAATTCTTGTATAAATAACTTCCAACTTCGATTACCATGCCAATCATATAAGACGCGCCGTTGGTGAAATTGCAAAGTTCAGTAAGAAGTTCAGTATACAGATTACAATCGTGGGTTTCTTCCTTTACCCTGTTTGTGTTTTCTTTGATGATAAATATCTTTATCTAAATCCTTATATATCCGTGCAATGGTTGAGAAGTTAGTATGCTCGGCTTTTATACTTCAGGTCCCCTTTTCGAATCTCGCATTATTTTCCCAATTTATTAAACAATAAAGGTGATATGACAGTACTAAACAATGATAGAGGAATTACACTTCTTAGCTATTTTAGCAATATAATAAAGAATAGGCAGAAGAGTACTTAGATAGCAATAACCTATTGAGTGAAGAACAAACATTATTTAGGTCTCTATTCAGCACCATGGATCATCCATTTTCACTTGAGGTGCTAATTGACTTTCACTTGAATTCTGGTAAAATGCTATATTGTGCACTTATCGACTACTTGTTGACTCTGTCAATCGCTTTGATATTAGGTATGTGCTTGTTGCTCATATCACTGATGGTAAATGTCTCAGAATTATCTACAACATGTCTAGTAAAGCTAAATATTGTTATCACAATAAACGCTGAGAATAACAAGCTTTTTGAGAGCTTTACTGGTGTTCGTCAAGGTGAAAACTGTCACTAATATTATTTTCTATATTTTTGATGAATTAGCCGAACTTACTTCAAATTTCAGAGGTTGATGTGTATGTCAAACTGTTGTTGTATGTCGAGGATACTGTATACGAGCAGAAAGTGGTTTTGTATTCTCATTGGTGAAATTGCAAATTTCAATAAGAAACTGGTATTCATGAGTATCAGTTATGACATTTACCTTGCACATACGGAAATAGCCAACGGCGTTGACGTTCAAAACATTTACAAACTCTTCGACTTCCATCTCATCAATGGTTTTGGCTTTAGGTTCTAGAATAATCACAAGAAAATCAAATAATGGGATGCAGCAGTGAGGTAAAATCACATTAACGGTCACAAGTTTGCATCTGAATGTTATGTCACAACCAAAATATAATAGAACAAGATTACACATTTCAAGTTTATACTGACAATGATAACTTTTGGAATGAAAGTAACACGCGTTAAGATTAAGAAAAACACTACTAAATTTGTCAGTGAAACGTAGTACTGATGTTAGTTTTACAAACTTTCGAATTGTGTTCAAAGTGAGTTATTTTCAACTTTTCACAAGCTGATGTTTTGTTAGAAATACGTACGGATGGCTGCATTATTTACTAAAAGATCCAACTTTCCAAACTGGCTGATCACAGTTTCGACTGCTTTCTGAAAGATAAAATATAGATAGATGAACAGTTCGTTCAGTTTTCAAAAAAGTACAACACATATATACAATGCAAAGCATCAAAGGTCGCAATCGCGACCATGTTCAACAATGAAAGAGTTTTTGCCTAACTTATGACCCGACTATGAAACAGTTAAACCTTGTTGTTTTAAGAGATTTACAATTCCATCAAATGTTCACGTCTTAAAGTTATAAGCAGTACCGAGTTGTCTTTAGGTCACAAAAAAAGAAAAGGTTCGAATACAACAGAAAAGATCGTAACATTTATCTTGTATATGTTACATCGTCGTAACAAATGCAATTTAAATCAAACAAATTAAACATAGACACATGAACAATTTCATGTGACGGGTAATGATGTAGTAACATTTTAAATTAAAACAATCTAATTTTATTCAAATATTCACCAAAGCTGAATAATAACCGAGATATGATGCTTAAAATGCGCAGAACTGTACTTGATTAAAGAACATGACTGTTCCAGGAACGATTACATACAGACACTGCGCGCATGCGCAGCTATTAAGAAACGCTATCATTTCAACTTTAGTTCCGTATTTAGGGTGCAAACGATCAGTTGTGCGAAAAGTGATTTGTAAAACAACGTTTATGAAAGAAAGGTTCAACATGTCGGTGTATTATGTTAAAACATGTTGCCATGTTCAATGACAAACACGTCTTATGATAGAAAACGTGTACTAACAGACCATCCATGATTTTGTGCATTGGTTGTTTTTTTTGTATTATTGGTTCAATGCTCACGAGGAAGACAATATTCAGGTTAATATGTGGCATGTCTGAAAAATGTTTCAAGAAATATATATATAGCTATTGATTCAATACAAACGAGTGAAAACCAAATCATTACCACAACTTGGTCAGTATTCGAAACGTCACAATGAACAAAGAGGTAATTCTCATCTGTTATCTGTTTTCCCAACTCATCTGCAAAAGAAATCATCATCATCGTCGTCGTCATCATCATCATCATCATCATCATCATCATCATCATCATCATCATCATCATCATCATCATCATCGCTATCATCATCATCATCATCATCATCATCTTCATCTACGATATCATCATCCTTCTCTGCCGACGTATTAGTTTAGCGGGATAGAAGTACCACTCACCATTAATGTCTAGTATGGCCACCTTACCACCATGTTCCACTGAAACAAAATAAAATAACTAAAATAAAAACGATCGGTGGTCTGGAAAATATAAGTTAGATTTGAGAACATCAGATATATGTAGTGATTAGTTACTTAAAAGTAGTAGAATAATAGAAGGACAACTGCGTTTTCTGTGCATGCAGGTATAAATGTTGCTGTTTTTAAATGCTCTAATACTAAGCTCTAAGGTGGCAGGCGGCATTTTGCCAAAGCAAAACCATGTGACAAAAGCATAGCAATGTTTGTGAGCCTAACACGTATTCTTCTATTCCTACATGATGAAAATACAAATGTCGAACTAGTAACAAACATTTTATATAACAAACAGCAAGCACTTTGCTTTGTATAGTAGCGTACGTAGCGTAGTGTATTTTATTGACAGTGTTCCTTCCGCTTCATTAGGAAATCACACAAACGCAAATAAGTTATAGTCATAGTGTTAACCTTTTAAACTTGTTCGTAAAATAATATGGGATACAACAGAATCTCTGAATTCATGCATAAGGTAACTCTAACAACAACAACAGCAACGACAACGACAGCGACGACGACAAGGAGCAGACTTGTCTAGATTTGTACCATTGGCCATTTTCTTTCCCGATAAGGAGGCCTTTTTATCTTAGTGTCACAGTCAGTTGTAACATAACTCCGGTATAGACCATGGGGTGACTGTAGATACACGCCTATCAATGTGTTTGTCTTGAATTACATCATAGCGACTATTATGATCGTTAAAGAGGCGTCCGGCTATCTGGGTGGAGGAAGACCCCAGACAAATGTCTGGACAGAACAGCCTACTACATACCAGCTGGAAAACCTTTTCCCACTAAGTCCTTCGCCCCGTGTTTAACAGATATATAAGTTTAATTAAATAATATATGATTAGATGGTACCATTGTTGTAATAATAAATCAACACGTGTTGAGCGTTATAAATAAGGTCACAACAGTGCTCGACCCACTAAAGGAACAAGGAGGCCGACCTCTTTCCCATACTCCATTATTTCACCAAGCTACAAAATCTATAAATGTAAACACTAAGACTATAACTTACGTTTGGGTGTTTTCTAATGAAGCGCAATGAACGCTGTCAATACAACGCACTACGCTACGTACACTTTGGATATTTTACTTTAAGAAATAGACGTCGGAGGTAATATGGTGAGAAAGTAGTCCAGGTAAAATGGCAGCCAACGGTGTAAACTAATATGATGATGTGTTGTTTATCCCTAAGGTGAAAGTCACATGACCTTTTGGAGCGTCAATGATCCACCATAAAATATAGCCGTATTTCTCTATTCTCTTAGTCCTATTGTAAACAATCGAAAACACACGGTTGTAACCAGTAAAGGATGTAAATTTGTGCTTTATAGTCAGGTGTTTCCAGCAAGTAAATGGTAAACATAAAACATACCACACCCTAATGGTGTTTTCAGCAAGTAAATGGTGAACTTAAAATATACCCCACCCGATGGTGTTTCCAGGAAGTCAATGGTGAACTTAAAACGTACCCCACCATAATGGTGTTTCTAGCAAGTAAATGATAAACTTAAAACATAAAGGAGTTTCCAGCAAGTAAAGGGTAAACTTAATTCGATACTCGGCTTTTAAGTTTACAGTACATGTTCAGAGCAGCTAGATAGGTACGAGAAGGGAAAAGACGATAAGTTTGTTCATGTTATTGGTTCATGTTATTGGGTCGACGGCGATCCTACATTTATGATTGGTTTTGGAAATGCCTACAGGGTGACGTCACAGCTTTAAGAAGTGATCGTATTTTTTTTTTAAACGGGAAATATCATTCTCTTTTAGATGTCAAAGAACTCATTGTTACATTTATACTGAAGTGTTATGTTTTGTGTGTGTCTTCTAAATAACAACTACATACACAATAAAAATAAACGAGATAATTATGAAAAATTATAATTGTAAATTGCATATCGATTGTCAAATTCTTATTTTCAAATTGCAGTACTGCACTTATTCCACCGCAATCTCTTCAGTGCCATATTCATGGTTAAACACTTGTTCATTTAAAAGTTGGGTTGTTTGCTACATTTTTTTTCTAGACCCCCCCCCCCCCCCCCCAATAAAAAAAACACAAAAAAAACAACTTTAGAAGCAATTGGCGCAATTAACGATCGGTGAATATTTTAACAATTAGTGTTGTGTTTGTTTTATATTTGAACAGACAGTAGGGGCCTACTAATTATCAAACATTTCTGCACAACCTCTTTGATAGAAATATGTATAATATTAGCTTGGTATTTAAGGTTTGTTAAGATTTAAACTTTATGGTTTTACCTTTGTTTCAAATAACATTGCTTCTGAATACATATTGCAAAGAAATAAATAGGTCATATTTATTAAAGTTTGTTGCCGCCTGCTGTAAAGATTTCCCGCGCTCAGGATGGTGTTGGTGACTTCATACCATTTCAAATAAGAATATATGACAAAGTCCCATGAGTATTGCAACATATACCAAACTCCGAAAAGGCACAGAACAAAGGTATTTCACATGCAAGCCAAGCGAAAGTAAGAACAAATCTGTGATGAGTCATTTAAGGAAAAGAGCAAACCCGACAGTTACCGCCTTGGAACGGTCAGTCGGCAATATGGACCGACTGGGGTGCTTAAACCGGTTTTACAGAGCTCTAACCTCGCATTTCCTGATGAGTTTCTCAAATGCAAGCAACGAAAAGAAAGCGATCTATTTGAAAACAAAATGTCCATGCGCTGATATTTTCTATACGTTATGACGAAAATAGTGACGTCATCGAAAAATAATGTCCACATAGTGTTCAGAAAGTCGTACGAGTTTATTTGTTTGGAGATTTCGTACCGCTTTGGTTAAGTAGGTGTTCACAGATGATGTTGTGTTGCCCCTAGGAATTACACTGTGGCACTCACACTTACAAACTTAACCAGTTAACAAGATAACCTTTCAATCTAAAAAAGAAATGAAGTCGTGCTAAATGCTACTATGTTAAATATGTTTAGCTTTCTGGTATATTTTTTCCGGCGACTTTGATGCTCTGCATAAACTTTTTCTACTTTATGATATTAGTTTAAGACACAATAAATCGTATAGTTCACAATCTTGCCAAAATCCGGTGGAACGCAGGAAGTTAGCGCGATTGCGAGAGTTACTAATGTTTATATCCTGCATCTCTTGTATTATGTTCCGAAAATCCCGGTGAATATATTCTACTCTTCTACTTTCTGACTTACATACAGATCAGTTCCGCTTGACTGAGGAAAACAATGGTAGAGACTCTAAAAGGGTGCTGAGCGGTCTGAAACAACGGAGACTAGGACCTTGGGTGATTCGTCAACACGAGGATCCAACTAACGACAGATGTGTTGTAAGATTTTTCGAGACCTATTTACGCCACATTCCTTAAGGGGATTTTTACCTCAGACCTTTACCCAGTAAGCTAAACCAACCTGTTGTATTTTCTTCACAGAATATAGGGGTCAACAGTTTTGGGAAGTATATGAAAACCAAGTTTCTTGATGCAGGGATTGACCTTGAGAATAGAAACATAAGCAACCATTCGGGTAAAGTAACTTTGTGCACTCGTCTACATGATAAACAGTTCCACGAACAGGCAATAATGGCACGTAGCGGGCACAGAAGTATTGATGTTCGCAATTACAAACGATCTAATGAGGAGTTAAAGCGAAATGTTTCTGCGGCACTCAAACCGCGACCAAGCCAAGAGACTGTTGCTAAACCACCTTCTCCACAGGAAACAGAATTGAAACCGGAAGTTACCACCGACAATGTACAAGCATCTGGCACTAGTCATGATCCAGAGTATCTGGAAATCGTTCTGCCATCTACCATTCACACAGTTATTATTACAATAAATGGTCGTAAAACTTCAATAGCTGTGTGGGTGTATGTATGTTTAAGTTATGAAGTTGATGGTAATTTGTACTTTCTCTAATATAAAGTATCTGAAGGCGGTTTTGTGGGCTTATTTTGTCATAAAACAAATAAAACAATGTGTGCAAAAACTCTCATTCGTAAACCCTGACGATACCTTTTTCGTAAACTTTAATGCAAATGTCGCTAAATACAAGACAGATAACTAATAATCAGGAGAAGTAACTCTTCAGGGTTTGACCATCATCGTTCACTGTCGCAGCAACATTGAGGTTGTATCAAAAGTGAGTCGAGGATAAGTACATTCAGCTAAGCAATATAATAATTACAAACCCTTTCTTTTGAAAAATTGCTTAGAATGTAACCTACATTTTTTTTCTGCGAACCAATTTCTTCATAAACATCATAAAAGTCTAGCTCTCAAACTTTGGCGGGAAATTTAGTCACTTTTACTATGCACTTATAGTAAACTGTCAAATATAGGCAACGTACACATTTATGTTTACAAGAATTGATATTTCACGTTTCCTCGTGCTCTGTTTAGGAACAGGTTTCATCAATATATCAATGTATCCACACAATGCCGAACACGTTATATAATAAATAAACACGCATGTTCATAATGTGCTACAAATGCTATAAATAGACAGAGATATAAAATGAGTTTTAGTTATACCTTAAGTATGTAAAGTTAAACAACAAAAACGATTTATCATATATAATAATAATACACGCACTCCCCATAAACTAAACACGTGAGTTAAGGAAGTCCGAAACGCAACCTTCTACGTGATTTGGTTAAGACTGAACTTGCTTGCGATTGGACCATTCGGGTTAACAGTCGTCTAAATGTACTTTCGCTGTTCTATTTCCAGTGTGTCCTGACAGCGTTGAGATGGTACGAACCGCTATCTCGACCTTCCCGGTCACCAAGGTGTTTAACCTCGAAAGTGTTCGTCACTAAAATGCGAAGATAAACAGAGCCAATCGTTAATTCTCCCAAAATATGCGAGTTCACGAGTTCATTAATATGTATGTCGCCCACGAGGTCACTTGCACAAAGTTATCTTGTTTGTCCTAATTAAGTCGCTTAATATCCTCCTGCACGTCCTCAAAAGCTATAGACCAATTTCATAATCTTTGATCTCTTGACAACGGAAGTCGAGTTTCGCGCGTGCGCATTCAACGTAGGGCAAAAAGAAAATCTGACTCTTTAAGATCACGTCGCTTTGCTTTAATTATTGGTAATATGAGTTTGTATCTCTCAACATTATCGGAAGATTCACGATCAAGGTATATTGATAAACTGGTGTGTCTTGGTTTCAACACAGAAGAGGATGCAAACTTTTCACCACTGTTGGGCACAACGTGTAAAATCTTTTTTTCTGCTCAATAAAACGGTATTCTAGCAAATAAAAACTTTTGAAAACCATCACATATTAATCCTGTGATTTTATTCTCATTTACTGTTTTCTACTTTCTTCCTAAACAATACGTATATAGTTGAAAAGAATACATATGCTGTACACGCTGAAGGTTGCGTTGGACTTTCTTAACTCACTTGATTACATTATAGGGAGTGCGTGTATTATTACTATATATGATAAATCGTTTTTTATTGTTCAACTTTACATACTTAAGGTATAACTAAAAACCGATTTTATATCTCTGTCTATTTATATTATTTGTAGCACATTATGATCATGCGTATTTATTTATTACATAACTTGCGTGATTGGCATTGTGTGGATACAATGAATATAGATGCAACCTGTTCCTTCACACAGAATATAACATTCTCTCTTTTGCTTCATACCTAAGGGTGTAACGATACGCTACCCTCACAATACGATTCGTATCGCGATACATACGATACGATACGTATCGCGGTACATACCACACGATACGATACATATCACGATACATACCACACGATACGATACTTATCGCGATACATACGATACGATACGTATCGCGATAGATACCACATGATACGATACGTATCGCGATACATAATATTTTGGTAGCGATGATTCATTTGTGCTTATCACATAGATTTACTATTACACCATGACTTGTATTAAACAATATGTTAGCATAACTATTTGCTGAAACTAAGAACTTGTAAGTCTGTAAATAAATAATCAGAATGTATGACATAAAAGGTTATCCACATATTAAATGATGTAACTGTAAGAATCACCTGAAACTTTAAAATGTTAGGTCTTAAACAATAAAAAGTAATATAATATTTATTTAGATATTTTTCTCTCATCTTTATTATGAATTCTGAATGCCCATCACAAATAAAAATACAACAGTTTGATACACTTTAAAAAAAAAAAAACAAAAAAAAAAAACAAGATAAAAATTTGATAACAATATGAAGTGTTAACGCATTCAGCTAGTTAGTAGTTAGTGCTTTGTATAAAATAGTAGAGAAATAATGATGGCAGGTTGTTACTAGGGCTCCGTATCGGTCAGAATCATCGATATGATATGTGTATCAATACAAAAATCCTTTATCCAGAATAAAACCAGCAACGCTTTATACAACTAAACTTCACTGCTTAAAACGAGTTGACTGCTTAAGACAAAATATGATATTATTGATTGTTTGCCTATTACTGTGAGCCTGTATGCTTACCAATAAGTACTGGAAAGTATGGTTCAAATAAATATTTATCATAATTACAACTGCTTTTGGAATGTCAACGTATGATTCAGAATAAGAGAAGTTTCTCTCTAAATCAACGTAAGATTCGAAATATCAGAAGTTTCTCTCTAAATCAAAGAAATTTTGCTCCATTATTAGTAGTCTGGTCATGAAGGTACAAAGCATACCATTTTAAATTAGTCACAACAAATATATACTGAGTGTACAAACATATTCGTCAAATTGTAGTTCAACAAATTACCGAAAAGTGTACATACATTCGGACGGCTATGTTCCGGATGGTGCGTGTGTTTAATTATTCTTTAGCAAAAAAAGCCCCAAACAAACAGTGTCTTATTAGTCGAAGATAATAATTTAAAACATCATTTAAACAAGGTCTGTATCTACCAAAAAACAAAAGTTCACCAATTTTATGTACATGTAGTCAGGTAAATTTGGTGGATTTGGTGGTGTCAATCTATGCATAAATTAACTCGCTCATGAATTAACGGTTCTGCTACCAGTTTCATTCACTATAATATGCTGAGGCACTTATTTTGCTCTGATTATAAGGTAGGTGATCTCTAAGGTGTATCTTGATTGGGAGATCGGGACAGTAATTAGGTGTGATAATTTGTGGGGCAAAAAGTCAAAACAAATACCGGAAGATAGTTTGTTCTGAAACAACTTCTTAGATATATAACTAAACAAAGATAGAAATGAGAAATGTATTTAGTATTCTTTCGGAAAAAAACAAAACATAACTATATGACTAAACGCTAATTTTGGCGTTTGCTTGTCATCGTTTCACAACTTCATAATGACGGCAATACAGGCGATTAGCCGAAGTCTCAAGAGCCAGAAATGTTATCAATAATGCCAACCTCTACAAAGGATTTCTTTTTGCAATATAGATTTCCGACTCCATGAGTGATTTCTTAAACAGAGATTACAAGTTTTCGACAGCCGCCATTTTGAATACTAATTAGCTTTACGCAGTGCGCTTTGCCGATACAAGATATACTACATAGCTTACTAATTTAACTTTCTAGAATTAAGAATGACAAAATACTGTTCTGAATAATCAGCTACTCTTGAAAACAACAAAGCTTACACATCTCGGCAAGCATTGTCATGAAAGTGCTATATCTTGATCCACTTTGTCGTTTTCCCTGTGTAAAAAATAGTCCACAACCGACTCAACAACGATTCGACGTGAACTCAACAGCACAATGTAGAATTTTTACTTAACTGCATTGCATGGTTCGTACCGTTATTCTTGAGAAGTGAACCGTGAACCGAACCGTGAATATTGAACCGCGGTATACCGTCGTACGGTATATCCTTACACCCCTATTCATACCCATCACCAACAGTATACCCCTTCATCGACAACACTGCACGAAATTATGTTTATAATCAATTATCACGCATTTGACAGTTTAATGTTCGTCGAATACACTATAAAAGGAGAAGCTATAAAATAGATTTATGTCTTTCTATAGTATGTTTACATTTGGAACTATATTAGAGTTAAGAATAAATGATGTTTTATATTTACTAGAATCGGAGCCAAAAATGCACATTATGACATACGTCCCATTCCTTTAAAAATAGAATCTATTTATGTTACAATTCACATTAATAAAAGCATTATAAAACGAGAAAATTCCATTTTGACAATCTGGGCTATGTTAAAAAAATGACATGTGCTATTTTTGTTCCCATGACGTTTCTGTGTAAAATTAATGTTTAATACGATACATGTACATGCATATGCAGTGCAAACTTATGCATATACGGCGAATGATGATGTTGATAATGATTTTGATGATGATGATGATGATGATTATGATGATGATGATGATGATGATGATGATGATGACGACGACGATGATAATGATGATTACGATAATAATAATAATAAAAATAATAATAATAATAAACACTGAATAAAATCGACAATATCAAGATTACCTAGCACATCTGCAATTCCTCGTCCAATACCCATACATCCTCCAGTAACGATGGCCACTTTGTCTGCAAACCTAGGAGAAGCCATGCTATCCAGAAACGATTGGTATTCTACAAAACAGAGTGTTAACTCACTGCATAATCAGCAGATACAGCGCTGCGCCTGTGTGTACTATTATTGTCTGTACCAAAAATAGATGTGTACCAACCCCTCCCCCACTCCCCAACATAATCTGGGCGAGAGTTATACAACCAAGAGTCGTTGAAGTATACACTGTTCTACTGACTTAATATTGAACTCAACGTTATTTAAAGCTCCACTTGTTCATACACGTATATTCTTGTTGCTTTCTTACATGATTTAACGTATGTCAGTTACTATAACTGCATGTAAACTGTTTTTATGCTCCCCGAAAAAAATATGGGGAGAATATAGTCCGTCCTTTGTCTGTCCGTCCGTCCGTTACTCTTTTGTCGGGGATATATATATCAGCAATCATTGTTGGTTTGAACTCAATGAAACTTTATGGGAAGCTGCAGAAAAAATGAAATTCGCAAATTGTCGACACATTTCGTTTTTATGATTCTTCAAAATTGCCCTTTAACATTTCTGTATAATATTATATGGGGCCATTCGTGTTCGAAATCAATGACACTTTACGGGAAGCTTCACTAACAAGTGCAGATGTGCAGATTATATTAACTTTCAGGTTTGGTGATTTTCCATTGAGTTGTTGGCCTTTTATTTTATATATAGTTACAATGCAGCTCTTTCTCAACAATCACTTGTTGGAAGGCACTCACACTAATAGCTCACCTGAGCATATGCGCAAGATGAGCTTTTGTGATCACACCCAGTACAGCGCCCAGTGCCACGCGTCTCTCGTCCGGCGTCACATGTCGGTCAATATACCTTCATCAACAGCACCTCCAAAAAATTTGGTCCACATTCAATCAAATTTCATCAGAAAATGCAAAAGACAGGGAAATGAATACTAAAAATAATGCGGTTTAAATAATTTTTATTCATGTTTATTGATAAAAAGAAGTAACAGGAACAATAAAACATCAATTTTTATAGAGCATGCATAAAAACAAAATATAAATCAAACAAAATATATAATGTCTCACTCAAGATAGTATTATATAACTTGTTTTTTCTTGTCTTCTTCTTCTTCTTCTTCTTCTTCTCTGATTACTAGTATGGCTCTCAATTATATACCAAATCCAAAGGAATTCTAAACGTCACTTTCTTTGTTCCTCAGCTCTCTCACTGTATATTTGCCTCTGTCCCTTAACTCCCCACTTTGGATGTCCATACGTCTCTCATATATCGTATTTGGCTAAATCTACTTATTCCCCGGTTGGATCTCAATACTCAAAACAGATTTCCTAGTTTAATGATAAATCTCCCACTTTTCTGTGTATTTACTTATTTAGTTACGATGTGACTATTATATCAAAACTTTTACATTTTGATATTTCCTCAAACTTCACACTCACACCCGTCAACGGTCTGACACTCCTGAAGAACCGAGCTGAACTAACTCGCACCTCACACGTGCAAGGGTGTGCCTGGGCTTACGCACTTACGCACGTGCGTACAGTTGCTTCCAAAAGTTGAAACAATAAAAACGTCCTAAAGCGCATGAAAATAATCGTCTAGACCGGGTAAGGCACTATCAGTTAGTTGTGACCATTATTTAAATTGTAATTTAAGCATTTTTCCAAATTCTAAACATTCTGCTGCAATCCTGTTTGACGTTTTTCTGTCTCGTCCTGCACTTAGCGCAGGTGGTAGAGCGTCGACTTTCGGATCGGGAGGTCGTGGGTTCAAACCCCGGCCGGGTCAAACCAAAGACTTTAAAGTTGGTAGTAGTGGCTTGCTTCCTAACGCTCGGGGCTTATGGGACAGCATTACGCCTGACTCGTCGGTGTTAGTATAATGGACCGGCCGGTTTCAGTCCCTGGGCACCTCATAAGTGCTATAATGATAGAAATGTCGCTGCACAGTATCGGCAAAAATGCCGGCTAATCCCATCCCTCTTCCTGCACTTAGTCAATTCTTTGTACTGAGACAGTGAGAGTCCTCCAGCCACCACAAAATGCATCTACGGCGTTCTATGGACAAACGGCATTTCGGGGGGTGGGGGGTGAGGGGAAAGAGGTGGATAGGGACATGCTCTCCGACTCTCTTAGGAATAGAGCTTAAACTTAAAAATCGCATAGGCACGCCCTTGACGTGCACAAGGACAAACCCCAACCCAGACATAACCAGACATAACCCAGATACTCCCATTCAGACATTTGGCCTCTCTATCCCTCTTATTTGTTTTAACAATCTTAGTAATCAGCATTCAGTTTCAGACGCTTCCACTATACACAAAGTTTACACAATCTGACAGATTACTAATGAGAGTAAACCCGGAATCGAACAAAAATTGATTCTTGTGACAGCGTGGCCATTTCCTATATGGCTATGTAGGCCATATATGACTACATAGTAGTACTAAGAAAATCATTTGGTCGGAAAATACAAGAGTTAGTACTTTGATATTTGGTATACATGTTCCTAAGATGGCCATTATAAAGATTGTTCAAAGACTTTTCATCCAATGAAAACTTGGCCGCCAGGGATATGGTCATTTTCCATAAAGGGGTATCTAGTACTACATCAAAAATCTTTTATTCATTTGGATTGCTATCAACTTGCAAACCTTGTTGTAACGATATACATGTCTTATATATGTCTTGTTTTATATTTCATGTTTAAATTTAAAACTAACAATGTAAAACGCTCTCCTCCAAACTCATTAACGCGTTTTATATATTATATATCATTTCTTCCAATCGGTGTAATCTTTCCTAGTGTGGTGTTTGTATCACCTTGTTCCTGTAGTTAAAGAGCTTTGGCTCTCATATTGTAGCACCATGCCTTGAACTATTCATTTGCAACCATTTGCCACCTTCAACAAAACTATTTATGTTTATTGGGTTTATCGGCCCATATATATATATATATATATATATATATATATATATATATATATATATATATATATATATATATATATATATATATATATATATAACTAATCCCTTAGTACAGTGGTTAAATCCTGAATTGTGATCCAAGCATAGCTAAACGTTGAGTTTCGGCGCGGTATTTGTATGTATTTACAAGCTATGTAATTCACGTTGTAAAGAACGTGCAACTTCGTACATTTACATTAAGTGAACACGTTTGACACATGTTATATCTTAAATAACCCTACTTTAAATTGTTAACACCTGAAATGTTTTTATTAATTTTATTCCCTTCCTTTTATTAATTTTATGCGTGATGTGCTACATTATTAATTCTTAAGAATATGATATGTGCACATAATATGGCCGAATTGTTCATGTCAGTTTTTATTTTATTTATAACGTTATCTTACAGCAAGCCTCTCTGCTCTCTGCACACTTTATTCAATAAACCTACGGCAGATAATCTTTGTGCGAGTTTGTCACCAAATGTCATTCACAGTGCTCTCCCTTGTATAGTCCTAGTATGCCTGACGACTCCATATCTTTTCTTTTATCTAAAGTGTGTTTCTTTATCATAATCAGTCTTTTCTGTCGGTCCATAAAGTCTTTTGAAATGCAACCTAGTGTGATGGGGAAAAAATTGTGTAGTAGAAAGACACACTTTGTATGAAGTCCTTTGAACAGTTGCCACAGATCAAAGTCGAATTGTTATGTGGCGCTTTCGGATTATGTTTCTTTAAAGCCTGTCCTGCATTTAGTCATTCTCTTTTCTCAAGATGTCAGTTTTGACAGCATGGCTCTAGTTAATGCGATGGTTGTCCTACATGTGATCCCCGTCAACGTTTATAGAAGGAAATAATACACAGTCAACAGTCTTTAATCCTGAGACATGGTCATCAAGTTATTTGAAGACCCAGGTTTTGTAGAGTGTTGGTTTTCCAAGCGTCTCTTCCAAAGATTAGGTGGTGCTTATTTCACATTTTACACATGCTTGGTAGACTTTTGTTAGTTTGGTATTTTGAGTGAAGATTTTGTATATGCTTTTATAAGGCTTTTAGATCAATGTTTTTTTATTGATATGGATGTTGTAATGTGACATATTGTGCCGTGACAATTGTTTACGTAATTTGGGGGACATTTTACATGCAGATACAATTCTGTATATTAGTTAAAGGAAGCCTTTACTTGTGTGATTTGCGAGTACGGTATCGTCTACCTCAGTACTTTCACACGAGTAACATTCGTTTTGCTCGAATATGTACCAGTTTAGGTATTTTACATCAATAAAGGTGTTTATGTAACTGCCATTATGGACTAGATGATGTAGGACAGCTGAAAGGAGGATACCAAAGATAGCTGGAGCTAAAACTCAAATATAAAACTGCAAAAATCCGGAGGTGCAAGACCTTTTGCGCATATGCTCGCTTTCATAAAATTGGGAACAATATCCAAGGACCAATTCCCGATCAAGTAATAGATTCAAAGCAAAAACAAGTGACATGCAGAAGCGAGCAGGTAAAATGGCCAAGACAAATTGCTTAATGATGTTTAACGTCAAAAAAAGAAGAATCTATTCAGCATCTTAGAACAATCTCCCTGCTGAGTGTTCAAGGACACAGTCTCCTTGTCCGTACAGGCCAAAAGAATTAAATCTGTTGTAATAGCCTATAAATGTGTCAACACTGCCATCCAGAATGGAGGAATTCCTGGATGTCTTGATCATACAGGTGTAATCACGCAACTCATTCGACAGGCACACATCAACAGGAAATATTGTTCAGTAGTCTGGTTAAATCTCGTATATGCATATGGGTCCTTACGATATATGTTACTTGCATGCATTGAAATACTACCATCTACAAGGAAAAGTGGTGTGACCAATAACAGTCATCTAGACTAGTCTTAGGATAAGCCTGTATCCTCGTCAGAAATGCTGTTCAAATCTATAATATCGCGATTTCTGTATAATTTAGAAATGGTTTGTCACCGGCCTGTTTCAACTACATATCGAAATGGAAGCTATACCAAATATAGTTGACAAACCAATAAAGAAGCTTAAAACATTGGCTGATGCAAGCACATGTGCTTTTTCATGATTACCTAATTGTAAAAATCTCCCAGTGCATGTAATCAACGTTTCATTAATTCATCCTATAAGAATTGTTTCGAGTATTTTCCTTTGACGGACATTGGACTTTAGTTCCTCAATTCATCAAAAAATGAACAGCATGCTATAGTCATTTACACTTCTTCTCTGTCCTTTTTTTGTTTATTCAAAAGGTTTAATTTAATTTACAAACAACACGTTTGTGTAGTTCTTCTGATAGAAATAATAATTTTTGTTCTTAATCCCATATGTACATTATCTTTTAATTATGTCACGCCTTCCTTTTAATGACGTCATACTTTATTTAAGAAAACGTCAGCGCTTAGATAGTTTTTTTATTAAAAAAATCGTGTTTTTTTTTCATTGCTTGCATATGAGAAATCCCTTAGGAAGTGCGAGGTCGGAGCTCTGTAAAACCGGTTTAAGCACCCCAGTCGGGTTTGTTCTTTTTGTTTAATTACCCATCACAGATTTGTTCTTACTTTTACAGTTGGCTTGCATGTGAATACCTTTGTCCTGTATATTATCAAATTTTGGTATATGTTGCAATGCTAATGGGATTTTGTCATATTTCCTTATTAATGGGACGGAAGCCATAGCCGGACTTGAACGCCAATTAGATGCCAGTATTAGAAAGGACTGCACGCTGCTTCTCGGGCGATTAAAATTCTGGATGTATTAGAATTGTATGTTGTCAAGATTGATCTGGTCCCCGATGTTGTAGAAAACTCCAACAACAACAGTTGGTAGCCTTAATAACTGATCAATAAACATTTGAATACGTGGTCTACACTTCTACCAAGGTTTACAAAAGGTAAATAAAAAAAGGTTCTATAAGAATTACCACAGATATTTAAATGTAGACTACCTCTAGACAAAGACAAACACGGTAAGTGTAAATGTGATAAAACACAGAGACGAGACATGACACACAAAAAGAAAAACAACAACAACAGCAGTTACCGCCTTGGAACGGTCAGTCGGCAAAAGAACCGACCGGGGTGCTTAAATCTGGTTTGTGGAGCGCACTTCGCACTTCTGAAGGTTGTATTTACCAAACATACAATGTAAATAAAATTATCCCATCAAAGTGAGACAACTACCATTAAGCAACTGCATCGGGAGATAAAACAGGTTAAAGAACACTAGTTGTATTCCTTAGTCAGTAAAATGTCAACTGCACACCTCGTCAATAGTAAAGCACTGCTGTTGATGTGTTTTAACAACTTGCGCCATGTCCCTATCAATAGAGTTGGCATTGAGTACGTCAGGCTGTGGATAGAAAGCAAAATAGATTGGATTAAAGGGACATTGTGAGTATTTTAAACTTAGGACGACAAATTCTAGACATACAATCAAAATAAAAGGTACTCGACAGGTGACGTGCGGATACAATGAGCTGTAGTACGAAATATTATTAGGGCAGAGTAGAAAGAGTCCATGGCTTCTAAGCCATCGCATCTTTGAATAAACAATGCATGTTCAGTTCTGAGTGGTGCTTGGGGACTTGGAAAAAGAAACTCCATTTCCCTGAAGTGAGCCACATCAATCCAAGACATGACATTGTGCTATGAATAAATAATGAGAAAAAGATCGTAGCAATATAACTCACCAGGCCACGATCAGAGTGATTTGACACTGTCCATGAACGAAAAGATGACAAATATGCAGCAATGAGGGGAAGGAGTGCATGGTTTCTTTCCCGTAGAAGTAGGCTGCAGACGTTTCTTGCCTGTGTGAAAGAGGCTAACAGCTTTGGAGCGTTGTAGACCAAACAGATGAAATGTTACCCAGGTTGCTAGTAATGATGAGGAAAATGCATTCAGTTGGGCTTTTTATGGAGCGTGGGTTTGGAATTGAAAGGCGTCCAGGCTGATTTATGGATTGCACGTGATGCTTTTTGGTAGTTAAGATGGCAGTAGGAAACTGTTGTCAACACGTTGTGGGTTTGAATCTTTATCTGCTCCATACTTTGTAATCTTTGTGAAAGTGTTTTATGAGCATCTTGCAGACTGAACCATTCTTAATAGATAAAAGGTGTGAAAATAGGAATACACAGACCTTTATAAACACCTATCCGAAATGGAACAATATGAAAAAGTAAAGTAAAGTAAACATGAAAGGCGATGGACCAACAAAGTTATGTGTGTATGTTTGAGGCGGAAATGTTCGCAAATAAATTGAGTCATTATAACTATATTGCAAGAAAAGTCGTTGATGCGGAGCTTCAAAGGCGACACAAAAACTGGAACAGTTAAACCGGTTAAAGCAATATGAGAGCAAGTTATAACGACATGTGTGAACAGTTATGGATTTTATTTGAAAGATTTTAGTATACGTGTACTAAAACACTCCAGAAAATGTATTTTGTTAATTCCTGAGACCATAGATTCATTTTAAACAAAGTAAAATGTAAATCCGACACCATTTAATTAGTTTTCCAAGTTGTAGAAGAAAACTTGTTAACATTATTATAATAAACTATAAAGCTTAAGTATACAATCAGAAAAAAACAAACACGTGCAGCAGCCGGATATTACACAAATTTTTATTGTTAAGGTAGGAGTATTTTTGGACATGGCATGTTTTTTTCTTTCTCGGTATCCTATTTTTATTTTTAAAGTTGTTTTGTATAGAAGTATTTTTTTTGTATCCGAGTTATGTATACACAGAACAATGTTCACTTTTTTCTAAACTTAACCTACTTCACACATTCAAAGTGAAATGACAAACTGAGAGAAACAGTAAAAACAGAACGATCTATTATGTCCTTAAATCCAGATGGAACTAATGTTGTGACAAATCAATGTTAATAAGTATAGTACGTGCTACTGCGGTTTATAATTACACGCTGAACTGACATTAAGAATACAAATTAACAAAAGTTGCTGTCAAGTGAAAGGCTAAATGTCACTCAATATAGGACCGAAATACTACAGAAATTTAAAGTGACTTATTATGAAAAGCAATATTTTAATATTATCCAAGATGAATACATGCACTGCTATTTTGTAAATCTGGAATTATAGAAATAATAGTTAGTCTGAAAATATTTTGTTTTTGCAAATGGTCGCGTAATTTAAGTCTGGGACACGGACTAAAAATTTCATTTCAGGTCTAGATTTCGAACACAAGACCCTTCGATCCCGAGTACATCATCTTAACCTCTTGACCAAGAACACTTCAAGCACATTATAATTGCGTTCTTGCTGTGTTGTACGTTTTTCTGATGCAAGTGAATCAATCATCCGAATATTTAATAAAGTCCTTTTGTAAACCTGTCGTGACAGGGTTAGGGTTTGAAGTTGAAACACCCAGAGTCCATAAACATAACATCTTGACCACAGATAGTTCAGAGATGCTATAAAAACATACCTGCACGCTGGCAGCACTGGGACTGCTCTGTTAAGATTTGAGCGGAAATTACAGAAATCCTTTAAGTATATTGCGAGAATCTTTAAATGCTGCATAAACATTGCATCTATAGATCAGATTTTACCCAATAGTTCGTTCGGAACAAGTTTATTTTTCTCTGGTTATGGTCTGTTTTGTTGCTAAAAGATAATCTCAATTTGTTAACATCCAGTCTGAACCTAGAAAGCCGCATCAAAGAGCATTCCTAACTTCTTTCGTAAGTAAGGGCGTACATAGTCTGCATGAACATTTACGTAATATGTTTTTGTAATTTTAATATCATAAAAAATGAACCCAAATCTCTCGTTATTTGCCATATTTGCACGAAAGTTACAGACATAAATATAAAAAAAGAAACAGTTAGAATGTGAGCCATCCAAGGTGCCGTTAAACAAGAAGATGATTATCCTACTAATTACATAAACATTTGACAATAACGAACCATAACTCTGATGGGAAGTAGATCTTTGCTACTTTGTTTGTTTGTTTTCCTAGTTCTCTGCTACATCTGTATTTACAAACTGTATTGCTAGCATCGGCATACTCAGTTTCTTTTGTTAAACAATACTTCCCCAAACAGCTGCGAAATCCTATAAATGCCAGGTACTTTTTAATAATTGCAAACTACACGTTATTGTTGCAAGCTGCAGTGTTAAAAATCGGAATACTCAGTATCACAAAACAGTTGCGATTTTCTGTTTTGCCAGCTACATTATCGTCTCCCATAAAAATACATTCGATAAGAAACACGACTCTCCAGAGCGGCGCCAATAAATAAAATAGAAGAGCCGTTTATCAAATTAGGATCCGATTTTTATCAGGGTTAGAAAGTCCGCTAAACAGACTTTCCCCATGTGCAAATTTTAGTGAGCATTCCATATTTAGGTGTCGCCACCAGCGCGTCGCCAATGTCATTAAATGCTTCTAATAAATACTATGTATGGCTGGGGTTACTTGTGAAATAGTTTGATCCCAAATTCAATGTGTAATATTTATGCTAAACAGTAATAATAAACTACACCTCCTTTATACGCCAATAACATCAACAAGCAGCTGTCAAAAGCTGTTTTCTTTTTTATTTACTATTGTAATAATAAGCAATCATGCAATAATTACATTTTTTATTTTCAGTCATTAACTGTCCCATACGCTGAGCATGGATTTAGTCTGCGATGACCATTCGACCGAGTTACCTTGCTATTATCCGGATTTGTCCGAGAACTACCGATTACTTACGTAGGGATAAGGCACAATCTGTATATCGTACTATCCATGGGACTTTTTAAGCTTCTTAAAAGGTTGTCGACACAGTAGCTGTAAAATATAAATAAGTACATTCAGCATAAAGGTGTGTTTATATGTGTGGCTGTGCTTAGTTTAGTTATGAGACTGTTAAACAATTATACGTAAGCAGGAGCAGGTTATACAATTGTATGTGAGCGGCAGTAGGTTATATACTTATATGTGATGTTATACAATTATATGTGAAGTTCTACAAATACACGGATATGTTTAAGAGGTTATACTAACAGTGACGTCTGGAAGATAGATTACAGGTAATCCATCATCGGTATTGTGTGTGAGTTATCCCTGTAAATCCTGTAACTAGTTTATAGCAAGTTTTTTTTTCCTCCTTAAATGGAAGCACAAATTTACCTAAAAGATTGAAAAAATGCCAACTCAAGATTAAGACCAAATCCAGAATCGTTTTGTCTTAATATTTTATTTATGAATTCGCAGTGCTGCAACATTCTTTTGCTTTCATGTCTCGGGGACACTTAAAAAAACAACAACAAAAAACAACAACAAAAAAACAAACTCCAGACGATTAGAATAGCGTAACGTTTGTGTTGTATCGGTTATAGGAAATATGTATAAATTGAAGTGTCTGTTTAATTCTGTATGTTACCTTTGTTGTATATGTATATGTGATTATAATTGTTGACTTGTTTCGATTACTCTTTGTTCTTCATATTTCTTATTGCTTATCCTTGAAATATTTTAATTTCTCTTCTGACTGCTTAGCCCCTCACATTGCGGGTTCGAGTCCCGTTCGGGGCGCACTACTTAATGCGTGAAGGTCTTCCAGCTGACCTGCGGTGCGCCGGTGGTTCTACTCAGACGGTGGTCTGGGGTCTTCCTTCACCAAATAGCTAGACGTCGCTATAATGATTATAATTGGTTGCTGCGGTGTTTTAAATAAAAAGAAATTCATATATGCTAATTTGCATGGAGTAAGGCCTGGGGCGTTGATCGAATTGTTGTTTGTTAGCAAATGTAATAATATATTGTATTGGTCAAAAATAAGTGCAGCATGATATGGGATAGTAAAATAAATTCCGCATACAATCAATCTGGACACTTAAGCACATTCCGCCGCTTTTCCAACAACATTGTGAATGCCTATTTTGTAGAAATGGCCGAGGTGTTCCGAGTGGCATACAATATGACATAATTCATTAAATAACAAAGACGACAACTGTTGATGAATTGAGAAAAACAACGTTAGCAAGCTCTTCTAGCCCCAATTATCTCTGATCTCTATCAGACTTGTAAACATCACAAAAGATAACCATCATCACAAAAGACTGACAACTCTATCTGCATATCTTTTTATAATAAATACATTATTCTCATACTGAGCTCACACTAATGTATCTCACGCCCATTGATAGTTACTAAAGCCGAGTTATCTTTCAATACCTTTCGGAATAATGCCTCCAGAAAGAAGCATTTCAAGTAGAATGTACCTGTGACTGGTATTAGTAGCATTAATCTGCAAGGTACTGATCCTTGTGAAACCAATTTTTAATCAGACGGGCTGACTTAGTGTTCGACAAGACTTTTGGGTTTAGGTTACGATTTAAAAATACGTTATAATGCAAGATATAACGTCTGGCCTAAGCAAAAAGAGTGGCGGAATGCTTGTCAATAATAGACAAAAATACAATTATTTAATAATTTGATAATAAAGCGAATGTATTTGTGCATGTAAATATATTTAATTTTAACCGTATTCATGAATGGCACTCTTATTGAAAAATTAATTTGTGGTAATTTGCTTGTTGTTGTTTTTATACATAGCATGAAATAAGTATGGTGATATATGTAAGACCTCCCCATAAGTTATCGACCTGACCGGATCTCGAACTCCCGCTGTGAGGCCTGATATGATACAAGGACTCGAACGGGTGCTCCTGATGTCCTAATTTTAATATATGCACGTATACGCTTGTTATAATGTATGTGTATTGTCATTGCACGTATACGCTTGTGATAAAATATGTGTATGTGTGATTGCACTTGTACGATTGTTAAACTGTATGTGTATGTGTGAGTGCACGTGTACGCTTGACGGCATGTGTTCGTGTGACGTGTCTGAATGACTACATGTGTTCGTGTGACGTGTCTGTATGGCTGCATGTGTTCGTTTGACGTGTCTATATGACTACATGTGTTCGTCTGACGAGTCTGTATGGTTGCACGTGTTCGTATGACGTGTCTGTATGACTACATGTGTTCGTGTGACGTGTCTGTATGGCTACATGTGTTCGTGTGACGTGTCTGTATGGCTACATGTGTTCGTGTGACGTGTCTGTATGACTGCATGTGTTCGTATGACGTGTCTGTATTACTACATGTGTTCGTGTGACGTGTCTGTATGACTACATGTGTTCGTATTACGTGTCTGTATGTCAGCATGTGTTCGTGTGACACGTCTGTATGACTGCATGTGTTCGTGTGACCTTCGTATGACTGCATGTGTTCGTGTGACGTGTCTGTATGACTACATGTGTTCGTCTGACGAGTCTGTATGGTTGCATGTGTTCGTATGACGTGTCTGTATGACTACATGTGTTCGTATGACGTGTCTGTATGACTACATGTGTTCGTATGACGTGTCTGTATGGCTACATGTGTTCGTGTGACGTGTCTGTATGGCTACATGTGTTCGTATGACGTGTCTGTATGACTACATGTGTTCGTGTGACGTGTCTGTATGACTACATGTGTACGTATGACGTGTCTGTATGACTACATGTGTTCGTATGACGTGTCTGTATGGCTACATGTGTTCGTATGACGTGTCTGTATGACTACATGTGTTCGTATGACGTGTCTGTATGGCTACATGTGTTCGTATGACGTGTCTGTATGACTACATGTGTTCGTATGACGTGTCTGTATGACTGCATGTGTTCGTGTGACGTGTCTGTATGACTACATGTGTTCGTATGACGTGTCTGTATGACTACATGTGTTCGTATGACGCGTCTGTATGACTGCATGTGTTCGTGTACGTGTCTGTATGACTACATGTGTTCGTAAGACGTGTCTGTATGACTACATGTGTTCGTGTGACGTGTCTATATGACTACATGTGTTCGTATGACGTGTCTGTTTGACTACATGTGTTCGTATGACGTGTCTGTATGACTGCATGTGTTCGTGTACGTGTCTGTATGACTACATGTGTTCGTAAGACGTGTCTGTATGACTGCATATGTTTATGTGACGTGTCTGTATGACTACATGTGTTCGTGTGACATGTCTGTATGGCTACATGTGTTCGTGTGACATGTCTGTATGACTACATGTGTTCGTATGACGTGTCTGTATGGCTACATGTGTTCGTGTGACGTGTCTGTATGACTGCATGTGTTCGTGTGACGTGTCTGTATGACTACATGTGTTCGTGTGACGTGTCTGTATGACTACATGTGTTCGTATGACGTGTCTGTATGACTACATGTGTTCGTGTGACATGTCTGTATGACTGCATGTGTTCATGTGACGTGTCTGTATGACTACATGTGTTCGTGTGACGTGTCTGTATGACTACATGTGTTCGTATGACGTGTCTGTATGACTACATGTGTTCATGTGACGTGTCTGTGTGACTACATGTGTTCGTGTGACGTGTCTGTATGACTACATGTGTTCATGTGACGTGTCTGTGTGACTACATGTGTTCGTATGACGTGTCTGTATGACTACATGTGTTCGTATGACGTGTCTGTATGACTACATGTGTTCATGTGACGTGTCTGTGTGACTACATGTGTTCGTGTGACGTGTCTGTATGACTACATGTGTTCGTGTGAAGTGTCTGTATGACTACATGTGTTCGTGTGACGTGTCTGTATGACTACATGTGTTCGTGTGAAGTGTCTGTATGACTACATGTGTTCGTGTGAGGTGTCTGTATGGCTACATGTGTTCGTGTGAAGTGTCTGTATGACTGCATGTGTTCGTGTGAAGTGTCTGTATGGCTACATGTGTTCGTGTGACGTGTCTGTATGATTACATGTGTTCGTGTGACGTGTCTGTATGGCTACATGTGTTCGTGTGAAGTGTCTGTATGACTACATGTGTTCGTGTGACGTGTCTGTATGGCTACATGTGTTCGTGTGACGTGTCTGTATGATTACATGTGTTCGTGTGACGTGTCTGTATGACTACATGTGTTCGTGTGACGTGTCTGTATGGCTACATGTGTTCGTGTGAAGTGTCTGTATGACTACATGTGTTCGTGTGAAGTGTCTGTATGGCTACATGTGTTCGTGTGACGTGTCTGTATGGCTACATGTGTTCGTGTGACGTGTCTGTATGATAACATGTGTTCGTGTGACGTGTCTGTATGACTGCATGTGTTCATGTGACGTGTCTGTATGACTGCATGTGTTCGTGTGACGTCTCTGTATGACTGCATGTGTTCGTAAGACGTGTCTGTATGG
Organism: Sinonovacula constricta; assembly: GCA_007844125.1. Lineage (NCBI taxonomy): Eukaryota > Metazoa > Mollusca > Bivalvia > Cardiida > Solecurtidae > Sinonovacula > Sinonovacula constricta. Next base: position 28,843,478 of record CM017568.1, on the reverse strand, counting down.
CTACAGGTGTTCGTGTGACGTGTCTGTATGACTGCATGTGTTCGTGTGACGTGTCTGTATGACTACATGTGTTCGTAAGACGTGTCTGTATGACTGCATGTGTTCATGTGACGTGTCTGTATGACTACATGTGTTCGTGTGACGTGTCTGTATGACTGCATGTGTTCGTATGACGTGTCTGTATGGCTACATGTGTTCGTGTGACGCGTCTGTATGACTGCATGTGTTCGTGTGACGTGTCTGTATGACTGCATGTGTTCGTAAGACGTGTCTGTATGACTGGATGTGTTCGTGTGACGTGTCTGTATGACTACATGTGTTCGTGTGACGTGTCTGTATGACTACATGTGTTCGTATGACGTGTCTGTATGACTACATGTGTTCGTGTGACGTGTCTGTATGACTGCATGTGTTCGTGTGACGTGTCTGTATGGCTACATGTGTTCGTGTGACGTGTCTGTAAGACTACATGTGTTCGTGTGTCGTGTCTGTAAGACTACATGTGTTCGTGTGACGTGTCTGTATGACTACATGTGTTTGTGTGACGTGTCTGTATGACTACATGTGTTCGTGTGACGTGTCTGTATGGCTACATGTGTTCGTGTGACGTGTCTGTATGGCTACATGTGTTCGTGTGACGTGTCTGTATGACTGCATGTGTTCGTGTGACGTGTCTGTATGACTACATGTGTTCGTATGACTTGTCTGTATGACTACATGTGTTCGTGTGACGTGTCTGCATGACTACATGTGTTCGTGTGACGTGTCTGTATGACTACATGTGTTCGTGTGACGTGTCTGTATGACTGCATGTGTTCGTGTGACCTTCGTATGACTGCATGTGTTCGTATGACGTGTCTGTATGACTGCATGTGTTCGTGTGACGTGTCTGTATGACTACATGTGTTCGTATGACTTGTCTGTATGACTACATGTGTTCGTGTGACGTGTCTGTATGACTACATGTGTTCGTATGACTTGTCTGTATGACTACATGTGTTCGTGTGACGTGTCTGTATGACTGCATGTGTTCGTGTGACGTGTCTGTATGACTGCATGTGTTCGTGTGACGTGTCTGTATGACTGCATGTGTTCGTGTGACGTGTCTGTATGACTACATGTGTTCGTATGACTTGTCTGTATGACTACATGTGTTCGTGTGACGTGTCTGTATGACTGCATGTGTTCGTGTGACGTGTCTGTATGGCTGCATGTGTTCGTGTGACGTGTCTGTATGACTACATGTGTTCGTGCGACTTGTCTGTATGGCTGCATGTATTCGTGTGACGTGTCTGTATGACTACATGTGTTCGTGTGACGTGTCTGTATGGCTGCATGTATTCGTGTGACGTGTCTGTATGACTACATGTGTTCGTGTGACGTGTCTGTATGACTGCATGTGTTCGTGTGACGTGTCTGTATGGCTGCATGTGTTCGTGTGACGTGTCTGTATGACTGCATGTATTCGTGTGACGTGTCTGTATGACTGCATGTATTCGTGTGACGTGTCTGTATGGCTGCATGTATTCGTGTGACGTGTCTGTATGACTGCATGTGTTCGTGTGACGTGTCTGTATGACTACATGTGTTCGTGTGACGTGTCTGTATGACTACATGTGTTCGTGTGACGTGTCTGTATTACTGCATGTGTTCTTGTGACGTGTCTGTATGACTGCATGTGTTCGTGTGACGTGTCTGTATGACTACATGTGTTCGTGTGACGTGTCTGTATGACTACATGTGTTCGTTTGACGTGTCTGTATGACTACATGTGTTCGTGTGATGTGTCTGTATGACTGCACGTGTTCGTGTGACGTGTCTGTATGACTACACGTGTTCGTGTGTCGTGTCTGTATGACTGCATGTGTTCGTGTGACGTGTCTGTATGACTGCATGTGTTCGTGTGACGTGTCTGTATGACTGCATGTGTTCGTGTGACGTGTCTGTATGGCTGCATGTGTTCGTGTGACGTGTCTGTATGACTACATGTGTTCGTGTGACGTGTATGTATGACTACATGTGTTCGTGTGACGTGTCTGTATGACTGCATGTGTTCGTGTGACGTCTGTATGACTACATGTGTTCGTGTGACGTGTCTGTATGGCTGCATGTGTTCGTGTGACGTGTCTTTTTGACTGCATGTGTTCGTGTGACGTGTCTGTATGACTACATGTGTTCGTATGACGTGTCTGTATGACTACATGTGTTCGTGTGACGTGTCTGTATGACTGCATGTGTTCGTGTGACGTGTCTGTATGACTGCATGTGTTCGTGTGACGTGTCTGTATGGCTGCATGTGTTCGTGTGACGTGTCTGTATGACTACATGTGTTCGTGTGACGTGTCTGTATGACTGCATGTGTTCGTGTGACGTCTGTATGACTACATGTGTTCGTGTGACGTGTCTGTATGGCTGCATGTGTTCGTGTGACGTGTCTTTTTGACTGCATGTGTTCGTGTGACGTGTCTGTATGACTACATGTGTTCGTGTGACCTGTCTGTATGACTACATGTGTTCGTGTGACGTGTCTGTATGACTACATGTGTTCGTGTGACCTGTCTGTATGACTACATGTTTTCGTGTGACGTGTCTGTATGACTGCATGTGTTCGTGTGACGTGTCTGTATGACTACATGTGTTCGTGTGACCTGTCTGTATGACTACATGTGTTCGTGTGACCTGTCTGTATGACTACATGTGTTCGTGTGACGTGTCTGTATGACTACATGTGTTCGTGTGACCTGTCTGTATGACTACATGTGTTCGTGTGACCTGTCTGTATGACTACATGTGTTCATGTGACGTGTCTGTATGACTACATGTGTTCGTGTGACGTGTCTGTATGACTGCATGTGTTCGTGTGACTTGTCTGTATGACTACATGTGTTCGTGTGACTTGTCTGTATGACCTCATGTGTTCGTGTGACGTGTCTGTATGACTACATGTGTTCGTGTGACCTGTCTGTATGACTACATGTGTTCGTGTGACGTGTCTGTATGACTACATGTGTTCGTGTGACCTGTCTGTATGACTACATGTGTTCGTGTGACGTGTCTGTATGACTACATGTGTTCGTGTGACTTGTCTGTATGACTACATGTGTTCGTGTGACGTGTCTGTATGACTACATGTGTTCGTGTGACGTGTCTGTATGACTGGATGTGTTCGTGTGACGTGTCTGTATGACTACATGTGTTCGTGTGACGTGTCTGTATGGCTGCATGTGTTCGTGTGACGTGTCTGTATGACTACATGTGTTCGTGTGACGTGTCTGTATGGCTGGATGTGTTCGTGTGACGTGTCTGTATGACTACATGTGTTCGTGTGACGTGTCTGTATGACTACATGTGTTCGTGTGACGTGTCTGTATGGCTGGATGTGTTCGTGTGACGTGTCTGTATGACTGGATGTGTTCGTGTGACGTGTCTGTATGACTGGATGTGTTCGTGTGACGTGTCTGTATGACTACATGTGTTCGTGTGACGTGTCTGTATGACTACATGTGTTCGTGTGACGTGTCTGTATGAATACATGTGTTCGTGTGACGTGTCTGTATGACTGGATGTGTTCGTGTGACGTGTCTGTATGACTACATGTGTTCGTGTGACGTGTCTGTATGGCTGGATGTGTTCGTGTGACGTGTCTGTATGACTACATGTGTTCGTGTGACGTGTCTGTATGACTACTTGTGTTCGTGTGACGTGTCTGTATGACTACATGTGTTCGTGTGACGTGTCTGTATGACTACATGTGTTCGTGTGACGTATCTGTATGACTGCATGTGTTCGTGTGACGTGTCTGTATGACTACATGTGTTCGTGTGACGTGTCTGTATGACTACATGTGTTCGTGTGACGTATCTGTATGACTGCATGTGTTCGTGTGACGTGTCTGTATGACTGCATGTGTTCGTGTGACGTGTCTATGACTGCATGTGTTCGTGTGACGTGTCTGTATGACTACATGTGTTCGTGTGACATGTGTTATACGAGTGGTTTAACGTAAGTAATCGTGGCAAGAATCAGCCCCCCCTCCCCCGCCCACACCATTTCAGCAACATTTACCCCACTTATAAAATGACCTTACTCAAAGGCACCCTTCACTATTTAACAAAAATACATAATAATATTCATTGCGTAGAGTTATATAATGTGGACAGCGTATAAATTTGCTGTATAAAGACAAGCAGAATAGAGCACTTTTTAATATTCACTCTAGCGGTTGGATCTTTTTAGGCTTCGTTATTTGTCAACCTTTTTCTGATGCACCTGCGCTAACTCGTATTATTGAGCAGTCCCCATTCAGGAACTACTGGCACATAGTTGTAAGCAGTATAGATACCATTTCAACACCCAATCTTTATCCTGCTAAGAACAAAATCGAACTTGGGCAAATGGTGTAGAGCTAGAGCTATCAAACCCAAGTGGGGGCTATCTTGTCACGATGTGCGCTATTTGCTGCACAATGTAATAAGCTTTGTTACTTTTTATTTTAAGCAAATAACTACGATTTCGACTCTGTAATTCATGCCGGTATTATGTAAACATGTAAACGCAGAAAGAAAGAGGCTAAACGAAAGGTGATTACTAAAGATTAAACATTTACTGTTCTTTTGACTCAAGTTCACTGCTCATAAACAATTTGAAAGGCTTTGGAAACAGGTGAGCGATTTTCTTTGATAAGAGAGCAACTGGCTGGAACGTGACTAATAACTGGTCCCTTACACCGCTCGTGTCGGGGAAAAATACAATCACAGCAAACATACTGCGATTTTATTACAGACTTAAAATTTAGTGTTAGGGCCGTTTCAATGTAGTCGTGTGGCTGCTTTAGTGCATATTGTGTTAAAAATGACAAAATGTTTAATAAGAAGAAAAGTAAACTAAAACAACACACCTGTTGAACGGTTGGGACGTTGGTCGTCTGGATATAGCTAAGACGGCTGGTGAAGGAACGTGTCATGGGCGTTAATTTGACGATTTTCGGAAGCTCGACAAATAGTTTGGCCATTTTATGATGATAAATTCATTGGGATGTTTCTATATGAACAATAATGCACAAGGAGGATAATAGTGAAAATAGATCTTCGGGGGACGGGGAGTTTATTTTGGGTTGAAAGGTACAGGGACCATTATTCTTGTAGTGGTATCTGCAAGGTGTGCAGGATATATTAACATGGACTAACAACAGATTGGGATTGATATAAACTGTGGCACCGGACAGTGTTGTTTTATATGCACACGTATCTAGAAAAATAGAAAAGACAGAAAGGGAAAGGTAACGTGTGTTTTATTATTCGCAGAGATTTTATTGCAATTGTATTTTTTATTGTACATTCCAAACCATTAATTAGCGGTATGTTGTGCCTTATTCCACGCTAAATACTGCAAGATACATTTTGACAAGGATATGTTATTGCGCAAAACGATTTTTTTTTGTAATTAGCAATATTTTTCTTTCAACAAGCCAACTAATGAGTTTACTTTACATTCACTTGCATATTAACATGTCAATTAACAGTAGAACAGTGTTGTGTTATTCCTCAGTGCAATTCATGCATACCGTCAAAAAAGCAGAAGTGTTCTTAAATTTTCAAATTTTCAAAAATAAAATTTGAATTCCTTGTCATTTAACTCATTTTGTCACTTATCATTGCCCGAGTGCTAATATTGACACAACACGAACTAGAAAATAGGCGTTGCATTATCTGCTGTAAAATTGAACTTAATGTTTAAATGGACCTTTCGTTCTCACGTTTGCCAACATCTCCTTTACATAAAAAAATGAAGTTTGACATATGAATTGGACAGAGGCGGATCGAGAACATTGTGTGTGTGTGTGCGTGCGTGCGTGCGTGTGTGTGTGTTTGTGTGAGGGGGTTGGGAGAGGGATAAGAATCCAGATCCATTCAACTTCATCGCAGTAAATACTATTTATATAGTTGGGCATTATCGTGCATATAGAAACATCTGTATATATATATATATATATATATATATATATATATATATATATATATATATATATATATATATATATATATATATATATATATATACAGATGTTTCTATATGCACGATAATGCCCAATACATACTCAGGATAATTAGGCGACTCTAAGTTCGACCTCAGCAGTGAACAGACAAAATTTACCTTAAAAGTATAGTAATTAAGCTAACATGTATGTGTTTTCACAACTCATTTACTCATTTACCTGGTTGGTGGGGGGATGCATCCCTTACCCCATCTTGATACAACCCCTGGATCCGTCACTGGAATTGGAATGCTAGGCAATTCCCCGCTTTCCTTTTTATTGTTGTACATTGTATCTGAAAAGTAAATATAGAAGGTTGTTTCGTTTGTCTGACCGATGGAAACTCGCAATGGGTCAGCAAGAACAGATGATAAAGCTAATCTCACCAGACACATCAACACCTGCGTGAACTTTTTTTACAGGTTAATCTATTATATAAATATAAAGACGAGATTTCGTACAATAACCAGATACTACATATAGACATTCACAATACATATGTGATAGTCGGTAACTCTTAATTTTACGGGCGTGTTTAGAGCCAATTAGCTTCGTCGTGGGTCCAATTATGTCTTCTGATTAGTCGGGATATTCTTTCTTTAGGCTAACTCTCATTAATAAACATGTGCAAACACCGGCTCCAATCTGAACGTTAAAATACATATCGGCCTCAACAACTCTGTGATATTTAGCAAATAAGTACTAGACAGAGTTCTTAAATGTAATAAGTAATTGTACAATATAAATGTTATCAATACATCACAGTGACAAATTTATGGTAATTTTAGTAACGTCTGGGTATTATTGGTGGATGATGACCCCGGACAAACGACTGGGTAGAACCACCGGTGCACCATTAGTCAGCTGGAAGACCTCACATTAAGTTTCTCGCCATAATAAGGACCCAAACCAACGCCGTGACAGGCTGCGGACTTGGAGAAGTTAACAGTTTATTCGTACCGGACATTGAAGCGCAATGGATAGAGCGTCGTTTCCAAGTACGGAAGGCCCCGGGTTCGATCCCGAACCGCGACATACCAAAGTCGTTTAAATGGTAGTAGTATAGCTCTCTTGCCAATTCTCAAGCAAATATAAGGGTAGTTCCACGACTGGTTGGCCAGGTGTCAGGATAATGTGACCAGGTGTTCAGGGTATTCAGTACACAGTGAAGGCAGTACTATATCTGCTTCAAGTGAACACCGTCTCCAGATAGCTGAAATACTGTTGGCGGGACGATAAATCCAATTAACCAAACCAAACCAAGTTTATTCGTTCAGCCTTCACAATACAGCCATGTTATAAGAGGTTATTATACAGAATATATCAGTCACCGTCGCCCCATAATAGGGACTGCCATTATAATGACAATGCAATAAGATATTGTGTACTATCATTCTCTACCAGTGAGTTTGTTTAGCACACGAACTTCAATAACATCACATACAATGTAATTGGTACTTGTCAATTTGGCATCTTTTCACACTGGGTAATGAGGTATGTCTGTGTTACATGAACAAGCTATTATAATTTCACGGTTCCCTAGTCATGGACACCAACAGCAAGAGAGCATGACAAATTTGCGACATGTCCCAAATAGAGTCTGAACAAGTAGTGACAATGGTTTTAAAAGAGTTTTAATTTACATAACGATATGGCATATTCCCTACCATAAATTTAAAAACTACTAGCTAATTTACATCTATATCACAGTAGGATTGTTGGAGCCTTTAAATATCTATATTAACATTAACAAATCATCATATCCTCAACGTAGAAACCTAGAAACGATTTATAGTCACGTTTTAAACACGCCATAAATGTCACAGTTCATGAAAAAGTAGCACTTTTGTGATAACAAAGTCGCTGCCAAATCAGGTTTTGATGCATAACTTTAACATTAATGTGGTATTATTTTTCATAATTGCATTTAAACTACTTGCATGGATATGCCGGCAGCCAGACAGACAGATCAAGTATGATTTGCTTTCGTAATGCAGTCGCCTTAATAAAGGATCACAACTTAACACAAAATACCTCGATTAACCAGGTGATCGGCAATCCTCTTTCCAACGTTAGATGACCATTTAGACCTCATGTAAACATATACTCAAAAGTATAATAAATTGACTAAATGGTAATGAAACCTTTATTTATCAACAGATACAGGAGCTACACGATGAGCACACTGCAGAGGGATTATTCCTTCTTGGGTAGCCCTCGAAATGGCTTCAGCACGTTGTCTGCTACTACGCAGAGCCCGTACATTATGACCACCCCTCGTGGCGGTAATGGTCAGGTCGTGACAAAAGCACGCCGTGAAAACTCATACACGTTAAGCTTGCAGCGCAGCAAGTCCCTCAGTTCGAAGCCAAAAAGCCTCGGCGGCAGCATCCGGTCTCTCAACTCGACGTTCGACAGGTCAGATCCTTCCGTAAGCGGGGATAAAACCAGAGCAGCAACGTACCAGGATATCAAAGAAAAAGCGCTGGCCAGGTATGGATTTAAAAATTGGTATTAGTAATGTCTGTAGAATTACTAAGAGTTGCCTTTGTAAAGGGAATGTGTTATATGAAAAATTAATTTACAGAATTACAATTAAAATATAAAACAGAAAAGTAAAGGATGAACCTGATCAGCACACACTTTATAATTACAGTCCATGTTTCATCATTTTCCCCCTTTGTATGTGAACATATTTTTATTGTGCTCTATCTTGATGTTGATAAAATCAATTGATATTCCATGTTAAAACTCATTTAACTGTACGAAACATATGTGTACCCCGTACTTATTAAAATCGTGATTCCGCGAATACCTGCACTGAGTTAATCCACAGGGACTAAAACTTCTCAGATTGACACAATAGTGACATATCCATTGAAATAGAGGTTGTCAATATGCAAAACTGTGTCCCTTCTGCTTAATCAAAGCGCAGAAAGCGTTGGAAGACTGGCGCGCCGGTTAAATGCGTAGTTCCAAGGGAGTAATCAAGATGTCTTAACGGCGAAATGCACATTAAGGAATTGGAAAGATTGTTGTTGATGGTCTTACATTGGCTGTCATAGGGGAGCAATGAATAACAATTAGTAGTTTTCATAAAAGAATTTAATGTAACAAAACTTTGAAAAACATTTGAAGATGAACAAAAGAGAGGTGGAGAAGAACAAAAGAATCAAACTTTTCCTGCACAGATATCATTACTCGAAACATATGAAACTATGTGTATGTTCTTTTCGTTTGTACGTGATAGTCACTATCAACAACATTAGCAAATAATTCAGTATATTCAGGGATTTTAACAGATCCAGATATTTGCATTTTGATGCAAGGAAAATTGAGGTTTTCCAGTTTTGACCTCACCTAAATCTTAGGTTGGGGGTCATTTTGATGCAGAAGCGCAGAATAAGTGGTCAAATTTTGCAAGAATAACCATAAATGTAGTATGTAAAGTATTTAAAAAATGAAGTAAATACTAATTGGACCCTTGTAAATATATGGAAATGAAGTTAAAGCAATTTTACAATAAGTTAAGTTCGTGAACACATGATTTGACTTGTGTCAATCTGATCATGACCCCTTGAAAATTGTCAAAGAAATTCTCAACATAAGTGAAAGCTATTGAAATCCCTGAGTATACAGTACCGTGGTGATAACCATTAACCTGGCTGTTGTAATTGGTTCATGCAATAGAAGTACAGTGACTGTCAACAGTAGCACAGCATGAAGGTTACGTGAACGGTTGCGGTCATCAGTATTGTAACATATATGTACATATGTAACATACATTCCACCAATGGATGTCACTGCCACCTTAATATTGCTTAGGAAACTCTCAATCCACAGAAGCTTACAAAAATGGCAATCCACGGTAGATTTTCCCGCAATTTTGGTCACGTGACTGATTTGTTTATAATCGTAGCCTCCTGTATTTAGGTCTAGATTTCAAGACAAAAAATGCCGAAGTCAGTTAGCTTATTAAACTAACAACACACCACAAACGTTACGAAAAATGTATTATCTGAAGTTAACGATAAAAAACCCTTCTAGTTCTAATGCAGTTATGATCAGCTTCCGCCACAACTGAAGTAGTGTCAACAATGAAATGCACAAGGCCCACGTAACTTAAGAGACTGAAACAGTTACAATCCTAATTTTTACGTCGATCGCAACAATGCATTAACATAAATATTTGCCAACTTACTTACGGTCCTTGAAAGCTGAGCAGAAACTCGTTCAAAAGCACTCCGATCTCAAACTCCCCGCAGTGATTACTTCCCTTGACAGTATCGCTGTGAGGAGATTGCTCCGATCTATCCAAAATGACGACCAACGCTATCTCCCGCTTGTCACGTGACTGATTTGTTTGTAATCGTTCTTTTAATATCCTTTCATATTTGTTCGAAAAACAACATTACATTGTTTCCTTGTTTTTATTTGTCGCATTTCCTTACAAAGGTTCGCATTCCTTCGTAATATTTGTGTTTTCTAAAAACGCACTACTTCTTATGCCGCACAACTACTTGAATACGCTCTCGTGGTCGCAATGATACACCCGATGTTAATCAAAGCGCTGAAAGCGTTGGAAGACTGGCGCGCCGGTTGAAAGCGTAGTTCCAAGGGAGTAATCAAGATGTCTTGAACGGCGAAATGCACATTAAGGAATTGGAAAGATTGCTGTTGATGGTCCTACATTGGCTGTCATAGGGGAGCAATGAATAACAATTAGTAGTTTTCATATAAGAATTTAATGTAACAAAACTTTGAAAAACATTTGAAGAAGAACAAAAGAGAGGTGGAGAAGAACAAAAGAATCAAACTTTTCCTGCACAGATATCATTACTCGAAACATATGAAACTACGTGTATGTTCTTTTCGTTTGTACGTGACAGTCACTATCAACAACATTAGCAAATAATTCAGTATATTCAGGGATTTTAACAGATCCAAATATTTGCATTTTGATGCAAGGAAAATTGAGGTTTTCCAGTTTTGACCTCACCTAAATCTTAGGTTGGGGGTCATTTTGATGCAGAAGCGCAGAATAAGTGGTCAAATTTTGCAAGAATAACCATAAATGTAGTATGTAAAGTATTTAAAAAATGAAGTAAATACTAATTGGACCCTTGTAAATATATGGAAATGAAGTTAAAGCAATTTTACAATTAGTTAAGTTCGTGAACACATGATTTGACTTGTGTCAATCTGATCATGACCCCTTGAAAATTGTCAAAGAAATTCTCAACATAAGTGAAAGCTATTGAAATCCCTGAGTATACAGTACCGTGGTGTTAACCATTAACCTGGCTGTTGTATGTTTCATGCAATAGAAGTACAGTGACTGTCAACAGTAGCACAGCATGAAAGTTACGTGAACGGTTGCGGTCATCAGTATTGTAACATATATGTACATATGTAACATACATTCCACCAATGGATGTCACTGCCACCTTAATATTGCTTAGGAAACTCTCAATCCACAGAAGCTTACAAAAATGGCAATCCACGCTAGATTTTCCCGCAATTTTGGTCACGTGACTGATTTGTTTATAATCGTAGCCTCCTGTATTTAGGTCTAGATTTCAAGACAAAAAATGCCGAAGTCAGTTAGCTTTTTAAACTAACAACACACCACAAACGTTACGAAAAAATGTATTATCTGAAGTTAACGATAAAAAACCCTTCTAGTTCTAATGCAGTTATGATCAGCTTCCGCCACAACTGAAGTAGTGTCAACAATGAAATGCACAAGGCCCACGTAACTTAAGAGACTGAAACAGTTACAATCCTAATTTGTACGTCGATCGCAACAATGCATTAACATAAATATTTGCCAACTTACTTACGGTCCTTGAAAGCTGAGCAGAAACTCGTTCAAAAGCACTCCGATCTCAAACCCCCCGCAGTGATTACTTCCCTTGACAGTACATTATAGCAACGCGTGACGTAATCGCTGTGAGGAGATTGCTCCGATCTATTCAAAATGACGACCAACGCTATCTCCCGCTTGTCACGTGACTGATTTGTTTGTAATCGCTCTTTTAATATCCTTTCATATTTGTTCGAAAAACAACATTACATTGTTTCCTTGTTTTTATTTGTCGCATTTCCTTACAAAGGTTCGCATTCCTTCGTAATATTTGTGTTTTCTAAAAACGCACTACTTCTTATGCCGCACAACTACTTGAATACGCTCTCGTGGTCGCAATGATACACCCGATGTTAAAAACCGCGCGTCGCAGGGTTCACAGCATCGTTACTTAAGACTGGCGCATGCGCACCAGTCTAAAAACCGCGCGTCGCAGGGTTCACAGCATCGTTACTTAAGACTGGCGCATGCGCACCAGTCTAAAAACCAATTCTGGCATCTGTAATGCCAGTAAGGAGAATCTCTGCTACCACACAGAAATCCTTCCAGATCTGGAAGGATTTGATTTTTTTACTTTTAATTTTTGTTCAGTAAAATGACAATCGGAATGAATGTGTATGTTAGAAAAACGACTAATAATGGGTGAAAAAACAAATTCTAACGATAAAGAAAAAAAAGAATGTATTTATCACTACAATCGAAACAACTCGGCCATTTCAGTCCTTTCGCCGAGGGCGAAATTTCAGTGTTACACCGGTTCAATGTAAACAATCAATGGATACTGTTGAAGAAAGTCACAAAGTAATAACGGAGTTTGACTCCTCCATAAAAGCGAAACCCAAACCGATCGAGTGTCTGCAGTCTCTGTTGGCAGGCAAAGATGTCATAGCTAATCTGCCTATCTGACTATCGCCACGTGATTTTGTATGATGGCAGTGGTTTTAAGCCAGCGTAGCAATGTCGTAAACCCTGTGCGGAGTTTTATGTAATGCCACTAATCGATAGAAACTGTCGTGTGTTTCAACAAACCCGAAAATAATGTCAAGAAATTCATTTCAATTTGCAAATGACATTTCATTCGAAATATCTATATTAACATTGTTAAAGCACACAGTCATCCGTATCCACAAAGTAACAAAATCTTACCTACGTACAATTAGTCTTAAATTTAAAAATTAGGACCATTTATTCAATTACTTGTGGTTTGTAAATGCTCTTACCTTAAGTTTCTTGAAGTTTGCTTTAAAATTTGAAAGTAACTGCGTGAGGTTATATATTGGTAACTCTCTCTCTCTCTCTCTCTCTCTCTCTCTCTCTCTCTCTCTCTCTCTCTCTCTCTCTCTCTCTCTCTCTCTCTCTCTCTCTATCTCTCTCTCCCTCTCTCTCTCTCCCTCTCTCTCTCTCTCTCTAACTCTCACATACACACACACACATATGCATTCATTCTATCTTCCTCTTTCTCATACAGACACACACGCGCTCACAAATACACACACGCACGCACATGCATGCACGGATGCACTCACACACACTCTCAAATGCTTTTGTGGCATCTTTACTTCTCATTATCTGAAATCGTCTTATTTTCAGACGGGTCTTGTTTGAGGACCCAGACTTCCCGGCAGACGAGAGATCTCTGAATGTCCGGTTCAAATCTATAGGGGACGACATCGAGTGGAAGCGACCGCACGTAAGTGCTGGCAAGAAACGACCATTCGTTTTGTTGTTGTTGTTTTTTGTGCTTTTTTCGTGATGTGTTCTTCACCACATTATTTTTTGTAAAATCTTTCTTAAATACTTATAGTTTATTTTATCTAACATTTGTAACGAAGATGGAAAACTTAAAAGCGCCATAGCCACAGATGGTTATACTTGTATTTTAAAAATCTTAGCTAAAATAATGTCTCCTAGTGCAAGCTTGTATTAAAGCAATTACATCTCTAAAATATGTAAAGACGTCTCTAAAATATGTTAATCAGTTTACTTTTAAGAAAATATCAATATGCCAACCGTTACGAGGTTACGGCAATTAAAGATTTATTCTCATTTCTTATCTTAGCTGAATTTCAAGCACATCACCAATTAAATGGAAAACAAGCATTTATAATTGAGGACATTGGCCTTAACTTTATGTTATTTTATGATCTACATTCTATTAAGGTCGAGTTTTTCAATGACGTCAGACGACTTTCTAGAAACATCGATCACAAACCATTACACGAATACTTCGCTTCATCATATAATAATAGTGACTCATTTGTGGCTGGTCGTTGTGACTGGTCGCTGTGACTCACTTATTGCTGGTCGCTATGACTCATTTATGACTGGTCGCTGTGACTTATTGATGACTGGTCGTTGTGGCTGGTCGCTGTGACTCATTAATGGCATAACGCTGTAGAAGGCAACGCCATGCAACATCTCAGTCACCAGCGCGATTTTCTGTCATCGCCTCGTTTAATTCTGATTGACAATATAATGGCAAACAAACCCAGCATTTTAACCTGCCCAACAGATCAATAAATACATAATTAACATGTATGTGTAGAGATAACAATCATTTTACTCTATTTTAACTCGCTGATTACTACCAATACTTCGTCTGTGAAATCCAATGGCAAATTAACAGGTTAGCGACCTCACTGAAAGGGGTTGTCGAGTAATAAATGTACACATTGATAGAAAATGCAAACATTTTTGGTTAAACTGTTTAAATTGCTATAAACATACTGTACCCATTTATGCGCTTACTGATGGTTCACTGTTAGTTATTGTATATTGTGAAGTCACATCAAGATCTACAGCCAATTTGGCGCTTTCGAGCTTGTTGACTGGGTTAACTCATTTAAATCTTAGTATACCTGTTAGAATTATGATCCAATATATTTTCAGACACACCTATGTCAAAAATTTATACACACAGATTAATATTTGAATTAAAATTTTATAATTATTGTGTTTGACTTTGCTACATTGTCATTTATCATTTTTTCATCAATCATTTAATGAATCATACCGATTCAGTCAATTTTAGTTGGTTTGTAGACCAACAAAAGCAATCTGCTCAGCGACAGTTGCTTGGTATATATTTACAAACCTATACAATCCCCAAAAGTAGTGCTCTAGTAAATAAAAACATTTCTAAACCAGTCGTTGTTTGATATGATTTGAATTTACTTTGAGTTTAATACTTTCAGGAAATATCTCGACGCGCAAAATTCATCGCTACCACTCCCGGAACAGCCGACGTGGTACCCGCCTTTAGGACGCACTCGTGCTTGGTACCAGCTTTCTCTTGCCTCACACTGGCGCCATCTTTGATTCAGAGATGTATACCGGAAGAACAGGAGTTTGACGACATGTATGCCGGGGTGTTCCGCTTCCGATTTTGGAGGTTCGGGGAATGGAAAGAAATCCTGATTGATGACCGACTTCCGGTGCACAAAGGTAAAACATGGCAGGTTTGATGGCAATTGGAATAAATGTTTATTCGTAAAACATAAAACACATATCTGTATGCTATGAATGAGTGATCCAGAATTGAATGGCCTTACTTTTAGATAAACACTGTTACTTGAAGTGTTTCATCAAAATATCAAATTATCTTCAGCAAATTGTATCATCTTCTAGGGATGATATCTCATTAACTTAATTTTATTCTTCATTTGACGCCGATATAAACTGACTCAGAAGGTTTGCTGCTTTCGATAGTATCTGAAAAGTGTTTTGTTACATAGAAGGTTAATGGATACCCTATGAAACTTAAAAATGATGACCAACAACTCCAAACTGTCAGTTTAATTAACAATTTTCGATTTGACGTGATGATACGAAAGGTCATGTTGATGGTATGTCCATTCACAATATGATAGGAGCAGTGTATTTGATTCTCTATTCGGTGTAAGTAATGTGCCTTGTATAGCATGACAGCATTTAACTTGCGCTCATTAGAACAATCTCCAACGCAGTGATCTTCCCCTTTCAGTAAGGAGAATCTCTGCTACCACACAGAAATCCTTACAGATCTAGAAGGATTTGATTTTTTAACTTTTAATATTTGTTCAGTAAAATGACAATCTAAATGAATGTGTATGTTAGAAAAACGACTAATAGTGGATGAAAAAACAAATTCTAACCAATAAAGAAAAAAAAAAGACTGTATTTATCACTACAATCGTAACAACTCGGCCATTTCCGTCTTTTCGCCGAGGGCGAAATTTCAGTGTTACTCCG
This sequence comes from Sinonovacula constricta, assembly GCA_007844125.1. Lineage (NCBI taxonomy): Eukaryota > Metazoa > Mollusca > Bivalvia > Cardiida > Solecurtidae > Sinonovacula > Sinonovacula constricta. The sequence goes on along the minus strand of CM017568.1, from coordinate 28,827,348 downwards.
GTTCAATGTAAACAATCAATGGATACTGTTGAAAAAAATCACAAAGTAATAACGGAGTTTGACTCCTCCATAAAAGCGAAACCCAAACAGATCTGCAGTCTCTGTTTGCAGGCAAAGATGATCTGACTATCGTCACGTGATTTTGTACGATGGCAGTGGTTTTAAGATAGCGTAGCGATGTCGTAAACCCTTTGCGGAGTTTGTCATTAGAATTCGACAATGCAATCTTATAGCCTAGGTGATTTTACGGCCTTGTATAATCAAACGCACAAACATTATGGACTTAATCGGGTTCTTTAACCAGCTGGTAAATCGTTAGCCGCTTACGGAAACATGCGAATATGAACGAGTGCAGGTTTTATGATGCCAAATTATAGCATAACTACTATACTTTCGCTGATTGTAAATAATTTTAGTTTACGGTACACCAGAAAAGTAATTTTTATGTAATTAAGGTTTGCGTTGTGTTGTGTACACTACAGATTTTATACGCGTTTACAATTTTCTTTTACATTCTGCGACAAGAGATGCTTTATTATAAGTACATGCACATTACACATATTGACATTTATGTTATTGTTTACAGGGCAGCTGCTTTTTAGTAGAAACATAGACCCAAATGAATTCTGGGCGGCTTTGTTTGAAAAGGCATATGCAAAGTAAGTAATGCAACCTGCATACTAGTACTTGTATAAAAATGATAGGTTATCACAAGATAGGAAGAAGATAAATACAATTTTATAGTTACATAAATTCCTAATTAATCTCATTACGACATGCTATAACAAAGCATTAATTCATTTGTGTATGTATTAATAAATAGGTTAAATGAAAAATTTACATGAGTTTTCAATATATGTCTTCTCGCCGACACACAGAACCGTAGATGAGTGCTTGTCAAAATGGACGTAGATCGTTGAATCTAAGAATTAGATGCTGTATTATTAACCAAAGTAAGTTAACTAACCACTTGTTACATCTTTGATGACATAGTTTACAGTATCTGCTCCTAGAATGTTGTTGTTTTGTTGCTGACAGACTTGACTGCATCTTTATGGTCATCTTGTTAAACGAAAATGATCATGTTTTGATATTTCAACCGTTGGCTGTTGTTAATTGTTGACAAACGCACAGATAGCTGTATATCTAGCCTGAACAATCAGTACGATATCCTACCACTGGGAACGTTATTTCTAGTGTTTATGAATACTTCAAGATTTGATGCTAGGATGAAGTGATATATAATTCATCCCGAAACAATCGAATCTTTGATGTTAGACTGTACAACGGCAAAAACGACTAACCCAAACCAGCAGTTACCGCCAAGGAACGTTCAGTCGGCAAACGGTCCCAAACCAGCATTTACCGCTTTGGAACGTTTATTCGGCAAAAGAACCCAAACCAGCAGTTACCGCCATGGAACGGTCAGTCGGCAAAAAGACCCAAACCAGAGGTTACCGCTTTGGAACGTTCAGTCGGCAAAAGGACACAAACCAGCAGTTACCGCCATGGAACGGTCAGTCGGCAAAATGACCTAAACCAGCAGTTACCGCCATGGAACGGTCAGTCGGCAAAAATATCCAAACCAGCAGTTACCGCCATGGAACGGTCAGTCGGCAAAAGGACCCAAACCAGCAGTTACCGCCATGGAACGGTCAGTCGGCAAAAGGACACAAAGCAGCAGTTACCGCTTTGGAACGGTCAGTCGGCAAAAGGACCCAAACCAGCAGTTACCGCCATGGAACGTTCAGTCGGCAAAATGACACAAAGAAGCAGTTACCGCCATGGAACGTTCAGTCGGCAAAAGGACAGAAAGCAGCAGTTACCGCTTTGGAACGGTCAGTCGGCAAAAGGACCTAAAGCAGCAGTTATCGCTTTGGAACGGTCAGTCGGCAAAAGGACCCAAACCAGCAGTTATCGCTTTGGAACGGTCAGTCGGCAAAAGGACCTAAAGCAGCAGTTATCGCTTTGGAACGGTCAGTCGGCAAAAGGACACAAAGAAGCAGTTACCGCCATGGAACGTTCAGTCCACAAAAGGACACAAAGCAGCAGTTATCGCTTTGGAACGGTCAGTCGGCAAAAGGACCTAAAGCAGCAGTTATCGCTTTGGAACGGTCAGTCGGCAAAAGGACCCAAACCAGCAGTTACCGCTTTGGAACGTTCAGTCGGCAAAAGGACACAAACCAGCAGTTACCGCTTTGGAACGTTCAGTCAGCAAAAGGACACAAAGCAGCAGTTATCGCTTTGGAACGTTCAGTCAGCAAAAGGACACAAAGCAGCAGTTGCTGCTTTGGAACGGTCAGTCGGCAAAAGGACACAAACCAGCAGTTACCGCTTTGGAACGTTCAGTCAGCAAAAGGACACAAAGAAGCAGTTACCGCTTTGCAACGTTCAGTCAGCAAAAGGACACAAACCAGCAGTTACCGCTTTGGAACGTTCAGTCAGCAAAAGGACACAAAGCAGCAGTTATCGCTTTGGAACGGTCAGTCGGCAAAAGGACCCAAATCAGCAGTTGCCGCTTTGGAACGGTCAGTCGGAAAAAGAACACAAACCAGCAGTTACCGCTTTGGAACGGTCAGTCGGCAAAAGGACACAAACCAGCAGTTACCGCCATGGAACGGTCAGTCGGCAAAGGGACACAAACCAGCAGTTACCGCCATGAAACGGTCAGTCGGCAAAAGGACCCAAACCAGCAGTTACCGCCATGGAACGGTCAGTCGGCAAAAGGACACAAAGCAGCAGTTACCGCTATGGAACGGTCAGTCGGCAAAAGGACCCAAACCAGCAGTTACCGCCATGGGACGGTATGTCGGCAAAAGGACCCAAACCAGCAGTTACCGCCATGGAACGTTCAGTCGGCAAAAGGACACAAACCAGCAGTTACCGCCATGGAACGGTCAGTCGGCAAAAGGACCCAAACCAGCAGTTACCGTCATGGAACGGTCAGTCGGCAAAAGGACACAAACCAGCAGTTACCGCCATGGAACGTTCAGTCGGCAAAAGGACCCAAACCAGCAGTTACCGCCATGGGACGGTATGTCGGCAAAAGGACCCAAACCAGCAGTTACCGCCATGGAACGTTCAGTCGGCAAAAGGACACAAACCAGCAGTTACCGCCATGGAACGGTCAGTCGGCAAAAGGACCCAAACCAGCAGTTACCGTCATGGAACGGTCAGTCGGCAAAAGGACACAAAGAAGCAGTTACCGCTTTGGAACGGTCAGTCGGCAAAAGGACACAAACCAGCAGTTACCGCTTTGGAACGGTCAGTCGGCAAAAGGACACAAACCAGCAGTTACCGCCATGGAACGTTCAGTCGGCAAAAGGACACAAACCAGCTCAACTTCATGATCGTTTAAATTCTTGGTTGTTGTTTCGGTTACGTCATCGTCAGAATGAACGGCATCAATACAGTTCGTAAACGGCCAATCAAGTTTGTTGACATAAATCTTTTATCCAGATATTGTAATTGTAAAATACTCGATGAATTTTGCACAAACAAACATGTGCGTCTTGTTTGTGATACTGTCATAATAAAACTGAAATAATAACAATAAGAGAGCATTAATGCAAAGCTTCAAATGTCGCCATCGAGGTCCTGTTTACCAATGAACCACTTTTACCTAACAACAAACTGACCAAGAAACCAAAAACCTTGTTGTTATACAATGTCGTCAAATTTTCATGTCTTAATTATACGTAATAGCGACTAGTCTTTTGGCGCATGAGAAAAGCTCCGAAAACAAACAAAAGACTAGAGCATACCATTTGACTTGTATATACTACATTGTCGTAACAAATGCAATGTAAATAAAACAATTCATACATACACGTACATCAAATTAACAATGTCATAAGACAGGTTATGATGTAGCAACGATTTAAACTACAATCTATTTACTTCTGTTATTCACCATAGTTAAGAATTAATCCAAATTCTATGCATGAAAGCGCCGCATTTCGCTTGCTTATAGAACAAACAGCGCAATCCATAGGGCTATTCTAGGAATGACTACATATACCGATAGACACCGTGCTCATGCGCGGCGACGACAAAGAACAGAGACGCAAACAAATTGCGGCATCGCACAGAGCATCATCATGATCAACACAATCTGCATTTCCCAACCAAATCATTTCTGTTTCTTTTAACGTGTCTGAAAATGTTAAACATTAAGTCTTGTATATTTGTCTGCAGACTATATGGCTGCTATGGCGCTATCTTAGGCACCGGCATAAACTGGACCCTACAAGACATAACGGGCGGGATACCGGACGGCTTCATCTTTAAAGACAACGCCCCGTTGATGCAGAAAGTGGTGGATCTGGCGATGACCCGAGCATCGCTCATAAGCGCAACAATCATGGTAGGTCTATATATATTTTTAAATTGATGCATGTTTCATTCTAAACATTTCAAAGTACGAACTACCCCGGCTGATCTAGATCAGTGACTTGAAGCTGCTTGATAAGGATCTGCACTAGTTGCTGTAAAGTTGTTATTACAATGTATTGTAATCTTTTGCAGTTAATTATCGTAGCAAATAACCAAGATTTGGTATTGCTTAGTTTAAACATATTTATTCTCACTTTCATTTTTGCAATACATTTACACAAACACAAGACATACATACATATAGAGAAGGGATTTGAACGTAAGCATGGCTTATAATGTTCATCTCATTGATTACCTATACAAAAATGTAAATAAATTGGTTTTATACTCTTGAAAAATTAAATTAATACTAAGGGTTCGAATTCAGTTTCAAATTGTTTATATTGCTAATATTGGTATTGCTTATATATTAATACGGCATGATAATGGCTGACTTCCGAACCATTTATTCGAATCTGTGTTCAGTTAAACTCGCATACAGTTGCCTGTACTGTAAGCGGAGGCAGTATATGACTGGCATATACAACTTTCGTTGAGCGTAATCAAAAGAAGATAATAGAGTTGATAATAAGAGTAGCGTGGTAAAAACTCAGCCAGAGGTTCCACCGATATCTGCTGTATTTTAAGCATCTGGAAATTACTGCACCATTAGGCTATTTAGGAACATTACTGTTATTCTTTTTTCACCGCGCCGACACAATTATGGTCATATTGGCGGCGTCAATATATTTATTGGTCAAGGAAGAGCCCATACATATGTCTGGGTAGGACGTCCGTCACACCGCAGGATCAGCTGAACAATCTTCGAGCATGAACGTTCTCTCCCCTTCCTGGACACGAACCCACGCGGAGTTACAAGTTGGCCACTGTAACTGCTCATCCACGGGCGCATCAAGTTCATTAATGATAACAACTTCAAATTTCACTTGTATGTAATAAATGTGAGATTGACATCTGATTAATTTGTGTCCAGAAAAAAATAATAAAGATGGCTTATTTTTGTATGTTGAACTTTATAAGATAAAACCAAGATAGTATAGATTATAAGAATAAACACGACATGCTCACATTTTGCCATGTTTAGGGCCACGGTCCAGTGCCCCTGAAACTCAAAAATGGTCTGGTTACCCGGCAGGCGTATAGTGTTACCGGATATGCGGAGGTGGGTATGGCTTATAAATCTCATTAAGAAGTGACATGTTAGCTGACATACAATGTCATGTTAGCTGACATCCAATGCTATATTAGCTGACGTACAATGCCATGTTAAGAGACATACAATGTCATTTTAGCTGACATCAATTCCATATTATCTGACATACGATGCCAAGTTAGCTGACATAAAATGCATGTTAGCTGACGTACAATGCCTTTTAAGCTGACATACAATGTCATGTTAGCTGATGTACAATACAATGTTAACTGGCATACAATACCACGTTAGCTGACACAATGAACTTCTTCATACAATGTTTTGCAATACAACATCCATTTAAAATTAATGAAATCATATGCAAACGTTCCTGTATATAAAACTCTCTGGACTCCATCCTGCGACTCTTTGCGTTTAATTCACATAAAATAAATCAATATTAGCTTCATTTACGATAATCTTCTATTTTGTAATACCGCTATGTTTATAACACCTAAGATATTTTATTGCTGTGTTGTTGTATGGAGTTATGAGAAATAACATGGATATTTAATTATGCTATTCACTCCTGTCAGGCATATAAATGACTAAATCGTATACCTCCTGACATGCATCCCGTCATCTGTTTCATCGTTTTGTCGTATTCTAGAAAATAACAATTATTGTAGTTTGTTGATTTTGTATTGTTATAAATTAACAAATTAGCTATTTTATGCCAGATACCTTATCAAGGCTCAACCACAGTACTGGTTCGCCTCAGAAATCCCTGGGGTACCGCAGACTGGAGCGGTGCCTGGTCTGAAGGGTACGTAGATTATCATATCTGTTAAATTTATTCTAGCGGTATAATCATTTCACTTCAAAGTCAATTTAGATAAATATAAAAACACACATATTTTCGATCCTTGCCTGCGAGCTTTGAAACTTTAATGTAAGCGATATTTACGCCTTTGAACACTATCAGCCGGAAGTCGGGGTTATACAATATCAGCTTGAAACGGAGTCAACTACATTGTATTATGATTGCTTGTATTTTGAACTATTTTGAAATCTGGCTAATCTTATACTTTCTTACCTTTAAAAATCAGAATTGGCCATTTCTCACCTTTGGTTCTGAGAAATAGTATAAAACAACATTTATATCTGATATTAACTAATCAAGTCTCGTGGTTCATTTCAATTATATCATGTATGTTCGCATACAAATAGAATAATATTAAGAACAAGTTGGTGCCGATGTTCAAATAACGCTTAGTCAATAACAATACATGATGTTTTCAGTTTGACTCTGCGTCGATTTTTGTGATTATCCTCAATAATGTTATCGGTCGGATTTTAAAATGAATTTTAACGTGAGTAGGTTTCACTTGGATTCAGTTAGATGGTACATCCAAAGAACTCATTCATCATTTTTTTCAATAGGTTTTCAATAAAAAAGTAAGTTTTATAATTAAATACATATTTTTGTTTTACATGATTTATGTTATCCATCCAGTCTATTTTTTCAAGCGTTGTTTTGATCTGATTTACAACAAAACTGTGTTTGAATGAATTATTGCTGGACTTTGTACTTTTCATCATTTCATTCTTATACAGCTCCGACATGTGGAATTCCGTAGACGATAACTTACAGAAGAAACTAAGTCATGGGGACCTTAGCAACCGAGAATTTTGGTATGTTAGCTCAAGTCAAAGTAAGAAATAAACATACAATCAACTAGCATAGTTTAAGCCATCGTTATGATGAATGGAGAGTAACGTAATAGAATCAACCGGGGGTATCCGACGATGAGTTTAAGCGTCAGCTTTGTATACTTGCCGGGACGTGTTAGCGGGTCATGGGTATGCGTTAACCGCATTGGTTTCGCGCTTGGTTCTCTTCGAAAAATGCACTTATCGTTGTACGGTGCGCCGCTATAGCTAAGTATTGAATGTGTTGACTCAAACAATACGATTCAAAAAACGTTCAATAGAAGTGTAGTCTTTACTGTTTATTTTTTCCGTACAGTAAGGTATTCACAGTATCAGATTATAATTATTACTTTATGAATTTGTAAGATTTCAAGCAAATCTGTTAAAAAAATCGCAATGATGTTTTGTATTTACCACATTGCAGTTAATACAAAACAACAGTATCTGCAGTCGATTCGCTCGATTCTTGTGTATATTTAGCCTTCTGAAATACACAATGTGCATTTCCGCGAAATTGCAAACAACAACAACAACAACAACAAAAAAAAAAAAAAAAAAAAAAAAAAAAAAACATACACCCAACAACAACAGTATTTTCAGTTGCTTCTCTCTTGTGCATATTTGGCCTTCTTACAAACAAGATGTCAGTTGCGCGAAATTGAAACAAAACAACAACAACAAACAACAACAAAAGTATTTTCAGTCGATTCGCTGTTGTGCATATTTTGGCCTCCTTACAAACACGATGTGCGTTTACGCGAAATTGTCAAAATAGTGCACCATTCTGGTTCGTGGCATTGTCTGTGTAAATTTTACCTTCAACTTTTACACTTTACGTCAACATGTGTTCTTTAATTTCAACGGCAGAAGAGAGGGACTAGATGGAATCGCTGATGGTCAAGGTTCCAGAATAGAAACCCTTAACTAAGCAGTAACAAGTTGATCACCATTTGTTGACCTAGATGTATTATAATTCATTCACATCTGTGGTGTCTACGCTGAAACCGTGTAGATTGTGGGAAAATTCTTCTTTGCGCGGCATTGCTTAAAAGAATGTAACAATAAGGACTTCCCTTTTTTAACAGATAATGTGAATTTTGTTACTAGATATAACTTTCTTTTGTGCAATAAAATGTGTAAATCTAGCTTCAGTCTCTTCAGATTATGTTTTAGTAATATAAAGATATTAAGAAGATGGCGGAACAACTCGAAAATGACGAAACTGCTAACCGCTTGGAAATACATGTACACGTAAAGCGGAAATGAGGCATTGACTTGACTGATTGTTGTAAAAATATGGTTGACTTAAAAAAAGTTAAAGTGGCTTTATTTATGATAAACATGCAAAAATGCGCCGAATACAGCACTTTTGCTTTAAATATGCGCATGTACAACATTAAACATGTCAGATTACAAGCTGACAAACAACAGAAACAAGAGATATTCTGGTCAGTTTGAAGACATAGCAAATAACACAAGAATGTTGGAAAGACACTTGAAAACGTGAATCTCGTTACATTATGTTGAACGGTTTATTAATATCTTTGCTTCTTTATTTTTTGTGAGTCATTTTTTCAGTGGTGTTTTCATCAATACAGTTCACACCAGATTTGTGGTATACTGTTCTTAGATACAACTTTAACACTATCTTTGTTCATAATCTACCTGATTAAACAACACTGACTGTACATGTATCTCGTTGAATAACAATTAGGACAAAATGGGATTGCGTGCAATTAAAGTCATGTCTTGAACCGGTCTTTTTAGAAACAGCAAAACTCCCCCACTGCTTTCAGCTCTTTGATATGTGATCAACTGTTGGTTATATATTTCTGTTATCCTGCTTTGATGCCTGTCCCAGGATGCCATTTCACGAGTTCGCTGGCCTATTCACGCACTTGGAACTGTGCCACCTGACTGCCGAGGGTTGGACATCCGAGCCCCGGCTCAAGCATCGTCTCCCCTGGCGGTCCATTGAGGCACGGCGATATTGGCGGAGAGGATATAACGCCGGCGGTGGAGTAGATTCACGTACGTCAGGGACGTTTTGAGATTAATCTTAACGGTGATATCCGACAGTTTGGACCAAAAAACAAATAAAAAAAGAAAAAAAAATCCGGCGAAATGCTGTTCATTGGTGCCCTACATCACATCTATGTAAAATGTAAAGCATAACACCACACTTGTCATTACAAAAATGTATTTCCTACCCGAGCCACGTTGAATCATTAGCTTTTTTCATGAAAGGAAACCACGTGATCACTTACTTTTGAGATTACGTTACGTGGTCATCCGGGTATTTAACTCTGGTGCCGAGATCTATGGTGCTTATTTGTAGATTTAGAAATAATGAGCATGTTAAGATATTTTACCATTTGTAATGTCTAAGAACCGAAGTAATGTTATAACTTATAAACATCTGTAACTTAAACTTAAATATAACTTCATGCAGGAATTATTCAGCATTCTCCAGGACAGGGGTAAGATGTTGTTACACGTACATGTTACATGGATTAGATGTAGGCAAACTGTCGGATTCCGCAATTAATGCGAAATTTTAACAAGGTCCTTTATGTATTACAAAATATATATTTAAATTTGAAATTGTACCAGGCATAGGAATACATGTGTTAGTTGATTTATTGTAAAAGTGACACGGGAAATTGCACAAAATAGGGTAAACCCTGCAGGTACCTTCTTGGAACGGTTAGTCGGCAGCAGGACCAATTGTTGTGTTTAAACTGGTTTACAAAAATCTAACCTCTTTATGTTACTTTGTGTTTGTTTGTATTAAACTGTGACTGTTTATATGTTTTATGGTCATCAGTTTAATGTTAACTAAAATTTAAATATTTTGTGCCTGAGATTCTGGGTGTTTAAATGGATATTCGGATGTATTTTGAGATTTTTTGAGAAACAAGTTCCATATTATAACCATAATATATCATTTTATTTCTGAAGAAATGTTGCTGGGTCTTATAAGAATTGTATGTATGTGCCTTACCTAAAGTAAGCCCACAGGAAACTGTTTTGCTCAAAGTTTGTAGCAGTTATCTACTATTCAAATAAATAGGAATTTATTTCTTTTAAATTATGTGTGTTTTTTCTCTGCAGCTCTGATTAATGTGAACACCCAGTTTTACCTGGAATTGAAGCAACAAAGTCACGTGATACTGTCACTGGTACAGAAATATCGCCAAGATGTCAACAACCAGTTCCTGCCATGTGAATGCCTGATATACCTAGTAAGTACCGTTCTATGACAGTGTTACGGATATACCTAGTAAGTACCGTTCTATGACAGTGTTACGGATATACCTAGTAAGTACCGTTCTATGACAGTGTTACGGATATACCTAGTAAGTACCGTTCTATGACAGTGTTACGGATATACCTAGTAAGTACCGTTCTATGACAGTGATACGGATATACCTAGTAAGTATCGTTCTATGACAGTGTTACGGATATACCTAGTAAGTACCGTTCTATGACAGTGTTACGGATATACCTAGTAAGTACCGTTTTATGACAGTGTTACGGATATGCCTAGTAAGTACCGTTCTATGACAGTGTTACGGATATGCCTAGTAAGTAGCGTTCTATGACAGTGTTACGGATATGCCTAGTAAGTACCGTTCTATGACAGTGTTACGGATATGCCTAGTAAGTACCGTTCTATGACAGTGTTACGGATATGCCTAGTAAGTACCGTTCTATGACAGTGTTACGGATATGCCTAGTAAGTACCGTTCTATGACAGTGTTACGGATATACATAGTAAGTACCGTTCTATGACAGTGTTACGGATATGCCTAGTAAGTACCGTTCTATGACAGTGTTACGGATATGCCTAGTAAGTACCGTTCTATGACAGTGTTACGGATATGCCTAGTAAGTACCGTTCTATGACAGTGTTACGGATATGCCTAGTAAGTACCGTTCTATGACAGTGTTACGGATATGCCTAGTAAGTACCGTTCTATGACAGTGTTACGGATATACCTAGTAAGTACCGTTCTATGACAGTGTTACGGATATACCTAGTAAGTACCGTTCTATGACAGTGTTACGGATATACCTAGTAAGTACCGTTCTATGACAGTGTTACGGATATACCTAGTAAGTACCGTTCTATGACAGTGTTACGGATATACCTAGTAAGTACCGTTCTATGACAGTGTTACGAATATACCTAGTAAGTACCGTTCTATGACAGTGATACGGATATACCTAGTAAGTATCGTTCTATGACAGTGTTACGGATATACCTAGTAAGTACCGTTCTATGACAGTGTTACGGATATACCTAGTAAGTACCGTTCTATGACAGTGTTACGGATATGCCTAGTAAGTAGCGTTCTATGACAGTGTTACGGATATGCCTAGTAAGTACCGTTCTATGACAGTGTTACGGATATGCCTAGTAAGTACCGTTCTATGACAGTGTTACGGATATGCCTAGTAAGTACCGTTCTATGACAGTGTTACGGATATGCCTAGTAAGTACCGTTCTATGACAGTGTTACGGATATGCCTAGTAAGTACCGTTCTATGACAGTGTTACGGATATGCCTAGTAAGTACCGTTCTATGACAGTGTTACGGATATGCCTAGTAAGTACCGTTCTATGACAGTGTTACGGATATGCCTAGTAAGTACCGTTCTATGACAGTGTAACGGATATGCCTAGTAAGTACCGTTCTATGACAGTGTTACGGATATGCCTAGTAAGTACCGTTCTATGACAGTGTTACGGATATGCCTAGTAAGTACCGTTCTATGACAGTGTTACGGATATACCTAGTAAGTACCGTTCTATGACAGTGTTACGAATATACCTAGTAAGTACCGTTCTATGACAGTGTTACGAATATACCTAGTAAGTACCGTTCTATGACAGTGTTACGGATATGCCTAGTAAGTACCGTTCTATGACAGTGTTACGGATATACCTAGTAAGTACCGTTCTATGACAGTGTTACGGATATGCCTAGTAAGTACCGTTCTATGACAGTGTTACGAATATACCTAGTAAGTACCGTTCTATAACAGTGTTACGAATATACCTAGTAAGTACCGTTCTATGACAGTGTTACGGATATACCTAGTAAGTACCGTTCTATGACAGTGTTACGGATATGCCTAGTAAGTATCGTTCTATGACAGTGTTACGGATATGCCTAGTAAGTACCTTTCTATGACAGTGTTACGGAGATACCTAGTAAGTATCGTTCTATGACAGTGTTACGGATATGCCTAGTAAGTACCGTTCTACGACAGTGTTACGGATATACCTAGTAAGTATCGTTCTATGACAGTATTACGGATACACCTAGTAAGTATCGTTCTATGACAGTGTTACGGATATACCTAGTAAGTATCGTTCTATGACCGTGTTACGGATATACCTAGTAAGTACCGTTCTATGACAATGTTACGGATATACCTAGTAAGTACCGTTCTATGACAGTGTTACGGATATGCCTAGTAAGTATCGTTCTATGACAATGTTACGGATATGCCTAATGAGTACCGTTTAATAGCATTGTTACGGATATACCATGTGAGTACCGTCCTATGACATTGTTACTGATATACCTAGTAAGTACCGTCCTATGACATTGTTACTGATATATCTAACGAGTACCGTCCTATGACATTGTTTCGGATATACCTGGTGAGTACCGTCCTGTGACATTGTTACGCATATACCTTTTGAGTACCGTCCTGTGACTTGCTACAAACATATACTTAGTAAGTACCGTTCTATGACATTGTGGCGGATATACTTAGTGAGTCCCGTCTTATGACATTGTTACGGATATACCTTTTGAGTACCGTCCTGTGACATTGTTACGGACATACCTGGTGTGTACCGTCCTATGGCATTGTTACGGATATACCTAGTGAGGTCTGTTCAGTTACTTTGTTACGGATATACCAGATGAGTACCCGCCGTATGACATTGTTACTAATATGTCTGGTGAGTACCGTGCTGTGACATAATTACGGCTATACCTAGTAAGTACCGTCCTGTGACATGGTCACGGATATCCCTACTGAGTACCGACCTGTGGCATTGTTACGGATATCCCTACTGAGTACCGTCCTGTGACATTGTCACGGATATCCCTATTGAGTACCGACCTGTGGCATTGTTACGGATATCCCTACTGAGTACCGTCCTGTGACATTGTTACGGATATACCTGGTAAGTACCGTCCTATGACAAGGTTACGGATATATTTAGTGAGTACTGTCCTATGACATTGTTACTGGAAAAGGTGCAACAGCAAAAGCGTTTATTAAAAACTATTATTATTATTATTGTTGTTGTTGTTGTTGTTGTTGTTGTTGTTAGTAGTAGTAGTAGTAGTAGTAGTAGTAGTGGTAGTGTTAGTGGTGGTGGTGGTGGTGGTGGTGGTGGTGGTAGTGGTAGTGGTAGTGGTAGTGGTAGTAGTAGTAGTAGTAGTAGTAGTAGTAGTAGTAGTAGTAGTGTTATGAAAATGCACATGATAACAACATGACAATAGTATGTTATATCTGAAATAATCTTATCTTCTTAATCCACGTTTAAAGATTTACGTCATAGATTTTTGTAAAATTTCAAATATTAAATCCAAGGTGGTAAGAATTCTTAGATCTAATTTTAACACAATGATTGTATATCCTGTGTAATCACCCTACCTTGTTTTACTGCATTTTAGCACTTACAAGAAAAGTTTTTATGCAAAAAGCATCGAAGGGCGTCCACTATATGTTTAACACAAGACAATAGGTTATTTGACGAACGACAACGTCGGACTTCCGATGAGCACTTTGACATAAATAAACATTGTAAACGGTGGCTTTTTGATGACTAATCAAAGACTGTAAAAAATAAACTCTTTTTCATATTATTAGTACAAAATGTTTTAAAATGTTACAGTGATAAAATTGAAATGAAATCCTATAGAATGTACATTGTAAGCGAGGTAACTAAATAACAATGTGTCTGGCCAACATGATGCTAAGACGTCAACTTAAACAGATAACCCAAGATACTAAAAGTTACTGTAAAAGTTACCAATTTTGATAGTGAAATTGAGGTTAAACTAGGCCACGCAACAAACCATGTAATAAAATAGTAAACTGATTTTAAAGTCAATATTAAACATTATCGATAGAGGCATGAATATAAGAAAATAAGTAATAAATTCTTTTCTGCTACAGGCACCTCAAGGCCGTACCACACGACTTCAGATGAACAATTTCATGCGCACACGTTTCATCGCCTCTACTGGTCTTCGAGCCGACAGAAACAATGTCCGCTTCTTCAGTCTGCATGCCGGAAGTTATGTCATTGTTCCTGTGACGTCACAAATGGGCATGAAAGGAAAGTTTAATCTGCGCATACTAACCGATGATCACGATACAGTTGTAAGGTAAATATATTTGTTATAAATAATCAATTAATAGTTTTGATATTTATTTAAAATGTAAATGCGTATCTTTTACGTAAGTTATTTATTAATATTTGCCGTAACTGTGCATAGTTTTTGAACACTGCATTACATTGACGTGACCATTTCTAAGCACTAAAAGCATTTACAATGATTTGTAATAAATTTAAAGAATATATTTCATTTACTTTTTAATTAATTTGCATCATATTCTTATCATTAAAATTGAATAGATTTTGTTATTTTTAAAATCTAAATAAACAGTTACTCCGAATTTCCATTGCGACAATTTGTTGTTAGAATTTTGTAGAAAAAAGGCACTACAATATGGATTATTGTATAAGTACTATGATAAAAGCAACATAAATATAATACTGATCTTTACAAAGTTGAACAATAATGGTAATAACAACATAGAAAATAATATTGATCTTTATGGTGATAAAAACATACAAATAATACTAATCTTTAGGAAGTAGAACAGCTATGGTGATAACAACATAAAAATAACACTGATCTTGACGAAGTTGAACAAGTATGACATTACAAAATCCTGCACCTTTATCCTTCGGATTTCAGGGAACTTGATGATTCTGACTCCGCCACTTTCCCACAGGTAAAATGCTATTTTAACAGCAAAAATACAGTATTTTTTAAAATATGATGGACACGTTTATTATACTAAATGTTTCATTTATCTATTTACCCAAGTATTTCAATTTAATTTGAATGCGTTTATATGAAACGGTATACATTACTGATTTTTCCGAGTGTTCAATCTTTAAGAATAGACCTGACATGATTGTTTATTGAATACTGAATACATATATATATATATATAAGTGTCGTTTCATTTCATGTAGCTCGTTTAATATTTTCGGTATTCAATGAGCACGAATTTAAGATTCTATTTATAACATAATTAATATATCAGCTATTTTGTGTTGTTGTTGTTTTGATGTTTTTTTTTAAGAAAGAGTTTTAAATTGAAATTTACGGTGCGGGAATTTTGGTACGGTAAGCGACGTCGTAGCAGGAAACGACGTCACGGAAACAATGGCGACACATGTTTAGAAAAATTGTGTCCATCATTGTCATTCCGACCCCGACGAGAGCTGTCTAACCAGGATCTGCATTATTTGCTGCTTAGTCTGGACATTATAAACAAATTTTTGAGGGTTAATAGATATTTCAGTTGTTTTAAATTATTGAGACCTCTCAAACATTTTTGGTAAAATTCACTGTTATCTTTTGTTTGCTGCACCAGGATGACAATCATCTGGATGATAAGGTAAAATAAGTGCACATTGTAGTGACTTTATATCCTTAGGCTCTACTATAACGGCTTTCTTTCTACTAACGGGGAAATTTTGTAGATAGAACATGTTTGCACACACAGTTTTCTTTTACATTTAAAGCAATTTCTCTTGCTCAGTGAGGTAAATATACATTTTGATTATTTTAACCCAATCTCATTAAAATCACATCCTAACTTTCGCTTCATTACTTTCCGCTGGTTAGGATCTGATGACATCGCATTAGGTGTCACCTCAATTTGACCTTTGATTAGCCAATGAAATCGTCGGCTGCAAAATGTTGGGGTATAACTTTATGAATATTCGCCCGATTACGGCTATTTACGGAAATTCATATTGAGCGGCAATGTCCAAGGTATTCCGATTAAAGGTGTGTCACATTTTCACGACAGTAGCCCCCATTGACATTTGCGATCCAGTAAAACAAACGCCAAAGAAATTACATTCGTTAGTTGATCGGTGCTGTTTTTGTGGGATGTCATATCTCCAGGTTCTGATAACGGGTAGTGGGAGCAAACACACTCAAAAACAGTTCAAACAAAAACTTAGAATCAATGAAGAACGCCTTCAGAATATGAAAAAGGTAGTGAGTGTTTGTCGCTGTCTGACAACGATACCGCGGTGTAACGAGGTTTCTGACTGGTCAAGTTTGACGTCATCGGCTCATTAATATTTATAACTTAAAGGTCACTTCGAGGCGACCTTTATCGGGATGTTATCAGATTCTAACCAGCGGAAAGTAATGAAGCGAAAGTTAGGATGTGATTTTAATGAGATTGATTTTAACCTTGCTTGTTAATCAGCATGTTATACATTCTTTACTTATGCATTTTGAAAATTCAATTGCTCTAAGTCTAACATGTTGTAAAACGTTTTTATAATTTATAAATTTCGAATACTAAGAAAGACGGAAAGAAATGAATACTTGGTTGTTGACTTATAGGTGTTGGTGACGCTTCATTAACTATTTTACTTAATCGGCTATCTGAAAACGTAGCACATTCTGTAATTGCACATTCGTTAGTAGCCGTCCTTGTCAATTATGTTGTTAATGATGGAATACCGCATGTGTACAATTATCAGTTTAGGAATTAGCTTGCATGTAAAGTAAATTCGTGTGGTAACAACAGTTCAAAATTGCAATGTTTTTCAATCATTTTAATGTTGTGTCAAAACATACATGTAAAACTTTGGCACTAAATTACAGCTTCTTGATTGGTTTTATGAGCATTAACTAGAAAAAGGCAGAGCCTTCGAAAATCCAAAAAAGCACGAGGTGTGGGGTTGCAAGAGCTGTAAAGAGCTTCGTTACATGTTCAGTACACTACACATATTATTGAACATTGGTGTTAGGGCCAAAACATGTGGAAAAATGCTTAACTATTTTAAGAATGTAGAATAATGATCATCACATAGGAAAAAACAGGATATATGTATATGATTGAACAATGTTCATGTACATTTGTGCGCTTTTTATATAAAGGTATCTTACAATGCAGTTTAAAGTATACAGAAACTGAATCATTTAGCAGTTCACACATTATGTTACCTATAATGTGGAACTATATCGAAACTATGTACAAATGTGTTTATTTATATTAACTGCTGTATAACTTCACGTCTTTGTGTACGTATACATGTATGTACAATTTATTGTAAAAACAGAATTTTCTTTATGCTGAATGTGTATGCTTTCTGGAATAAAACAGTCTGCCGGCATAGACAATCCCTATCGGAGACAGTTAAAAGAACGGCTTCCAACACAGAATCACATTATTTTCAAGCTGAATATATGTAAACGTGTACACAATAAAATGTATTTTAACAGCACTTAAGTGTATAAATGTATGTGTAATTTATTTAACCCTTTATCTATGTATAACCGTTAATTAAAAAAAGATTAATGTTAAAAAGATAATGCCTTTATTTGCAGGTAGTCGATGATTTAGACACGACTACTTTATACGCCCTCAGGAAACGATTCCTACTGCACTGCAATAGGGTATGTAGCGAAAAATTCGTAAAAATAATATATGTTATTATACAATTTATATTTTAATCATTACAAAGTCGTGGAGAATGGGTTTAATAAAAAGTATATAAATCAAGGTATTTAGTTTATTTAATATAAATACACCCTTTTTGTAATGACTCGATCATGTCCCATATGCAAAACTCGGTACGATAATGGTTGATGTGCGTCTAACATCCGGTTGTTTTTCAACACAGCACGACGACATCGAGGGCCTGGGACTAAAAGCAATCCTTGCATTCAAGGAACCCAGCAAAAAGTTGGACATTTTGTGTTGTGAGGGGGAGAAGGAAGGTATGGATTTTGTTCAATGATTCTTTTCATCCCCAAACCTTCACACACACACCATCCCTTACCCTGATATTGGTCCTTACATATACCTGTCTTATCGGGAAAACGAAAGTTTATGATAAAGGAAAATTGACCAAGTGTGTGCTAAGCGTGTTTTGATAAAGCTTATTAAAGAATAATATCTGCTTTTCCTTGGTCTTTATAAAGAGAAAACGTTAACAAAGTGAACCATTTTAGCGCATTTTGTATTTCGTAAATGTATCTTGTGTTAACATTGTGATAGACTTATTGCCATTGGTTTTCTATCCATACAGAAATCAACATCCGGCGGATTTTTCTATCGTTAGAGACGTGTAAGGCAGCCATCACGATTGTAGATGTATCCTTTAAAATAAGTGTAAACGCGTTGTATCTGCATCTGATAAAAGAAAACGCGTGATATATACATACATATGTACATATACGAGAATCTAATTACAAACAACTAACACGTGTCTGACGTTGTTCCACTTTCTGTGTAAGTTCGATTTTTGGCTCTTCAGTCCATATTAGATTTAATAAAATATAGGTTGTACTTTATGTATAAGAAGATATTGTTTTCTGACTTGCGTAATTGGAACGTTGTACTTTATTATTATGTGTTCTCATAGCTTATAGGTTTGAAAACATAACTAAAGAGCAACAGAGAGCAGGAAACACTATCAGTCGACACCAATAACATAAACAATAACAAACATCATGAACCACGCCACCCCTTCAATCAACAACAAAATAAAAAACACGTCACCCAACCATCACCACCAATAACCTCAGAACGGCAACTATGACATCATATAACAACAAACAATCTCCTGAACTTCTCAATCTCCATATTTGACCTTGACCTTTAAATCAGAAGGACATGAACGGGTTGATAGGCTACGACGAATTCATGACCTTGATCAAGAAGCTAAGCCTCTGGCAGGTAGGCAGTGGAATACACTACAATCATTTTGTCTTTTAAATTAAACCAAGATTAAAGCAACGAACTAAATGTAAGTATATACGTTTACACGTTGTACTTTGAAACATTTCGAGACTTGTAAGCACATGCGCCCATGCTTATTATCAGCGTTCTAACATCCAGTCAATTTATATTTAGCAACGTTTTATTATACAATCTTCAGATAACACTGAATATAAGAAATATGTTTGTTATCGTCATTTTCAGGGAATCTTTGTGAAGTTCGCTATCGGAAATGGCTCTGTCATGGACACTTATGCACTGAGAAATGCTCTAAGGATGGCAGGTACATACACTCCTTCAGTGTGCCAGAATAGTACAGCAAAATTCCAGTTGATTTCGCTTGCAGATCGGGAGGTCGCGGGTTCAAACCCCGGCCGGGTCAAACCTTAGACTTTAAAGTTGGTAGTATTGGCTTCCCTCCTTACGCTCGGGGATAAGGGGACAGCATTACGAATGACTTGTCAGTGTCAGTATAATGGTTCAGTCCCTGGGCACCTCATAAGTTCCCCTGCGCTATAATGATAGAAATGTCACTGCGCATTATTGGCAAAAATGCTGGTAAAATCCAAAATGCCAGTTAATTTATGAACGTTTATAAGTGTTAATTAATTACTGCTAAGCTATTTTTTTTTATACTGATTTCTCGCAAATTGTTAATTTTTTTAAATACATGGCAGTGACACAGTTGAGTTAAATGATATCCAGCTATATTTGGTATATCTGTGAAAAATCACTGGCACAAACAGATCAGCTTGGAGACATTACTTATAAAAGTGAAAGTTTTCGCCAAATCAAGACTCAAATACACGCAAAGAACGTCAACGTTTGACATATATTAAAGTTAATAAGCTCATGTGCGCATGTATTCTTGGACATGACAGTTATTCTTCGAAATGAACTACTACTACTACTAATCATAATGATGATGATGATGATGATGATGATGATGATAATAATAACAACAACAACAATAATAATAATAATGATAATAATAATAATAATAATAATAATAATAATCAACATCATCATCATCATCATATTGTTGTATTTTTTCCTTGACCAGGGTTCTCCGTCAGTAACCGCACGCTGGAGGCACTGGTACTGCGGCTAGCTGCTAAGGAGTATATGAATCTGGAGGGCTTCATTAACGCTGTCGTCAAACTGCACGTGGCTCATCGTGAGTTATCAGTTTGTTCAATTTTTGATCAGTCTGATTAGTATAGTCGTGATCTTTAGTTGTCAAGGAAGACACCAAACCATATTTGTGTGTTGACAAGTAATACATCATTATACATTATTGGGTATATTCTAAATTGTTTATTGTTTTGATATATTATCCACGCCTACGCCGGTATGCTAATTAGTGGTGGCTATGTACAACTTATTACTTAATGACTAGCTGGGTAGGATCACTACAGAAAATTCTCCTTTCATAATTGTTAGACCCCCACTTTTCCAAGAACGTTCGCTTTCATTTTAATAATAAATTCATTTTAACTGTTGATACATGGTGCAAAAATCTAACGGTTTGGTATATGGATATTGTAGAAACATTATTGAGAAAGTTCCAGACAGCAACACATACATAAAAGTGTATCATATGCATAAATGTGTATCTTGGTTCCAGACTGCAACATATACATAAAAGTGTATCATATACATGAAAGTGTATCTTGGTTCCAGACTGCAACATATACATTAAAGTGTATCTTGGTTCAAAACTGCAACATATACATAAAAGTGTATCTTGGTTCCAGACTGCAACATATACATAAAAGTGTATCTTGGTTCCAGACTGCAACATAATTACATGTATACATAAAAGTGTATCTTGGTTCAAAACTGCAACATATACATTAAAGTGTATCTTGGTTCCAGACTGCAACATATACATAAAAGTGTATCATATGCATAAAAGTGTATCTTGGTTCCAGACTGCAACATATACATAAAAGTGTATCTTGGTTCCAAACTGCAACATATACATAAAAGTGTATCATATACATAAAAGTGTATCTTGGTTCAAAACTGCAACATATACATAAAAGTGTATCTTGGTTCCAGACTGCAACATATACATAAAAGTGTATCATATGCATAAAAGTGTATCTTGGTTCCAGACTGCAACATATACATAAAAGTGTATCTTGGTTCCAAACTGCAACATATACATAAAAGTGTATCATATACATAAAAGTGTATCTTGGTTCCAGACTGCAACATATACATAAAAGTGTATCTTGGTTCCAAACTGCAACATATACATAAAAGTGTATCATATACATAAAAGTGTATCTTGGTTCCAGACTGCAACATATACATAAAAGTGTATCTTGGTTCCAAACTGCAACATATGCATAAAAGTGTATCATATACATAAAAGTGTATCTTGGTTCCAGACTGCAACATATACATAAAAGTGTATCTTGGTTCCAAACTGCAACATATACATAAAAGTGTATCTTGGTTCCAGACTGCAGCATATACATAAAAGTGTATCATATGCATAAAAGTGTATCTTGGTTCCAGACTGCAACATATACAAAAAAGTGTATCTTGGTTCCAGACTGCAACATATACATAAAAGTGTATCTTGGTTACAGACTGCAACATATACATAAAAGTGTATCATATACATAAAGGTGTATCTTGGTTCCAGACTGCAACATATACATAAAAGTGTATCTTGGTTCCGGACTGCAACATATACATAAAAGTGTATCTTGGTTCCAGACTGCATCATATAAATAACAATGTATTATATACATAAAAGTGTATCATATACATAAAAGTACATAGAACGAGAATGGAATAGGTGCAGGAGCATGAATATATGCAGACGAAAAAATAAGAAAATAGAATATATTCTGCATATATACACAGATACACAGGGTGTGGAATATACGTTAATAATCACGTTTATATTTTACAAGGAAACTTTACAAAGAGCGTTCAAGAAGGTAATTTATGAATATCATCTACATTATAGAAAATATTTGGACTTCCCTGTTCCTTTTTAATTGTCAGACTTATTACACCACTTGGCAAAACAATTGTGTGCCTCCACAACTGTCACACTTTACTTCCCGAGTGAAAACTTAAACCTGTACTAATACTTTTATATTAATCTGATGCTTATTGTTATGAACAAAAAGTACATTTTTTTCATACTGAATAACAAACAAATCACAGATTTATATTCATCTTATGGACTATCGAGACTTGAAATAAATAGTTTCGTTAAGTTATTAGCAATTGCTATGGTTTTATGCAAGTCGAAGGCATTTTCTGTGAATGGGTACTTCTAAACAAGCTGATTTTAAACATTAAACAGTGGTATTTCCATCTTGTCGCGTTACCCTTAAGCAAATGCTCATAAGCGAATGCATGAAAATCAGTTATAAAATCCCAGCATGCACAGCGTTGAACGTGCATAAACTAATAAAGGAGCAGGTCTTACATTATGCATGCACATATTATGGAAAAACCGGTGCGCCATTCTAATTGCTCAATGATATTTGTTAAATGTCCTCTGCTTTTTTTTTGCTAAATGCTTCTCAACTCACCTCAACTAAAAGTTACTTGCACAATGCCGGTCTTCCAAAACATTATACATATTAGCTGGAATACTGCTTATGTCTGTAGATAAAAGATCTTACACGCTGAACCCGCTAATGGCGGGAAGTTATACTTTGCCTTTAAGCATTTATTAAAAACATTAAAAATAGCGTGTGATCTTGTAGCAACAGTAACTATAGGAACGTGGAATGGTGCATTGTTTTTGATGTTGTTGATTTAGCGTGTACTGTACCCGATTGGTTAAAATGTAAAGAAACACTCAAGTGTTAACCACAATTTTGGTTATGTACTTATAATTTGCCTGTGTTTAGAATACATATATATTACCAACATTTATCCCAATTCACGTTTGATACACACAAATCATGGCACCATTGTCTTTGAGTAGTCTATACGTGTGTAGTCTAACACCCACTTCTCGCCCTATTCCTGGTGTCTTGTTTGTCCGAATCAGTTACTATGCACATTTCTATGTCGAGTTCGTAAAAACTACAGTTACCAATTTCAAGAGTGGTCATGCATGCTTATACACTCAATTTAAAATATGTCAAAGGTTTGTTTCATAAAAGCTCTAATCCTGCAGTCAAACCACAATTATTAGACAGTTATTCATATAACTATATTACTTTTCAAAAATGGTGCATTTTTTGTATTTGCTATTACATATACATGTATTAACACTATTAGATAATTATAATAATTATAAAATTATTGTTATTAATAATAATGATTATTATTATTAATTATTATTGTTATTATAATCATCACCAATATTATTGCTATCATTATTATTCCCATTATTATTTGACGTAGAACAACATATGAAGGCCACCAACGGTAAAATGACGGAAGATGAAGAACAGAAGCGAAACTTGAGAGAGGTACATATCCAATGCCTACATTGAATTATATTACACGTTTCTCTCTCCAAAATCTCCTTCTTCGATAAAATGAACGAATGCATGTAAATGCTAGTAATTTTGAGACTAAAAAATTACACCAAAGTAACAACATCTTAGCTTAGCTTGATTAGATTACCTAAGCTCGAATGAAAATGCCCAGCTGTTGTCATGTTTATATGTAAGTGCTGCACCTTAAGATGGCTACATGTATAATGCATTTTCTTTAACACAACAAATCACCTCGCGAGCTTCTATAAGAAGACCTTGATTATTTTTAAGACAAAATATTGCTTCAATTACTTTCTAAAATCTGATGTTGATTTTGCCCTTGTTTTTTGTTCCAGCTGTTACAGACTGCTATATATTCATGACATTCCAAAGGGACCGTAATTTGTTCTAGAACATTACTGCACGTGTTTGATCGGAGAGAAGACTTTCACTGACTTCCTTAGGGAGCGACGACTATCATTTTGTTATTTTTCGCTGTGGGTCATTTCTTCGTTTATGGCTTTTTTGACAAATTTTCGTGGATTGTTTATTTTCGTGGGTGGTGAATTGTTTTTTGTTTGTTTGTTTGTTTTTGTTTTTTGTTTATTTCGTTTAATGACAATTTTTTCATTCAAGAATGTTTTTAGCTTGACAGACGACTTGCCAATATCGTTTTGTTTGCATTATACGGCAGATTTAGAAGCGATTGTTTCTAGCAATACCGGGTTTGCATTAAACGCATATATGTTTAAAAGGCCATTGACAAAATTCATTTTTATTTATTATTTGAACAATTTGACTTCTTGTAGTTCATATTGAATAGTGCATGGTTGAAATGTGTTGTTATTTCGTACATAACCGTACATTACAGAATCAGAACTGCGGCTTATGCTTTGCATGCTTTGTTTGTAAATAGCAAAGTTGGATTCAAACAGTGAATGTTGGGTGGCACAGTGTAACAAACAACGGCGAAACTGTGTCACACGTGTACGATTTGTGTTTCGAGTTTTTTGTCATGTTGTTATTCTTTTTTTTTTCAAGAGCATAACATGTATATTCAACAGACAATTTTAACTATTTAAGTTATATCGCCGGGCTTGACCAAACGACAGTAATCTGTGGATTTTTGTTATATTGACAATGTCGAATGATACAACAATTCTCTAATACTCGTGTAAATCTTTATTTGGGGTGTATATTTTCCAAGATATGTAAAAATAAACCGTGTTTAGAATTTATGTAAAAATTGTGTTTCCATGTTTGTGTGTGATGTAATTGTTTAAATAGATCTTATCTGTAATTGTTAAAATAAATCTCAACAATTTCAGAACGAGACACGTGTTAGTTTAAGTTATTGCTAAATGTACATAAGTGATGTTTAACACAGCCAACACTTTAGGCTTTCATTAGGAGTTGTTTTAAATGCGTGAACAGAGGATCGGTTAAAACTGTAACAGTTTTCATTAAAGGTTGTATCAGACAGTTTGGATCAAAAATATTTTCATTAAACATTTTAATGAACTATTGTTACTTGAACAGATCTCGCAAAATATTGTTTTTTGTTGTCCTTCACTTGTCTGAAAAGTGGACCATATACCACAATCGCCATTACAAACATGTATTTCCTATCTGAGCCACGCTGCACAGTCAGCTATTTTTAAACCAAGAAAAACATGTGACCACCAATGTTAAATTAAAAAATCCACGTGACCACTTATGTTTTAGTTCAACCACGTCATCCGCTGTGACGTCAGTGTCTATTTTAGCAGAAATCCTAGTCGCTCTTATTTATAACTTTGAAAAGAATGAACATTTTAAGTGTTTATTAAGATAAAATTGAGATACTTTTGAAAATCGTTAAAGGTTAGAATTAAGTATGATGTTTCTACAGAAATCATGCACAAATAACCCACACAGAGGTCAGATATTGTTACATATATTAGATATTGGCAAACTGTCGGATACCACCTTTAAAATGTTTAAACTCACATGTTGCCCTTTTTAATTGTTCAGTCCTTATAAGTTTCCTGTTCTAAACAGGGCTTTCTAGAAAACCGAGCATTATTGCAGTAAGCAATTCTTCTTAATTGCTATTTTATTCTCAATTATCATAAACTCGACATTGTTACCAAGAAGAAATTTTATTAGTCATCTTAATCGCACCAGGCTTGTTGATAAAACAGGGTCGATATGACCAAATATGCAATCAGTCCATGCTTCCCACGTGCAGCCATGCAATTTTACCGTCCTTCTGCGAATTTCAATGAACGCCCAACAGCTCCCTAGACATGATCGTTGTATCACGCGGTTTGAACACAGTTGCTTGTTGTCAAATGTCACTTAGAACCTTGTGCTTATTTAATCAATGTTCTTTTGAAATCAAATTGTCTCTATCGGGTTTTTTAACAAAGTTTTTTTATGAGTAAGAATTTATTTAAAAAGCCAATAAGAGCTGTATCCATGCCGCTTGACAAGTGTTAACATGTTTACGGTGTGGTTAACATATACATCGGGTTTACGGATAATAAACACCTTTTCATATCTTTCAGCTTTTGTCTTATTGTGTCAACTAGTTCCTATATTGTTTTAATATTTCAATAACAATCCACAATATATCCACAAGTCTGTTGTGTTCGTATTCACTTAGAATTACATGGTGGCTGTGACAAGCTAACAATCGACTTTTCGTAATCGTATGACTACACGTAATAGGTAATAGGTAATACCAAGTTATAGTCTACTGTCAAGCTACTGCTTGTTTAGCCGACTTTACAGTTTACCCCCTGGTCATTGGGTATATTCGTCAATCCCGTACAATGGCAGCCGACACATGGCGCTGGGAAGTTATACTACTGACCCGAATAACCCTCGCAGGTACCCATTTATACACCTGGGTGAAGTGGAACAATTCGAGGTAAATTTCTTGCTCAAGGAAATTAGCGGTGACCCGACCGGGGTTCGAACCACGGACCCCGTGATCCGTAGTCGTGCGTCCTACCACTGGACTATTCCGCTCCTCAACGTATCAATACATCAGAAATTATACTGGATCTGGTAGCGCAATCGGTAAGGCATCGGCTCCAAGTACGGGAGGCCCCATGTTAGAACCCGGGCCGCGACATACCAAATGTACTTAAAATGTATTGTAGTATTATAGCCCTCTTGGTCATGCTCAAGCAAATATAAGGGCAGTTCCACCACTGGTCGGCTCGGTGTCAGGGTAATGTGACTGGGTGTGGGATCATGCAAGTGTTTACGGCATGCTATACACAGTGAAGGCAGCACTATATATGATTTAAGCTGTCATCGCCTCCAGATAACTGAAATACTATTGGTGGGACAATAAATCCAATAAACATCAGTAATTATCATTTTATGCGAGGTGATTTTCTAATTTTGTGCTAAAGTTGGCAGTCAGCGACTTATTTCTCTTGTAAACAACAAAACTAGACAAAGGAAACTAGTTGTTATTGGAGCATTTATGAAAAGACACACATTATTATATGTTTAGCTAAATTAATTGTGTAACTGCTATTTATAATATATGTATGATATTTCCCAGTGTTTATAATTCAGAGCACAATGATCATTTTACTTGATAACTAAATAACATTTGTTACGTTTAAAGGTAATACATGGGCCTATATGGCCTGGTGTATTATTTTATATTGTGTGTTACACCGAATTGCATATATTTGTAAACATGTTACTATTATAAATAATTAACTACTTACATAACCTTAAGATTGCGTTATTTTTTCACAAAGTTTTACAATGGCAGATTTTCTCTTTTTGTTATCAAATTGCTTAAATGAAATAATGTAACTGATTATATCAATTGCACATCTTTTAATTAATTATAAATAACAAACATTACTTTTATAAACATTTATTGAAAAAAATGTACATTATAAACACGCTTATTGGAAAAATAATATAGCAAAGTACGACAGTGAAACAAAATATAGTTTTCGACATTGGCCGAATAATGAAAAGGGATCTACAAAATTACGCGCGATCGAGACATATGTTCGCCTTTTGATATAAAATATAAATTGAGAAAAACATAACGATCTTTTAGATAACTTCTGTGGCTTGTTTCCGAAAATAGGGGGAAAACACACAAAAAAGAAACTGGAAACTATATGCTTGTTTCACTGCTTACACTAAATATTGCATCGCTATACATTCAAACGCAAGAATACATCATAGGCCTTTACACACTTTTAGTCAAATGAGAGACGTACAAAATGATGACGTCACGCTTTAATGAGTACATGCAATATTGATGCAACCAAAACAAAAAAGTATTTTTTTTTTTAATTTTTGGATTCGTATTAAAGTATAAACAGATTTCATTTGCGATATTAGTATCGTTTAATCGTTAATTATATGCAAAAATAATACACGTAATTGTCTCGCTTAATGCCATCGACTTATTGCCGTAAAAGATCGAGATTACAGATCTGTTATATTTCTTGCTTATAATTAGGTCGAACTAGATCTAGATCTGTGTGTGTGAATGTGAAACGCCTATGTTTAACACAACTAAGCAGGGGTTACTTTTGCTAGGAAATTAAACAATCAACATAAACAGTACATCTCCCTGCTTTTTTACAAGTATATTGCTTTACTGAAGCTAAAAAAGAGCAGATACAACATACACTCACGTTGTATGGGGTACTATTCGTACCGAAAAACAGTCGTTACAACATTAATACATTAAACACTATCTACCACGGTTAATATAGACCTTGTATACCGTTATGACAAAAATGAAATATATAGATGAGGCCAATGAAGTTTAATCGGAACAAACTACCAGTAAAAAGCCGATGTTGATCTAAACCTGGTTAAATGATACATTTAACCTAAATAACTTTGTCTCTATCCTTCAGGATGTTGTCATAATAAATCAGTATGACGTCACATACTACGCAGTGACGTCATTTTATTGTATAATGATTATTTATTTTGCACAAAGGTAAGCGATCAAATTCACTTAAAGCACGTCCCTTCTAAAATAACTACATGGATATTTACAAACAGTTCTTGCAAAAATGTACAATGCCAAACATACGTCTGTTTGTATTTCTCACCAGGTAACAAAACACACAGCACTCGGTGTTTTATGTTCTATGTAACATCTCGATTTGAAGAATCAGTCACACTGGTACCTATAAGACTGAAGATACTTAGAATACGAGTGGTCCTGGTGTAATATATTCTAACGTTTTTATTAATTTCAAGTTTGCTCCGAAGAAGGAAATCCACAAAAAGAAAATGTATACAATTAGTTAAGCTCCCTCGAGTATGAAAGGCACGCGTTTCAATGAAGAAGAAAAAAAAAAGATGTAACATGAGCAATGTATGAACTGAGTTTTACAGAAGTTAGAAAAAAAACATTCAAGAAAAGCGTCAAAAATCTATAAATCGCGGGTAAAGCATAAAATAATAAAAAGTTCTTAAAATATTCACTGATGAAATATGATAAACGATCTAAATAAAACACGACTCATGTTAAGCAAAATATATACATTTGTATGTATATTGTGTACAAAGTATAACCATATATATGACTATGTTTAAAATAACTGATAGTGTGGGTATTTATACGTACTCTTCCTGACTTTGATAAAAAAAGAATAAACAATCTACATATAAATGCCTAGAAGCAATGAAAAAAAGATCATAGGCTTTTATTACAGTAAAAGTTGCGTTGATTCTTAAAATGTTTTATAAAACAACATGCTATTTTCTTCAAAAATGGTACATAGGCCTAAATCAAAAGACAACAGTGCTTGTTAAAAACACTTTTTCATTGGTAAATCTGGGGTTTTATCTGTAATTCAACATCCTTTCTACCAAAATATGCTGTTGTTTGTTTGTTTTTGTTATTCGAACATTGTAAGTTTAAGGGAGTTGGTATCAATATATTTTTTTTAAACTTGCAGATGTAAATGATACACTCCAAAATATCAAACTACTCTAAAATGGTAAAATTTATTCGATCAGTTCGGTCTTAGTTGTTGGAAAAGTTGGCGCATGGTTTTGACATTTCATTAAAAGTAAATGATAACTGACATTTTTATTTATTGTTCCAGCCCAAGCAGAAGAGTGTTGATGTTTGTACTTGTATCCATCCGTCCGTTTGTTTCATCACTATTTATCAGATTTGTCCCGATGGCAAATTTCGGCCCATTTTAAAAGTTGCCCTCTAAGCAATATACGACTTGAAAAACATACGGCTTCAAATGAGCGTACATCCATTGTTTCTGCTGCCATTTAATTGCCTGGTTACACTTTAATCAATCTGAAAGTAAAAAGAACATGACAATATAAGCAGGTACACAACCAATTTAAATTGTACATAATAGGAACATATAAATACGCCAGAATCTACTTTTCTATTTATGCCAGGTTATATTTGGCCATTTATGTTATAACTGATGTGGACTTTGAAAAAAAAATCATTTTTTTACTTTTGAGGTTAGTACAGTTTAATATACCGGACCTGGTAGCGCAATCGGTAGAGCGTCGGCTCCAGGTACATGAGGCCTCGGGTTCGATCCCGGGCCGCGACATACCAAAGTCGTTAAAAATGTTAGTGGTATAGCTCCCTTGCTAACGCTCAAGCAAATATAAGGGTAGTTCCACGACTGGTTGGCCCGGTGTCAGGATAATGTGAATGGGTGTGGTATCATGCCAGGTGTTCACGGCATGCTATACACAGTGAAGGCAGCACTATATCTGCTTCAAGTGGACGCCATCTCCAGATAACTGAAATACTGTTGGTGGGACGATAAACCTAATAAACAAACAAACAAACAAAGCCTAATATTTCATTTTCATTAAGGAATCGTGTTATGATTTACCGGCGAAATTATGATAAAAAGTCATGTTCAACAAATAAGCTATTTATGACGTCACTCTTATATAACTTACATCAGCATCTCTCAGAGCACAGCAGAGGATAAGTGAGAAGATCATGCCGAGGATCTAGAAAGACAAAATGTAAAGTACATTTATTTGTGTTTACCGAAAAAACATCACACAAAAAAGGATAAACGTCTATTTAAATTTAAATCGCGTTATTTTACATGTAATAAGAAGTTGCTTTACTACGCAAAGAAAACCCACATCGTGGGTATAGATCGAAATATTTTTATTTTTTTTATATATATTTATTTTGATAATTGTATGAACTAATACATTTTTGTAAATATTAATTTAACGCAAAAAAATAAAACAAGGTTTACAATTAACATATTATTCATAGGACGGTAATTTACACTCTTTCAGTTTGGAAAGAGCATATCTAGATAAATGTGAAATAATACGAATAAAATAAGACTCACCAAGATGACGGCAACACCAATGGCGACACCGGCGATTATCAACAGATTGTCCTTTACAAACTTGAACAGTTTGTCATTGCAAGGCTGAAGCAGAAGAGCAAACAATTGGACATTATTTTGACCATTTCAAATTAGTAAGAATTCATCATCATCACCATCATCATCACATCAATCATCATCATCATCATCATCATCATCATCATCATCATCATCATCATCTTCATCATCATCATCATCATTATCATCATCATCACCATCCCATCATCAATCATTATCATCATCATAATAATCACATCATCATCATCATCATCATCATCATCACCATCCCATCATCAATCATCATCATCATCATCCCATCATCAATCATCATCATCATCATCATCATTATCATCATCATCACCATCATCATCATCACATCAATCATCATCATCATCATCATCACCACCATCCCATCATCAATCATCATCATCATCACATCATCATCATTCAATCATCATCATCATCATCATCACATCATCAAACATCATCATCATCATCATCACATCAATCATCATCATCATCATCATTATTCAATCATCATCATCATCATCATCACATCATCAATCATCATCATCATCACATCAATCATCATCATCATCACATCATCACATCATCATCATCATAATCATCATCATCACAATGGCAAATCTCATCCGCCGCCAAAATTATGCTACGCTTTATCGAACAATGAAATCAATAAAAATAAAACAGTAAAACAGTAATCAAACAGCCGTGAAGAAAGAATGAACTCACCGTTATGAAGCGGCGACACGGTTCCACTGTGCTCACTTTGTCTGCGGGATAATCCAGTATTCCTTTTGTCGCTCCGCAACACTCGAACTGAAAACACGCGTAAACATTACACACAGTGAATACACATTGTTCTTCATTCATATGTCTAAACTGTAACATTGTAACAATTTCAAATATTTTGGCAAAATAAATGTATTACATAAAGTGTCATAATATAATCGTAACTTTTATCTGTAAATGTGAGTTAACTCATTTAATTTGAAATGAGATCTCTTCTGTTCTTGGGTTATATGTTGTTCTCATAGAATAAAGCACAAAACATGGTAAGAATAGAGCAAGCAGAGTAGATATTGATCAGCACTTTTTGCTGTCGATTCTCTGGAAGCATATGTAATTTATATGTTATAAGAATAAAGATAAATAATGGATATTAACTATGGTATTATAAGGGTTAAGTTTAAAATTAGACATTAAAACATCATTAACAAATTAACAAAATTTTAAAGGAAGAAAAAAAAGAAGTTCTATGCAGCAAAATACCACAGGAATTCAAACAAAAAAGGGTGGAAATTAATAGTGACAAAGAAGAAAAGCAAACTAAGACCAAACATTTGTGACATTATCAATACAGAAAATGACAGTAATATAAAGCCAGACAATGAACAATCTTTTAACGTCCTCATTGCAGTTTCCTGATTGAAAAAATCTATATGGCTGTCTTTTATATCTTTCCATTAGAAAATAAACTAAAACTGTTATGTGCTTTGATCATTTACTAACAACCAAATACCAAATAGTCTGAAAAGGATAAAAACATACATCATTCTGGACCATGTTCATAAACTCTCTCTGTGAGGATCCTTCATCGAAGTAGTGTTCCACGCCTTCATTCAATGCTTTGTTCACCACTTCCTTCACCTACAATAATACGTTATTAGTTCAAAACGTAATAACAAAATAGCTTAAACAGTTTAAATCGAACGTATTCACTTTTTAAGAAAGATAACTCTTAATTTCCTTAGTGACCTTGTCTAGCAAGAGTAATAGTTCTTGATCACCTTTATAAACGAGTTTTCAACAAAAATAGAATGTTCCATGTTATGCATCATCAGCCGAACACTTATGGAGGTGTTTGTTTTAGCTAGCTATTTTTGCTGTCAATATATCTTACTGTTATGCAAAGAATGATATGAACGCCTTAGGTGGTTTTAACAGACAAAGCTGAGTGTTATTTTGTCCCTCAGACTTGACACAGATCGCGAGGGGTATTTTTAGACGTGAATATTTTGGAATTTTAAAATTACGCAACAAAGAAAGTAACTTGGCTAGGAGCGTGGAATTAAACTAGAAATTGCTTTCTTCATTGTTGTCTGCTACGTCCTTTATAATTAAAAGCCCCATTGTTAGCATCGGAATACCGATTTCTTTCAATAAACAATACCTTGTCAAACAGTTGCGAAATACTTTTAAGGCTTGCTATGCTTAAAATATTTCCAAGCTACACTTGTAACCTCGGCATACTCGGTTCTTTTCTCTAGAGCGGCACCAACAACCCCAAAGGCCCCATCATCATCATCAGCATCATCAACTACAACAACAACAATAACAACATCTCATCGCCATACTTACCATGTCCTTTGCTACCACGGCGAAGATACCAGCACCCAACAGAATGGCGAAAATGATGAAGAGTAGAGCAAAGAACTGAAAGTAAAGGTAAAAATCGAAATATCAATATGACTGAATACTGAAGTATTGTTAAAATTACATGTTATGTTACATACTATGTTTAAATGCCCCCAACTACACACTTAATGCAGATAAAACGTTGCCATCGTTGCGATATATACCGTACGGAATTAATATGAATGCCGTTCTGCTTGTATATTTCTTTACAAAAATTGGGTCTACCGTTTAAAATTTTTATCGTCATCAACACCAACAGATACTTTTGCCGATTCCATGACTTAAAGTTTTATTAGTCTGTGTTTTGTCGGTGTTCCTATTCATAATAATCATGTCTGGAATTTTTCGAAAGGTGCTGAAATGCGGCCATACCATAAAATACCATAATTATTTCGGTGCCAATTATGGAATAAATCCTTATCATGATACTCTTGGATATAACCAACACAAAAATCTAATTGGTTATAACTACATTAAACTGGCATTAGAAATACCACTTAGGGACTTGGCAGCAAAAACTGCAGAACCTGATCAGACCGGTCCTCTAACTGGAGCTGACATGCAATGTACGTGCATAACGGACCAGAAACCAACATGGTAGTCACGACAGCACTATTGCTTCTATCAACAGACCGGTTTTCGATCATAATGTCACCAGACGAACATTTCATAAGAACTATAAAAATGTGGATAAGACCGACTGAAAACATGGTGACTCCGCAAACATAGTGTGAAAATCACGCAGCTAAAATGACAAGGTAAGACAGAAGTTAAGTGTGGTGCATACATTTGTTTCCTTAACCAGTATAACCTTATAAAAAGTCATTAGTTTCCTCAAAGGGTCGGACTTTAACCCGACTAAATGTAAACATGTATTTTTGTAACTCAGATAAATACATGTTTTTAACAAAGTTTGACAGCTACGAGGAACTGTATAATAGACTCAGTGATACGAGTGCCATATCACTAATCTGAATGACGTAGGTTCAAATCTGCAATACACCAATATACATCTCTCTCTCTTTCTCTCTCTCTCTCTCTCTCTCTCCTCTCTCTCTCTCTCTCTCTCTCTCTCTCTCTCTCTCTCTCTCTCTCTCTCTATATATATATATATATATATATATATATATATATATCTGTGTCTCTGTGTGTGTGTGTCTCTCTGTCTCTGTCCTGTCTCTCTGTCCTGTCTGTCTTTCTGTGTGTCTCTCTTCACTCTATCTCTCCCTCCCTCCCTCCCCCTCCCTCTCCCCCTACCCTCCCTTAAACTGGTAGGTTAAGTCAGTAGCTTCTTGTGTTAGGCAGTATGTGTTTATTCACTGCCTATGCTGTATCTAGATAAGCGGTACTAACCGTCTATTCCTGTACCGTTTTCGCTTGGGACACGGATAATACCGACTTTTTATTAACAACAAAGGTGCCTAGAAGTACCAGTCGGTTTGAGCGAATATTTTCATGTCGGCAAACTCTTACACTGTCGGGGTATATTTACATTTAGCTCTGTTACAGGTTCACAAAACTTAAGGCTACGTGACTCAATATAATGCCAAGCCAATCGTCGGCAAGAAATTTAAGCAAACAGTGAGAGCTGGTTTCTTTAGCAATATGTCTTTCTCATTTTACATGTAGTGGGACAGCAAATATTTTGACATTTTGTAGTCGTTAGCATAAAAAGGAGCTTTATATGGATTAAATAAATTGCAATAAATTGAAAGAGTCACGACTTACAATTCCCAACATGCACTGGCTCTCTCTCATGGCGCCACAACATCCCAGGAAACCGACGACCATGATGAGGACGCCGACCACGATGAAGATGTAGGCAGTTGTGTACAGCATGTTGAAGTGTTCGCTGTTGTTCACATAGCGGCTGAAGTTCTCGTCCACGCGCACCCAGATACCCACACCAAGGATACCGCATCCTAGCAACTGAAAGTAGAACAAAAGGCCAAAGGTCAAGATCGTGGTCGATTTTAAGCACAAAAAAAAAAGAGTTAAAACAAAAAATAATGTTGCATCATAGCATGTTGCAAACTAGAAAGCAGAAGACAAAATGATGTTTCCAATTTCCAATCAGATATTTCCAAACAAATAAGAACTGAAACATGAGAAAGACAAAGGTCAGGCTCACACCACAGCAACGTTAAAATGAACCCATGTCAATGTTAAATGCCAATATCTCATATTTGTAAATAAATAGGAGCTAATGCCAGCTGCAAATGTCGATGCGACTTTCTTGCAAGTGGATATTAAAGCCTGTCAGAGAGCTCCCCATGTACAATCGAATGTTAAAATAACTTTTGCGATGTTCGTAATGTAGAATTGGTCCCACTTGGAAAACACAGCATCGTTAACTTGGGAGAGTTTCACGGGCTCCAGAGCGGGGCGAGTTAGCACGACAAAGGTTAGTCGTCCTATGTTATCACGTAAAGCTACTTGTGTTTCGACAGAAAAACAAGTCGTGCTTTTAACGATGTGTGTGCGCATGCGCAAGCGGGTGCGCGTGCGTATTAGTAGTGATCAGAAGGTTGGTGTTAGTACTTGTTTGGTTTTCTTGGCCAGTCATGTCTCTCCATCTTACCAATTACATTACTGTAAAAAATCAACGTCGTCTTAGTGAAATAACAAAATAATCATTTTCTGGATAACATTATGCGTCAATTGCAGATAAATACTAAAATATGTATTGAGTTAATTATTTAATACGATTCAGCTGGGGTTCGGGATTCAATTTTTTTAATATTGAATAACAAATTAATAATTAAAACTTTTTATTGTTATCACTCATATAAATCGCGTTATGTAGTTGTAAGAGTATTCGCACAGCGCTATTTGAGAATTATTGAGCATATTGCTGCATTAAAATGTCCATATTCCTCACAGTGGTTATGTTCCACTGTGCTAAAGTAACCACTTTCACCTTGGAAAGCACGTAGCCATAGTGAAGATCATACTTGTAAACATAGATATTGGTGTTTACTGAAAAGTATTTCCTACTATTTTAATATAACAAAATTAAAAAATATATGCTTGTAAACATAGATATTGATGTTTACTAAAAACTGTTTCCTACTATTTAAATATAACAAAATAAAAATAATCTAATTATAAAATGTGAACACTCCTTAGGTTTTATCCTTAGAATAAAACTACAATGGTAAACTACAAAAAACTACATCAAAATGTAATAGGCATCAAAACAATGACAGCGAAACTATCAATCATGTAGTTTGTTTTATGGTTCTAATTATAACAGAGATCAATGCAAGGGCGTTAATTAACAGAGAGTGACATTTAGACACTACCTAGGAAATGTTGTTGAAATGGTGATCGATTAAAATATCTAATATCTCGTTCATTTCACGTTCATCAAGCCCATTGACGATTACTAACATCACAAAAGTTGTTTTAACATTCGATTGTACGTGTGGAAAAAAAGCAAAATGTAACAGTCTCGTTCATATCTCGTTCAAATCTCGTTCATATCTCATTCAAATCTCGTTCAAATCTCGTTCGTCAAGACCATTGGCACTTTTTCTCAATGATGGCAAAGGTTACCGTGGTCTAAGAGAGGCACGTGACCTCTTATGCGAAGATTGCAAAAAAAGTTGACTAGTTGCTTATTATACAAAACAAAAATTTGGTAAACAAAGAATGGAATTTTTCGTTTTAATCGATCACCATTCCATAAACATTTCCCGGGTAGTGTCTAACTGTCACTAACTTTCAATTAACGTCCTTGCATTGATCTCGGTTTTAAATAGAACCCTAAAACAAACAGCAGGATTGATAATTTCGTTGCTATTGTTTTGTTGCCTACTGCTAACTTATCGATCATCACCATTATAGCACTGATATCAAACAATGATACAGGACAGGGGCGGGAAAATCTAGTCTTAACATTTGATAGTGATTTATTTACATGTTTGACATGCATGACATTTAATAAAAGAAAATATATCATTGTACAAATGTGTGATTTGTCATCAGTTTTGTTGGTTGGATGCTGGTCGCTTGGTTGATTGGTTGGTTGCATGATCAACCGACGCTTGTTGTATTGTTGTGTGGTGACCAATTGTTTGACTGTACACAAAACATTCGTAATACAAAGACATGGCGGTCAGTGTAACTTTGACTTGATGTTAGGCAACTGCAAAGTTTGAGAGTACAGAACATTATTTTGGGTATGGTAACACGATTCTTATTGGTCAAAGTGTATTCAATAGATAGTTCCAACATCAGTGAAGATCCCTTATCTTGGCAGCCATCTTGGATGGTAACTTCAAGGGATTTTCATATGTATTGTATAGAAGCGTAATTTTTATTTTCTTGTATTTTCTTCATTTGTGGTCCAAAAATTAAAAGCTATACACCATTGGAAAGCTCTTGAAATTCATATCTTTAAAATACAATATTTTTAAAATTGATAAATGAAAAAAGAATTATTAAAACACAGAAATAAGTAAAATTATTGGCTCATGCTTAAATAAAATGAACAGTGTATCTTTTATGGTTGTATTCCTTTTACTTTTTAAACAATAAAAATATAGTTTTGATATTTAAAATACTTCATAAAAGCTGTTATAAATTTGATACAAAATTCAGTAAAATAGACAGAAAAATCAAAACACAGTGGTGAGTTTAATACAGCACATATTTCCAGATTTCGGCCTAAATTAGCTTCTGCCTTCCAAGATGGCTTTATATTTATTGCTTAAGCCGCATATGGTCAACACATTGCAGTGGGTAGGTTGTGTTGCTTGCCTGGACAAAAACATCAGAACGTAACTGATAAATGTTCGCTGAATTGATATTTTGAAGGCTGTGTCTTGCACTGACATAAGTCCAATGAGTACGTCATCTAATATTCAAGACCAGAAAAAGCACAATGCAGCTTTTAAGAACCAGCCCTGCGCACAGGTTGACATTTATGATCCAGTGATTAGTACACGATGTTTCTCATCAATGTTTGCCGCAGTCTTTCTCGAGCAGTGGCTTTTGTTAACAGCGATCCTGGATGCACACACGCTAAGAGAATTGACAAATGCAAAAAGGTCGTACATCATGATAAACGACCTTCAGTATAGGAAATTCTACTAATTAAACAACAACAAAAACAACGAAACACATATCCTTTATTATTGTTGCTTTTTTAGTTAAAGACAGATAAATTTACGCCATTTATTTCTTATTTATCATGCGCCAATGCGTTTTCTTAAATTTTGAAAACTTTCAAAATTTACATTTATTAAACAAAATGCGCTTCAGTGCACAATTTCTTTCTCTCTTTACTCTCGTCTGTCATCCTCACTTTATTATCTGCCTATATTTATCTTGATGTTCCAACCTATCAATCTTTTTTCTGCCTCTCGTTACACCTCTCTTCGTTCTCTCACTACAACGTTTCTCGTCAACTGACTAGACCTTTCTCGTCCTCTTACAACGACTTTGTTCGTCCCCTCACTGCGATTTTTTTTCGTCCACTTACAACAACTATGCTCGTCCTCTCACTACAAGTTTTCTCCTCTTACAACGGGTTTGCTCGTCCTTTTACAACGACTTTTTTCGTCCTCTTACAACGACTTTGCTCGTCCTCTCACTTCGAGTTTTCTCGTCCTCTCACTACGACTTTACTCGTCCTATCACTACAGCTCTCATATCCTTAACTAGTTTACAATTTTATTCTAGCGAACATTCTGTCAAACTTAAGTCCACTATCAAGTTATTAACGTTTGAATCTCCCACGTGCCGAAGACAAGCCGCAATTCAACTCATAACTTTAATCAATTCTCGTCAATTGCTTCTCGTGTGACAAAAAAAATCTATAGACGAGCCATCACTATGGTAATTAGCCGTCGTATACAAGCTGTTACTTTCATTGGATTCCAATTAGGAGACAAGATCGACATTGAAATATAGGGCGACCGACTGCAAAATAACGGCTAAATATAGATTCTTGTGCCGTTCGCGAGATGCTGAACTACTTTTTTCCGTCTTGCTCAACGCATGGAGAAGAAGGCTACAATGAGTCATGGAGAACAGTTTTAGTAACATACTGTTGTGTGTATTTAAAAACATCTAGAGATCTGTGTAAGACTGCGCGTGCCCGCGGGTACACAAGACAGCCCATTAAGCAGACAGTCATTTGCGGCTTATATCGAAACATCGCAACAGCGGGACGAGTGTATTCAGCATCGCACCGCCAAAAATGTGATTTATTATTATACGTTCATGCAGCTACACAACTACAGAGGATACAGGTTTTTTACACAGAAGTGATAAATTATTATTATTATGGCGACTTACAGTTATTTTGGTGGCGGAAGACCCTAGACAAATGTCTGGGTAGAACCACCGGCTCACCGCAGGTCAGCTTGAAGACCTTCCCACATTAAGTCCTTCGCACCGAAGGGACTCGAACTCATGCCGTGAGAGGCTAAGCAGTCAGAGAAGTTACAAGATGGCGACTCTGCTACTAAGGGCGCCCAGCTACAGAGTGGACTTAATACAAAAATATACATATTGTTGTTTTCACTGTACACGTCTGAATGAAGCAACATACACTATATTTTTAAATAAACATTAGTCGCATGAATATTGGTTAACATACCATTTTATTCTTGTTAACAGCATCGTATTAAGTGAATGCAAGCGGTAACAGTAACAGTAACGTCTGCAGTATAGGACTTCGAGGAAATATTAGGAAGTAAGCTTTAGACACTGTCCCGAATTAGCTAGCGCTTCGCTATTAAAAGAAATATAGAAAGTTAAAATACAATGTCATTATAATATTGCAGTTAATTTAGCTGATTTTCCAGATTTAAGCGATTAATGGCTGTCTCCGTGAAATAAACAACGCGATCTACTGATCGGACATATTTTCACAGACTATATCGTTACTGCAGGCTTTTCATCTCCGATTGTATCAACAGATTTAGTGTTCCAAACATGCAACGC
Source organism: Sinonovacula constricta (assembly GCA_007844125.1). Lineage (NCBI taxonomy): Eukaryota > Metazoa > Mollusca > Bivalvia > Cardiida > Solecurtidae > Sinonovacula > Sinonovacula constricta. Next base: position 28,786,759 of record CM017568.1, on the reverse strand, counting down.
TTGTCAGTTGCCGCTGTGGCGCATAGTTGAATCGCCGATTGTTACAAAGATAATGCAAAGACATCAAAATATGCATCATTGTTAAGTTGAATGTTTGTAGTCTAAAACTACCATCAGATTGAACGATACATGTAAACAGAAACTTGTCAGTCATAAAGATTTAAAACAGACACAGAAATAAATACGTACCTTCCCCTACGCTGTATATTTACTTTCGCTTTGTAATAAAGATATTTAAACGATACAAAATACACAGAAATGTAAAAAAAAATATGTTATTGACGTAACACCAGACAGTTGCTTGTTTCTGCTAATGAACGCTTAATTTTAGATATCATGAACCACGCATATGAACTAATTATATGTATAATGCATACAAAGCAAATGTAGCGAAGACAAATAAACAGACGAAAAAGATTACCGGAAATGTAGATGCACATGTAGCACCTGATATAAGTCAAAACTAGATAAATCTATTACTTTATCTCTTGTCAATTAGTAGAATGTTCGCTAAAAAGCACATACAGATAACTAAACATACTGCCAAGTTTCTAAGAACATTCAGTCCTGATGGGTCTTAACTCAAAACACACCATCGTAGCACCCCAAAGTATGCAACCAGGCTTTACCTAGGCTAATATCGAGTCAAATGAATTGTTTCTTACGTAAAATTTAACTAGAGACTAAACCAAAACAATGAACTTAACGGTGAAGTTATAAAACTATAACCTGGGAGTGAATGACCCGGATCATCCGTGTAAAAACTCCATACCTGGCACGAGGTGTCAGTCGTTACATAAGTCCGTTTAATGCCCGGGAACTGGAACTACCAAGGACGTGGGCAAAAGGAACCACAATCCAAATATGGGCTTAGTTGCTTTTTCTTGTGTTATTTTGAAATCAAGTTATTTTACAATTTGCAGTCACGAAGTAGTACATAGGTCTAAACCTGGGTGTCAATCAGTCGAAATAAAACCACAAATTCATTTTATCTGGCTTCATTCAAAGGCTCAAAATCCCCACTAGTCCAAACAAAAGCAAACCATTTAAGTAATGAAGCTTAATTGGTTTCTCTTTTTCAGATCATTTTGCTACCGCAGGGAGGTCTTTTATTGGCAGTAAACCACAGCAAGCAATGTTTATATCCAGGCATTATACAAAACAGACGTGCGAACCGATTCCCAAACAAACAGTAAATGGTCCGTCTCCCTTTCCTTCCTCATTTACTTATTTTACCTCTCTTTCCATCTCCCTTTCTTTCCTCTTTTACTCATTTCATCTTTCTTTCCATATCTAAAGCTTGTATTCCCTTTCATCTTTTTCATATACTATTCATTTTCACCTCCATCCCGTCGTTTATCTTTCTCTATATCTTTTCCCAATCATTTCTTTTGTATATTTAACATATTTCTTGCCTTCTTGACAAATGAGTTTTATTTTTCTTGCTCGTTCTCTACTTTTTCGTTTTTTCTGTCCGCGCATCCCTCATTTTCACTGTATATATCAATGTTTTTTTCTCTCCGTCCTCTCTCCTATCTCTTTTACCTTTTAATGTGTCACAACAGTTTCATTTTCTCCCTTTACTATACAATCTGTCATCTTTGTGTGGATTCTTTCTTTCTAATTATCCCCATCACTTTATCTCTCCCTCCACCCAAATGCCTTATATTAGTAAATGGGCCCTTCAATTGCAAGTTAACTATCGGAACAACAGCAACAATCGGAATGCCTCTGGTAATTTATGGGAACGGAATTACCAGAGGGGTTCCGATTGTAACAACGATAGCTAACACGTTAATATAACCCTCAATAACAAACATCCACTGAGTGGCGTAATATATTGTTAGATGGGTCATATTACCGGACTCTCATATGATAAATGCAGAAGTTTGCTATCCTTGAGCAAATAATTATAAATATATCATAAAACAGTGTTTTAAATATGTGGCCAGATCTACCGATGTAAACATGTGCGCAGTTTAATAATTATCCAGACCAGACATATATCTTTGTCCCAGACAGTCGTTAAAATGCATGTCACATAAACATGTGACAGTATTCAATGTGATATCCGACAGTTTTTCTTATTTCAAATACATGTGACAATAGTTAACCCTGGTTTGCGGGAAAGAGGGCATAATTTCTGCAAAAACTCAAACTTTAGACAAAGAAAAAAGCTCACTACGTCAATTGTAAGGAGAACACATCCAGAGAAATAAATCGTTCTATTTTTTTTTTATTTCCAAAACTAAAAACAAGCACGAGAAGATTTCAGCTAAAACTGATATCGACGTCAGAGCAAGTAAGACGAATGATTGTATAGTGATCTCACAAGTAATAAGTTATCAATTGTTTAAACATAGCTAATTGTGTAGCGTAGCTCTGAGAAAAAATACTTTTTTTGTCATTACAAGTGGAGTATTATGCTTCACTTTTCACAAAGACGTAAGTCATCAATTAATTACAAGCATTTTGCGAATCTGTTCACGCTAAATTAGTTTATTTGCTTCTTTGAAAGCAAATTTGCTTCTCTGAACGTTTACAAAAGGCAGGAGAGATGATCCAGTATTGGTTTTGTTTTGTTACTGAGATGCATCGACCGCGGCCAATTATGATCATTATAGCAACGTCCAGCTGTTTCGGTGGAGGAACATCACAGACAAATGTCTGGGTAGAACCATCTGCACACAGGAGTCAGCTGGAAGTCTTGCCCACATTAAGTCCTTCGCCCCGAAAGGGACTCGAACCCACGCGGTGGGAGGCTAAGCAGTGAGAGGAGTCACAAAGCGGCTACAAATCTACCACAACGCCACGGGCGCCCTCTAGAATGGGGTTTTATAAATGTTGCCTTATATTACATTCAACGGCATAAACTGCATTGAGAAAATTATAGTTTAATAATAAGTTTTTGCAAACTTCAGCAAAAGGCCGAAGTGCGAAGTGAATGTAATATGTACTATCCGTGGGTCTGACGACCTTATGACATATATTTAAATAAACTGTTCAACTGTGTCGGTCTAAATCGATTCTTGCTCCATTTGGGTTACTGAAATGTATTTCGATAAAAACACTGCAAGCACATTGATGTTCACAGCTTCGGAAAAGTAGTAACATTTTTTGTAATAATGACAACAAGGAGATAAACCTTTTCAACATATTTATTGTGTTATATGAGCCGCCCCTTCTCAATCTATACATACATTTACAACGCCGCTGTCAAGGTACTGTAGTCAGGGGCGGATAGAGAATTTATTTTTATTTATTTTTTATTTTGGGGGGGTTGGGGGTTGTGGGTGAATCAAGATCCATTCAACTTTATCGCAGTATATACTGGATATACATACACAGTTAAGGAACTTCGACCTAAACAGTCAACAGACATATTTTACTTTAAAAGCTTAGTATTTTTAGTATTTTTAAGCTTACATGTATGTGTTTTCACAACTCTACTTTTTTTTGCCTGTGTGGTGGTTGGGATGCATCCCCCACCCAGCCCCACCCCAGGATCCATCCCTAAAAGGGCTGCTGAACCAAAGCATAACATTTGGGTCGAGGACCAACATCTGTCATATCACCCTGTGCTGGTTATGTCACAAGTTTCACTGCGGCAGTTGGTTGCTGTATTCTTGCGAGCTCTGGAGGGTTGTTTATTTATACATTCGTGTTGCAATATAAAATCATTTTATGATCACATTAACATCTTGATTACAAATCTTTTTAGCCGTTGTGCTGGGGAAAGGAATTGCTTGTAACCGTAAGGTCGGTGGCTTCCGGTGCAAGTTTGAAACTTTTTTACAAACTATGCACGATATATATTCAATCCGCATTCATGGCGTTTTCCTCCCTGGAAAATTTAAAGTTGCTGATGAAATTATTAACCGAATTTAATACAAAATTAACATATTCAATCAGACTTTCCGAGACATCGCTGGACAAGTCAATACTTAGCTATAGGTAAAACATTTTTTCAATAAATGGACAGCCTAACAGTAAATAGAAGTATTCACACCCACACATCAGCATTATACTGCAATCACAGATTGTTTATTTAATCGTTTTCCCAAGAACCATGGTTCAACAAGATTTACAAGCGTAAGGTTTCAATTAGTGTGAGTTATAGTCCACTCTTCATTAGATTTGTTTTGGACGATTTTCATACGAGTTCGATTACTGTGCAGCAACATGTGTAAGCGGGTGACACCTCCACAGAATTTAATTCCTCAAGGAGAACTCTGAAATAGCAACCCACTTTGACTTTCACTTTGCTTATCGGTGAAATAAAAGTATCTTTTTTATGTCGAGTACATACATTGTCGTTATTAACATTAAATATTGTTAAATTGCGTCTTACAAGACTGAATTTCTTTGACAGCACTTATCCGGTAAAATAAGAATTAAATTGCTCCTTTAATATAACTGATTCCCAAAGTCAGTTATAAGATTGTCGGTCCAAAACAAACCGACTGAAGATGCGAATCCATAAAAAAGTTCTTTTATATCGGATAAGCGAGAGTGTCAGGGTTCTGGCCAGAATCACCTACCCTAAACTTGCTGCATCTTTTGACCAATTTAAAAATCGGTTTTCCTTTGGTACACTTCTTCAAGCATATGTAAGAATATGTGTCGGAAAAAAGATTCAGCTTAAAACATGTATATCCCAATCAGCTGGGTTGAGTACGACCAACATAATTTATCTGATCTTTAACCATTCGTTCTTAGACAGTGGAGTTTTGAGCAGCGTTAGGGGAATTTGTGTACTTGTCCATACTGTTGAGGAACACTTCCTCGAAGTGTCTTTATTGATTTTTTGGTTCTTTTACACACAACGAATAAGCAGTATTGATGGGCTAGAAGTTTGAGGTGAAGTCAGCATAAAAGTTTTTTTTAAAAATTTGCTTTAAAACAAACCCCCATTCCAATCAGTGGTAAAAAAGAAATAAACACTACGAATGTACTTTTATTTGATCAATTATTAACAATGGTATACAAAGTGAAACTCATTATTTCAAATGACATTGATTTGTTATCAAATGTTTAATGAAAAGCCGTGCAGCCATCAATCAGATAAAGACTGCATTCGCCGTGATAGAAAGCCATTATCATTTATTTTCAATTCACGAAACCAACGCTCCAGCATCCACTAGGACTGGTGAAAGTTGAATACACCACTAAAGCATACAATCACTTTAATACAACTGTATATTTCAATACCTCTTGCCATTACAGTACATTTCAGTTGGCAACATAGTATTTAAAACTAAGAGTAGTCAACAGATGAACAGACACCTGCCTGATGAACAGGATGAGAATTTAGGTCTGAGTATCTTAATTAAAAGCGGGAAAATCAGAAACTTGGAAATGTTTACAGATACGAGAATAACGGTCAAAACCAGAGCTACCAGTTACTTGGAAATGTTTACAGATCCCGAGAATAACAGTCAAAATGAGAGCTACCGGTTACTTGGAAATGTTTACAGATCCCGAGAATAACGGACAAAACCAGAGCTACCAGTTACTTGAAAATGTTTACAGATCCCGAGAATAACAGTCAAAATGAGAGCTACCGGTTACTTGGAAATGTTTACAGATCCCAAGAATAACGGTCAAAACCAGAGCTACCAGTTACTTGGAAATGTTCATAGGTCCAGAGAATAACGGTCAAAATATGAACTACACGAAACTTGTAAATGCTAAGAGACCCGAAAATAACAGTCAAAATATGAACTACACGAAACTTGTAAATGTTTACAGACCCGAGAATAACGCTCACAATCAGAGCTACCAGTTACTTGGAAATGTTTACAGATCCCGAGAATAACGGTCAAAACCAGAGCTACCAGTTACTTGGAAATGTTCATAGGTCCAGAGAATAACGGTCAAAATATGAACTACACGAAACTTGTAAATGCTAAGAGACCCGAAAATAACAGTCAAAATCTGAACTACACGAAACATGTAAATGTTTACAGACCCGAGAATAACGCTCACAATCAGAGCTACCAATTACTTGGAAATGTTTACAGACCCGAGAATAACGCTCACAATCAGAGCTACCAATTACTTGGAAATGTTTACAGACCCGAGAATAACGCTCACAATCAGAGCTACCAATTACTTGGAAATGTTTACAGACCCGAGAATAACGCTCACAATCAGAGCTACCAATTACTTGGAAATGTTTACAGACCCGAGAATAACGCTCACAATCAGAGCTACCAGTTACTTGGAAATGTTTACAGATCCCAAGAATAACGGACAAAACCAGAGCTACCAGTTACTTGGAAATGTTTACAGATCCCGAGAATAACGCTCACAATCAGAGCTACCAGTTACTTGGAAATGTTTACAGACCCGAGAATAACGCTCACAATCAGAGCTACCAGTTACTTGGAAATGTTTACAGATCCCAAGAATAACGGACAAAACCAGAGCTACCAGTTACTTGGAAATGTTTACAGATCCCGAGAATAACGCTCACAATCAGAGCTACCAGTTACTTGGAAATGTTTACAGACCCGAGAATAACGCTCACAATCAGAGCTACCAGTTACTTGGAAATGTTTACAGATCCCAAGAATAACGGACAAAACCAGAGCTACCAGTTACTTGGAAATGTTTACAGACCCGAGAATAACGCTCACAATCAGAGCTACCAGTTACTTGGAAATGTTTACAGACCCGAGAATAACGCTCACAATCAGAGCTACCAGTTACTTGGAAATGTTTACAGACCCGAGAATAACGCTCACAATCAGAGCTACCAGTTACTTGGAAATGTTTACAGACCCGAGAATAACGCTCACAATCAGAGCTACCAATTACTTGGAAATGTTTACAGATCTCCAGCACAGTCCTTTAAGAAGACCTGCCTGCGGCAAGCTACATGCGCTAAAGACCAACAGCAATCTTAAATTTGTTAATAATACATGCTCACAATTAATAAGTCTTTATTCTATGCAGCAAATCATCAGCAACAGAACATATCCTGGTCAGGCTGCTCCCAGTGGGAGCTTCATGGTCTGGATATACACTTTTTTTCCTGTGATTATCAATTCATGACTGGCAGGCTTAGAGTTATACCAAAAAGTCAGATCTCAAAGTATGCGTGTTGCAACTCATTAGGAAACACTAAAATAGTGGAGAACAATCCGCATAACCATTAATTCCGTAAGCTTAATGACAACTATGCATGAGCATCTCAATTCGAAGGGTATTACTATAATCAGGCACTCCAGGAAAGAATGTCCCATTTCGCTCACTGGCTATTGATATCGTCTCCATCTAGTCTCAGAAGATGCCAGTATTAATGATTAAAAGATACAAACTGTAAGATGATGAAGAAAAAAAGATAAAGATTGTAGACACAAACAAACAGAGATTTGTCTCCAATCAGAAAAAATAAGATGTTGTAGCTACGCGTTTTAATACATTGAACAATGCTTTTCGATATGAAACCGAATTTAAACCCTTGTCATCTTACAATTTGCTAATAAACCTTATACATTAATTTTTATCTTCTACCATCTTCCCATTGACCTTGATAAAAGAACTTCTAATGGCAGCTGGATAATTTTGGACCTACTTTTTTTGCCTAAGACTGATTGATCCGTGCAAATAGTATGCTATTTGGGAATGGGTGGCATACAACAATCGCATTGTCCGTTCGCCCGTGCGTCTTACTTCCGTTCTCTTACTTAAATATGATTTAAGTACTTCCATCACATTTTAGCATAATAACATACATACACATTAAGGTGTGTCACGCAAGACGTTTAAATTTGCAAGTGCAACCTTTAAGGTGAAGGTTCTTTTAAATTTCAAGGCCATTTTAAGGGTCATTGCATCTTCGGCGGTGCAAAACCATACCCCATGTAATTATCGTTAGAAAAACAAAGTAAAACACAATCAAGCAAATCTATACTTACCAATTCTCTTTATTTGTTTGCTCTGTTAGTCTAAATCTATGATGGCTAAAGTCCGATTCCTCTCCATTTTTCTCTATATTCAATATGAAGGCATGGTGCATAAAATGGTCCTATTATAAGGCCGGGAGCCGGCGCGTCTCTATGAGTCTGTTGGGAAATCATGACTGATTTAATTATTTGCCTGCTTAGCACAACTGGATCATGCTTTGACAAAAATGTAGATCAAGATAAGCTCGGAGATGTCTGATCAGGATCTGCACTTTTGCTGCAGCGTATCTATCAACTCATTCAGTAACAAGTGCATGTAGGTCTGAGCAGACGGATAAGAATTAGTGTAGATTTTCAACAAAAAGGTAGCGTGGTACGGGTTAAGATTGATGTATGATCAATTTTCCCCCATTTGTCGGAAACATGGCGCAATCATTACCTCCGACAGTCGGTAAAATCTGGATATATTGAGATATATACGAGTAGTGTGTTCGTCAATATTGCTTTCCTTCATGGCAGCTTGTATATATGTTTACTAATGGGACTGCTGTGGGCATAGAATGTGCAATGTGTGTAGTGAGGTATATTCGCTGTGTTTGTATCTACTGCAGTTTAAAGTTGGGACAGAAAGAAACATTCATCTTTTATTTTTTGTTGTTGTTTGTTTTTGTATAAACTGGCTTTTATTGGCGAATTTAGAAACTAGACAAATGTCAAGTTTAAAATAAACAAATTTATAATTCGAACTACCTGCTTCGAACTAGTCGTTTGATCGGGAGTCGAACCCACTTGGTGAGGGGCTTTGCAATCTACCACTAGGTCAGGAAGGCCATAAAGTAGTATATGGATAAATCAGCGACCCTTACTAACGAATAGAACCAGTCAGTAAGAAACTCGTAAAGCTCACCATGCGATATTCGGGATTTAACAAGTTTTGTCCAATAGAGTACGTGCAAACATCAAAAGAAACTGCTTTATCTATGTTTGTTTGTTTTTGTTTTTTGTTATATCGCACCGACACTACCCTTGCCATATTGGTGACGTGCAGCAAATTAATGGTGGAGGAAGACCCCAAACTTATGCCTGGGTAAAACCACCGGCGCACCGCAAGTAAGATGGAAAACCTCCCCACATGAAAGTTCTCGCCCCGACCGGGACTCGAACCCACACGGTGAGGGGCTGAGGTGCTTCATTTACATGCGGCTACTTCTGCTGTTCTATATTCGTGCTGTTTATTCAACTGTTCTTTTGCTGACAAATGCAAAATTAAAGGAATGGCGCCAGAGTAATTAAGAAATGCTTATCGGTGAAATAAAATTATCTTTTATATGTCGAGTACATACATTGTCGTTATTAACATTAAATATTGTTAAATTGCGTCTTACAAGACTGAATTTCTTTGACAGCACTTATCCGGTAAAATAAGAATTAATTGCATGTCTTTAAAATTCACTCATAGCAAACGTTATATCTTTTACAATTTACTTTCTAATATAATTCCAGTCGGGATACAATAAAAACGGTAACTAAAATATTCCTAGACCTGGCTCACTTCCAGATGCTAAAACCCTAGCCATGCTATTTTGTTTATTATTCAAATCAGTTCTGAGTCATCTACTTAAATAAACCTGTAAAGGTGCCTACATAATAGTACACATGTTACTAGAGACTTAGCAGAAACTAGTATTACTCCCGACCCTACGCCCACCAATGAGAGCTTGCTGATCTAGATCTACACTAACTGCACGATAAATTCGTGCTTGCACGGCACTAACAACGAACCAGCATCATGCAGACTGTACATACTTGAATCAACATGCTAGCTTCTCGACATTTGCTATCAATTGTTGTGTCGTGATTATTTGCATTCATTGCATATCAACACATCCATTATTTATATTTGGCAGGAGCTCATAGTCATAACTACTTTAAATAGTTTCTGTTGATATGTTTCTATGTTGCTACGAATATTAATAATGTATGTTCAATTACAACACCGACGTGCACTTTCGTACGACTGATTCGTAATGTTTATGTACAAAATTAACATTATAGCTGTCACAGAGTAGCGCGCTTGACTGTCATTATAATGTCAGAGTAGTGCGTTTGACTATTTACGTGACTGACATTATGGTGTAAGCTTGACAGTAAATTGCGCGCGTAACTTGAACCAGGATGTACATGCAGCCAAATGTCTTCAGTTGAACCTGGGTCATAATTATAAAAACATACAACGCGAAACTATGAAACTTGATTATATGAGAAGGTATGATAAATAGGAAAAAAACTATATGGAGTTCCATCGCAATATATGCACTGGTTATTGTGATAGATAGTTTGAAAGTGTTTGCATACAAAAAAAGCTAACTTGGGCGATTCGGCGACCGTGTATACAAAACTGACGCCGAGACATAGTTGAGTGAAGTTGCTTTCCTTATTCTCAGAATAGTCGAGCTAAAAATACTCTCAGAATAACAAGGGCATATCACATTTGTTACTTCCAACGGCACCAGTCAATACAATTAGATACGATTCGTCTACAAATTAATTCAACGTCCCAGCCAGCTGAATGCAATTTCAAAAGCAAACATTGGAAATAAGCTTTGGAATTAAGCAAGAAATGCGAACAAAGGCTGATAGGGCCGGTGTGGCCGTTTACTTAACACAGGCATCTGCTGTTACGAAAGTCCATGTAATGTGACAGGGTAGTAAATGCTAGTTGGTGGATTCGGACGCCTTTAGGCCATTGACTCATTAATTGCTTTTAGAAGGATGTGGTATTCAACAGTAATTGAATGTCTAAATTGGACCTGCACTCGTAGACCTACACGTGATTTTATGACAACAATCCGCCAAACATATCGTATTGAAGAAGCGTATATTTAAACTTGCACATGATATCCGATATTTAGGCCCAGAAATAACATCTTATAAAATTCACCCACATTGTGGTTAACTTTAAAGATCTTGCTAAAAGATGATTAAAGGTGCTTTCTGACTGTACCATTTACAGCCTCAAAGAAACCGAATAAATTACTGTTTACCTGAACAGATGAAGCAAAATGCTGTTTATTGATGTACTACATTTATATGTGAAAATTGAAGCGCAGCACTCCAATCGTCATTAAAAACATTCACTTCCTATCTTAGCCACGCAGCACAGTTGGCTATTTCTAGAGTAAGAAAACCAGAAGACCACTTACTTTTGCGATCACGATAAATCATCGTCCGGGTAATCCGCTCTGACGTAGTTTTTGTGTTTTTTTGTTTGATTGTTTTTTTTATAGAAAAAATCCCAATCGTGCTTATTTATATATTTGGAAAGAATAAACATTTTGAGTATTTTTAAAAACGTATACTGTCTTAAAAATAGTGAGATAGTGATTAAAGTATGAGTTTCTGCCAAAACATATGTACAAATACCCTAAACAGGTCTTATAATGTTACATGTATTAAGAATAGGCAAACAGCCAGATAGCACTCTTGATGTTGTCCTAGATTTGTGTGGTATTTGTCGTGTTGCGGCGGATTGGAGTGACACCAATCTCTACATATGTTATATAGCTTTTTTAAGTACCAGCCACCTAGAGTTGGGACCCGATTGGCAACAATTACATGAATAGAGGACCTGACACACGTTTTTTTAATACAAACATTTACAAAACAAGTTCAGGAAAAGTAATAGTAAGCGAGCCTATGGTGAGCTTACTATCATTTTTCCTGAAAGAAATTTATAAATGATTGTAAATGACAATGACTGTCAGATTCTTTTTATCGCATGATTTTATCAGCCAATATATGATTTTACTTAATTTAAAAAAACAATACAAGATAAAAAAGTGATATGAGACGATCTGCATTACGATGACATCGACGACTTTCTCCGGTTAACTGTAAAACTGTTCATTCTGAATATTACTTATGACATTAAGAAAATAATAAAAATATGTTACTCTGAAACTAAAAATTTAAAAAATTCCCGAAACTCTGAAGAAAGATACATGCCTAGATCGAGTAAACGTAACTCAAGCTTCATTTTTTGATGAGTGTGTGTCTTCTATTCGAATGTGTTTTTTTTCTCTTCCGGATATCAGAGGAGTTGTAGTGTAACGGAGCTGATGGCATAAACAGTTGGGCAAGTGTACGAGGCAGTTCCAAGGAAAACATTGGCATCTTACTTGTATGAGAAAACGATTCGAGACTGTAATGTTTTGCCAAGATTCTCTGTTTAGGATGAGAAGAAATGTTTGAGTTACTGACGAGAAGCTGAAACAATGACAATATATGTACGGTCCAGATTCAAACAGTTCACATGTTCCACAAGATGTAGTCTGTATCTCGCATCAATACATAACGCGATAGAAACCCAATCGAATCGTCGGATTGTGTAAGATTTCAATAAGTACCAGCAGTGAAGGGCTTGTTTGCGACTTATGAGATGTGCACTTAACACGTTTCCTTGGCTGGAGCTTAAGCATATTTATTTGTAGTCTACTGGGAAACTAATTTCTTTTCTTCAACTTATATCAATCCAGGTACTGAGTACCTTGAGCAATGTGAAGTAAATAGTCTTGCTCAGGGACTAACATCACGCAGTCAGTTTCGGAGTTCGAACCCGGGACCCGACGATCCGAAGTCCAACGTTTTAACCACTAGACCAGGTACGCCCGAGTGGCTGAAGTAGATTAGCTTTAGTGTCTTGTCTAACAAAGCCGTACATACTAAATAAGCAGTATGGCGTATGTATAATATTGAACAGTGTGTCGTTTATATGACACATAGATTGTGACATACCTACTGAACTGACAGGTGGCGGTGTCTCAAGAAAACATCGCATTATTCTTGCAGTTTTCTGGGGGAAGTTATATCAACGCCACAGACTTGAAAACTTTCCTGCCTTTTCTGCCTACACCAATCTCAGGCGCAATATCATATTCAAGCGGTATCTTTAACTGTGATTGATTGACAAGTGTAAAGTAACACAGTAGTTGAGTCACTTTATTTAGAAAACGTACTGTATGTAATTTTCTTGGCCAAAAGTTCAATTTCAAGAATTGACACTTAAGCCGATCATAGTTAGTCGAGATGCACATCGTGATTACAACAAGCACGTGATATCCTCCACGCACACGGTATCTACTACTTTATCAGAAAGGTCGGTTTATTCCAATTTAAACTGCTTAATATTTCATACATTCGCGCAATTTGATCCCCGCAATCACAAACCCCCTCACCGACAGTGGAATCTGGGCGTTGGTGGGGGCATTTCGACAAGTGACATGTGTGGTCGGCGGTCATTCACATCAACCATGTCATCGTGAAATGCATGCTGCACCTTCCAACCACATGACGTGGGTTTTTGGTGCGCGTATGCAAGATCATACATGGTTAATTCTCAACTTCATGTATATAAATACGTAAACTAGGTGGGTGTTGGGGATGGTTTGAGCGTGCAGGATTTAGCTCTTAACTTGCTAAGCACGAATTGATCTGGATTAGGCAAACTGGGCGGTAACCTATCCCGCTGGAAGCTGTCTGGCCAAGATCTTCAATATTTGTTGTATAGTCTTATGCAATATATATTGTTATCAGTGCATGAAGTGTGTTTGTTTGTTGGGTTTATCGTCCCATAACAGTATTTCAGTTATCTGGAGACGTTAGTGTATACAGTTGTAACCTTATGATAATATTGTTGCTCACCAACATTTTTTCAGCTACCCAGAGACGGTGGTTCGGGATGGTTAATGCGATCTTTATCGCACTAATACCTGACTGAATTGACTTTTTACGAAAGGCTGAGCAACATCCAACCATTTACGAATTTTAAAAAGAAAATAATCTATGTTTACTTAAAATGTAAAACAATATCCATTTAAGTTATGTCTCTAATGAAAATGCAGTCCAAAGAAATTTCAGCAGTGAACATTTTATATTAACAACCCCTTATAAATAAGCACAATAGCAATATAACAGATAGTGTGAATCGACAATAACTCTCGGCAGCTGATGGCCGTTGATTCACAGTGCATTCTTCCGTCTGTTGAACTTACTTATTGAACACGTACAAGTCTGTTTGCAGTTAATAACACCAAATTCCTACCTCTTTTTATGAATTCGCGCCATTACTTGGTTCTTGCATAAATGTAAATAAAACTTCCACCAACACAAAAATTTGACAGAATTTCGATAAGAAGTACAGATCAATTATATGCTCCTGTATTCGTCATCTGTGTGCATTGTATTGAGCTGATTACACTGTTCCGTGGTGCAAATGGCAATCAGTAGCTATGCAATGTAACTCACCATAATGGGGGACATATTCACAAAATGTATGGATTCAAACACTGTCATTGGAAATTGTATCAGAATATAATACTTACAAGGAACTCTTTTCCATTAATGTAATTCACCGACAACGATACTTTAGAAACCTCCATTATTTTTATTTAAAGTTCTTATTTGTTCATGGGCTTTCTTAATATTGTATAAGGTATAAATTTCAAGCTTCGATAAATATACACAATGTTTGCCAAAAACGAAGCTGGGAAATGCGGACACAAGTCGCAAAAAGCGCCATCCAAACTAAGTAATTTCAGAAATGACATGCAATAAAATATTTATACCAATAGTCATTTACTGCCAGAACAGGCATATAAAAGGACAGTCATGTGTTTTGTATAAATGAATAGAAAAAAGGCCGACAGAACGACAAAACAGAAAACAATATCACGTACAATATTATGACATATCTGGAAACAAAACCACGCTCCGACCTTTATACCGTAGTCTCACATACCAAGGTGGCAACTTTGTTGTCATTTTAAGGCTGAAATAAAAGACACCCTCGATTTTAACGTGAAATCAAATGCAATCAAAAGGGCATAAAACCGGGTTGTCAAAATGAGGTGGACATTCGCGTTGTCACGAGGCTAGTGAAGGAACAGCAACACCCATCCTCGCCATCCTGGTGTCGACAAAGAAAACGCCGCCTTTGTATGGACAAAACATCTTTTACAGTAAAATTATTAACCTATATCGTGTTTAATTTGTGTACAATTCGTACTAAGTTTTAAAAAGTGTTCTTCATCTCCTTGTCTTAGTGTTTAGACATACTGCAAGAACATCTCAGCAGCAAAAAATCATGCCCTGATCTGCCTAGAACTGATAATCTCGTGCTTAGCAGACTATGAGATAACACGTGACAAGCATGCATCAATTTTGAACCTTCTAATGTAAAATGTCAAATTTTCAACAAAATAAATTTCGGTATTGAACATAATTATGTTGCTTAAATAACAGTTTTCTGTAAATGATAACTTTTCTAGATACTTAACACGTAAAAAGTAAGAAGAACTTTATAAAAAAGGTAAGTATTTTTCACACACAAGAACGGTAACCGCATTGGGATAACTTACCGGAGGGATTTTGTTTACCTATAAAAACATTACGGGAGCAATTTTGATCGAAATATGAAAAATACATAGGGGTGGTTGTGGTATCAGTGGGTAAAATGAATTTTTGCCCGCCAATGTTAAGTTGACAGGAAGAGATTTTGTCCGAGAGGGATTTTGATCGTCCACGAGTAACTGTCTATGATTTGATACACAGATATTGAAGAAGGGGGCATAATAAGCACAAATGTACGTCTAAGCCACTTGTACTCTGAGCTGGAATGTGTAGACTGTTGCAAGATGATTGTATCTTGTCGACATCTTCAAACCCTTAACATGCTACGTTACAATGTATATTTTTTCTGAGCTGTTAGTGAGTTTATCTTCAAGGTAACGAAATGTACTGGTATACACCAAGTAGCCAATATTGTAAATTCTGAAAAGGGTAATAGCTAATCTGGATCTACACCAGATCTCATTGACTAAGAATGACCAATCGGTTCTCGGCATACTAAGGTTATTGGGTGTGTCCCACCAACAGTAATTCAGTGTCCACTTGAAGCAGATATAGTGATGCCTACACTGTGTACAGCATGCCGTAAACACCTGGCATGATACCACACCCAGTAACATTATCCTGACACCGGGTCATCTAGTCGTGGAACTACCCTTATATTTGCCTGAGCGTTAAGCAAGAGATCTCACTAACATTTTGATACAGCAAACCAAGCGCCAGATGCATGTTAACAAAATATATGAGTGTGTAAAGGTAAGTCTTAGAGCTGTGTAATGGCGAGATGATAATTTTAAATAATGTCGCAAAACATTTTCATTTTAAGCTCATGACTGTCCTTTCATTTCTGTCGTCCTCTATCTTGGTTTAAATGCGGCAATTGATGTATTTTGAATTTTAAAAATAATCAATAATTGGAAGGACCCCTGCTTATCTGAAAGGTTGGCCCAACGTTAAGCTAAAATCTTTAATCGTGTTTACGACATTGGCAAGCGACAACCTTTACTGAACAAAAAAATAGTTTGTTTGCAGGCTACGGATCTTATTACAATGTGGTATTAACGATACAAAGAGTAATAGTTTATTTTCAGAGAATGCAGAATGCACATTACTTTGTGTAGATCTCAGCTGGTCAAAAGTGAATACTTGTTCTTAAGTTGGATTTGCATTCAAGCAAGTTATAACCATTGATTAACAGCTATTAACGAGCTAGCTAGTCTAGGGTGTGTGTTTTTTTATTTCAGCTCATATCAGTGCTTTAATGAAGCAAATCATGCCCCAAAAATACCCCACGTATGCGATCACATGTGTAATTACTTCCAGAGCACTTGTCTTCATGTTAAGTCAAACACTGAATATGTTATACGACCACAAATATGCAAGTGTACACAGTACAGTGTATACAAGAGGGTTACACTGTTTCAAGCCGCGTAAGTTTACAAATTAATCCGCGATAAACATGACCGCGCAAAGACAAGTAGGGCTGACTTGACGACAGATGAAGCTTAGAGCTGATCGAGAGAAAGTACTGAACTGTCTGACAGAACCTCGGCTCGGTTCTGTTCTGGCTAACTAACATGTGTCTTAATCAATACGAAAAGCCGGACAATAAAATTTTAAAACTTATAGTTAAACTGATGTTTTGTGTGTAACTTGTTGCAATGAACACTGTACACGTTTGATGCCATTGTTTACTGTCAACCTGCAAAGTAGGACTTGATCCGACAAAGGCAATCGGTGTAGATCCAGTTTTACCAGCTCCCCGGCTAAGGCAATCGGTGTAGATCCAGTTCTACCAGCTCCCGTTATATCTGATAAGGATATGCTCCATCTACATAACAGTCTGTAGCAACACTGTTTTTGTTTTACCTGGTTATAAATGAAATACTATTAAGTTTAAAATATGGGTTATTGGCGAGGGTTGTCGTGGTAAATGTGATGATGGTTAGTGCGGTTGTTGTAATTTGCGGGCGCTGTACTGATGGCTATGACTTTGCACCTTACATCACAAATACCGGTATTTATCCATTTATGGCTTCTTATTTGCATATTTAAACAATGGCGATATTGGCCAATCTTATATTTTATTTGAGTAACAGTTAGGATAAGTAGAGCATTTAAATGTATCCTCATATTATGATTTCAGGTTCTGATTACCAAGATTGTAAGTTGCCATGGTAACTGGTAGTTGAAGTACATCTACACATCCTACATGCTGGTTCCCATACAATAATTTGGGTGCCTAGTGAGCATTCGTAACCCGTTACCATACAACATTTAATTATAAGCATTACAAAAGCTATATATGTACTAACGACTATATGCAAAGGTAGGAAGTCATGGTGCCAGAGCCTGCAGCAAACAGTGCTGTTTCTGATCATACAGCTGTCTTATTTGGATCTACTCGTTTTGCCTAAATCTCGCCGATAAGCTTAGCAAGGTGTTTTCTTGTTGTTTTTGGTTGTTTTTTCAAATACATCGCAGCGACCAATTGTGATCATTATAGTATTTTGTGGAAACTTGTAGCGGCAGATGCAGGGGATACTGCTGTCAGTAAAAAATGTCCCCAGATAAAGGAGCTTAAGCTGAAATACATGATATATAATATAAAGAATATCCAAAAGCAGTCATAAACCAGGTAATAAGTTGAGCTAAAATAAGGCTTGACTATAAAGGATCATGTTTGGCTGACATTGGATCAAAGGCTTTCGATCAAATACTGTTGACACAGTTGGCAGAATTAAGTACTTTAATCGGCTTAGAAATCGTATTAAAAAACGCTGTGCAAGCATATTGAATCATTAAATACACCGTCGTCTTGTTTCTTCGGACCTACACCTTTCGACTATTCAATTTGTTTTAAGCTCAACGGCTTTGTATATCTACGAACTGCGCATGTGGTAATTAAAGTTGCGTTTCTGGACGTCCCACATATAAAACTCATTCGTTTTGACTGTCAGGTCTGTCAGGTATTTAGTCAATATTTTTATTAAAAAGGTCACTTGACAACCGATAGAGCGTAGATTTGAAGTAAACGATGCCTTAAGCTTTCGAGGGAAAAAAAACTTCCAATGAAAAACAAACAAAAATCATTAGAAGTAACAACCATTAAAATAAACGAAAATCGTTTCTAATTACGTCAGGAAGTCTTCGCCAGGGACTTTGTTGTAACTAAAAAGAACTTGGTTCCATACGTGTGATGTGTTAAAACTTATACAATATGACAGCTCTAAGTCAGAATGTTTCGTCGGAAGTGCCCGAGACTTCATTAAATTTACGTTAATCAAGTCAGTGTTGGCAATCATTTGCATATTTATGAGTTCGCTGGGAACGTGTTCATGAGTAGATAATTAGATATGAAAAAAATGGTTGTTTCTTGTATAGTGTTGATGAAATCGGTTACGATGACAACGACGCTGAGCTGCGGCTGCTGCTGCAGACGATAAAGGGTATCCTGGTCGCGTATATGAAACGGAAGGAATAATAATACACACTGTACAATGTACATGGATCTTTGTAGACTATCTTTCTCATACATTGTTGATGGGTGTAACCGGGAATTAATTAGGCTTTAGGAATGCAATTAGTACGTGAGTCAATGTTATCAGATATACACATTAAAGCTTGTTGTCAAACAATTGTGAATCATTGAATTGTACTAGTTCGCAGATAAGGTTATCTCTTAACCTGCTAAGCGCAAATTAATCAGATCCGGACAAATACCGTAGACCCAGATCAGCCATATCCCGTAGGGAGCTGTCTCTGATTGATTTACCAGACTCTGCACTATTTTCTGCTTAGTCGCTTAATCGTGTTATCTTCGCCCACAACTTAACTTTTATATTGTTCATTATTAATTTAGCTTAATGTGGGTTTACAAACTATGTATGTGCATATCTACAGACGACTATGTATCGGTGCAGACAGACCTGGCATTACATTTTGTATTACGTAGCACAATACATGTTTTGTTTGTTATTAAAATAGGGTGCACAATCTGATATAATCTCACCTTCACGTATGTATGATCTTTTATTAAAAATATGTTTGTATCGATACGATTCAAAATTACACAACATTAACTCCGTCATAAAACAATACATAACTGGGCTGTTTGGCATTTATTTTGTCCCCGAGAAAAATGTTGTTTACAAAAGAAAAAGAATAAACTTTAAAAGCCAAATTGTAAAAACAACAACAGTAATGTCTATATATTTCGCACATTCATATTCTGAAACCTGTAATGCCACTGCCTATAAACTTCATCTTGAGTTAACCGCTATCTATACACCACGGCATAATTTATTTTCATGATCCTGGAATTAACCAACACACAATTGTATCCGTACCCACTAGAATGCTAACAGGTATACGCTATCGACACATATCTAAACATGTCTTTTACAAACCCGATGATTATGGAACCGATAACACCTCTTCCACCCAAGACCAGCCTGAAATCCTTGAACCTATCACTCTTGTTCACTTCATAAAAGAAACGCAACCACGCACGTTTCCCAATCACCAGGCTTAAGTAGTAGTGTCTAAGTTAAAACCTTCATATCTCCACCAGTCCTAATTACTCACGAAAACCTGATGGTTGTACAGATCACATCAAAATAGAGATTTATTTTAAGCCTAATTAAGAAAATGTGTAATATTGACCTTTACTTAAGTCAGTCTGTTTCCTTGTCTAAAACTTTAGATATAGACCAAGTGTAACCAATACCATGACACATTTTTTACAACATACTACATGTTAGTTGCTCTCAACTTCGGATTGTTACAAGATGAATTGTTAGATAACCTGAAGGAAATGTAATAAGGTAGGCGATTGGTTATTAACAATAACATACTGTATACTATTTTCTTGTAGATCCAGACCAGACAGTTCCACAGGTAGCATTTTATTTTTCTGAAAACGGTGTCCACATGAAGCAGATATAGTTCACTGTGTTTAGCATGCAGGTGTTCCTGGCATGATACAACACCCAGTCACATTATCCTGACACCCGGCCTACCAGTCGTGGAACTACCCTTATATTTTCTTGAACGTTATCAAGGTACCTATACCATTACCATTATAACGACTTTGAAATTGCGTGGACCGGGATAGAACCCGGGGCCTCCCGTACCTGGAGCCGACGCTTTACCAATTGCGCTACCAGGTCCGGTCTTTAGCAGATGGGATTATCTGATCTGGATCGACACTATCTGCCTTATCATGGTCCATCTGTGTTAGACAAGCTAAGGGTCAACAAAATCTGGATGCAGCAGATATCAAAGAGCCTTACGAGCCAAGACTTTCTAATCCTTCACGTGTTCAGGTCAAAGGACCTCTTGATCTTCTATCATAAAAACAATAATTATTCCCGCATGTTGCTATGAACATACGAACTAACAGCATACATCGAAAATGTCCGATAAGCCCTTTTGCAACCAACATAAGAATAATTATAATACTTATTTTGGTAAAGAGAATCGCACTGCATTAATAATGTTTTAATGACTATTATGCTTTAAATAACATGGATATACGATGGCTACATTAATAGTCATGCGCATGAAGGATAGCGATCTAGAACGAAATGTCTGACTGGCAATATATGGGTGACCCAACGTTTAAACAATTAAAAGGAAATAAATGCCAACTTCGAACAGGTAATATTGCAACCGTCCGTTTACAAGCGATATCAGTTTTACACATCTACATGTGACATTATTGTAAACGGCGATGTGATACTGGCAAATGCAAACGGCATGCGACACGCTATTTTTTTCTCACGAAGTGCGGCAAAACTGAATGTATATTGCTTCACGCAAATTTTGTACGAAGCCACGTTACTGGCTTATACGTCGACACTGTTATATTGGCTCAAACAAATTCTGTCCGAAGCCACTCTACTGGCATATACGTCGACACTGTTATATAGGCTCAAACAAATTTTATACGAAGCCACACTACTGGCTTATACGCCGACACTGTTATATTGGCTCAAACAAATTCTGTCCGAAGCCACGCTACTGGCTTATACGCCGACCCTGTTATATTGGCTCACGCAAATTCTGTCCGAAGCCACGCTACTGGCTTATACGCCGACACTGTTATATTGGCTCAAACAAATTCTGTCCGAAGCCACGCTACTGGCTTATACGCCGACACTGTTATATTGGCTCAAACAAATTCTGTCCGAAGCCACACTACTGGCTTATACGCCGACACTGTTATATTGGCTCAAACAAATTCTGTCCGAAGCCACGCTACTAGCTTATACGCCGACACTGTTATATTGGCTCAAACAAATTCTGTCCGAAGCCACTCTACTGGCTTATACGCCGACACTGTTATATTGGCTCAAACAAATTCTGTCCGAAGCCACACTACTGGCTTATACGCCGACACTGTTATATTGGCTCACGCAAATTCTGTCCGAAGCCACGCTACTGGCTTATACGCCGACACTGTTATATTGGCTCAAACAAATTCTGTCCGAAGCCACGCTACTGGCTTATACGCCGACACTGTTATATTGGCTCAAACAAATTCTGTCCGAAGCCACACTACTGGCTTATACGCCGACACTGTTATATTGGCTCAAACAAATTCTGTCCGAAGCCACGCTACTAGCTTATACGCCGACACTGTTATATTGGCTCAAACAAATTCTGTCCGAAGCCACACTACTGGCTTATACGCCGACACTGTTATATTGGCTCAAACAAATTCTGTCCGAAGCCACACTACTGGCTTATACGCCGACACTGTTATATTGGCTCAAACAAATTCTGTCCGAAGCCACGCTACTAGCTTATACGCCGACACTGTTATATTGGCTCAAACAAATTCTGTCCGAAGCCACTCTACTGGCTTATACGCCGACACTGTTATATTGGCTCAAACAAATTCAGTCCGAAGCCACTCTACTGGCTTATACGCCGACACTGTTATATTGGCTCACGCAAATTCTGTAGGAAGCCATGCTTCTGCACTAGACGACGACGCTGTTATACTGGTGAATGAAAACACCATTCAAGACCACACTAATTTCTACTGCAAACAGTCGCTTATTTTGGTTAAGATAAAACAGTTCAGCTGAAACAGTATGTGTTGAAAGGTATAATTTTATCGACGCTTTTCGTGAAAACATTGTTATTGCCAGTATTTGATTAATGCTATAAGTATTTGCCTGCTACGAGATGACATGCTAATCATTAGTATATCATACATGGCTGAACTGCGGTTTTACGAGGGCGGTAGGTGTGTAGGCTAATCTTAAGTGCATTTACATTAAAACGTACATCCATGTAAGGACAAAGTATCTAAGCAATGAAAACACTCCCGTTTGTTTTTTTCAATGCGATGTAGATATCCAGTTTCTGGTTGTACAATCAAGACTTGTGTAACTACTGAACGACGTTGTCATAATGCCCTATGCTGTATGATTGTAGCCGGGTGATATTGAGAGAATGTGTAAGCGGTCCGGTCAGCTCAGTCGGTAGAGCATTCGCCCAGTTAGCGAAGGGTCATGGTTCGAGTCCCGGACTGGCTGCACATTTTCTCCCTATTTTACATGATGACTGGTGTCAGGCGGTTTGTTTTCTACAATAGGGAGTCGTGATTTGGTCAAACGTTTGAAACGTTGACCACTATTATGATTACATTGGTTTTATCAAATGGCTGTTGTTTTTTTCATTTTGGTCCTGTGCCGCTGATGATGTTATTATTATTTATAATAAACTTAAATGAATTTTGTTCTTCATCTTCAACCCTTCACATTTGCTACGCAGGTGCTACATTATGGGTATATCTCCGTAACATCAGACGTAAATAACCACTGGTATTGGCTACAACAGTAGGCGAGGAAAGGGTAAAACGGCTGTTTAATTTCTTTGAAGCATTTGAAACATGATAGTCCTTGAAGGAAGATATTTTGTAAAGAAAGAATAAAACAGTGGAATGCATTTAGTATATACTTGGACACTGATACACTGAGCAGGGACACTGATACACTGAGCAGCGAGTCTGAAATCCGAGAAGGATGTGACTATGACTTACAAAACTTCAACAAAACTTCACGTTAATATGTAACAATAAAGGAAGTAATATTAAACCTGCTTAAGTTGAATTCAAACAAGACTTGGTACATGACAATAATATTATCAATTGAACACGAAATCGTAGGTGCAACCACTAGGACAACGCGGCACAATGAATCCTATCCGAATGCTTCGCCGGGAACCAACGGGACTTTCTATAATCGTAATCTGGCCATCTTTCCATAATGATTCCCACAGGAACATGTATATGTGGCGTCAGCTGTGAAACAGTGTAGGATGTCATCGTTGTGGTGTATAGTGATGTCGTTTATAATAAACATTCAACATTTAGCTACTGTGGTAAGACTACACAAAATGCCAAGCGGGAACGTTGTCTTAGAGATATAGCGTGCGTTTCATCACAAATCTTAAGATCGATTGAAAAAACGTTCTTAAATTTCTGTCAAATTGTTTATTCTTGCAATTTCGCTTTTAAGAGTGCCCAAAAGCACTCTTATGATACAAGGGTGATTTCGCTCTGAGAGTGATTTCCGACATATTAATGAAACGATCATAAGAACGAAAACAATTCTGAAGAGCAAAACATTGCAAGATTTATGATGAAACGCACCCATACATGTTTAGAAATCTGTACAACTTTGTTCATTCTGTCCTTCAAAAATTGAATTCAGTACAAAATCTGTGAAGAAGTGAAGAGCGTAGTGGTTTATCATCGGAATTTTTGTACTTGTATATGTTTCCCTGTGGCTTTAAGCTGTTTAAGTGATCGATCAGCAAGCGCATTTTGTATCAGAACCCGTTGCAATGGATACTTAAACAAGCCATTTATTCTCTTCGCGGAGCAATATATACTAATTACTGTGGTATGCTGTAACAACTATAGACAGCTTGTTGACAAGAGAACCGTTTCATCTTATTCAGAAGTTTTACTAATTGAAAGTGACTGTCAGTGGACAAGAACATAATCAATTGTATCTGTTATTGTAGTCCACAAGAAAACTTACAGCCCTTGTAAGTGTTAAGCACACCATATCTTAGATATATATGCGTTTCCAGAAATACAGATGTTGCCGTCGTAGTTATGCATGCTGTTGTTTTAATGACAAAAACAACTTATTTTATTAAGCGGTCCATATCTTGAAAGCTTCAATACAAGACACTGGTTGATCGTCTGTTTGGGTGCAAAATAATGTATTGAACAATATAAAGAAAATGTACATTCAGTCCACCTTTTACACGGTCCGGTTTCTTTACTTGTCATAATCCGGCCAGGTTTGGTGATGAGGCAGTGGACAAAGCCATAAATAAGAAACAGCAAGATGGTTGAATGACAACGGAGCTCTTACCGAACCGATCCATAATTCGACTTTGCTTTCATAGACATTAGCACGAAGTTAGAGACAGGTTTTTGATTCGACATTTAGTATAAAGCAACATCGTCTAAATTCAATACTTCCAGTACACAATTAACATAATCAGCAAGCTTTCATGTGATTTAAAACAATAGGGTCTGGACAAGAGAGTTACAATGACTAGTTTTTCGTGTTAGCTAAAAACATTTTTTTCCAGTAGCGACCATCCCACCTAAATTCCTGGAACATATTTCAAACAAGATATACAATCAAAATAAAATTAGAAGTGTATTCAGAATCTTGGCAGAAAGAATGTCTGACATTCCATGTCTTCCGATGAGGCACGCTCGGATCTGCTTAGTAGCATATGTATACAAGCTGTTGAGTCAGCTTTTTACGATTTCTAACGAATAAAATTCATATCTCTTTTGATTAATAAATGAGATGTACGTTGGAATATACGCTAAATTACATATACATGTACCTTGGAATATACACAAAATTAGATATACTTTGGGATATACACTAAATGACATATACGTTGGTATATACACTAAATGACAAACTTTGGAATATACACTAAATGACATATACGTTGGAATATATACATTGCATGAAATATATTTTGGAATATTCACTAAATGACATAGACATTGGAATAAACACTTATCATATAGCGAGGTCGTTAAAACATAGTTCATCGGTAAACCTAACATTTGAAGTTCAAGACACCCACCCTTCTAAGGTTAAGTCCTATACCCGCCTCTGCCCAAGGACTGAACCCGGCCAGTCCCCGAGCATTAGGAGGGAAGCCACTACTACCAACTTTAAAGTCTTTGGTTTGACCCGGCCGGGGTTTGAACCCGCGACCTCCCGATCCGCAAGCCGACGCTTTACCACCTGAGCTATTGCGGCCGGTTTAAAATAAAATATTAAAAAATGGAAATATGTTCCCTTAATTCTTAGTCCACTAAGCACGAAATGATCATATTTAGGCAAATAGTTTAGACATACAGTAAATGTACACGGTCTCTATCATTACGTAGTGTTACCTATACATGAAATTGTAAACAGATAACTGTTCATTTATGACGTGTTACAAATAAAGTTGCACGAAAATGATTAATCCCAGAATATTGAAATTTGAAACGCTGTTACCCGATTTTGTATATTATCATCTCGATTAACCGATCACAACATGAGGCCTGACATCTTTGTTTTACCAAACTTGAGCTGCTTCTATGTAGATAGTCTTTGTACAGCATGGTGTCACTTGTCACAGCCACGTGTCTTGTACAAACTCGGACAAACTCGGCTACCCACCGACACGTCCTGGATCCGCTGGGGCAGATAGTGACCTGAACAACGTCGTTACGTCAGGTCGACCAGTGTCCGGTCTGGTACGATACTGTCTGCTGTCCTTCGCCCTAACGAGCATTAATCTTGTGTGTCTTCCAAACTTTCTCACTTATCAAAAATGTCTTCAAAAAATTAAATGTCTTAGTAGTAGCTTTCTATGTTTTTCATTTAGAAGTGTCTGTGTGGGCGGGGGTGTTGGGGGGCGGGGTCCATAAGTCACACCTCCTAGTGGTGTCTTCCGGACTTTAATATTTTTATGGACTTTTAACGGTAACATCAGCGTTGAGTGGCCACTCGAGAAAATAATTGTCTAAGGGGATGTTTCATCATATCGTTGAATTTTGAAGTGATGCTGAAAATAATCTGATCAAGTATGACTTGTGATTTGGTATAAAGTCATAACCAAAAAATAATAACATAACTAGGTTAGTTCCGATAACGAATCACATGGTTGAGTGATGATTTTCTATTTACATGATCTTCAGATATATCATCTCGTTTATAAACACAGAACAAACTCACAACTGACAGCAGGATGTATAATGCTAACACCATCTACATGTTTACCTTGACGCACCTTGATTTATAAAGTATCGGCCTGTTCTGGTGATGTTTTATAGACTACATCAAACATAGACAGACGACTGGAATGTCGTTAATTTATCAAGCAGTATGGCATATACCTCAGACCTGTACATGACATCCTTAGTGTAACAACCGAAGAATGGACAGTTTACCCTTGTCATGATACATTACATCTTTAAGCAATACAAACATTTTCTTTTTAAGAAACAACTACATGTTAACGTATAAGAAAATCTTGTTCTTCAGCTAACAAATACATGGTAATGTATAAGGACATCTTGTTCTTCAGCTAACAAATACATGGTAATGTATAAGGACATCTAGTTCTTCAGCTAACAAATACATGGTAATGTATAAGGACATCTTGTTCTTCAGCTAACAAATACATGGTAATGTATAAGGACATCTTGTTCTTCAGCTAACAAAATAAATCTACAAGAGTATATATCTCAAAAGGCTGATCTGGATCTACACTATTTGCCTAGGATCAGTTTGTGGCAATCAGACTAAGCAATATGGTCTGGGCTAGATCTACACAAATGTCAGCATTGCAAAGGTTTCAGTTACTGTGTGACACATGACACACTTGCATAAAATATATATATATATTGGTTTACACGTAGATTTCTAAGTGGAATACATTACACATAATATGTTTATTGTCGCATTCTAAGTCGCATAAAATTCGTCCCAACATTATTTATTCGAAATGAATGCTAAATTCGAAAGTCAAGGCCATATATCAAATGGCAATTCCTCGGCTATGCGTCGCCAATTGGTGATCGTAAAGAGAACGGAATTGCCCGAGTTGTTCCAAATATATGATTAGTTTGAGTGCAATCGGAACACCTCGGATAATCACAAATCATCTCTCGGATGTATGTAGGTAGTCGGATCACCTCGGCCATTTCCTTAAACTACTTTTGTGACAGGCGTCAAAACAAAGATGGCAGCTCGGATGACAGCTCACTATAGTACGATGCATGTAAAACTTCAATTTGTGGTGGCTTCAAATTTAAATTATCCAATTTTAATTTACCCAGTGCAGCAGACAAGCAGCTGTCAAACGATTGCATTGTTTATGTTTTGTGCGAACTATATTTTAGGCATATTCTTCTTCCGACTTTTGGCGAACAAAACGATCGTGATTTCAGTAAGTATCATTGCACCAGATACATCCGATGGATGGTTGTCCCGAGGACGGATTTACCCGAGGAGTTCCGGTTGTTTTGAGCGTGATGCCCTTAACGATAAAACTCTACCTTATTCAAACTGGTTCGTTATTCGAAATGTATTGTCGGATCCGGCGGTTCTGACTACACGACAGCCGGAGGAATATGATTGTTTGAGGGGAGCAAGCTCCATATACGCCATATACGTGCGTTAATAACCCATTTAAACTTTTAGTTATTCGCACTTAAATTTATGAAGGTTACAAAAATCATTGATAGATATAAAGCATAGAATAATGCAGATTTCGATCGGATAGTTCCCATCGGCGTATAAATAAACGTTTAATTATTATATATACTTAAAATGTGTATATATTTGCCTTGGAGAATGGTTTAAGCCATGCAGTTAAAGTTAAAAAAGCGCGCCGTGCATGCCAAATACAGAGTTGTGTGTTTTTTTTTAATTAGCAGTCGGATCATGACCTTTAAAGTTGACCTAGTACTAGTTAGTGGACAACGAAATTGCAATTTGCAATTGGATATTTTCGCAGATGCAGATGTGATTTTTTTTCTTAATATGGCAAGACTAGGACAGCATGCCTCGCGTTCATAATATGTTTATGGGTTGTTGCTGTTTTTAATCAGAATGTGACTACATTAGGGTTACGGATATGAGTGGGGAAGCGAATATTCGTAATCCACGTTCTGACAAATTCAAAATTGTACACATTTTTGCATATTTTTCTGTTAATATAATTTTCCCGTAAGACAACTTGCCTAATTTTTTACGTGCCATAGATATTTTGACTGCTGTCTCGAATGAGGTTTGAATCTATACGACATTTGGTCGAAGCCCTACCTACATCGCCACAAGATTCGTTATTTAAAATCTAACTAACATACGCTCTTGGCAGTAAGAGCCAGTCAGTCCTGAAATGGACTCAAGCCATTGAATATATGAGCGCAGCCTTCCAAATCATTTTCAGGGATGCCGGTATGTCTGTTTAAATGTTTCTCTTGAGAGTTTTAACCGATTATTGACCATGCATCTATAACAGTTCTCGATTTAGTGGAGAGCAAGTCTACCAGGGACTCTGGGAATATAGATGGGCGATGGCAATGTCTCCGCTAATTGCCTGTCTTGTAAATAATTGAAGACCTGTCGCCATATTTAATGCCACGAAGCAAGTAAGTCTCCTTGTCTTTTCTGCGGCCAAGAACAAAGGTTCTCGAGATGCAATACACAAGTTATCATCATCAAGAACCACGAAGAGCGATTTAGTGAATATCGCCAAATGGGCCATTAAGGTACTGAAATTTCCCGTAACTTAGTCATAAGCTTGGAACACTGCAAGAGAAACAGGCATCACCACACAAATAAACAAAACTGAACACAACTTGCATTCATGGTCCAAACAATGCAAACATTCTTGAACGTATTTAATTGACCATTTTTTTTTCAGATATGTTAAATACGGATAAAATGAAACGTATTTTAGGCCACAGCGAGTGTAAGGAACAGTTGCCTTAAATGATAATTGAGCAGCTATACAAGAAGAGACTCATATGTGTTGTTTGTTTTGTTTTTGTTTTTGAGATTCGTCGCAGCGACCAGTTATGATCATGATAGCGACGTCCAGCTGTTTTTGATGGAAGAGGATGTCAGACAAAGGTCTGGGTGGAATCACCTGCGCACCGTAGGTCAGTTTGAAGACCTTCACACTTGAAGTCGTTCGCCCCGAAAGAGACTCGAACCCTCGTGGTAGGAGGCTAAGCAGTCAGTTACAAATCGGAATTGAACCACTACGCTACGGGCGCCCCAGACGAATATGTAAGTTAGAGCGACACTTAAATGGGTTATGCATAAAATTAATGTTTTTGTGGCGAAGTGATAGTTGTGGAGACTGTTGTATAAGCCACGCCTGTATAATGTGACGTCATGTTATCAATATCTGTCAAAATATCGCCAACTTTGCAAACACACCTTACGACATACCAAAACGTGCAGTACAGTAAGCAGTGTTTCATTATTGCCTACTATCGCTGCTCACACGTTCATTTTCCCGGACGATTTACGTGTATTATACATTCACGTATGGGGTTGTTGTTTTTTCCAATGCAGACACACACATTATTTACTGTACATATGCCTATCAACTGCTCCTAGACTCAGATAGCTGTAACAGTAATTACCTTGGCCAAAGCCTACATGGAATCTGTCTCTATGCGATGATAAGCTTGTTTTTCACGACAAGTGCAAGCTAAGAATGTCAGTTTATGTAACTGTGGCGACCTCTACGCACCATTCCCTAACATAGTCCGGAATCGTGACTGTACAACCACGTATGTATACAAATACTTCAGAGATATGAAACTGTTGAGTGGATAAAACTAACAATATCTTTTCACAAACCTTTAGAGTTACTGCAAGTAGTTCAAGAGTCCCCTAAATGTGACAATTTTATTGAGAACAAGCAATACATGCTTTGACTGGGATTATTGTGTCAATTTACAGCAAGAAAACCAATCTCTTCATCTTATCAGCTTAGCTTTGAATCTGTGATTATTGACAATAGACGATGGTATATCCTTTGAAGGTGGTACCCGACAGTTTGCTTATATTAAATACATGTAACAATATATTTGGTGTATCTGTGCGTAAATAATGCATAAACCCATTCTTTAGTCTAATAAAAAGACGCACTGGAACACTTCCGTTACAGAAAACAATCGCGAAAAGATCGCTCTGAATGTTCATTCTTCCTAAATCTATAAACAAGCACAAATTCTCATCCATCGCAGCGATTAATTATGATCATTTTGGCTACTTCCAGCTTGTTGGTGTAGAAAGACCTAAAACAAATGTCTGGGTAGAACCACTGGCGCACCGCAAGTCAGCTGGAAGAACTTCCCAAGTTGAGTCCTTTGCCCCGATCGGGGTCTGGAACACACGCGGTGAGAGACTTAGCAGTCAGAGGAGGCTACAATGTAGCATCAAAGGGAGTTTGTTTGTTTATTCTTTATTGGGTTTATCGTCCCACCAACAGTATTTCAGTAATCTAGAGACGTTGTCCACTTGAAGCAGATATAGTGCTGCCTTCACTGTGTATAGCATGCCGTGAACATCGGCATGACACCACACCCAGTCACATTATTCTAACACCGGGCCTACCAGTCCTGAAACTACCCTTATATTTCCTTGAACGTTAGCAAGGGAGCTTTACTATTACCATTTTTAACGACTTTGGTATGTCCTGGCCCGAGATCGAACCTGGGACCTCCCGGACCTGGAGCCGACGCTCTACCGATTGCGCTACCAGGTCCGGTGCGTCAAGGAAAGTAGTTCAGGTGCTGTATGTTTACGTTAGGCAGGTCGAAAGGACAGCTGGGAGGACTCCCAGCATTAATTTCTCAACAAGAAAGATACAGTTTACAAGCTCATGTCAGATGCGCTATGTATGCAAATCTTTACACTGGATACAGTTCACAAGTGTGTGTGTTTGTTTATTAGATTTATCGTCCCAGACGGTGTCCACTTGAAGCAGATATAGTGCTGCCTTCACTATGTATAGCATGCTGTGAACACCTGGCATGATACCACACCCAGTCACATTATCCTGACACCGGCCCAACCAGTCGTGATACTACTTATATTGGCTTGGGCATTAGCAAGGGGGCTATACCACTGCTATTTTCAACGACTTCGGTATGTCGTGGCCCGGGATCGTACCCAGGGCCTCCGTACCTGGAGCCGACGCTCTACCGATTGCGCTACCAAGTCCGGTGCGTTCTCAAGTGAATGTTAGATGTGCGATGTATAAAAAGTATTACACAGCACACGTTTATCTTGTATGCGATGAATGTGTTCATGAGGAACAACACGCATGCATTATCATAAACTCGTTAGAGATTTCGTTGCAACAATATCAAGATACAAATTTGACGCCCAGTTCTGCGGATACCTCTATTGAACAATGTTGTAATACAGTCGCCGGTATTTCTCAAGACTTCAACAATACGGGAGACGTTGTTATGCATTTGGCCCCTACTGTGTTTCCGAAAATGTACCAAAAGGGTACCTATAGGTATCTGGGGGACCTAATGGTGGTATCCCACAGTTTGCCGGTATAAAATTCATGTAACAATGCCTTACCACTGCTCTGGGGAATTTGTGCAAAATTTCTGCATAAACTCATACTTTGGTAACAGTAAAGACGGTTTTAAACACTGCCTACATTTTATACAGTACAAATTCCAAATCTATAAATAAGCATGGTCATGATCTCTGCTAAAAATAGATACCAACGTCAGAGCGGATTACACGGATGACGATATAACGTAATCCCAAAAGGGAATTGCCACGTAGTTTTCCTAGTTAAAAAAGGCTATCTCTGCAGCGTGGCTCAGATAGAAAATACCGGTTTGCGATGGGAAATGGGGATTTGTGTTCATTGTTCACACTAATCTAGGGCATCAATGAGTAACATTATTCAGGTAATAGTGACTTATTTGGTCATATGAGTAAGAAATGTTGTTCCAAACTGTCGGATATGACTTTTAACTGGTATGGATGTGTGCACGCTGTGTATTTCAAACACTAAACCACCAGAGATAAATTCTTATAACGTGCTGAATACTTTGTATCCAGATACATGTACAAGTGTGTGTGTACTTGTGCGTATGTTTCGCATCTTACTTTATATATTTGTTGGGTGAATGCAAAAAAAAAAATAACTTGTATATCGAGACCATCCAACTGAGTAAAGGTACAGTGTGGCAACAATTGATCTGACACTCAGTAGTTTTCGAGAATGTAGCCGCAAAACCTCGGAGAATGTTCGATCATGCACCCACGCACGGGAGTCGTGGTTTGTAACAGTTTTAAATCGTTCACCATTTTTTCGAAAGTTTACAATTTACAGTTACCAGTGAATATCAGGAGTTACAGTTAAATGTTGTCAAATAATATTTGTATATCAGCAAGATCTGGCTTGAATGCGACGTGTACCATTAAAGAAATATTTTTTTTTATTTATTTATTTGTTTGTTTCTTTTTTTTTCGATACATCGCAGCGACCAATTATGGTAATTATAGCGACATCCAGCTATTTTGGTGGAGGAAGACCCCAAACAAATGTATGGATAGAACAACCGGCGCACCGCTGGTCAGCGGGAAGATCTTCCCACATTAAGTCCTTCGCCCCGAACGGGACTCGAACCCATGCGATTGGAGGCTAAGCAGTCAGAGGAGTTACAAATCAGCGACTCTACCACTACGCAACGGGTGCCCATAGTATAAAAATGCACTCTGCATGATGTATAATACCGCTTAATCCTCATACACAATTGCATGATCCATGTGCGCTTCACTACTTCATTGTAATTATTATATCATACTATAGTGAACAAGAAGCAGACAGCTTATACGCCGACTGTGCATGATCGACTGCACTTTTCGCTTTAATCTCGAATAAATAAAAGCAACATAAGTTCTATTCAAATTGATACTTTACATCAAGTCTTCGTTCATCCTTCCGCTCGAAGGCTTATCTGTAGACACGTTGCACGTTCTTTAATTAACTTCAAATGATTATTGCGGCATGTCAAATGGATTTATGAATCATTTATGAAGGACATTAAAAATGACATCTCATCATTTGAAAATGAGACACTATTGATTTTTGCAAATGCATGGATCCAGATGAACAAGTGCCTGTCTTTTTACATTTACATGTGTGTATTTATTTATAAGAAATATTGTGGCGTTTTGCCTCCGAGGTAAGAAAAAATGATGTTAAAATAATAGTTTATGGTATTTCACAATAAATACCCATTTTCTTTCAAACAGTGTTATTATTATTTTTCCTTACTAGTAAAATAAGTTTTCTGCATTCATACGGGATTAAACAAATACATTTATTTATAAGCAATAGAAAATACAAATATATATGCCACATTTGATAACAACTACATGTTCAGGTAACAAGTCATCGTTACAGTGAGTCTGTCGCTGGTAGTGCAGATTGTGATCAGACTGTTCCCAGATAAGAGATGGCTATTCTACGCTATTTGCCTAAACTTTATTAATACAAATAATAGTCGTCTACTTAACACAGACAAAGCTTCCTTGCATGTTTGTTTCTAGTGTATATTTGTTTCCTGTGTATATGTGTTTCCTGTTGTATTTATCCTCATGCATATTTCTTTGTTTCTATTTACTTCCCTTGTATATCTATTTTTGTTTCCACTGTATAGACATAATCACAGGATGCACTCAATACAGTAACCAACACTATGATATATATATATATATATATGTATATATATATATATATATATATATATATATATATATATATATATATATATATATATATATATATATATATATATATATATATATCATATACATCATATATATATATATATACAATCCAGACCTTTGCCCCTGTGTCGGTGGCAAATCCAGGATTTCTGGATTTAGGGGTTGGGGGGCGTGAATTTTTAATCGTGTTTTGTCAACCAAAGCTACCAACATTGATAAATGCTTCCTTAAATTATTTATTTCCATACTTTCCTAAGCTAAGTTTAGGAAATGTGGTGTAGAGATATTCTTGAAACTAGATTTATTTGTGTTTACTATTAACTCTTGCATTTCAGTAATAATATGTTTATAAAAATATAAGTTTTTACACGTTTTAACGTGCTATTATATAGCAATAATTAATGAACAGTTCGGTAATGTTTTGCGGGGTGGGGTGGGGGGGGGGCACCGGATCCGCTTGTGTTGGTGCCTCTTCTGCATACACGATTGAAACAAAAAAAATGACAAAATGTTTATACATGTAGCAATAGCGTTATATTCTTGTACTTATACGAATGCCTGACATCTCCATTTAATTCCATTCTTATCAAATGTAAAATATATCCCAAATAACGGTTATAACAAAGATCTTTGATATGATCTTTGGGATAAGGCCACCCAACCCAACCCGCCACATACCATTGACCCTCCTTCATTTAGACTTCTTATCTGTAAAGAACCACGGGATATTTCCGCAAACACTGGAAAAAAACTCCAACCGAGAATAATTAACGGTACTGGATTCACCAGAGTTTTGTCATGCAGCGCCACCACGAGCTCCCACGCATCCATCGCAATCGAAAACAGGGATTACGATTAAAAAATGATTTTTCCCTACTTATGATCCTGTTTTCAATCTTCTAACTCAATCTCGATTAACGCGATTAATTATTCATCATCGAAAATAAATAATTTCACTATTAAGACAATACAACTCATGCACCGGTGTATTGCGGGCGTTATTCTAGCAGAACAATAAGACTTTAATACAACATGCATTACCGAAATGCCTTAAACATACACGAGTTTTCCGTTGCTGGAGTATATAGTTTCTCATAAGCTTCGTTGCTCCTGTCATAATCATCATCATCATCAGCAGCAGCATAATTCCCACCCCTCCACCATTACCTCCATAACAACCAAATCCTCAATATTCATCGTAATCTTTATGTCTTTGCATTTTGAAATAGACCCAGTATCCGATGATCAAAGCAAAGCAAAAACATGGTCTATTTCTTACACTTGTGACGTTGTGTTGAACAGCTTTCCTGAATGCGTATCGCCCTTGTATACATCTGCTATAACAAAGTGTACATGTAACGACTATTACTTTGGAAATTGTTTCCATTTAGCCTAACGTTTATACCGTCATCTACTTAGAGCGTCCATAAAGCCGTAAACTGCCATACGCATAATTAACCTCAGCGTCTTGCGGCAAGATGGTGACACCAGACACATCGTTTTTGCTTACAAGGTCCACCGTGTTCTGACGTGTCACAAGGTGTTAACCAACACGTCTATCCATTGCTTAAGGGTCTATACTTATATGAAACTTAATGAGGCGAGCTGTTTCTTTTTGCTGTTGTTTTTGTATTTGGGGGGAAAAGGGTAATGTATGAACGTGCAGTGTATTTATGTACGTGAACTGAGGATGCACTACAAGTAGAGGTTTCACTGTATGTATGTTGGTTTTATAGCGTGTCTGCGGTATTTGACACCATCTGACTCAGAAACCTTTACATAATAAACGTTGGATAAATAACAAATATTTTGATAAATTTCAAACACCATTTTTTATTACTAATGCATACTGGATCGACAGACTCAGCAGTTAATACAGAGGAAGGGATGGATGATCTGGATCTACACGATATGCTTAGTTAAGTTCACATCTCTCTCTTCTCCCTCTCTCTCTCTCTCTCTCTCTCTCTCTCTCTCTCTCTCTCTTTCTCTCTCCCTCTTTCTCTCCCTCGCTTTCTCTGTCCCTCTCTCTTCACATCTACATATCAGTCCATACATACATATCAGTCCATACCTACATATCAGTTCATATCTACATTTCAGATTACATCTATATATCAGTTTATATCCAGACATCAATTCACATCTAAATATTAGTTCACATCTGTATATCAGTTCAAATCTACATATCCGTTCACATCTACATCTAAGTTCATATCTACATATCAATTCATGTCTACATGCATATTATGTTTTTATTTCAAATAACATTTGACTGATCACAGTAAACCCCCTCCAAAATATTATTTTAAGAATATAAAAACTCGCACAATCCATTTATAGCGATAGTTTTCTGAAAACCTTCACATTAAAACGATGAACTACATCATCTGAATTACCTGGACTGGTATATCCTTTAGCACAATCTAAAACGCATTATGCGTGCCAACATAACAATACCGACAAAACAGACCTTTGAGAACTTGTCTGCAATCACCTATCATTTTGTCTCTAAGTACACGCTTCAGTTGGCAATGTTGGCCGTAGGCAATCAGTTTCTTTTGCATCATGTAATGGACTGCAGTTGTTTAACTATTTGTGTACATCCTAGCTGAATTATGATTTATTTTGGTTGCATTTAAAGAGTCAAATTTTAAGTTTTCAGTTATAGAACTGCTTATTCAGTTCACAGTGTCGACATTTTCAGCTGAAAAAAAGAATTCATCTGATACATTGACGGAAACGTCAAGCCTGAACGGCAACCGCCACGCAAAACACATGGCAACCATGTAAAACTGATATTATGACGTCATTACCAGGATATTTTGAGAAAACTTATTGGGGCAGAAAAGGATTATCAGAAATTTGTAAATAGTAAACTACTTTAAAACTAAGAAAACCAAACGACCGTTTACTTCCGGAATCACAAGTATCCAGGTAATCCACTCTGACATCGATATCTATTTTCGATATCAACCGCCCACGCCTCCCGCCTCCCGCCCCCGCCCCCACCCCCACCCCTTCCGGCCCCCAAACCCCACCTCGTGTATATTAATAGATTTACATTGAACGAACATTAAGAGCGATTTATGCGATTTATTTTTCTTACGATTGAGTTTATGAAGAAATTGTGCCTCAAATCCCCAAACCAGGGGAAAGATAGTGTTACATGTGTTTGATATTAGCAAACTGCCGGATTCCACCTTTAAGGCGAAATAAATTTAACTACATTGTTAGAAAAGTAATTTCATTGTTTCCTTATATGTTCTGAGTTGAAAAAAAAAACAACCGTTCATGTACAAAGCGACATCTAGATAACTATGTGACTTCTTAATGAGTATGTTTGACTGTTTTCACTTGTTGTTTGTACTGAAGAATCTGTTTACTGTATGATTATCTAACAATGATATCTTCAAATGGATACTACTGAAGTTCTTGTTTGTTTTTGTTTTTTCATTCCCATTATCTTCGGCCCTTTCCGTACACGTTCTATGTGTTCCGACTGTGAATTTTCCCAGACAATTAAATGGCCAAATGACAGGTATGTTTGCACCTGGTTTATATAGGATACAAATCTAACAAAGCTAGGTTGGTTCTCGATTTTAAGTCAATATATTGATTTTAACAGCGTTTTGTCAATGTTCGCATCACCGTTTTTGTTATAATGAATTAGTCATGAAATCGATATACCTGTGCTGTTTACCTTGCAGAACTGGATGGTGGTTAGCAAGTTATATTAAGGTTTGAAATGTGGGTCGCTAACTGGGTGAGGGTGGCACGCTAGTGACAGGT
Organism: Sinonovacula constricta; assembly: GCA_007844125.1. Taxonomy (NCBI): domain Eukaryota; kingdom Metazoa; phylum Mollusca; class Bivalvia; order Cardiida; family Solecurtidae; genus Sinonovacula; species Sinonovacula constricta. Next base: position 28,748,799 of record CM017568.1, on the reverse strand, counting down.
TAACTTAAGTTCTCGAGTCACTTATCTGCAGTCAAATGGTTTTCCATGCAGTGTTGTTCAATAAGGCCGTGTAGGAAAGACAGGTTATAACATTTATTAAGTTCAAATTAAAGTAATTCGTCTCAAACAATGACAAAGAATATGTCCTTCGTCACGAGTTTTTTTTTTTAAAAATGTATAATATCAGAAGTTATACGTTTGGAGAAGAGTCCCTTTTAGGCCCACATTTCTTGCAAAGATGATGATTATAATACTTTCGTTCAAAAACTGTCTCTTATTAGTACACAATCACATAGGGCTGGTATCTATCTAAACACGTCATCTTGGTGATTAGGACAAATGCAGATGGGTTGTTAAAACGTGTTGTTGTTTTTTATCATTTTTCTTTTTTTGTTTATTGGGTTTATCGTCCCACAAACAGTTTTCAGTTATCTTGAGACGGTGTCCACTTAAAACAAATATAGTGCTGCCTTCACTGTGTATAGCATAACGTGAATACCTGGCATACCACACCCAGTCACATTATCCTGACACCGGACCAACCAGTCGTGGAACTACCCTTACATTTGCTTGAGCGTTAGCAAGAAAGTTATACCACTACCATTTTAACGACTTTGGTATATGTCGTGGCCCGGGATCAGACCCGGGGCCTCCCGCACCTGGAGCCGAAGTTCTACTGATTGCGCTACCAGGCCCGGTTACATTAGATCTGATATCTACCTAAAACACGTCAACTCAGTGATTAGGACAAAGGCAGTTGGGTTGTTTATTAGTTTTTTTTTCTAATTTCTAATTTTCTCTTGAATTTAAATTGTTGGTGATCGGTAAACATAAACTCTGAACGTGTCTGGAATATTTGCCAAAACAATTAGCCCTTAGACCGTATTCCCAACCATTCTTAAGCCTAAGTTATGACTTAAGCCCAAGTCACAGTTTTTATACGAACAAAAATAATCTTATTCATTGAGTTACAATGTGATTTTAAGCCCAAAGTAGAGAAGTTAAAGTATCATGAAAAAACACAGACATGTAGATAAATACATAATGTGATATTGTGGACTGAATTCCATGACTTGAGCAATTCTTACTTAAGAAAAGCTAGTGAATATTGGCTCTAATAACAATAAGCATAACATTAGGCCCAATCGAAATTGTTTGAACGTGGTATCAGATAGTTTGCCTATCGACAGTCTGCCTATATCAAATACATGTAGCAATAGCTTACCACTGCTTTGGGGAATTTAAGCATAATTTTGACATAAACTCATACTTTAGTCTAAGTCAAGACGATTTTGAACAATATTGTTAGACAGGACTAATCGCAAAAATCACTCTAAATGTTCATTTTTTCCAGAACAAATCTATAATAGGCACCATAGTAGTCGCTGCCAAAAATAGATATCGACGTCAGTACGAATTACCCGGATAGGATATGACGGGATCTCAAGAATGTCACGTGGTTTCTTAGTTTAAAAACTGCTCTGCAGCGTAGCTCAGATAGGGTAATCGATGTATATATATTCTGTCCCTTATCAATGCAAGAACCGTACTAAGAACCACAATGCACTGTTTGTGCTATATAAATGGCGTTAACGGTCAGAAAGAACACCACCAACAACAACAAACCGGCCGCAAAGCTCAAGTGGTACAGCGTCAGCTTGCGGATCTGGAGGTTGCGGGCTCAAACCCCGGCCGGATCAGACCAAAGACATTAGAGTTGGTAGCAGTGGCTTCCCTCCTAACGCTCGGGGCTAAGGGGACAGCATTACGCCTGACTCGTCGATGTCAGTATAATGGACCGGCCCGGTTCAGTCTCTGGGCACCTCATAAGTGTCCTTGTGCTATAATAATGTCGCTGCACAGTATCGGCAAAATGCAGGCAAATATCATCCCCTCACCACTAACAACTACAACGTTTTTCTTTTTTTTTCTTTTGTGCGTTATCGCCACAGCACAAGAATCATCATTGAATAGTAACTGAATTACAAGTAATGCATGTCTGTGATGAGTGGTTAATGCTGGGGGAAAGAAGGTTGCGCATGAACCGGAAGTTCACCCTTGACTATTTTGATGAGATGGAAAACTTCTCATCTTCTGCGTAATAGAAAGTCACGTGCTATTACACGAACACTTATTGATACTAAGTTTTGGAGTGCATAAAAGTTTGAAACACTCAAAACTAAGATATCATACAATCGTTTAAAATTTATATATTACAAGGAAGTCACCACTTTCTTTCACACATTACAAGCAAAGTCAACCGCTCCTACCATTTCTCTAATGCCTTCTCACACATAACAAGCATAGTCAACCACTCCTACTATTTCTCTAATGCCTTATCACACATAACAAACATAGTCAACCGCTCCTACCATTTCTCTAAAGCCTTATCACACATTACAAGCATAGTCAACCGCTCCTACCGTTTCTCTAATGCCTTATCACACATTACAAGCATGGTCAACCACTCCTACCATTTCTCTTATGCCTTATCACACATTACAAGCATAGTCAACCGCTCCTACCGTTTCTCTAATGCCTTATCACACATTACAAGCATAGTCAACCGCTCCTACCATTTCTCTAATGCCTTATCACACATTACAAGCATAGTCAACCGCTCCTACCATTTCTCTAATGCCTTATCACACATTACAAGCATAGTCAACCGCTCCTACCGTTTCTCTAATGCCTTATCACACATTACAAGCATGGTCAACCACTCCTACCATTTCTCTAATGCCTTATCACACATTACAAGCATAGTCAACCGCTCCTACCGTTTCTCTAATGCCTTATCACACATTACAAGCAAAGTCAACCACTCCTACCATTTCTCTAATGCCTTATCACACATTACAAGCATAGTCAACCGCTCCTACCATTTCTCTAATGCCTTATCACACATTACAAGCATGGTCAACCACTACTCCCATTTCTCTTATGCCTTATCACACATTTCAAGCATGGTCAACCACTCCTACCATTTCTCTAATGCCTTATCACACATTACAAGCATGGTCAACCACTACTCCCATTTCTCTTATGCCTTATCACACATTTCAAGCATGGTCAACCACTCCTACCATTTCTCTAATGCCTTATCACACATTACAAGCATGGTCATCCACTCCTACCATTTTTCTAATGCCTTATCACACATTACAAGCATGGTCAACCGCTCCTACAATTTCTCTAATGCCTTATCACACATTACAAGCATAGTCAACCACTCCTACCATTTCTCTAATGCCTTATCACACATTACAAGCATAGTCAACTACTCCTACCATTTCTCTAATGCCTTATCACACATTACAAGCATAGTCAACCACTACTCCCATTTCTCTAATGCCTTATCGCACATTACAAACATAGTCAACCACTCCTACCATTTCTCCAATGCCTTATCACACATTACAAGCATGGTCAACCACTCCTACCATTTCTCTAATGCCTTATCACACATTATAAGCATGGTCAACCACTTCTACCATTTCTCTAATGCCTTATCGCACATTACAAGCATAGTCAACCACTCCTACCATTTCTCTAATGCCTTATCGCACATTACAAACATAGTCAACCACTCCTACCATTTCTCTAATGCCTTATCGCACATTACAAGCATGGTCAACCACTCCTACCATTTCTCTAATGCCTTATCACACATTATAAGCATGGTCAACCACTTCTACCATTTCTCTAATGCCTTATCGCACATTACAAGCATGGTCAACCACTCCTACCATTTCTCTAATGCCTTATCACACATAACAAGCATGGTCAACCACTTCTACCATTTCTCTAATGCCTTATCGCACATTACAAGCATGGTCAACCACTCCTACCATTTCTCTAATGCCTTATCACACATAACAAGCATAGTCAACCACTCCTACCATTTCTCTAATGCCTTATCACACATTACAAGCATGGTCAACCACTCCTACCATTTCTCTAATGCCTTATCACACATTACAAGCACAGTCAACCACTTCTACCATTTCTCTAATGCCTTATCACACATTACAAGCATAGTCAACCGCTCCTACCGTTTCTCTAATGCCTTATCGCACGTTACAAGCATGGTCAACCACTCCTACCATTTCTCTAATGCCTTATCGCACGTTACAAGCATGGTCAACCACTCCTACCATTTCTCTAATGCCTTATCACACATTACAAGCCTGGTCAACCGCTCCTATCATTTCTCTAATGCCTTATCACACATTACAAGCATGGTCAACCACTCCTGCCATTTCTCTAATGCCTTATCACACATTACAAGCATAGTCAACCGCTCCTACCATTTCTCTAATGCCTTATCACGCATTACAAGCATGGTCAACCACTCCTACCATTTCTCTAATGCCTTATCACACATTACAAGCATAGTCAACCGCTCCTACCATTTCTCTAATGCCTTATCACACATTACAAGCATAGCCAACCACTCCTCCCATTTCTCTAATGCCTCATCACACATTACAAGCATGGTCAACCACTCCTACCATTTCTATAATGCCTTATCGCACATTGCAAGCATGGTCAACCACTCCTGCCATTTCTCTAATGCCTTATTACACATTACAAGCATAGTCAACCGCTCCTATCATTTCTCTAATGCCTTATCACACATTGCAAGCATGGTCAACCACTCATACCATTTCTCTAATGCCTTATCACACAATGCAAGCAAAGTCAACCACTCCTTGCATTTCTCTAATGCCTTATCACACATTGCAAGCATAGTCAACCGCTCCTATCATTTCTCTAATGCCTTATCACACATTGCAAGCATGGTCAACCACTCATACCATTTCTCTAATGCCTAATCACATATTGCAAGCATAGTCAACCACTACTCCCATTTCTCTAATGCCTTATCACACATTACAAGCATAGTCAACCACTACTCCCATTTCTCTAATGCCTAATCACATATTGCAAGCATAGTCAACCACTACTCCCATTTCTCATATGCCTAATCACACATTACAAGCATAGTCAATCACTACTCCCATTTCTCTAATGCCTTATCACATATTGCAAGCACAGACAACCCTTGAATTTCTCTAATGCCTTATCAATATTCGCATTTTAGAAAGTGCAAAAACTACACTGATCAGGATGATTGTGCTTTGAAGTTCTATAACTAAATGTTTTATCATTTTATGAATATGATTAATCAATGATATTACCCTTGTGGACTAGCCATGGTAATTTAACTTTAGAGCAGGTTTGAAACCGTGACATTTTATTCGATCAATGATCTCGTACCACTATCGTACACTGTCGGTTCATTACAATAACCTTTCGCAGGCTCGCGGTATTTTAGATCACGTGACAGAGTATGACGTCAGGTAAAATATCGGTAAGGAATTTAAAAATTAAACGTTTCAAATCGGCTGCACACTTATCTTGTGAAATATAAGTAGGATAAAAAATTAATTATTTGAATTCTATTATATAAAATGATATAAGTACTTTATTTTTTTCTGTACATACATGTATGTTTTAGATACACAGTGATACAGTTTACTATCGGTAGTTACCTGCCTTGAGTAAAAAAAGTACAGAAAATAATTCCATAGGTATTGCTAAATTATTCAGGTAATCTTAAGTTTTCAGACCAAAACACAATATTTTTAATTGAAATACTTTCTGCATAATAAACATAAATCTCTAAAACATAATAAACCTTGTTGGCTTATATGTATCACGATTCTTGACATTTATGGCCGTGAGCCTGATGCAGCAATCGGAACTCCTCGGGTAATTCCGTCCTCGGGGCAATCATCCCTTGGATGTACCTGGTGTAATGATACTTACAGAAATCACGATCATTTTGTTCGCTGGAAGTCGAAGTCAAATTCAGAGCTCCAGCAATAGAGAAACTGAAATATCCGATGTTAACCACCGAAGTCCTTTGTCGATAAAAAAATAACATTAACTCGACATTCGGATAACAGTTAACACAACTTATTTACTCGCATGCACATGTACTGGATATATAAAGGAGAAAAAATCGCCTGTCATATAAGACTGATCTAATTTCTTCGCGATGATATACAACATTAATTCATTAGTACGTTTAGATTATCGTTATTGCTTACATTCCTAAATCAGTCGACGTTCCTACGATGGGTTCCACATACCGGTCCAATAGTAAATCTTTATAACTCTTATCTCGGTATCCACATAATCATGATTACAATTATTAATAACTAAAATGGTTGTTTTTGTTGCAGTATCGATTCTTAAAAATGCCTTAGCAAAGAAGAATGTTCTGTATCCCATCATTAGAATCATTACGGATCACGATGTGGCTGGCCAGAGAGGAGAGGAACATACATGTATCTCTTAAAGGGGGCGTATTGCGTAAATGCTGACCGATTTAACAACCTGTGACAATAACGGTTTCTTTTATATTTTAAACCATTTCCTTTTGTTTTGGAATATTATTTGATATTTTTGACGATAAGCTTAGTCTTTTGTTGCAGAAGAAAGCTGAACCTGTTTAGAGTTATACAAATTCAAAATTACTTCACTCCTATTCTCCATAATGCACTGATCCGCCTTGACCATAATTGTTTATATTGTTGGAAGTATGCAAAAAAAGTCTGTGTACAAAGATTTCTATTTTCGCTCGTTTGTGTGTTTCTCTTGCGTGAACACTTTTAAAATAGGAAATGCATTATTCTTTCTCCTTATGTACGGTTGAGGGGTCATTCACAAACGGTTCACTGTAAAATAGGCACCCAAACTTTCGATATTAATTAGAAAGTAAAGAACGAATTCATTTTGTGCCGTGAAACATTTTGATTTTGATATGTATTTTCCGGAACACCTCGGTAACTTTCATTCGTAGATGGCCAAGAAGTTGAGAGGAGAGCATGTTGTATAGTCTGCGGTATCTTTGACGCACAGTCTGCTTAGCAAGATTTCATTAAACTTGGGCAAATAAAAGATCTCGATCAACCAGCCCCTGCTGTGAGTTTTCTGAGCAGAATCTACATTATTTGCCGTTTAATCTCTGTCGAGAAGTAGTGTTGCCTTTGCATAAATGTGCTGTCAAATACCTCAGAAGTACACGTGTAGCAACGTGAGGGTTAACTACTCCCTACGGGACAGGTGGGTTACAGTGGAGTTTTGATTGAAGACAAGTGCCCAGGAGTATGTGCACCATAAATAGGTCATATCTAAAGTAGGTGGGCGCTCAATGTTTAGGTCTGTGTTGATAAACAGACGAGTGTTCGCGGAGAGAAGAAATTTACAACCTTGTAACTAAATGGCGATACGAGATTTTTGTTATCAGATTTGTTGTGATTTTACAAGATGGGGGAGACAGACAGATACATTTGGATTTGTGTACATTGTGTTGCTGCAGATGTGTTTGCACTACCGTATAATGATATATTCGCATACCGGTATTGACCGCACTCCCTCCCCCGAAGGCGTATTCTGACACAAGTGTTGACAAAGGTAGATATTTCTAAACAATATAACTTGTTTTTCATTAGAACTGAACGAGATAGATGGGTCAAGCAGTGAAGATTCAAAATGGGTGTATCTTTCTTGGATGGTAACCAACGATCAAAGAACGTCTCAGTCGGTTAAATATTCCGATAGATCCTCTGGTGTGTATTATGCAAATGAAGCAAATAAAATACCAAAAATGTAGTCCCAGAGTACTACTTTCAAACATTTAATCTTATTTATGCGTTATGGTTAAAATTTATCGAACAAGAACAGGTACAACTTACACGTATCATTGAGCCTAAGTCTATGTAAATACATCGGTTCGTGTACATAATTGGTTTTAATGGTTTTATAATTGATTTTTACGTTATAAAATCTTCATCGAGTTCCATTATATGTAGCCTGCATATATATACATGTAATAATACAAATCTCTATAGACATAGGATTTGAGTATGTTTAAAGACGGTATCGACTGAACTGAGCAGTATTCTTTAACTATAATACCGCTTTATAGAACCACTTGTTAAATCCAATCTAAACCAGTTTAAAAACGAATATTTAAATGATATTTAAATGGCAAACGGTTTTTTATCTAGAATGATGCACGCTGGCACAACACAGTACAAGTTTACGTGCATGTAAAATCTCCATGTCAGCCCATGTAAAAGATCAACATTTAACCCTAGTCATGCTACATTTGTCCATAACTCGTACTTAAACTTATATTCTCTGCTAAAATAGCAAACTTCAACTATAGGTTTGTTATACTATTGTACCTCAGATCATATTTCCTGTATGTATATAAGTGTAAGTCCTGTAAGTGTATAAATAAGCTTGTATACTTGTTAAATACCATCTGACTAAAGACTTTTGGAAAGGCGCAGATCAGATCGGGGAGCGATCCTTATATTCTGCTGCTTCGAGGCTATGGAACTGCCTTCCTGTTAACCTCGGGGCCCTTCCAACACGGACAAGCTTTAAAAGGGCTCTGAAAACACAGAATTTTATTAATGCTCATTTGCACTTATTTCTTTTTATGTTATTATCTAAATGTTTTATCTATCCAGGCCAATTCTTGTTTAGCAGGCTAAGAGCTCCGCATCCTCTTTGTAACCGTATGACTAACGGCGCATCCTTAGTATATGTGTCACTCGGGAAGTTAAACTGATTTCATTGTGTACATTTAATAACAAATGACATCGAAGGAAAACATTTATAAAAAAAATAAAGGAAATAGTTTACTCATAGACAAACAATTCGTTTTTTTGTTGTTGTAGTTGTTGTTGTTTTTCTAAAATCTAAACAGTTTGGAAATACAAAAACAACATGACGACGATCGCTGTGTGTTCATAACAGAGTATATGCATGACTCAACACTTCCTGTCTTACAAGTCGTTTAAACTATTTCCTTCGACATCATATAAATATTGGCTCGAACAGCGTTGATATGCCAGGAAGACGGCAAACTGAAGATGACTAACATTTGAAACAGTTTTCCCGGCTTTTCTTAATTAAATAGGATCAGGGCGAGACTTTATGTGAGTTTTTTTCAGCTGACATGCGGCGCGCCGGTGCTTCTAACCAGACATTTGTCTGGAGTCTTTCTCAATAACTGTGCCGCGGCGATGTATTTCTAAAAATAAAAACAAAGTTATTTAACAATGGAATAATCAACACCATTGTTTCTTTTATTTTGTGTTTCTTAATATGTCATTCGTGTAATTATGTTTTAAAGGCCGAATCCAGATGTTCGTCATATTAAAAAACACGGTTATTACAATTAAACTTATTGAATGTTAGCAAGTGGCAACAGAAATACATCTGGTTTATTAAAATTATTATTTTACACAGGGTGTTTTCATTTTAACCTTTTACGTAACCTTGTTATACTATTTTTAGATTCCGCGCAGTTTTCGCAAAGCGGTGTGACGGGCGCCATATTTGTTTAAAAAAACAACAACTTAAAAACGAAACAAAACAAAAACCTAGTGTCACCCATTTGGTTGTTTATCTGTAAAGAAAGTCACGTGATCTTTTGGCGCGCCATTGAACCGCGGTAAAAATAGCCACGCGGTAAAAATAGCCACGGTGATTCCCTAGGTATTGTAAGCAATACAAAAACACGTTTTTAACCAGTGAATGATGTAAACGTGTGCTTTATAGTCAGGAGTTATTTTAACGAAAACCTGACGCCGTCCACTACTATTTTCATGTCATGAACTATCCACGGATCCCAAATTCAATACTCGGTCTTTAATCTCAGCCAAACCTTATGCCACGGTGTCTTTGATCCATTTATCCTGACCACAAGCAATATATATAATCCTGAGTGCAGTTTTGTCAAGACATACTTTGATCGCACAAATAGGTTCATTGTCTTTTGATAAGGGGTCCCACAGTGTTTGTTTATTTGTTAGGTAGGTGGGTGAATGGGTTTATCGTTCCTTCATATCGTCCCTCCATCAATCTTTCTGGTAGCCGAAGGTGGTTGTTGAACAAGGTGGTGGTGCAAACGATTGTTAACTACTAAACGCCATACTTCATTTTCTACCGGTATAATTCATTGTAGGACACCGACTCAGTAATCGTTAAAATGGAATGGGCAATCACTGAAGCAAGGCAAGTAATGTTCTTGCATGAACCAGTTGATACCGAATAGAATTAATCGTCACCTTGATTTGGGTCGATGTCAGATTGTGGATGAAGATCGTTACTGGATTCAATAAATCGCATCTCCTCGGGTATTTCCGTCATCGGAACAAGCACCGAGAGATTCTGATTGCCTACATCATAGCACATCTCCCCCCAAAACGACCAACTGTATATACCGACGGATACACAGGTCGTAAATTTTAATACCTTGTATACACATCATTTATGCAAATTTATAAATGATTGTAAAACAGCAAGTGTTGCAAAGGATAATACTGAATGAACGAGTTTTCAATGGATGTGCCGTAAAAAGATGAGTGTCTTGAGTGCCAAAATCTGACACAACTTCCAATCTTGCAGTAGTCAGTTGTCCCTCTTTCTCATTCGTAGGATATATCCCTCAGGACCAATATTATCAATATCACTCAATAAACCTCTCCTGCTTTCACCGTTGTATAAATAATCTCTCTAATATTCATGTTTATCTGTATTCCCACCGCTTCCTTCTCTTTCCGGCTTGCGGATCGGGATGTCGCGGGTTCAAACCCCGGTTGGGTCAAACCAAATACTTTAAAGTTGGTAGTAGTGGCTTCCCACCTAGCGCTCGGGGCTAAGGGGACAGCATTACGCCAGACTCTTCGGTGTCAGTATAATGGACCGGCCGGGTTCAGTCCCTGGGCACCTCATAAGTCGCTGCAATGTATCGGCAAAATTGCCGGCTAATCTCCTCCCATCCTTTTTCGCAATTTTCTCCATTCTCTCCTTCCATTATAGTGGTCTTCTCCCTCCCACCTCTCTACTTACTCTTCAGCAAATACACGTATCTCTTCCATTCAGTTTTTCTAACAATTTAATCAACTTATTCAACGTGGATAGTAATACATCCATTTTATAATGTACGTGCCTCTTTGTACCCGTAATAATCGAAAGAGTATTGGTAGTAAGCATTACAATACAATACATTGCACTGATATGTATTTCTTGGACGTTTCAAAACAGACAATGGATGCATGTAAAAAGGAAAAAAATTAAGGCACAAAGAACCATTAAAACACCAGCTGGCGAACCTCGGTCGGAGTTCCAATCGAATGTCGGTCAGTCTTGGCCAGTGCATGACTTCTGCTGGAGTCATATACAGGGGTTTAGGGGCCAAATTAGGGGTGCAAGGGTTCAAGCAAGAACTCTTGACCAGCGTCTGAATCACAACGTGTGGAGACAAAAATAACAACGATAGGTGTAAACTGATCATAGACGTTGGTTCATATAGGCGAATTTTTGGTATGTGGCGGTATGGTGATTTTATTACACATGGACCATTGTACGAAGTTATGACTTAACTTGTAAGAGGCGTCGTTGAATATTTTATGTTAATAAAAATATTGTTAAATACACACGTGAGAGATTTAATTAAGATAAATAGGACATACATATAAACACGTACAGTTAAATGTTTATAAAAGTGGGAAGTATTTGTACAGTGCGTTTTTTTGTAGATCAAATTGAAGATAGGCTAAAGAAATATAAGCAAACGTTCATGATATATACATCATTATTGTAAACAACTACATACGTGTTTTGTATTAATATTTGGAATCCTCACTTTCAAATTTAAAGTTTTATATACATATATTGCATACAAAATGGACAAAGTCAACAGAGCCAAGCAAGGTAATTCTCGAATATAACTATTTTAATTGCAAAATGTCACACGTATTTTGCAGCAAATTCAACAGCTGTCTTATACATCAGTAATAATTGAATAGGTAATTAAGAAAAGGTCCTATAAAAAATTCCATAGATATTTAAATTAAATCTACCTTTTGACAAAGGCAAACAGGGTAAATACAAATGTGACAAAAACACAGAGACGAGACATAACACACAAAAACCATCAGCTATCGCCTTGGAACTGTCAGTCGGCAAAAGGACCGACTGGAGTGCTTAAACCTGGTTTGTGGAGCGCTCCAACCTCACAATTCCTCAAGGTCTTTCTAAAAAACAGTGTAAATCACTTTATTTTGATTTCAACGATTGTTAAATGACTGGAATGGCGTACCAAATACGAGTTTACACGTCTCGTTTCGATCGAAAACAGCTGTAGATTAACATAAACTGGTTCATAATACCCCCACATCTGTATTAGTTTGATAACTTCTTACACTATCTGTTAACTTCTCCAAACGCTACTAACATCACCTGACGTTGAGCGCAAAACAGGTAAAAGCTGCCGCTTGTTCAGCTGTGAAAAGGTAAGACTTATAAAAGGAGGGTAGCCGCAAGCCTGGTTAAACTACCCGATGGTAAAACAACTTGAAACTTACCCAGAAAAGGAAGTTAAATGCGAACATCAGATATCTGATGCAGGTGTAACAGCTACCCATAGCCATGATGATCGAGATGGTGAATTAAATCCTCAAAAAACGCACAAGCAGACGATGCAGTAATCAACACACAAATGCACTACACTAGCAATTTATAACGACTACTCTCCGAACACTAACTAGTTACAAATGCCACCTCCACAGCAAGTATAACTGCCCTCAAACTTCGACTGTACACAAAGCTGTTTTCCGTGTTTACGCGCTGTTGAATATACACTAACTATCGGGCGAGCCGGGGTTACCGAAGGGGAAATGGCGGAACGGCGCGGCTTCTTGTACGATCTGGCAAGTACCGCCCGGGTTGTTCCCCTTGTGCGGTATGTTTAGCACAGTACGCATGTGCGAGAATCAACACTTTTCAAACTTTAAACCCACTTAGAGATGCAAGGCAAGTAAGTATTGGTAAAAATTACCCACTGTATTAATATACTCATCTAAACTAGAAACGCACAGATCAACAGGCGACGAAGACACACTGTATAATAAAGTCTCTCGATTTCACTGTTGACTATGTTTGTCTAAGGGCAGTAAAAATCTCAACAAGTTGTTGTTTTAATATATGATATTATATATGATTTTAGCCCTGTTATTTGTCCGAGGGCAGTCGTAATGGCCCTACACGTACTTATAACATTTCACATTTAATACAAGTTAGTTAGTTTTTTGCATTTAACCAATTCAGAAAATGCTTGTTTGTGTTTTTGTGAAATCTACACGTTGTAAAATTATAACACATTCGGTTGAACACTACCAATTCATGCTGTGATTGTTTGAAAACTATGAATATTTTGTTTCATAAATTTATGCAACCTGTCGGCGTCTACACATTGACCAAGTAAAAACAAAATGGCTGTCCTTACCCAGCGCTTCTTGCTGAAATCGATATCATTTTGGCCCTGCCTTATTAGCAGATCAAATCATTTCAAATGCGGGCTTTATATCAATATCACTTTTCAGACCGGGGCCGAAAAAGTCATTGATGTTGGCACTGTTTAAAGCAGGCCGCCGTGTTATTGGGCTTGACAGGTGCTTTTTATAGGACTAATAACG